>CM038676.1:563245544-564445544 GCA_021605205.1 Aegilops longissima | reverse complement strand
CTTTCCCTCCTGATGTAGACATAAACCTAAGGTAGGGTAATAGGCCTGACCTATACATCCTACCCAAGGTCCTAGTCCTAAGAACAAAAAAGTTCAAGTATTAGAAGAAGGGATCCAGTATAGGTGTCGAGTGAAGTCCACTCGACCTACCCTCCACTCGGAGATCTCACTTTATCCAAGTCACTCGACCATCAAACCACTCGACGATAAGAAGACCTAAAGCTGCCCTACGCAGCAACGGTCGAGCATTCACTCAGATATTTAATGACCATTTACAGCATTTCAATACAGGTGTTACCTGTAACGCCACCTCTTTATGTACATTGAATCCTGCGTAACGGAGGGGAGCAGGGGTCCTGGTGCACTCTATATAAGCCACCCCCCTCCTCTGGGACAAGGGTTCGCACCCCCTGTAACTCACACGCGTATAATCCAGTCGACCGCCTCCGGGCTCCGAGACGTAGGGTTGTTACTTCCTCCGAGAAGGGCCTGAACTTGTAAAACTAGCGTGTACAACTCCTCCATAGCTAAGATCTTGCCTCTACATTCCTACCCCCCTATTCTACTGTCAGACTCAGAACCACGACAGTTGGCGCCCACCTTGGGGCAGGTGTCTTAGAGACTTGTTGGAGAAGTTGCAATCTTTCCGATCCCCTTCATCATGGTTTCAGGCGGAGGTTTGGCTGAGGGCCACGAGATCCATCTCGGCGCGCTCGTGTTCGTCGCCGACGACTCCGCTTGGCTTCAGGAGGCTCCACTCGACGTCGACGCACTCCCCGTCCGCGGGGCAACACACTTTCGCGCGTGCGTCCGCGGCGTCCTCCTGAGGCAGTCGTCGACCCAATATCGGTTGGCACCTGTGGCGTCCTCCCGCCCCGTCGCCCGCCAGCGCAAGCGCTCCGGTAGGTCAAGGCTTCAGCAATAGGTGAGGCACGCGGTGGCTCGCCAAACGGCCACCCCCCCAAGTCGCGGCGATCGAGCCCGACGAATCTCTCTACGGCCAGTTCAACCTGTCGACTGGCTCCGCAGAGACCGCATCCGAGTGCGACAGCAGTGATCCAGCGGTGGAGGTCCTGATGGTCGATGGACCTCGCAGTCCTCCCGGCTTCCCTCGCGCCGACGGTGGCGACGGCAGAGGCGATCCGTCGCATGTCCATGAGGAGTATCAACCCGAGCCCCTCTCTTCGGAGCAGAGGGAAGAACTCCGTCGCCGGAACATGGACGCTCTTCACACTCCTATCGTTGGAGAAACCCCTGAGGCCCGAGCCTTGGAGGACGCGCGCCTGGCCAATCTGGCTGAGCGCACTCGACTGGAAAATCTCCAGCGAGTACTCGACGAGCGTGCGCGACAAAGGGTTCAAGAATCCAGTCGACGCCAAGTTTTTCCACCTCTGACTTAGGTATATCGAACTCCGATTCAAAATCTTACAGCTGCAGCTCGAATAGCAGAGTCAATTCATCCCTCCCAGTTAGAAGCTGGCAGAGGTTTAATGCAGATCGGAACTTTACTCCGGGCAGTAGGAGAGCCTAATACGGATGTGTCGCAGTCATGGAATAGGATCCATAGCAGGTCCGTTGTTGCGGATACAGTCCAGTCGGCTCACAGCCCAAGATCGCCCTCGAGGCGTGAAGGACATGGTGACCGACGTGATCAGTACAGAAACCGTGAGCAGTATGATCACCGACTCGATCGTGATGATCGTCGTCGAGTGCCCACTCCCCCAAGGAGTGGATTATGTGCCTCGACAGCAGGATGACAGGCGCCCTCACAGCGCTAGACGAAGGATTCTAGTCGACCCCAGGGAGCTAGGCTTTGATGCGAGATCTATTCTTGTTCAGGGTTTGGTCAACAGGAACAGAGCTCACCGAGAAGGTCATGATAGAGATGTACCCCCCAGCAGTAGAGCGCGCATCTCAGGACCAGAGTGCTTCAGCAGAGCCATCAGGGCCGCGGTGATTCCTCCCAACTTCAGGTTGGCGACTGGAGTCAGTAAGTTCACTGGTGAGTCCTAGCCTGATACTTGGCTTGAGGACTACCGAGTGGTTGTTCAGATTGGTGGCGGCAATGATGAAGTGGCCATGAAACACCTGCCTCTGATGTTAGAGGGTTCGGCCAAAGCGTGGCTGAATCTGTTGGGTAACGTAGTAATTTCAAAATTTTCCTACGAACACACAAGATCATGGTGATGGCATAGCAACGAGAGGGGAGAGTGTCCGTCCACGCACCCTCGTGAGACCGAAAGCGAAGCGTTATATCAACGCTGTTGATGTAGTCGACGTCTTCACGATCCGACCGATCCAAGCACCGTTACTCGGCACCTCCGAGTTCTTAGCACACGCTCAGCTCGATGGCGATCCCGGGCTCCGATCCAGCAAAGCGCCGGGAGGAGTTCCGTCAAGACGACGGCGTGGTGGCGATCTTGATGTTCTACCGTCGCAGGCTTCGCCTAAGCACCGCTACAATATGACCGAGGTGGAATATGGTGGAGGGGGCACCGCACACGGCTAAGGAATGATCACGAAGATCAACTTGTGTGTCCTAGGGTGCCCCCTGCCCCGTGATATAAAGGAGCAAGGGGAGGGCCGGCCGGCCTAGGAGGCGCGCCAGGAGGGGGAGTCCTCCTCCTAGTAGGAGTAGGACTCCCTTTCCTAGTCCTACTAGGAAGAGGGAAGGGGAAGGAAGGAGAGGAGAGGGAGAGGGAAGGGGGCGCGCCCCTCCTAGTCCATTCGGACTCCCCATGGGGGCGCGCCACCTCCTGGTGCAGCCCTCTCTCCCTCTTGGCCCAATAAGGCCCATAACTTCCCGGGGTTCCGTAACCCTCGGCACTCCGTTTTCTCCGAAACTTCGGAACCTTTCCGTGTCCGAATATAACCATCCAATATATCAATCTTTATGTCTCGACCATTTCGAGACTCCTCGTCATGTCCGTGATCACATCCGGGACTCGAACTCCTTGGTACATCAAAATACATAAACTCATAATATAACCGTCATTGAAACCTTAAGCGTGCGGACCCTACGGTTCGAGAACTATGTAGACATGACCTAGAACCATTCTCGGTCAATAACAAATAGCGGAACCTGGATGCCAATATTGGTTCCTACATATTCTACGAAGATCTTTATCGGTCAAACCGCATAACAACATACGTTGTTCCCTTTGTCATCGGTATGTTACTTACCCGAGATTCGATCGTCGGTATCCAATACCTAGTTTAATCTCATTACCGGAAAGTCTCTTTACTCGTTCCGTAATACATCATCTCACAACTAACTCATTAGTTGCAATGCTTGCAAGGCTTATGTGATGTGTATTACCGAGAAGGTCCAGAGATACCTCTCCGACAATCGGAGTGACAAATCCTAATCTTGATTCATGCCAACTCAACATATACTTTCGGAGACACTTGTAGATTACCTTTATAATCACCCGATTACGTTGTGACGTTTGGTAGCACACAAAGTGTTCCTCCGTAAACGGAGTTGCATAATCTCATAGTTGCAGGAACTTTGTATAAGTCATGAAGATAGCATAAGCAACATACTAAGCGATCAAGTGCTAAGCTAATGAAATGGGTCATGTCAATCACATCATTCTCCTAATGATGTGATCCCATTAATCAAATGACAACACATGTCTATGGTTAGGAAACATAACCATCTTGATTAATGAGCTAGTCTAGTAGAGGCATACTAGTGACTATCTGTTTGTCTATGTATTCACACATGTATTATGTTTCCGGTTAATACAATTCTAGCATGAATAATAAACATTTATCATGATATAAGGAAATAAATAATAACTTTATTATTGCCTCTAGGGCATATTTCCTTGATCTCCCACTTGCACTAGAGTCAATAATCTAGATTACACAAGAATGATTCTAACACCCATGGAGTCTTGGTGCTGATCATGTTTTGCTCGTGGAAGAGGCTTAGTCAACGGGTCTGCAACATTCAGATCCGTATGTATTTTGCAAATCTCTATGTCTCCCACTTGGACTTGGTCCCGAATGGAATTGAAGCGTCTTTTGATATGCTTGGTCCTCTTGTGAAATCTGGATTCCTTTGCCAAGGCAATTGCACCAAGTATTGTCACAGAAGATCTTCATTGGTCCCGATGCACTAGGTATGACACCTAGATCGGAAATGAACTCTTTCATCCAGACTCCTTCATTTGCTGCTTCGAAGCAGCTCTGTACTCCGCTTCACATGTAGATCCCGCCACGACGCTTTGTTTAGAACTGCACCAACCGACAGCTCCACCGTTTAATAAAAATACGATCCGATTTGCGATTTAGAATCGTCCGGATCGGTGTCAAAGCTTGCATCGGCGTAACCATTTACGACTAGCTCTTTGTCACCTCCATATACGAGAAACATATCCTTAGTCCTTTTCGGTATTTAGGATGTTCTTGACCGCTGTCCGATGATCCACTCTGGATTACTTTGGTACCTTCTGCTAAGCTTACCGCTAAGCATCGTCAGTCTGGTACACAGCATTGCATACATGATAGAGCCTATGGCTGAAGCATAGGAACATTTTCATTTTTCTCTATCTTCTGCTGTGGTCGGGCATTGAGTCGACTCAATCTTACACCTTGTACTACAGGTAAAAACCTTTCTTTGCTCGATCCATTTTGAACTTCTTCAAAACTTTATCAAGGTATGTGCTTTGTGAAAGTCCTATTAAGCGTCTTGATCTATCTCTATAGATCTTGATGCCCAATATGTATGCAGCTTCACCGAGGTCTTTCATTGAAAAACTTTTATTCAAGTATCCTTTTATGCTATCCAGAAATTCTATATCATTTCCAATCAACAATATGTCGTCCACATATAATATCAGAAATGCTACAGAGCTCCCACTCACTTTCTTGTAAATACAGGCTTCTCCAAAAACCATATGCTTTGATCACACTATCAAAGCGTTTATTCCAACTCCGAGAGGCTTGCACCAGACCATAAATTGATCGTTGGAGCTTGCACACTTTGTTAGCACCATTTGGATCAACAAAACCTTCTGGTTGCATCATATACAACTCTTCTTCTAGAAATCCATTCAAGAATGCAGTTTTTACATCCATTTGCCAAATTTCATAATCATAAAATGCGGCAATTGCTAACATGATTCGGACGGACTTAAGCACCGCTACGGGTGAGAAAGTCTCATCGTAGTCAACCCCTTGAACTTGTCGAAAACCTTTTGCAACAAGTCGAGCTTTGTAGACAGTTACATTACCATCAGCGTCAGTCTTCTTCCTAAAGATCCATTTATTCTCAATAGCTTGCCGATCATCGGGCAAGTCTACCAAAGTCCATACTTTGTTCTCATACATGGATCCCATCTCAGATTTCATGGCTTCAAGCCATTTTGCGGAATCTGGGCTCACCATCGCTTCTTCATAGTTCGTAGGTTCACCATGATCTAGTAGCATGACTTCCGAATAGGATTACCGTACCACTCAGTGCGGATTTTATTCTGGTTGATCTCTGAGTTCAAGTGACAACTTGATCTGAAGTTTCATGATCTTCATCATTATCTTCCTCACTAACTGGTGTAGGTGTTACAGAAACTGATTTCTGTGACGAACTACTTTCCAATAAGGGAGCTGGTACTATTACCTCATCAAGTTCCACTTTCCTCCCACTCACTTCTTTCGAGAGAAACTCCTTCTCTATAAAGGATCCATTTTTAGCAACGAATGTCTTGCCTTCGGATCTGTGATAGAAGGTATACCCAATTGTCTCTTTTGGGTATCCTATGAAGACACATTTTTCCGATTTGGGTTCAAGCTTATCAGGTTGAAGTTTCTTCACATAAGCATCGCAACCCCAAACTTTCAGAAACGACAACTTTGGTTTCTTGCTAAACCATAGTTCATAAGGCGTCGTCTCAACGGATTTTGACGGTGTCCTATTTAACGTGAATGCGGCCGTCTCAAGAGCATAACCCCAAAATGATAGCGGTAAATCTGTAAGAGACATCATAGATCGCACCATATCCAAGAAAGTGCGATTCGACGTTCGGAAACACCATTGCGCTGTGGTGTTCGGGTGGCGTGAGTTGCTAAACTATTCGCATTGTTTCAAATGTAGACCAAACTCGTAACTCAAATATTCGCCTCCACGATCAGATCGTAGAAACTTTATTTTCTTATTACGATGATTTTCAACTTCACTCTGAAATTCTTTGAACTTTTCAAATGTTTCAGACTTATGTTTCATTAAGTAGATATACCCATATCTGCTTAAATCATCTGTGAAGGTGAGAAAATAACGATATCCGCCACGAGCTTCAACATTCATCGGACCACATACATCTGTATGTATGATTTTCAACAAATCTGTTGCTCTCTCCATAGTACCGAGAACGGGTTTTAGTCATCTTGCCCATGAGGCACGGTTCATAAGTGCCAAGTGATTCATAATCAAGTGACTCCAAAGTCCATCAGCATGGAGTTTCTTCATGCGCTTTATACCGATATGACCTAAACGGCGTGCCACAAATAAGTTGCACTATCATTATCAACTCTGCATCTTTTGGTTTCAACATTATGAATATGTGTATCACTACTATCGAGATTCATTAAAATAGACCACTCTTCAAGGGTGCATGACCATAAAAGATATTATTCATATAAATAGAACAACTATTATTCTCTCGATTTAAATGAATAACCGTCTCGCATCAAACAAGATCCAGATATAATGTTCATGCTCAACGCGGCACCAAATAACAATTATTCAGGTCTAAAACTAATCCCGAAGGTAGATGTAGAGGTAGCGTGCCGATCTGCGATCACATCGACTTTGGAACCATTTCCCACGCGATCGTCACCTCGTCCTTTGCCGGTGTTCGCAATCCGTAGTCCTGTTTGAGTTGCAAATATTAGCAACAGAACCAGTATCAAATACTGTGTACTACTCTGCGAGCTCTAGTAAGGTACACATCAATAACATGTATATCACATATACCTTTGTTCACCTTGCCATCCTTCTTATCCGCCAAATACTTGGGGCAGTTCCGCTTCGATGACCAGTCGCTTGCGAGAGAAGCACTCAGTTTCAGGTTTAGGTCCAGACTTGGTTTCTTCTCTGATCAGCAACTTGTTTGCTGTTCTTCTTGAAGTTCCCTTCTTCTTCCCTTTGCCTTTCTTCTTGAAACTAGTGGTCTTATTGACCATCAACACTTGATGCTCCTTCTTGATTTCTACCTCCGCAGCCTTTAGCATTGCGAAGAGCTCTGCATAGTCTTTACTAACCCTTGCATATTATAGTTCATCACGAAGCCTTTGTAGCTTGGTGGCGGTGATTGAAGAATTACATCAATGACACAATCATCCGGAAGATTAACTCCCGGTTGATTCAAGTGATTGTAATACCGGACATTTTGAGTATGTGCTCACCGACAGATCCATTCTCTTCCATCTTGCAGCTATAGAACTTATTGGAGACTTCATATCTCTCAATCCGGGCATTCTGTTGAAATATCAACTTCAACTCTGGAACATCTCATATGCTCCATGACGTTCAAAACGTCTTTGAAGACCGGTTCTAAGCCGTAAAGCATGGCACACTGAACTATAGAGTAGTCATCGCTTTGCTCTCGCCAGACGTTCTTAACGCCGTCGGTTACATCGGCAAGAAGAGTCGGCACCTAGCGGTGCATCCGGGACATAACTCTTACGTGCAGCAATGAGGATAATCCTCGAGTTACGGACCCAGTCCGTGTAATTGCTACCATCATCTTTCAACTTTGCTTTCTCAAGGAACGCATTAAAATTCAACGGAACAACAAAGACGAGCCATCTATCTACGATAAACATAGACAAGCAAAATACTATCGGTACTAAGTTCATGATAAATTTAAGTTCAATTAATCATATTACTTAAGAACTCCCACTTAGACAGACATCTCTCTAGTCATCTAAGTGATCACGTGATCCAAATCAACTAAACCATAACCGATCATCACGTGAGATGGAGTAGTTTTCAATGGTGAACATCTTATGTTGATCATATCTACTATATGATTCACGCTCGACCTTTCGGTCTCCGTGTTCGAGGCCATATCTGCATATGCTAGGCTCGTCAAGTATAACCTGAGTATTCTGCGTGTGCAAAACTGGCTTACACCGTTGTAGATGGACGAGAGCTTATCACACCCGATCATCACGTGGTGTCTCGGCACGACGAACTTTGGCAACGGTGCATACTCGGGAGAACACTACTTGATAATTTTAGTGAGAGATCATCTTATAATGCTACCGTCAATCAAAGCAAGATAAGATGCATAAAGGATAAACATCACATGCAATCAATATAAGTGATATGATATGGCCATCATCATCTTGTGCTTGTGATCTCCATCTCGAAGCGCCGTCATGATCACCATCGTCACCGGCGCGACACCTTGATCTCCATCGTAGCATCGTTGTCGTCTCGCCAACTATTGCTTCTCGACTATCGCTACCGCTTAGTGATAAAGTAAAGCAATTACATGGCGTTGCATTTCATACAATAAGCGACAACCATATGGCTCTCTGCCGATTGCCGATAACTCGGTTACAAAACATGATCATCTCATACAATAAAATATAGCATCATGTCTTGACCATATCACATCACAACATGCCCTGCAAAAACAAGTTAGGCGTCCTCTACTTTGTTGTTGCAAGTTTTACGTGGCTGCTACGGGCTGAGCAAGAACCGTTCTTACCTACGCATAAAAACCACAACGATAGTTTGTCAAGTTGGTGCTGTTTTAACCTTCGCAAGGACCGGGCGTAGCCACACTTGGTTCAACTAAAGTGAGAGAGACAGACACCCGCCAGTCACCTTTAAGCAACTAGTGCTCGTAGCGGTGAAACCAGTCTCGCGTAAGCGTACGCGTAATGTCGGTCCGGGCCGCTTCATCTCACAATACCGCCGAACCAAAGTATGACATGCTGGTAAGCAGTATGACTTGTATCGCCCACAACTCACTTGTGTTCTACTCGTGCATATGACATCAACGCATAAAACCTGGCTCGGATGCCACTGTTGGGTAACGTAGTAATTTCAAAATTTTCCTACGAACACACAAGATCATGGTGATGGCATAGCAACGAGAGGGGAGAGTGTCCGTCCACGTACCCTCGTAGACCGAAAGCGAAGCGTTATATCAACGCTGTTGATGTAGTCGACGTCTTCACGATCCGACCGATCCAAGCACCGTTACTCCGGCACCTCCGAGTTCTTAGCACACGTTCAGCTCGATGACGATCCCCGGGCTCCGATCCAGCAAAGCGTCGGGGAGGAGTTCCGTCAGCACGACGGCGTGGTGACGATCTTGATGTTCTACCGTCGCGAGGCTTCGCCTAAGCACCGCTACAATATGACCGAGGTGGAATATGGTGGAGGGGGCACCTGACACGGCTAAGGAGCGATCACGAAGATCAACTTGTGTCCTAGGGTGCCCCCGCCCCCGTATATAAAGGAGCAAGGGGAGGGCGGCCGGCCTAGGAGGCGCGCCAGGGAGGGAGTCCTCCTCCTAGTAGGAGTAGGACTCCCTTTCCTAGTCCTACTAGGAAGAGGGAAGGGGAAGGAAGGAGAGGAGAGGAGAGGGAAGGGGGCGCCCCCCTCCTAGTCCAGTCGGACTCCCCATGGGGGCGCGCCACCTCCTGGTGCAGCCCTCTCTCTCCCTCTTGGCCCAATAAGGCCCATAACTTCCCCGGGGTTCGGTAACCTCCCGGCACTCCGGTTTTCTCCGAAACTTCCGGAACCTTTCCGGTGTCCGAATATAACCATCCAATATATCAATCTTTATGTCTCGACCATTTCGAGACTCCTCGTCATGTCCGTGATCACATCCGGACTCGAACTCCTTGGTACATCAAAATACATAAACTCATAATATAACCGTCATTGAAACCTTAAGCGTGCGGACCCTACGGTTCGAGAACTATGTAGACATGACCTAGAACCATTCTCGGTCAATAACCAATAGCGGAACCTGGATGCCCATATTGGTTCCTACATATTCTACGAAGATCTTTATCGGTCAAACCGCATAACAACATCGTTGTTCCTTTGTCATCGGTATGTTACTTACCCGAGATTCGATCGTCGGTATCCAATACCTAGTTTAATCTCGTTACGGAAAGTCTCTTTACTCGTTCCGTAATACATCATCTCACAACTAACTCATTAGTTGCAATGCTTGCAAGGCTTATGTGATGTGTATTACCGAGAAGGCCCAGAGATACCTCTCCGACAATCGGAGTGACAAATCCTAATCTTGATTCATGCCAACTCAACATATACTTTCGGAGACACTTGTAGAGTACCTTTATAATCACCCGAGCACGTTGTGACGTTTGGTAGCACACAAAGTGTTCCTCCGTAAACGGAGTTGCATAATCTCATAGTTGCAGGAACTTTGTATAAGTCATGAAGATAGCATAAGCAACATACTAAGCGATCAAGTGCTAAGCTAATGAAATGGGTCATGTCAATCACATCATTCTCCTAATGATGTGATCCCATTAATCAAATGACAACACATGTCTATGGTTAGGAAACATAACCATCTTCGATTAATGAGCTAGTCTAGTAGAGGCATACTAGTGACTATCTGTTTGTCTATGTATTCACACATGTATTATGTTTCCGGTTAATACAATTCTAGCATGAATAATAAACATTTATCATGATATAAGGAAATAAATAATAAATTTATTATTGCCTCTAGGGCATATTTCCTTCAGAATCAGTTAGCACCCAGCAGCATTTACACTTGGGAAGATCTTGCCCGAGTGTTTGTCAGAACGTTTGAAGGGACATGCAAACGACTAGCAGGGTTGACAGAGCTGCAATCCTGTGTGCAGAAGACAAATGAAACTTTGAGGGATTATATCCAGAGATGGATCACACTGCATCACACAGTTGAGAACGTGTCTGATCACCAAGCAGTCTGCACCTTCAAAGAAGGCGTCAAATATCGAGAGTTGAACTTGAAGTTCGATCGGACCGGAGACATGTCTCTGAGTCGAATGATGGAGATTGCCACCAAGTATGCTAATGGTGAAGAAGAGGATCGGCTCCGGAGTGGCAAGCACAAGTCAGTCGCCCATGAAACAGGAGGAGGAAACTCCGATCGGAAGCGAAGCAAAGCCGAGCCAGCTGCTCACGGGAAACCTTAGCCGTGACTCAAGGAAAACCCAAAGGGAAGCCCAAGGGGCCATGGAACCCTAAGAAGATAAAATATCAAGATGGAAATGATGTGCTAGATTTGCCATGCCACATCCACACAAAGAAAGATGAGGAGGGTAAAATCATTTACCCGAAGCATACCACTCGGCAGTGTCGGCTCCTGATCCAGCAGTTCCGGGATAAACAGCCCAAAGACAAGGAAAAAGAGTCAGGCAAGGTTGAGGACAAGGAGGAGAGTGATGATGGTTACCCTCACGTCAATTCCACTCTGAAGATTTTTGCTGATGTTGAGAGTAAGAGCCGACTGAAAGTGATCAACAGAGAAGTGAATATGGTCGCTATGGCGACGCTCAGTTATTTGAAATGGTCTCAGACTGCCATAACATTCGACCAGTCCGATCACCCGACACACATAGCCACCCCTGGGAGGCAAGCCTTGGTGGTCGACCCAGTTGTCGAAGGCACTCGACTGACTAAAGTTCTGATGGATGGTGGCAGTGGCCTGAACATTCTGTATGCAGAAACGTTGAAAGGGATGGGCATTCCGATGTACAGACTCAATGAAAGCAGTATGAGTTTCCATGGAGTCATTCCAGGCAAGAAGGCTGAATCACTCGGCCAGATTGCTCTTGACGTGGTTTTCGGTGATTACAAGAATTACCGCAGAGAAAAGTTGACATTTGAAGTGGTGGATTTCCAGAGTGCTTATCACGCCATTCTGGGCAGGCCGGCTTACGCGCGTTTTATGGCTCGACCATGCTATGTGTACCTCAAATTGAAAATGCACGGTCCCAAGGGGTGATCACTATCACGGCAATCGAAAGAAGGCGTAAGAGTGCTTCCGAAGGGCTCAAAATCGCTGATCGCAAATGGCGAGTGGAATTGCAGGAGTATCGAGAAAATGCATATCCGAGTGATTTGCTGCGAGCTAAGAAGCTCGCAACGGATTCAGCATTTCGATCGTCCGTGAAACGAAACCGTTCATATCCACCCGACCGATCCCAACGCTGCTCCGACTCACATTTCAACGACTCGACTCCAAATAGGAAGAAGCGCCATCCAGTTCCTCCGTGAGAACGGGACATCTTTGCATGGAAACCTTCCGACATGCGGGTGTTCCTGTGGAACTGGCTGAGCATCGCTTATGAAGTCGACCCAAAGATAAACCGGTCAAGGAACACCTTGACGGTCAGCCGTCTGAGAGGAGAAAAGCAATCAGTGAAGAAGTGGCTCGGCTCCTGGCAGCTGAGTTTATCCGAGAGATCTACCACTCCGAGTGGTTAGCTAACGTCGTCATGGTCCCTAAGAAGGACAATTCACTTCGCATGTGCATCGACTTCAAGCATATCAATCGGGCCTGCCCGAAGGATCACTTTCCTCTCCCTCGCATCGATCAGATAGTCGATTCGACTGCGGGATGTGAGCATCTGTCCTTTTTGGACGCCTATTCCGGGTATCATCAGATCCGTCTGTTTGGACCCGATGAAATTAAAACAGCTTTTATCACCCCATTCGGGTGCTTCTGTTATGTCACTATGCCATTCGGTCTGAAGAACGCTGGAGCCACATTCATGCGAATGATTCAGAAGTGTTTACTCACTCAAATCAGTCGGAATGTGGAAGCGTACATGGATGACATTGTGGTCAAGTCACGCAAAGGTTCCGACCTACTGATTGACCTTGCTGAAACCTTTGCCAACCTCAGAAGGTACGATATCAAGCTTAATCAATAGTGCATGTTCGGAGTTCTAGGAGAAAGTTACTCGGTTTTCTCATTTCCGAACGAGGGATCGATGCTAACCCCGAAAAAGTTGGTGCCATACTCCGAATGAAACGCCCAGTGCGTGTGCATGATGTCCAGAAGCTTACTGGTTGTTTGGCCGCCCTAAGTCGATTCATTTCAGACTTCGGTGAGAAGGCACTACCTCTCTACCGATCGATGAAGAAGTCGATAAGTTCGAGTGGACTCGAAGCTGATGCAGCGCTTGCGAGCTAAAGCCCCGCTTTCCACCCACCGGTGCTTGCTGCCCCAATCAGCAAAGAGCCTTTACTGCTTTACATAGCAGCCAGTGGACAAGTCGTCAGTACAGTACTTACGGTCGAGCGAGAAGAAGAGGGAAAGGCCTATAAAGTTCAGCGCCCGGTTTTTTATGTTTCTGAAGTTCTGACTCCGTCGAAACAGAGATATCCGCACTATCAGAAGCTTGTTTATGGGATTTATATGACCACGAAGAAGGTTGCACACTATTTCTCCGACCACTCACATACGATCGTCGTGGCGCCCATTATCGAGATTTTGCACAATGAGATGCAAGCGGTCGAGTGGAAAATGGGCAATTGAACTCCTTCCTTAGATATTCAGTTTGAGGCAAAGAAAGCTATCAAGTCCCAAGCAATAGCTGATTTCCTCGCCGAGTGGATCGAACAGCAACTGCCGACTCAAGTTCACTCGGAGCACTGGACCATGTTCTTTGACGGTTCCAAGATGCTGAATGGTTCGGGTGCTGGGGTGGTATTAGTATCTCCCCGAGGAGACAAGCTTAGATATGTACTCCAGATTCACTTTGATTCCTCCAACAAAGAAGCAGAATATGAAGCGCTCTTATATGGGTTGCACATGCCCATTTCACTCAGTGTCCATCGCCTCATGGTCTATGGAGACTCAGATTTGGTGGTCAATCAAGTGATGAAAGAGTGGGACGTCAGAAGCCCAGCCATGACTGGCTACTGCAATGCAGTGAGAAAACTGGAAAAGAAGTTTGAGGGGTTAGAGCTCCATCATATACCCCGACTGAAAAATCAAGCAGCCGATGATTTGGCGAAGATAGGTTCCAAGAGAGAAGCCATTCCCAGCAATGTGTTTCTGGAACACATTCACACACCAACAGTTCAAGAAGATCCTTTTACAGAAGAGCCCTCACAACCTAAGAGCGCCTCACATCCGACTGAAGTCGAGGTTCCAGCCGTGGTCGACCTAATCATGGAAGTTCTGGTCATTACTCCCGACTGGACAGTGCCTTACATCGCGTACATCCTTAGAAAGGAACTCCCAGCGGATGAAGAAGAGGCTCGACAGATCGTCCGTCGATCCAAAGCCTTTACGGTCATAAAGGGACAATTGTTCAGAGAAAGTGTGACTGGGGTCAGTCAGAAATGCATAACACCATAAGAAGGTCGAATGATCCTCAACGACATCCACTCGGGGACCTGTGGTCACCATGCGTCCTCTCGGGCCATTGTGGCTAAAGCATACTGAACCAGATTTTACTGGCCCCGAGCAAATGATATGGTGAAAGATATAGTCGACGGATGTGAAGGTTGTCAGTTCTACTCTGATATGTCTCACAAGCCTGCATCAGCCCTGAAGACCATTCCCCTCGTCTGGCCCTTTGCTGTTTGGGGGTTGGACATGGTCGGGCCGCTGAGGACCGGTAGGAGCGGATTTACTCATGTGCTTGTAGCAGTCGACAAGTTTACCAAATGGATTGAAGCCAAACCTATTAAGAATCTTGATGCCAGCACTGTTGTCAGCTTCATCATAGAATTGACATTCAGATATGGAGTTCCACACAGCATCATCACTGACAATGGATCGAACTTTGATTCTGACGAGTTTAGAGCTTTCTGCGCTTCTCAAGGCACACGAGTCGACTATGCTTCAGTCGCTCACCCACAGTCGAATGGTCAAGCAGAAAGGGCGAATGGTCTAATCCTCAAAGGACTGAAACCCCGACTGATGCATGATCTCAAACATGTAGCAGGCGCCTGGGTCGATGATCTTCCCTCAGTTCTTTGGGGTTTGAGGACAACTCCCAACCGATCGACCGGACGAACACCTTTCTTTTTGGTCTATGGAGCCGAAGCTGTTCTGCCAAGTGACCTGCTCCACAACGCACCCCGAGTCGAACTCTTCTCTGAAGAAGAAGCGGAGCAGGCCCGGTAGGATTCAGTTGATCTCTTAGAAGAGGAAAGAGAGATGGCATTGATCTGGTCGACCATTTATCAACAAGATTTGTGTCGATTCCATGCCAGAAACGTGAAGGGTCGAGCTTTTCAAGAGGGAGACTTGGTTCTTCAAGTGGATCAACATAAGCCACACAAGCTTGCCCCTTCTTGGGAAGGTCCCTTCATTATCACCAGAGTTCTCCACAATGGAGTGTACCATCTTTACAATGTCGAACATCAGAAAGACGAGCCACGAGCTTGGAATGCAGAGCTGCACCGCCCCTTTTATACTTAAGTACTCACTCGGATGAGATGTAATAAGAAGCACCTTTGTAGTTTATTTATCAAAGACAAGAGCTTTATAATCTTCCTAAATGATTGTTGTCACTTTTGTTTCCATTTGAAATCCCCCAGTGGGTGACTTCTCTGCGGATCCGTTTTGCCCAAGTCTGAAAAATCCTACCGAGTGGTGAGCAAGCCTCTCACTCGGGGGCTTAGCTGCGAATCCGTTTCGCCTAAGTTTGAAAAATTCTACCGAGTGGAGAGCAACCCTCCCACTCGGGGGCTTAGCTGCAGTCAAGTACTCGCCTAAGTTTGTAAAATCCTACCGAGTGGAGAGCAACCCTCCCACTCGAGGGCTTAGCTGCAGTCAAGTACTCGCCTAAGTTTGTAAAATCCTACCGAGTGGAGATCAACCTCCCACTCGGGGCTTAGCTGCGATCAAGTACTCGCCTAAGTTTGAAAAATCCCACCGAGTGGAGAGCAACCTCTCACTCGGGGCTTAGCTGCAGATCAAGTACTCGCCTAAGTTTGTAAAATCCACCGAGTGGAGAGCAACCTCCCACTCGGGGCTTAGCTGCAGTCAAGTACTCGCCTAAGTTTGAAAAATCCTGCCGAGTGGAGAGCAACCCTATCACTCGGGGCTTAGCTGCAGTCAAGTACTCGCCTAAGTTTGTAAAATCCTACGAGTGGAGAGCAACCTCTCACTGGGGCTTAGCTGCAGATCAAGTACTCGCCTAAGTTTGTAAATCCCACCGAGTGGAGAGCAACCTCCCACTCGGGGCTTAGCTGCAGATCAAGTACTCGCCTAAGTTTGTAAAATCCTACCAAGTGGAGAGCAACCCTCCCACTCGGGGGCTTAGCTGCAGTCAAGTACTCGCCTAAGTTTGAAAAATCCTACCGAGTGGTGAGCAAGCCTCTCACTCGGGGGCTTAGCTGCAGTCAAGTACTCGCCTAAGTTTGTAAAATCCTACCGAGTGAAGAGCAACCCTCCCACTCGGGGGCTTAGCTGCAGTCAAGTACTCGCCTAAGTTTGTAAAATCCTACCGAGTGGAGAGCAACCCTCCCACTCGGGGGCTTAGCTGCAGTCAAGTACTCGCCTAAGTTTGTAAAATCCTACCGAGTGGAAAGCAACCCTCCCACTCGGAGGCTTAGCTGCAGTCAAGTACTCGCCTAAGTATAGAAGCCATCCCAATCTGCAAGGACGACGAGGTGCAGGTCGACTGCAACCTTCTCCTTCGGAGCTACGCCACAAGTACAGCGTTCGCTCCATCCCTTTCTGCAAGGACGACGAGGTGCAGGTCGACTGCAACCTTCTCCTTCGGAGCTACGCCACAAGTACAACGTCCGCTCCATCCCTATATGCATGGACGATGAGGTGCAGGTCGACTGCAACCTTCTCCTTCGGAGCTACCTGCAAGGATGATGAAGCGCGGGTCGATTGAACTCACTACCTCATAGCCGCATCTCAAACACTAAGATCATTCTGAGTGAAGAACAAATTCCACTCGAAGGCAAACGCAAGCATATTCAGAAATAAACCAAGTTCGAATAAAATCCTAAGGTTTCGGACGATGGTTCAAAAGCATTCGAGCTTCAAGCCCGAAGAAGTTTAACGGTTACACAATCACTCGGCATCCCGAGGCAAATAAAGGTGAAGCTTAATGTTTTTTCGATCACGCATCAGGAGAAGGAATGGCTGGGTCGCAGAAACTTTCAAGGTCGATGTTGTCTGCAATGTGAGTGGCGGCGGCAAGAAAAGTGTCCATGAAAGACTGGAAAGTATGCTTCTTCGTGTTTGCAACTTTAAGCTCTGCCAGCTTGTCTTCTTTGGCATCCTTGCAGTGCACTCGGACCAGAGACAGAGCGACGTCAGCACGACAGCGAGCAGAGGACTTCTTCCTTTCTTGCACACGCTCAGGGATTTGATTCAGTCGAGCCATCAGAGACTCGAGATCTTGAGACAGTTCCGCCTGAGGCCAAAGTTCTACTTCAATCCGGGTCATTGCAGCCTTCAGACGGGCCAGATAGGCAATTGCGCCATCTATGCGAGACTCCAACTGCAGCACATTCATTGCAACTTCATCCTTGACTGGACAATTAATGGGGTCAAGACCCGTCTCGACCCGCCCAGTTTCCGCTTCAAAGTCTTGGCAAAATTCTGCACAGTCGAGTGAATTATGAGTCGATAGCGTAATTAAAATTATCAGTCGACAGAAAGAAGACAGATTAATCGGTACCTTCAAGTTTCAGGAACAGTTTCGCAGCAAGTTGGCTCAGATAAGACTCTAATTCGCCATTCTTGATCTTGAGGCTCCCAAGTTTGTCGGTCAATTTCTCCTTGTCCTTCTTTAGTCTCTCGACCTCTTGGTTGGCGTCAGAAACAACAGTCTTCAATTTGGAATTTTCATCTTCTAACTTGCCAACTGAAGCAAGCTTCTTGTCAGCAAGCGCTGTCTTCTCGCGCGCCTCCTTCTGAGCTGCAGCTAGGTCCAGATCCTTCTGCTCCAAAGCCTGCTTCATTTTCTCTAAAGAAATAACATTCTTCAGACGGGCTTGGAGTTGGCGGTTTTCACTACATACATCTGCTCGAGTGGAGTCACTCGGTTCAAAAAAATGGAAAGGAAAAATGCCAGCAGTGGGATAAACATTCGGCGATTGATTACCTCCCATGGCAACAACTTCATCACGAGCACTCTGGAGATTCTTCTTGGCCAATTTCCAGATCAAGGTTTAGGCTGATTTGCTGCTTGTTCATTGCAGAGAGCTGAGCCCCAAGATCACAAGATTTCTACAGTCACAAGCCATATCAGTCGACAGACATAAAAAGACATCACAATGCTAGCTACTCTAAGACTACCGCCGAATCAAACATTCAACGACAGTCTCGGGGACTACACCCAGTGGGTGCACTTAGCGTGCCCCCACTGATTCCGCAAAAAAAAGAGAGAAAAAGAAGGTTCTCAGACCACAGTCGACTGCCCGCAGTCACCTATGGTCTCGGGGACTACACACAGTGGGTGCACTCAGCGTGCCCCCACTGGTTTCGATTCCACTCGGCATGGTCTGCCCAGCTCGAGTGGCAAAAAAAGGAGGGAGGTTCCCATTCTTAGACCATAGTCGACTGCCCGCAGTCACCTATGGTCTCGGGGACTACACCCAGTGGGTGCACTCAGCGTGCCCCCACTAGTTTCGATTCCACTCGGCGTGGTCTGCCCAGCTCGACTCGAATCGACACAAAGAGGCATTCAGCATCAAAACAGCCACACCCCAGTGGGTGGTCAGACAAGAAATATGGTCGAAAAGACAACTAACCCGGACATTGGCTTGCAGAGCAGCTCCGGCGTTGAAGGCTACCTGACTAGCCTCATGCACCATTTTCATCTGTCCCATCACAAGATTCAACTGAAGAAGAGCTTCCTTGGCAGCAGCTGGCGGATCGTCTGGAGTTTGATATGCAGTGAAAAGTGATGGAGGCGGAGCAATCGACCCCGAGGGGCAGTCAGTCGACAGCGGAACGGCGAAGGTGACGTTGGTTCGAGCCGGATCTGTCATGCGCTCGACCATCGTTCCAGGCGTCACAGTCGACTGAGGAACCTGGACCTCAGGCGCCTTCCCGCCCAGCTCCCTGTCCTTCCTCCTCCTCCCTCTCAGCGGCACCTCTTTGTCGTCGTCCGGAAGCACAACAACATCTCGTGGATCTGCAAAGAATAGAGAAAACCATGAGGATAACTGACAAATCATTCAGTCGACCAGACGAATTCGAATCGACCTGGCTTACTGGCTTTGGAGGTGACGGCGTCGTCAGCTTCCTCGTCAGCTGGAGTCTTGTCGATGTCCATGTCGGTCACAGCTGAGGTCGGGCTACACAAATCCATCATCCATTTGGTCAGAACAAAAAGGCCGGTCGGAACAGAAAAAATTGATCGCAACAAAGGATATGAGAAGGGCGTTTACCCAGAAGCAACAGGGACATCCATCTTAATCCTAGGCAAGGTCTTCCGAGCCTTCGAAGGATTAGCCTTGGGCTGCTTGGTGACCTTTTCAGTCAAATCTGGACTCGGAGACCGAGTGCGCTTGTGAGATGGAGCACTCGACGCCACATCCTTGCCGCGCCTGTTCGCAGGGTCATGCTTCTGCTTGGATCGACGTTCAGAGCGAGGCGGCGAGTCGGCTACCTCCTCGTCTTCCGACTCGTCGCTCTCATTTCATCATCATCAGCTGGGAACTCCCACTCGCCACTCTCCTCAGCACTGTCCTCGCCCTCTTGGTCTTGCTCCAGAGCTTATTCACCATTGGGCATCGAATACATCTCCGTGTAAATCTGCAAAGCAAGAGACCAATCCTAAGTCAGTCGGAACAGCAATCAGTCGGAAATACGTTCAAAAACTCAGTCATGATGACCAGACCTTCTTTGGCGGGTTGCTTTCGCTGAAAGTGTCGACTCTCCTAGCGCCCCTGGGGTTGTCCTTGTTCCTGGTGATACCCATCAACCACTCGGCTATGGTTTTGGCCTCCACCTCCTCCGGATGAACCCGAGCAGTATCACCAGCCCCGGAGTACATCCACATGGGATGGTCACGAGGTTGGAGAGGTTGGATCCACCGACTGAGAAACACCTCGAGCAGATCCATACCAGTGACACCCTGGTTGATCAGTTGTACCACTCTCTCAACTAGCATGCCTGTCTCTGCCTTCTCCGCATCAGTCACTTTCAAGGAAGATGGAGTTTGAACTCGGTCAAAAGAGAAGGGAGGAAGCCCGGTTGACTGGCCTGGGGTTGCGAGGTCCTGGCAGTAGAACCAGGTCGACTGCCAGCCCCTTGCCGACTCAGGAAGAGTCATCGGAGGGAAAGAGCTCCTCTTCCTCTTCTGAATGCCCAGGCCCCCACACATCTGAATGACACGGGTTTTCTTATCTTTCGAGTTCACTTTCTTCATAGTTTGGGATCGGATGGTAAAGATGTGCTTGAAAAGACCCCAGTGCGGTCGGCACCTCAGGAAATTCTCACACATGGAGACGAACGCAGCAAGATATGTGATAGTGTTGGGAGTGAAATGGTGGAGTTGGGCCCCAAAGAAATTCAGGAATCCGCGAAAGAAGGGATGCGGGGGAAGCGAAAAACCACGGTCGACGTGGGTGGCGAGCAGGACACACTCACCCGGCCGCGGCTGTGGCTCCGTTTCTCCCCTCGGCAGGCGCACGGACTTATGGACGATTAGCCCCAGCTCAGCCATATCATCCAAGTCCTCCTGTCGGAGCGAGGATCGGATCCAATCTCCCTGGATCCAACCCGACGGCAACCCCGAGCGCGACGAAGACCCCCGATTCACCTTCTTGCTCTTTGCCACCCTCGTCGCTTTCTTCGCACGCTCCAGCGCTGCTGTTTTGTCCTTCCCCATGGCGGCGGAGCGACGGCGTCGAGAGTGGATGGTCTGGGCAGAGCAGAGTCGCGAGAGGAAGAAGAAGGGAATGAGCACACACAGTGCAAACACTTCGGTCTCGCCGCTTTTAAGGGCCTACTTCCGAGTGGCTGACGCGTGGGCCCGAGTGGTCCTGTCAAATCTCCCCAACAGTTGCACACGGGATACATGGCGAAAAAGGTGGCGCACTAATCGAAAAGTCCTATTTATCTACTCCACTTACCGCGGGACGCTCCGCTTGGGCAAGGCCTACCAAAATTTCAATCCTCGAAATCCGGGATCCTCTGCAACCGATCACGCCAAAGATTTCGTGTCAGAGATTTCGTTCGACGGATGTGGTGGTATAAACCAGTCGGTAATTTCTGAATTGATCAAGGCGACTGAAACGAAGCTGAAGTTCTGTCAACTGGCCTCTGCTCGGAGATATAGACGAGACAATCAAGAGTAAAAGCAAGGTCAACTTTGTCCTTCTGTTTCACTCAAACCTCGATCCATTCAGGGGCTAATGATGTAGACATAAACCTAGGGTAGGGTAATAGGCCTGACCTATACATCCTACCCAAGGTCCTAGTCCTAAGAACAAAGAAGTTCAAGTATCAGAAGAAGGGATCCAGTAAAGGTGTCGAGTGAAGTCCACTCGACATACCATCCACTCAGAGATCTCACTTTATCCAGGTCACTCGACCATCAAACCACTCGACGATAAGAAGACCTAAAGCCGCCCTGCGTAGCAACGGTCGAGCATTCACTCAGATATTTAATGACCATTTACAGCATTTCAATACAGGTGTTACCTGTAACGCCACCTCTTTATGTACATTGAATCCTGCAGAGCGGAGGGGAGGGGTCTGGCGTACTCTATATAAGCCACCCCCCTCCTCTGGGACAAGGGTTCGCACCCCCTGTAACTCACACGCGTATAATCCAGTCGACCGCCTCCGGGCTCCGAGACGTAGGGCTGTTACTTCCTCCGAGAAGGGCCTGAACTCGTAAAACCAGCGTGTACAACTCCTCCATAGCTAAGATCTTGCCTCTACATTCCTACCCCCATATTCTACTGTCAGACTCAGAACCACGACACCGCCACCGTCAGATGGACAAAGTAATGCCTCACCGCATGAACGGGATTAATGTCCCGCCCCACCATCACCACATGGACAAAATAATGCCTCCAGATATGGAGTTCTGCCAATAATACAAGGAATTCATTTCAAGCTGAAGAAGAGATCAATTGGGAAGGAAAAAAATTGATCGAGGTAAAAGGAGAAGCATTGATGAGTACCATCCAAACCAACAAGATTTGGTAAGAAGGAAATATTTGGCCAATGGGGCTTCTCAACCTTGTACTTATTCTTAAGTGGATTGTTCTAATGATGTTATTGATTGGTTGCTTCAAGAATTTGATAATAGCTTCACGGAGAAAATTTCTGAACTGCTTGTTTGCTCGGCGACTTTGAGCCCAAATGAATTATTTCGTGATTTCAACATAGTGCATTTGATGAGTCTTGCTAAATTTTATCCAAAATATTTTGATGATGGAGAACTCAGGGACCTTAGACATCACCTTCATCTTTACATTGTTGTGTCCGAGCAAGATGATCGCTCCTCTGGTTTAAGTAATATTTGTGAGCTCTCTCAAAGAATGGAGACAATAAAACATGTTGTCTATCCCTTGGTTTATCAGACTTATTATTGCACAACTGTAATTAATATTATTCTAAGTGGTTTTGCTTCTTTTGATTTGTAGGCAATCAAGATAGTGTTGCATTTTCTTGTCATCGGTTATACTTTCTCCATAATATGGACACTTCGGTTCTTCTTCAACGTTCAATTTCCTGCTATCAACTAATATTTCAAGTGAAACTCTTTATTTTAGATCTCTGGTAAGCATATTCAACGTTATATTGTATTCTTGGTATATTGTATTGTTATAAGTGTGTTACTTTTATCTATATAATTACATGAGATCGACATATATGTGATAGAGATGGGACCCCGGGTCATTTTTGTCCTGGGTCCGCCCCTCCTCACCGCCACCGAACGCTACACCCCGGCAACCACGCCGCCCACACGGCCATGATGACCGGGCAGCACCAAGACACGGGCTTTGCCCAAGAGCACCGCGCTACCACCACCAGGGCCGCCGCCCCGGCATCCAAGACCTTGACACCACCTCATCCGAGACCCGCCGCAACCCCAACTAAAGAGACGAGCGGAAAGGTCCCACCTTTCGCTCCCCAGGCCACCCAGTGCCGAGACCCGATAGGTCGGCCAGAGGCTGGCATCCACCGCCCGTCCCGCTGCCCGTCGCGCGAGACGAGCTTGGTCCTGCAGCACCGAAAAGGGGACGAGGTCAGTCCTGCTGCACTGTGCGCGAGACGAGCTCAGTCCGGCTGCATCGTGCGCGAGACGAGCTCGGTCCTGCAGCACCGGGCGTGAGACGAGCGGTAGACCGCAGCTAGGAGAGGACCAGCCCTTTGATGGGAGTAACGCCCGGGCGACGAGGAGATGGGGCGAAGGCCGAGACGGCCCGAACACAGACGAGCCGACGCCGGAGAAGCCGGCCGCCGCCGCGGGCATGTCTGTCAACCACCGTGAAGCCGCCACGACACCGGGAGAGCACCACCGACGGACCTCCCCATGCCGCGGCCCACGGCCGAAGCAGCGGCCATGCCCGGCCGCTACCCTACCCGTGTCGCCCGGCGAGCTCCAAGCGTTGGAGCCGCCGGGCACGCACCACCTGAACCACGCGCCGCTGACCGGCCCCCAACGCCAGATCCGGCCGGATCCAGCAAGAGACCGGCCGCGCGCACACGCCCCCCGCGTCTCCACGCCCTGGCCAGGTCCAGCCGGTGCCCAGCCACCCCACCGGAGAGGAAGAGCCCCGACTGCAGCACCACCACCTTATAGGGGCCGCCGATCGCCCCTGCAGCAGCCAACAGCCAGCACCCGCGCCGGATCTGGGCAGGGGGCGCCAGATCCGCCGCCAGCACGCCCCCGGGCCTCCAGAGCCCCACAAGCCGAGGTGGAGGGGGGAGGAGGAGAGGAGGCGATGCCGGCAAGTCACTAGGGAGCGAGGCGGAGGAGGGAAGACGGAGCAGAGGCACGCCGGCGCCCGACGCCACCAAGCAGGGGAGGCCGCCGCGCGAGGGAGAAAGCCGCCCCGCCGCCGCCTGCGCCACACGGCCATTGGCCGGCGACGCCACCGGCGGCGGCGAGGAGGAGGAAGCGGCGGAGGACGGGGGCGGCGGCTAGGGTTCCCTCCAGGCGCCATGAGCGCCTAGGAGGAGGAGCGAGCCTCGCAGGTCCTTGAATACACTTTGCAGTCTTCATGTAAGACCATTTTACAAGCTAACATAGCTTGCAAAAAGATCATACATTATGGGATGGACAGAGTATGGTCCAGGTCGATGCATGTATATGGTGCTATGTAACCAAAAAAATCGCAGTATAAAGAGAAGAAAGAGGCAGCATGACCGGAGCCATTGGCTAAGTTTTTGATCGCAGGTGCTCGTGATATTCTTTTTTTTTTTCCAACCAGCAGAGTGCAATGCAGGCCGGTGCTTACCCATCTCTGAGCTATGACTGCTTTCTGAGAAAAGAAGGGTATGATAAGTGCTCTTGGCCAAAAGTTTTTGTCTGTGCGTATTAGTCAGTTTTGATGTTAGCGATCCTCGGGAAAGTTCCAACGCTCGTTTGGTTCACTAAAATATTTAGCTGCACATTTTATATCAGTCTGTGCAATATAATCTTTCCCCAATATCTTCCCATGACATGGTCGCACGCATATTTCAAGATATAAAGCTGGCATAATGCATACAAATGTGCAATTACTTAAATACCCATTAGATGACAATCAACGCACATAATTTTGGACTTAAAAATAACTAACGCCAACCCACGCCAGAACTAGACACTTCTGTAAATATAGTCCGTCCGTGGTTACATCTTTGCATTCCACGACACAATGATCATGTCAGGCTTAGGTAGTTAGGAGCCTAGGATGCATAGCAGCTAGTTAGGAAAATAATTTCATGGCTCGCAGCCGAGAAGGCATGTCGATCTCCAAGAGCATAGAGGAGGAGAGAGCCAAGCGTTGCTTAATGTGGATCTCCTTCGTCTCTAGATCAAGCACGGCCATAAAATCACATTCACCATTTAATGGCCCATGCCAGGGCAGGCTTACCTGCATCAAAACGACACCTCTCCTCTCGCCCAAGGGCCTAAACCAAACATGAAGACGCCAATGGGGAAGAACCCTGGGGTCTAGCGACCGTAACTTCTTCTCCATATCGATCACAGTCTCTAAGGTCCAACCACCGCCCGAGAGCTGATGCCACACAGAGATCGTGCACCCAACATTCACGACCAGCTTTAGTAGCGCGTGCCCGTCTCTCGAGGAGTACGACCCCAGGTGGAACCGACGTCTTGCTTTGTAGCTGGTGACGGGGCTGGGAGGCCAATCGTGCCAGGTTTCTCCATGCAGACGTCGTAGGTAAAAATCTCGCCGCCATGCCGCCCCAGCCAGTGGATGACACCACCGTGGAGGACGACGGTGGTGGCATCATGACCAGAAAGAGGTTGTCGTGGGTCACCATAGGCCCCCAGGTGCCGGTCGACGATGTGAAGGTCCGGAATCTGATGGCACATGTGGTGGCTCTATTGGTGTCAGACGACTTATCCAAATAGCCGACGAATAGCATGAAGGAGCAGTCAATGCCGTCTGCGGCGGTGATCAAGACGCACTTGAGAAAGCATCCCACATCATTCGAGATGCCTGGTGGTTCACAGAGGAAGGTGTGGTGGCCGCTGATGGGGTCGTACACGCACATGTCAGATTCGCTGCCGACAACGTGGTGATAGCGACGATGAAGAAGGACGAGGCCGCCACGAGACGTCATGGGATAGTACTTCTCGAAAGAGTGAAGTGCAATGTTGGTCCCTAAACTATTTCAGGGGTGTCATGTAGGTCCTCAAACTATAAAAATCGGCATCCAGGTCCTCGAAGTGCAGTAAGTGTGTCATTCAGGTCCAAAATCTATCTGACAACGCCAGACCAGCCAGCTGGCGCCGTTGACCCATGACATGTCGGATGGGGGCCTCGCAAGGTAACAGCTGGTTACGGAAATATGCAAATAAATTCCAAGGTACACATTTTCAAAATTCTCGTTCGCGACACTAAATGTTCATTAATTTGTGGTTCACGAACCCATTTTCAAAATTCTCGTTCACGAACATTTTTTTTAATTCATGAACATTTTTTTCACTATTCACGAACAGTTTTTGAAACCTTGAACAACACTAATGGACATTTTGTAAATTCATAAACATATTATGAAATTCATAAACATTTTTTTAAACTCCGAACGTTTTTCTAAATTCGTGAACATTTTTAAATTCACAAAAAAATCACTATTTTTTGAAAAAAGTAATGAACATTTATGAAATTTGTGCAAACGTCTTTTTCAAATTCATCATTCGCGAATTTTTTTTGTGTTACTAAACATATTGTGAAATTTATCATTCACGGACAATATTGGTGGTTTGCGAATATGTGTTCTTTTTTTTTAGAATTTATCATTCGCAAAGATTTTTTTTAAATCATGATTTTTTTTTAAATTCATTGTTCACAAACGTTTTCTAAATTCTTCATTCCCGAGCATTTTTCCATATTTTCAAACAATATTTGTGGTTCGCGAACATATTTCAAATTTATTGTTCGTGAATACTTTTTTAAAGTTGTGAACATTTATTTTATATTCACGAACTTTTTTTGTCTGCCAACATATTTTCAAATTTATTGTTCATGAACATATTTTCTTTTCTAATAAAATCTATCATTCGCAAACATTTTATTAAGGTTGCGACCATTTTTTTTTCAAATTCATTGTTCATGAACATTTTTTTCAAATTCATCGTCCGCAAACATTTTTTTAAAGTCGTGAATGTTTTTCCAGAGTCGAACATTTTTATAAACTAATGAACATTTTATTCAAGTCAAAAACATTTTCCATATTCACAAATATTTTTTGAAACCATGAATTGAATTTATTTGCATATTTTCGTCACCGGCCGTTACATTGCGGGGCCCCCTTCTAACATGCAATGGGTCAACGACGCCAGCTGGCCGCTCAGGTGGGGTCGACAGATTTTGGGCTGAAATGGCACACTTATCGCACTTCAGGGCGCGGACCTTGACGCCGCTTATGGTTTGAGGGACCTACATGTGGCCCCGAAATAGTTCAGGGACCTACAATGCACTTCACTCTTCTCGAAAAGATCACCCGCGTTGCATGACATGAAAGATGACAGATGGTCATCACAAAACAACACACCGGCGGGCGTGGCTGGGTGCACCAAAGAGAGGGAAGGCGGCGGAACCTCCACATCATCATGTGTCTGGAGGTAGGCGAGGACGCACGAAGGCACGATGCCGCCATGATGGGTGACGCGGCGGATGAAAGACGGACTGAGAAAGTCATGACGAAGGAGCTTGCATAATGCGGCGCAGCGGACGAGGGTGCGGATGTTGGAGCGCGCGACGATCGCAAGTAGAATATCCACAGGGAGCGCCTACTCCATCGCGGCCGGTGACGCCGGCGCCTCCGGCGTGCACGCATTTTGTTGCCGGCGTACTAGCGATGCCATTGCAGTGCAACGTGTTTGAGGTCGAGACCGTAGCTACCTTGATTTTTCTGACAGTATATGAGACGGTAATTAGTATATAGCTTAGCTAGAGCTTGGGACGTATTTATATTGTGTAAAGCAAATTCAAGTCGAATTCGACCAGGAAACAGAATCCGCCATGGACGGCTATCGGAATCAAACATACTGCTCCTACTAGTAGTCTACTATGAATTTACTAGAGTACAGTACGTCTGCTACGTACTACTACGATGACAAATTAATCCCGAAAATTGCAAGAGGAAACGAATCTAATCGTCGTCTGCGGTCTGCCTCTGCCTCAACAAGTCTACGATGAATATAGAGACCCCTTACAAAAACAACAACCTTCTTGTTTCACACAGAAGATATATGCATGATAAATTATTTCCAAAAAATCACAGCTCAGAAGTTTATACTTTTTCTGAAGGGAGTTTATATCCATATTACTTACTAGCACAAATGCCGGTGCGTTGCAACGGGAGAAAACATTGGTTCCAATGAACAACGGTTGGCCTAGTTGAGAAACTGTGTCGCGGGACAATGGACGCTCATGAGAAAAAAGATGGATCATCTGAGGATTGCGCATGAGCTCATGACATGGGGCCGGTATTATTCGGAGTAAATTTATATTTCTGAATCAGAAAAAATTAGCAATATTAATAATCCTAAGTTATAGCAGCAGCAAGCAAACCAACCTAGAATAACAATTGCAGCAGCAGCAAGCAATTCCAAACATCATTTTGGTCCATTTAGCAGATGATGAGAGCGTTGTGGGTGGAGAGGGATGGGCATACTGAGGAATTTGATCGGGTGCCTTCGACTTTGGAGCATATTCTTTGAGAGTTTAATAACTGCTACCTCTAAATGGTGCATCATTGTAACCTTTACAAAATTATTACATGTCAACATTAAGGCGATGGGCGAAAGGTTTATACACGTGCACTTTGTGAAACTCCATTTATTTCATCAGATTGGTAAATTCACGTGTAGTCAATGGACAGTGTTTATCCCAATCACTGCAAATAACCACCATCCGTTCCAAAGCAAAGGAATATTCTAAATCTGAAAGTACCGGTAGTTAAGTTCTAATTTTTTGGTAGAAAGCTAAAACTCAAATTGTTGACTCTACTGGTTTACAACCAACGAAACTATACAAGTTCATTAGGGCTGCCAGCAAACACACAAAAACTCTTTTTTCGGAACATCACACATGTCATTTTCACTTGTTTAGAGGAACTGGAAGTTTTCTCCGCCAAGTAAATCAACCTTGACAAAAGAATAAAGTTACCAGATGTCCTTACATAATCATTTTGCACAAACATACGCCACCTATACTGAAGAACAAAGTTGAAGACTATCAAATTTTTATTATGATGAAACCTTCAAAATTGTGTACCAAAGGTTCTGACCAAAGAAAATGTACGATCCTCATTCATACAATAAAATTTTCAAAGAGGTGCCATATCTGGAGTCCATGTGAGCCATACACGATACTCTCTCTGGTAAAACCACCCTAAATATAGGTCATTTGACATATATCAATTTTACTTTGGGTTTTCTAGATACGACTTACTAATTCCAGGACAGCGGCAGGCATGTTGTCTTAATTTGCTTTTGCAATCTCAGGTAGAAAGCTGCAAATGTTCAGTTTTTTTTTCTAATGTGAGTTGTAATTTGGGTAACATAATCTTCAGAATGACTACAGATGGCTCTTCCATGATCTACTTTTCTGATTAAGATATTTACTTATAAAGTATGCAATCCATTGATGTTTAAGTACTTCTGAGGAGCTAAATATATGTGCTATGTAAGTTTCTTACCAGATTTTGGAAGAATTTTCATATCAACAGAGAGGCTGCTCAGCTGTCATACTCAACAACCCAATATACAGACTCTATTGAAATCGACATGTTGTGCCTGCTTAGTGTGATCCGAAAATTCGTTACAATTTGTAGAGAACTGCAGCTTCACCGGAAAGCGAAGTAAAAGATTTACAAAGAGGGACATTCTTTTCATTAAACAACAGAAAACGAAATTATTGGTAAACAAAATAAAATACCAATAAATTCATTTGCTGGTTGATGGAGTAATTGACCACAGGTACCCCGAAGACGGCAAGACAATATTTGAAGACATCGGGGCTAGCAAAGCCCCTCAGTCCGACTGCCCGGCCGCTCCTGCCGGCTCCCCGTCCGACTGCTCCACCCGGCCGGCTGCCAGCTGACCGACTGCGCCAACCAGCCGGCTGCCGACTGCAGCCCGACCCGACACCGACAAGACCCCGACGAGACGGCCATATCTCGGATAAGACAGCTGTACCACGACGCCATCATGTACAATGTCACTTGTCCCTGGGCACTATTTATGAAGTGACTCAGGAGACAAGCATGACACACACACCATGCCCCCATGCCCACTTGTCCATGCCACTACATAGCTTAGGAAGTAAGCTAGCCATGCCGATATAAAGGCACACATCCATCCATCCAGGGGATGGACTCACACTCACACACACTCATGCATGCATGCTCAGGCACATGCGGCCACACACACTTGTACTCATATGCATATACGAGGCCAGATGCCTATGGCACTGACCTCGGATACAGTTCCAGGAGCACTCTATACTAGATATCTCAGATACACTTAGACATGCAGCAGTAGGAGTATTATGTCTCCGGAGAGCTCCGAAGCTGGGTAAACCACCGCGTGCTACTCGCATACCCGCTCCCGGTCTTATCAGCAGCAGTCTTACCCTCACACTAAGCCCTTGTGGCATCTGTCGACTCGCAAGCCCCCCGTGAGAATACCACGACAGTTGGCGCCCACCATGGGGCGGTATTATGCTACCACTCTGCTGCTGGTTTCGCAGTCCGGGCGGAACCATTTTTCGTCTTCACCACCGCGGCGTCGCACCGTCTCTCCAGTAGCGGTAGGGGGCTCGACATCGACATACCCCCGGAATGGCCGCGAGGGGCGGCGCATCCTCGCGTCGGCCTCGCCATCTTCATCATCACCGCGACGTCGCCGCCGTCTCTCTGGCACTGGTCGGGGGCTCGACATCAGCATGCCACGGCGCGACCGTGCGGGACGGCGCGTCCGCGTCATTGGCCTCGGCATCGTCGGCCTCACTCGCTCCTCCGCAGGTGTTCCGCGTCGCGCGCGCCTCACGAACTCCATACGGGCATCTGTGGCCTTGCACCCCGCTGTCCAAGCAGCAGCGGAGCTGCTCAACGGCGCCTAGTCCCTCGCCGGCCAGCTGCAGAGGCCGGCTGCGCGCCCATGTTCGGTGCTGTCGCTCCTCCACCGTCCTCGTTTTCCAACCATACAATCCATCGATTCAACCACCAGCTTCTCCAATGCTTGGCCGCGTTCATGCTGGATACAAGTCAGACCATAGCCATACACTACCCATACTACACCTATACGTTGGTCAGATGTTAGATAGACAATAGTCAGATAATGGCTATACACTTCTCAGCCGGATACAAGTTGATTAGTGTCTGTACACCTCAGTATCGCTCCCCCCGCGCGTACGCGCGCATGCGCTGGCTGGTCCCGTTGCCTCCCCGGCATCGCTCCGTCCGAGCGCCTCCGCGCCCGAGTCGCCGCGATTGCGCCCCGTTAGCCGGCTCTGTTTGCTCCGCCTGTGGGTGTGTCCGGCTCGCGGCGTGCGCCGCCTCGGAGTCTGCTCCGTCCGCTTCTGCCCGCCTGCTCGCTTCGGCCGACTCCTGGTCGCCGCCACGCGGCCGTCCGGCTCCGCCTCGCCGCTGCCCTCGCTGCCTCCTGCAACACACGACCGCCGGGTCGCCGGTGCCCCCGCCTCCGACCTCCTCCCGCGAGGCCGTCTCCCACATGCCGCCTCCTCACAGTCTCGCAGCCGGCGACCTCGATAGCCGTGGCAAATCAGCGCCACGCGCGTCCTCTGCCGGGTCCCTGTGGCCCTCGTCCACGACCACCTCCTGCGCACCGACTGCGACCACCCGGCCGGCCTGGCCGACTGGTCTCCTGCGTCGCCCCGCGGCCGCCTCCAACCGCGCCGGCTGCGCCCCGGCGTCCGCACCTCCGCTTGGTCCGGCCGCTCCCGGCCCGCGCACGCACCGGGCTCCGGCTCTACCCCCGTGCCGGCTTCGCTCCGCCTCGCGGGCGCGCCCCGCGCCGACTCCAAGCCTGGCCTGCCGGCTGTGCGGCCCGACCGCCTACTGGCTCCGCGCTGACTCCGTGCCCGGCCTCCCGGCTGCACGGCCCTGCCGCCTGCTGGCTCCGAGTCCGGCCTGCCGGCTGCGCGGCCCGGCCGCCTGCTGGCTCCGCGCCGGCTCCGAGCCCGGCCTGTCGGCTGCGCGACCCGGCTGCCTGCTGGCTCCGCGGCGGCTTGTGCCCGCCTCCCGGTTGGCCTGTCGCCGGCTCCCGCGCCTTGCCGCCTGCTGCTCCGCTCCCGGCACCCCCGCAGCCGGGTCCGCACGCCCGCACGACGGTCCTGCCGGCTCTCTGTTCCGTTTGTTCGTGAAGAAAAGAGGCCGGCTGCTCGGGCTAGAAAAGTCAAGGATTGTGCCCAGCTGGCTGCTAAAAAAAGAGTGGTCGGGTGTCCAGCCGAATAAAAAAAAAGTGGGTCCAGTTGCCTGCGTGGAGTCGGACTGAAAAAGAGAGAAAAAAAGGGACGTGCATTCGGCTGCCTACAGCCGGCTCACTAGAAAAAGAAGCGTCCGGCTGCCAACAGCCGGATGAAAAAGAAAAACGTCCAGCTGCCCATTGTCGGCAGGAGAAAAAGAAAATTTTCCGACCAGCTGCCAGAAGCCGCTGAAGAGAAGAGAAGAAAAAAGGGCGCTGCCAGACGCCTCGCTGCCTGGCCGGCTGCGCCAGGCCATCTCGGCCGCTTCCCGCCTCGACGCCTGGCCGGTCGAGCCTGACCGGCCGGCACCCAGAGGCTCGAAGACTACACCCAGCGGGTGCGCCGGCGCACGCCGCGAGCGCCGAGCCGCGCCGGCGGTCTTTGTCAAACTCCGCCTCGGCTACACGAAAATCAATGTGAGCTCTTCACCCGCATATTTTTGCATCACGCAAGCACGGATAACCCCGAGCGATGCTCGAGGGCTACCTCCGTATTTTATTATAGTTGCATCACTGTTCGCCCTGGTGCCAGCCAGAGTTGGCCCAGAGGCTGGCCGCTTGGCCTCAGATGTTAGTTCCCGCAGAGGGCTTAGTAGCGTGCGCAGTACCAAAGGCCCACTCTTAGTCACAGACCGCAGAGCGGCTGTCCGGCTAGCAAGAGTGAATGCTGGAGGCCACCCACGTGAAAAACGTCCTGGAAGAAAAACGGTTCGGGCGACCCGACCGTTTCCTTTACAAGTATCTGCTCGGTTAAATTTGCTCCCAGACTCTGAGTACTGTACACTCCGCTTCACGGCCCACACTCAGCCACAGATCGCAGAGCGGCTGTCCGACGAGCGAGAGCACAAGCCAAAAAGCGAAGGGAACACGAAAAATATGGAAGGGGGCTCGGACGAAACCGAGTCGGCACCCTCCGCATAAAACTTGCAATGCTAAAAGCAAACATTTGATATATCTGCACGGACTAACTTGGATTTTTGCATGATCATTTTCATGGGGAACCCGCCTCACTCGGGGCTCGAGGCTCGCCCAGTGGTAAGTGGCGGCGCTTGCTCGAAGCAAACCGCGCGCTGCTGCAGCCAGCGGCGGCTATCGACAAGACATCGGTCGGCGGACCCAGCGTCCGCGCCCGACAGCACGAGCCGGCGGATTTCGTGTCTGCGCCCGGCACCCTCGACGCCATCGTCTGCACCAACAAACGCGAAAAGCCTCCGCCTCCAAGTTGCCCGGAGGCTCAGAGGCTACACCAGTGGTCTTGTTGGCGCCCGCCCGAAGCAAGCTACGCCGGCTGCGGCCTGCAGCCGGCTGTCACCGACATTTTCTACATCAACACCCGCCAAAAAACCTCCGCGCAACTTTGCCAAGTTGCCCGGAGGCTTGAGGCTCTTGTGAGTAATTGACCACGGGTACCCAAGACGGTAAGACAATATTTCAAGGCATCGGGGCTAGTAAAGCCCTCGATCCGACCGCCCGGCCGCTCTGCCCGGCTCCCCGTCCGATCGCTCCACCCGGCGGTGCCGCCACCGACCGACCGAGCCAACCAGCCTCTTGCGGCGCAGCCCGACCCGACACCGACAAGACCCGACGAGGCAGCCATACCTCGGACGAGACAGCTGTACCACAGCGCCATCATGTACAGTGTCACTTGTCCCAGGCACTATTCATGAAGTGACCCAGGAGACAAGCATGACACCCACATCATGCCCCCATGCCCACTTGTCCATGCCACTACATAGCTTAGGAAGTAAGCTAGCCATGCCGATATAAAGGCACACATCCATCCATCCAGGGGATGGACTCACACTCACACACACTCACACATGCATGCTCAGGCACATGCGGCCACACACACTTGTGCTCATATGCATATCTGAGGCCGATGCCTATGGCACTGACCTCAGATACAGCTCCAGGAGCACTCTGTACTAGATATATCAGATACAATCAGACATGCAGCAGTAGGAGTATTATCTCTCCGGAGAGCTCCGAAGCTGGGTAAACCACCGCGTGCTATTCGCATACCCGCTCCCGGCCCTATCAGCAGCAGTCTTACCCTCACACTAAGCCCTTGTGGCATCTGTCGACTTGCAAGCCCCCCGTGAGAATACCACGACACTAGTTGTACTGATCCCCAAATTATCTGAACTAATAGAATTTGCTGGTAGTATAGATCCACAAATTATCAGATTACTTCGTTGGCACCATTGATCCACAAATTCATTTGCTGACCAACCCCCACGGGCAAGCTCAAGTGCCCCTGGAAGCATCTTCGTATACGTTGGTCTCATGCGTATCATGAAATGCCATGTTCTACTAAATGATTATAGCTAGAAAAGTATTCTCAAAAGTTCCTTGAGCATAAAAATGGCATGTAATTAATGCTAATTTGGGATAAAGGCAAGAGATGAGCTATCAGGTCAATTTCATCTATGGAAAGAACGACCAAGGATCAATACAGGGCTTATGCTGCTCATATCACAAGGAGGTCACTATACTCAAGAGTATAGAAATAATTTTTTATAGCAAAATAATTTGTAATTTTGGCCACCATATTGTACAACATCACACCACATATCTCTCTCTTATAGGATACATGACTTACACACCTATCGTCTTCCAACAGCGGTTTGAAACTTACATATAAATATTAGAAGTCCGTGTAGCATACCTTTTCTCGACCATGGAAACATAATTATTCCTACAGGAACAGGTCCCAACTGACCCCGCGTCGCCCTCCCTAGCGGCGACGGGGGAATCCAGATCCAGCTGCCCTTCACCCTTCCCATCTCCATCCCAACCTCGCCGCCACCGGAGGAACGGCCAGCGAAGCCGGCGCCGGCTCCCGGGATGGTGGCGGCGGGGCGAAACCACTCCCTTTCGGTGGTGAGAGTCCGGATCTGAGGCGGCGGCCTCGCTGGTGCGGACGGCGCTCCCTCGGCGGCGGGGAGTGATCGTCGGTGAGGCAGGCCGGTTCCTCCCGGCTGCGCGGCCAGCGAGGTCCCGGTGGGTATGAGTCTTGGCGGGAGGCCCGGGCTCCCCGCGTCGGATCGAGGCGATCTGGTCCACTCGTGATACATGACCTCCGGCCGGCACGGATCTCCGGCGTACTCGCGCTGCGGATGTTGTGGCTGGTTGGAGGTGGCGGCAGGTGCTTGCCGGGAAACCCTTGGCCGCCGGTGGCGATCACGGCGTCGATGGCGCCCGGACGCCATTCCTCCTTGGTGGCGGCGCCGAGGCTAAACCTCCCCGCCTCCCCCCTTCCCTGCGCCGGGTGAAAACCCTAGCCCGGTGGCTAAGCGGCGGCGCCACAGCGTCGTCACCTTCTTGAAGGCGCCGACTTGGGCATGGGGATGCTGGGTGTGCATGGCGAGCTTGTCTGGTTCCTGGTGGCGGCTCGCCTGATCTGCTGCATCGCAGCTTCGGGCAGTGTCTCGGGGCTGCGGTGCTTCTCTTCCGGCCGTGTCTCCGATGGGGACCTCGCCCTTCCTCACCCTGTACATGCCGTGGTGGAGCGGTACTTTATCTCACTCATTGATGGCGGCGAAGATCGGCGGCATGGCGCTGTGGAGGCTCGCCGACCGATGCGTGGAGATGGACTCGCGCAGGAGGAGGTTGTTGTTTGGCGTCATGGTGACGCCGATGGCAGAGTGGCCAGACAAGGTAGAAGCCTCAATATGATCTAAAGACGGACCTGTGGAAGATGGTGGCGACGACACACGAGTGCGTCTGACCGGATTGTGCCCCAGACCCGGTATGTGGCTCGGCTGGGGCTTCCAAATATGTTTCGGTTTCCGGCTTTTTGATGTTAGGCTTAGGTGAGTGGTTTGGATAGTGGCGCAGCTAGCACCCCTTCATCATTTTGGATAGGAGTAGCGGCATGTGTTGCCAAGATGGTGGATTCAGACTCATTGTTGTAATACTTTGTAAGGTCCTCGAGAATAATTAATAAAGTGGCCGTATGCATCTCCCAGATGCAGAGGCCGGGGGTCATCCTCCTTTTCTAAATAAAAAAAAACTGAAGGCGACGCAGACCACCCCATGTTGCTCTTCTCTGCTCCCTACAACACAATCGGCAAGGGCAATGCACAAAGATTAATTTACAAAACAGAATTTTGTAGACGATATGTTACAGTACAAACCAATCTATTTAGTGTTTGTGATAAATCAGCATGGTATAGAATATAGTAGGGATTTCAGCATACGGGGTAATTTTTTATAGAGTACAGGCATGGGTAGAGGAAATTGACATGATTTTTGTAGCAATCACACAGAGAGCAGTTCATTGATTTAACCTGGTATGGTTGGACATGGTTCAGGCGTGCACAGGCAGCATCTGGATTGTCTTCTCCCATCTCCCTCAGGTTGCTAACATTGACACGCGCCTTGCAAACCAAAGATAACGCAGAAGAGAAGAATCTATCCGGGTCGCCGTGGCCCTCGATCGATGATGGCTCCGTCTTACAGACCAGACTTCGACGGGGCGATGGTCTACCCAGATCGCCGCTGCTGCCAAGCCCTACTGTTGCTGGCCCTCAATAGGCGACTCTACTATGGTCCTCATGGTTGAACCGCTAGATAGAAAACGTATGCGTCGGCCTGGGCTGCTTGGCGAGCTCTGGAGCAGGGGGACCTGCAGGAGAAAGAAGAGGAGAAGCGGCAGACATCGGTGGAAGGAGAAGACGCCGTTCTCATGGGCGACGTTGCTGCACCCCTAGGTCGTCAGGGTTTGAGCCAGGCCATGACGTCATTGGGCGGTAGATCCTATCTGCCATCATGGAACGCTCTAGGCAAAGACCGAAGAAGTGGTGGAGGCGGAGTTGGAGACGCCTTCGGAAGATGAGATTGGGCGAGCGACAGGGACAAAAGCCACGCAAGGGAATAACGAAAAAGGAAGAACCGGATTGGGCCGGATTTATTGCCTCATGTATAGGGCAGTCAGTTAGCTCTAGATTCTACGGAAGAGGATTTGTGGCATGCAGGTCTAACGGCACGCTGTCCCTCAGGGCATGTCCAATGCTTGGGCGCTTGCGCAGGCGCTGAAGGAAATAAACGAAAAGGATAATCACGTAGCAGCGGTGTTAGCACATCACGGAGTGGGCGGCTGTTCACGAGAGGCAACAGAAGATACCATCTCCAGCACTGGCGGTGAGGTGGAATCCACCGGAACATGGATGGCTCAAAGCAAACGCAGACAAAAACCCGAGATCGAGGCGGCGGTGGAGTGGTCCTGAGAGATCATGTGGAAGTTGCTATCCAAAAGGGAGCGACAAAGATTCATGTGGAAGTGGATAACAAGGAAGTTGCTGCTCGGCTGAACGACAAGGCGAAGAATCTCTCTGCTACGGGGCCGATCATAGAGGCTATCAAGGTCTCGGCGCAATCACTGGCACTGCAAGGTTTTAAAGCGGCCTGGATTAGGAGACAAGGGAATAAATCAGCTCATTTTCTAGCTAGGTTGGGTGTTAGTAGCGAACTCTGTACTTTTTGGCCTTCTGTGCCACTAAACTGTATTCTTCGTGTAATCTCGGACGAGATCCAAGCTATGGGGTGAGTAATAAAGGTGGTTGATTCTAAAAAAAAAGGCTAATGACAAGGGACAAGCGCTTATACGGGACATTTTTTAGCGTTGGCGCTGAAGAAAAAAGGTATAGCGTCGGTGCAAGAAGTGGAGTCGATGCTAGGACAAATCCTGGGCTTAGAGCAACTCTAGCAGACCTGCAGATCTCGTCTACCGCAAAACTCGTTTGCGATTCGTCGTAAGAAATTTTTTTCTTGGTAAGCGTGGCTAATACCGTCTGAACCTCCAAAAGGATTCATAAAAAAAAATATTTACGGAATATGCTTTTTTACGGGTCGGCTATGCGGGTTCTGCTCTTTGCGCCGCTGCATCCCCGCATATTATCAGCCCACAAATATCAAATCCAACGTAATTCAACAATTGAAAACAAACTGAATTATTCAAATCAAACATAAAACAATAATCATCCGCATTACAAATAATTATTCAAATCACCGTAACAAATTTAAATAATGCAGTACAAAACTTGTCATGAATACAAATACAAATGAATACAAAAATTAGTCACTGTCCAGTCCTTTGCCAATGGTGCTCAATGAGATCTTTCTGAAGTTGAAAGTGTGTGTCTGCATTTTCAATCTCCTTGTATGTCTGAAGAAAAGCTCTAATGCGGTTTGGGTCTCTAGCTGGTTTGACACGGCTACCCACATTGTCGTAAAAGAATTTTAAGTTCATTCCTCTCTCATCTTCAAGAATTATATTGTGCAGGATAACACAGCAAGTCATGATATTCTTCAGGGTTTTCTTATCCCAAAAACAAGCAGGACCACGGACAATGGCAAACCTAGATTGCAAAACACCGAAAGCTCTTTCAATGTCTTTTCGGGCTGCCTCTTGCACCCTTGCAAATTCACATTGTTTTTTTGTTTTGGGTTCTTTGATGCTCTTTACAAATGTGCATCAAGGAGGGTATATACCATCTGCAAGATAGTACCCCTTTGTGTATTCATGCCCATTGATAGTGTAGTTGCAAGCAGGAGCATCATCACTAGCAAGCCTAGCAAACAAATGAGAGCGTTGCAACACATTGATATCATTGAGAGTGCCGGGCATACCAAAAAAGCAATGACAAATCCATAAATCCTCGGATGCTACTGCCTCTATCACAATTGTTGCATCACGAAACTTGCCACAATACATTCCTTGCCAAGCCTTGGGGCAATTTTTCCAATTCCAATGCATACACCTAGCATGCCAGGCCAACCTCTCCTCTCATTAGCTGCCATTAATTTCTTTGTGTCATCTTCATTTGGTGCCCGAAGATACTCGGGACCAAAGACACGGACGATCACTTTCGCAAATCTACGCACAGACTCAAGTGTGCTATCTTCACCAATGCGAAGATACTCATCAGCATAGTCAGCAGGAACGCCATATGCAATCACCCGCATAGCTGCGGAGATTTTCTGATATGCACTAAATCCCTTTAAGCCCGCGACATTCCTTCTTTGAGTAAAATACCGACAATTTGCCTCGCAAGCTTCAACAAGTTTCACAAAGAGGGATCGGTGCATTCGGTACCTTCTGCAGAAGAGGTGTGCAGGATATGTAGGATTCTCCGCAAAATAATCTTGCATCAACATCTCGTTCCCAAGATGGCGATTTCGAGGAATGCACAGACGCCCGATAGTATATCCTCGCCTCCTCTTCCGGTACTCGTCTTCATGCTCCTTCACGGCAAGCGCCATGACTAATGTTTGCTGCCGAAAGGTCGCAAGCATGCTCTCCACATCCGAGTCGTCCGAATCGGACGAATCGGATAGCAAGAACTTCTCGCACGGGGTCAACTCCATCTACACGCACACCGGCGCGTCAATCTACTATACAGCTTGCAAAATCATAAAAAAGGGACTAACCGGTGGCGAGTGATCCCGGGCGGCGACGAGGGGGGTGCGCTCGGCGGTGGTCGATCCCCAGCGGCGGCGGCGACGAGGGGTGGCTCTTCTTGCCGGATCCGGAGGGGTGGTGCAGCGGCTCGGCGCGGGAGGGCATGGGGCGGCCCTTGAGCGATTCCGCCCTTGAATATGGCCGGAATCGCCTTGCGGGTGGCGGAAGCAAGGGCGGCGGCGGAAGGAGGGAAAAAAGCGAGGCTGAAATATCCCTCCATAAGCGCTTCTCTATGATCTTTGGGCACCATGCAGCGAGGAGAAACCCTCGTTTTCGGGTTAAGTCGAGAATTTGCCGCGCCCCCCAAAAAAATTTGCGAGCCGGGGCGGGATGCGGGGTCTGGTCGGGCAGGCTTTCCGGCCCATACCCGCATGTTGGCAGTTATTTTACGGGTCGGGGGCGAATGCAGGGTCTGCTAGAGTTGCTCTTAGCAGGTAATAGAAAAAAATGACTGGGAAATTGGGTGTAACGACCGGGAATTTGACCCTAGCGCCTGGGCTAAGCGCCCCCGTTGTAGATGTCCTCGGGCGTGTTGTTTTTGGCTTTTGATTTTCAAAATTTTATATCTTTTGAACGAAAAGTTTAGATTAAGTTATGTCTTTATATTCGTGTTTATCGTAACGAGGGCTTTCAAATAAGATCCGTTTTAAATATGTTTTAACAAATTTTGCAAATAAATGTTAAGTTTCAAGTCTTGAAACTTAGTATGTGCAAACAATAAAATCGTGTGTTTCTGTCTACTACTGACAAAAAAATATTTTAAAATATTATCTATGAAACTTGATCAAAGCGAGTGAGAAAATTGCAAGTTTCAGATAAAAAATCATAGGTTTCAACGACTGAAACTTAAAACTTAATGTGCCCTCGTACGGGGTCCAACTACTTCACAAATTGTGAGGCAATCGAGCGCCCGGGCAGGCTTCGCAGGTGCGTACCCCCGCACCTGTGTGCTCATGTGACTTTCAATGGAATTGCGAGAGATTCATACTCTGCAACTTGGTATCAGACGCCAACAAATAGCCAACAGCCTCACCCCGCCCTCCTCCCTGCCTCCGTCTCGCCCACCTCACTAGTCGTCACTTCCAATACTACCTAGCCGTTACCTTCAGCACTGCCCCGGCTATTCTCTTTCGTACTACCCCCGATATTGTTTCTGAATCCCAGGCCTCCCTCGCCAGCCACCAGTTCATTTCTTCTTTCTCTGCCTAGTTGCCACACTTCTCTCCGACGACTTCACCAATTATATCAGGTTCAAGCTCAACCCCGCTGAACACAACCACTATAAGTGGCATGTGCTTTTCATATTCAACCTCCTCAAGTACAGTGACTCCCACTATGTTGAGCAGCCCCCTTCATCCCCGTCCTATGACGCCTGACTCCACGCCGACGTCCACACTACCTTCTGGATTTACCCCACGATTGGCAATCCCCTTCTAGACCTCGTCATGGATGACGGCTCCCACGCTTATGCAATCTGGTAGAGGTTGCACGACTACTCCCTAGGAAAATGATGAGCGTGTTCCGCAATGGAACGGTGTATAGCGCACTTTTTCAAATGTAGCATCAAGCGGACACAGAGCATTATGAGTGACATCCGGCCTCTGCATAATTAGGATGCACACAGCTAATCCTGAAAAGTCTGGTACAAAGAAATGCTTATGGTCATATGACACATCTTGGTCTTATTCATGCTCTGGGGTGTTTGCAACCTCACCCGATGTGCATGCCCAGTGTCAACCCTCGGCATGGAGTGCGGATCACCATTTACAAGGGATGCAAACATGGGTTGTTGCGATGACACTACCATAGTCGTGGCCATCAACACCACAGTAAGCGACATCGTTGACATCATCGGGTGTTGCTCGATCGGAGACGACAATAACATGTCGTTCTACGATGATGTTGTGGTCATCGCCACCTTCGGTTAGAGTTCCACGACGTGTTTGTAGTCCTCGCCGGCAGCAATGCCGATCATTTGGCGGCCATTGTCGACGGTGTGGAATTGTGGATAACCATGGTCGGTGCCGCCATCACCAATCGTGTTTTTTCGCCCAAGCTCAGGCTTGGGAGGGAGGTGGGCAAGGTGTATCACGCTCACGCATGGATGAGGCTCCTCCCTACATAACAGGTAAGCATTGTGACTTAGGCAGGGGCGGAGTCAGAAAATTTAGTCATTGGGTTCACTTGTTGACTCATGAGAATTTGATACGAATTACAACACCCAAAAATAACATAATGAATAGAAATATGATAGTACTTGCCACATATTTTGTTATGTTAAAAGTTAAAAGAATGTAAGACATACCGGTTGGGTGAACTTGTTTAGGTACTACTAACACATATGCCCGTGCGTTGCAACGGGAGAAAAATTAGTATGCATTTAAACTTAGTAGGAATTATGTGTGCAAGCAAAATACTGAGCACACGTGAAAAAGAAATATTTAGCTTCTCGGTTTCGCCGGGTGTGAAGTAATCAATCCGTTATTTTTACATTAATTGATCGAGGGAACTTAAGAGTTTTGGTATGTCATCGTACGCCACAGAAGGCCCATGAATTATTCAATCTACTTTTGCTTTCAATCGAGTAGATTTTTTGCTTTCAATCAAGTAGATTTTAAGGTATGAAGTTTCTGAGTATTGTAGGAAACATGAAAAAAATACTGAACAGTTTTTTGAAAATTATGTACACTTTTAAAAAAACGTGAACAAAATTTGAAACAGAAACAACTTTTAAAATTCACAAACATTTTTTAAAACGCCAACTTGTTATAAATAGATGAACATTGTTTTATAATGGGATCATGTGTTGAAAATTCATAACATCTTTGAAAATGTTTATCTTTTAACATTATTTTGAATTATGAAAATTTCACTAAAACAAGAATAGTTTTCGAATTTGGAGCATTTTAAAATTTTAAAAACAATAAAAATTTCAAAAAATGTGAAACATTTTTCAAAATCCGAATATTTTTCAAAATAGCAACAAATTTTGGAATTCTGACCATTTCCTATAATTTGATTTTTTTGGAATTCTTATTTTTTTAAGTTTGAATTTATGAAATAAAATCTATAAGAAAAATAAAATTGGATGTGAAGAAAGAGATAGGGGAAGGGGAATAAGAATAGAAATAAAACACAAGAACAAAGAAAATTGGGCGAGCCCATTATCTGTTGTCTTGTGCGAAGCTCCGACTATTTGTCGCCCTATGCGGAAAATAGCAAAATCACTAATTAAGGAGTACTCGTTGCAAAGAACACTTCATCTTCCCAGGTCACGACAAGTGGCGCACATGCAGCGAGCCACTTGTCGCAACCTGGGAGTTTTCCCTTTTTCGTAGATCCGTTTATTCAAAATGTTTCATCTCTTAAACCGTGCGTCCAAATCTCAAATTGTTTTCACCGTTGGATTCCTCGCATCGAGATCTTCAAAACTAGATCACATTTGACGAACTTTTTTTCATGAAAAAACCAGACGAAAAAAACCAGACGAAAAAACCAAACCAGGAGCACGGTTTTTTCCCTTTCTGAAAGAGGCACGCTCGTGCCTCTCGCGAAATCACAACCGTGCCTCTCGTGGAAGCAAAACCGTGACTCTTGTGGAAGCAAAAAAATAAAAAACGCATTTTTTTCCTTTCCGAAAGAGGCACGCCCGTGACTCTCGCGAAAGCACAACCATGGCTCTCGCCGAAGCAAAATGGTGACTCTCGCGAAAGAAAGAAAAACAGAAAACGCGTTTTGTTTTTCCCTTTCCGAGAGGCACGGCCGTGACTTTCGTGAAAGTACAACCGTGCCTCTCGCGGAAGTAAAACCGTGACTCTCGCGAAAAAAAATAGAAAACACGTTTTTTTTTGTTTCCGAAAGGCACGACCGTGACTCTCGCTAAAGCACAACCGTGCCTCTCGCGGGAGAAAAAACGTGACTTTTTGCGAAAGAAAAAAATGCGTTTTTCGGGTAAATTTTTTTTAAAAAAAATTGGTTGAAAAGCTAAGGAGGACCGGGGGAAAACCAAAACGTCGAAAAAAAACCGTTTAAAAAGTCGAAAACGCGTGCGGAAAAATAAAGGAAAAACAAAATCTGGAGGGAGTGTCCAGAGCACGACACGTGGCGAATGGCTGAGAGCGCGCCAAGTGGCGCTGATGGTTGCGAGGCTCCCGAAAGAGCGCTCGTTAACTAGTTGCTCTCGGAAAATACAGTTTTTACAGCTGCGTGGACAGAAAAATAAGTGGGCTGGTTTCGCTGGGCCACAGCGTGACCCACGTACGAAATTCTGAAAAGTTTTTTTCTAGCAGACTAACCCATAAGAATTTAGTACCACATCGGATAGAAAAAAAATCGGTGGTGAACGGACGAAAAAATTGATGAAATGCATCTTTCTTTATTAGTAGGTATAGATAAATATAAATAAGGTAGTACCCAAATAACTTCATAACTCGTGTGTAGCTCCTCATCTTTCTGGCAACAGTAAAAAAGACAAGTTCAATATAAGTACCATCAAGCCAAAATCGATTTGTGAAGTCGCTCACATTTTAGAGCGTCCCCTTTTTATTTTTCTCATTAACTTAAAAACACCAAACAATGGGTCATTAAGAATGGTAGAAAACATATATTTCTTCCCATGTCTAATCGTTTATAAACCGATCATGCATTTTTATTGCGCAACTTCTCTTTGGCATCATTAAACCACCGTTGAGTATCTTCATATTTCTCTCCGTGGATAATCAAACTTAGCCGGTGGCCTGTAACTCCCGCCGCTAAATATCTGCATGTAATCTCAACTTGCTCCAGGGGATCATTTGTGTATTATGGAATTCTTGGCCGATCCGTCGGATCATAAGGCAACTGATCTAAATTAATTTCTCCAAGGCGTGAGAAGACTATTTGCAATGTCATTTGATGAATTTTGCCTAACGGGTCACCATAATATGTCTTCACCATTGTCTTGATTTGGTGATCGATTTCTCATTGAAAAATATTGTTCCATGGTCTAAATCAATCAAAGTCCGTGATTTACTTTAGCAAACTAGGGCTAAAATATTTTCGTACCAGAGTATTATGCTATACAGAATGTACACAAGAGGGAAAGATGTGAGGATGTGATCTCACTAGTCAGTACCTTCAGTTTGGAATAGAATTGACGGCTTGCCACTCGGGTCCGACAATGGAGGGATGGTCGAAAAGAAGGGACGAGAGGAGAGAGGCCAGAGCTGAGTTGGGGAATTGAACGAGTAAAAGGCGTGGTGGCTACTGCGTAGGAATCGTACGAGTACACTTCACGATTGAGAAACCTAGGGTTGTTTTTTAGAATCACCTTTTTCGAATCTTTTTGAGGATCATTTGAGAGACATAGGTTTTTTAGGCAATTTTTTTTAACATGGTACAGACGCAAACGCTCATATACACTCGCATACACTCACCCCTATGAACGCGCACACACACATTCTATCCCTATGAGCACCTTCGAAAGACTGAACCAGCAATATCATCTTGAAAATTATGAAATCACCGTAGGCACCTCGTCGTTGACGGGAACGTCTCCTTCCACTGAATGCGCATCGTCAAAAATCCTAAACTAAATCCAGGAAAAATGTGAGCACCAGGACTCGAACCCTGATGGGCTTGGGTACGTCCCTCTAACCATCCAACCACAGTTATTTTTTTTGAGGCAATTGAGAGACCTAGGTTAGTTGCGGGCATCAACGTAATTTACTTATGGGCTTTTGGGCCTTTTTACCCTACTAATCAATGTGTATGTGCAATGCATGTTATTTTAGAAGTATATTAAGTGCATGCGGATATTAAGTAGGATATTATTTACGTGTTATTATGTGATTAGCACTATATTTGGCATGGAATTAATTGCACGCTAAACGTGTTGAGCGCTCGACATTGAAGCAGTCTAGGTCGTTGGATTGACATGATTTGATGGCTGAAATTAATTGGATCTTCGCCTTTGGGTCTTTTTATATTGGTATAGATATACCGAGGCAGTTCACGATTGATAGGATCGGTCTAATTTTTTTTTACTGGGTGCAGGCCTAAAAGGTACATGTTTCCTTACAGTAACTGACTCTCTTTGTTTTTTTAGGGGGTCACCTGACTCATTGTGGGGGAACTCTATTCGGCGCTTCAGGGGCCCGTTATAGGGTTACTTACAAACCGGCGCGCACACAGCCATCGCGCTGGGCCAGCCCACTTTACATATGGGCTTTTGGGCCTTTTACCCTACCCCCCGAGGCAGTCTCTTTGTGGGGGAACCCTATTCGGCGCTTCAGGGACCCGTTATAGGGTTATTTACAAACCGGTGTGCACACAGCCATCGCGCTGGGCCGGCCCACTTTAAAAAAATTCTGTTCAAAAACTTGCAAAACAAGTGCGCTCATGAGAATCGAACACTATCTACTAGCTAGGTATAAGCTGTACTAACCAAGTAGGCTACCACACATGTTCGTGAGACGTTACATCTTTTTCGCTTCTTTACTAGTCTCGCAAACTGTTTTTTTCTATTTCTTTCTCTTTTTTTCCTTTTTCTTTTCTCTTTTCTCTTTTTCATTTTTTCTAGTTTCTTTTTCTTTTTTCTTTTTCCATGTTCCTTCTTTTCTGTTTTCTCTCGAATTTATAAAAAAATTAAAAGTTTTGATGCACTTTTTTTAAAATTCAATGAACTTTTTTGAATTCGATGAACTTTTTTCAAATTTGATGAACTATTTTCCAAAATCAATGAACTTTTTTCAAATTCTATGAACTTATTTCAACATGGATGAACTATTTTCAAAATCAATGAACTTCTTTCAAAGTGTTGATGAACTCTTTTTCAAATTTGATGAACTTTTTTCAAATTGGATGAACTTATTTCAAAATTTGATGAACTATTTTGAACTGGATGAACTATTTTCAAAATCGACGAACTTCTTTTTCAAATTTGATGAACTTCTTTTTGAATTAGATGAACTATTTTCAAAATGTTGATGAACTTTTTTTTCAAAATGATTTCAAATCGATGAACTTTTTTTGAAAAATGATGATTTTTTTTATTTGATGAACTTTTTTTTCAAATTTGATGAACTTTTTCCAATATTGATGTACTTTTTAAAAACTCATTATCGTTTTCGAAACAGATGAACTTTTTTGAAACTGACTAGAATTTTCTAGATTCTTGAAGGGATGAGACGCGGCGCATTGGGAACACGCAAATACCCTAGTTTGGGTTGACAACTGGATATCAAGAGACTCGATGAGGCCGGTAGCCTGCTAGCGACCGTCCAGCTCTTGTCAGCGAGATGACTGACAGTACCTCGGTGGTATGGGGAGATGATAAGTTGCAACTGTAACGCCCGGATGGTTATGCAACAGTGATCACCTCGGTTACTGTGCCAAACCTCTCTTTGATTCGAACCCGGCCTAAAACAATTTCAAAACAAGAGCAAACGATAAAAGGTTTCAAAACCAAAAAACTAAAAATGTTCGGGGGTTGTCTAAAATAGCAAACCTAATTATGGTGGGGTGCACTAATTTTTGTAAAATGCTTTGGCATTTTAAATAAACTAAAAGCAGAAAAAAGAAAAATAATAAAGAAAAGAAAGACAAAAAAAAGAGAGGAGGAAAACCCTGGCCCGCCCGACCCTCACTTTGGCCCTCGCCCCCTGGCCCATTCCCCACAGGCCGGCCAGTGAGCCCTACCCTTAACCCTACACCCCCACATGACAAACCCTAGCCTTGCCCACTCCCCCTGCGCCCCTTCTCCACGCCCTCTTGCGATCTGGATCGGCGGAGACTCCCAGTCGCCTCGCCCGCGCCCGCTCGTCTCCGTGCCCCCCGCCCCGCGCCATGTGGTGAGCCCGACCCCCTCCGCCGCCCCGGCCGTGAACTCGCTTGCTTGCTTTCCTCGCCATGATCGTCACCGACCTCCTCCACGCGCCGCCTAGTCCGACCCACACTGTGAGGCCTCTCCTCTCTCCTCCCTCCCGAATCGCGCCCGTCGCCCGTCTCTCGTCGCTGCCCCCCCCCTCCATGGTCCGCCGCCCCGTTCCTCTCTCACTCCCGAACCGCCCGTCGCCCGTCACTTGCCGGCCCCAGATCCTCCATGGCTTCATGATTCCCCGGTTCCCTCTCTTCCCCCCCCCCGTCGGCAGCGCCTCGGCCGCCTCGGGCGCCACCGTCGCTGCGCCTCCCACGCGGCCGAAACCCCTTGGCCCGCTCCGTTCGAACTGCGACCCTCCGCCGCCCGCGCCGCCCGTCGTGCCGGCAGCCCGCCCGCCGGCGCCCTCGTGCCGGGCCCGAACCCCGCTGCCGCCCGGCCTTCGGCCCGACCACCGCCGTTCGACTCTCGGCCCCCCAGCGGCTGCGGCCTCGGCCGCCCAGCCACCTCGGCCGTCCGGTCCCCGTTGGCCTCGGGTTGAACCCTTACGCTTGCCCATGCGCCGCCTTGCTTGCCGTTTGACCCTCAGGCGAAATGACATGGGCCCCACCCCCCACACACACAGAACATTTTTTAATTTAAGCAGGGATAAAAATGAAAATGAATTAAAACTAATTAACTAATTAATTAATTAATTAATTAAGTAAGTAATTAATTAATCTAATTAATTCGATTAATTAAACCTAATCACTAATTAACCTAATTAACTAATGTTAATTAACTCGATTAGGTTAATTAGATATTAGAGAATGACATGGGACCCACTGTCGAGGTTGACTCGATCAACCCTGTTGATTCTTGATGTCGGCATGACATCATCTTGATGTCATAAATGCATTTTGAAACTAATTAAATAATTAATTAAAATTCGAAATTAATAAAATCTTTTAAAATCATATCTTTTAATCCGTAATCCGGTTAAAATATTTTCAACATGAAAGTTGCTCGAGCAGCGAGGCGAATCCGGATCACGATCCGTTCGTCCACCACACCATCTAACCTATCGAACCTGCAAACTTTCCTCTCGGTTCATACATCGACAGACGTCCGGGAACAGGAAAACTTCCCGGATGTTTTCCCCTAACGATACCCTCATACCACGTTAGGGCACGCCTAGCATCGCTTCTTGGCATGTCATGCATCGATATGCATCTGTTTACTTGGTATTCATTGTTTCTTCCCCTCTTCTCTCCGGTAGACTCTGAGACCGACGCTGCTGCGGTGGCTAGTTCGACTACGGTGTTGGCGACCCTCTCTCTTGCCCGAGCAACCAGGCAAGCCCCCCCTTGATCACGGATATCACCTACTCTTCTCTATCTGCTTGCATTAGAGTAGTATAGCATATTCTGTTTTGAGATACTCCTATCTTGCTGCATAGCTTTGTCCTTGTAACCATTGTCACCTTACGCAATCCTATATGCTTAGTATAGGATGCTAGTACTTTCATCGTGGCCCTACTTTCTTGTCCAAATGCCGTGCTATACTATCGGGCCGTGATCACTCGGGAGTTGATCACGGGTATATACTATATACTTATACATGATACATGTGAGACTAAAGTCGAATTGGTGATGGAGCACCATGAGTGGATCTTTGTGGCGGGCGGCAGGCAGAGTTGAGACCGCCTAGGAGAGAGGTGGGCTGGCCTGTTCGGCGTTCGCGGTTACTTAACTGCAGCTTAACGAGGTCTTGGTATTTGATCTGGGTTGGCTCTGAGCTTATCGCACTAACCATCTACGCGGGAGTAGTTATGGGTATCCGGCGTCGTGGTATCACCGAAATACTTGAGACGTCGTCGACGGGCGGCCTGCGCCGGATTGGTGGAGCGCTGATGGGCTAGAGTGCGCTTCGGCCGCGTCACATAGCGTGCTGGTGTGCTTTCGAGGCGATGGGCCCAGACCCTGCTGGCGCTTAGGTTTAACCGGCGTGTTGGCCTCTCTGTTGTGCCTAGGTGGGGCTGCGGCGTGTTGATCTTCTGCGGCGGGCATGACCCGAAAAGTGTGTCGGCCAAATGGGATCAAGCGTCTTTGGGTAAGATGGTGCACCCTGCGGTGATTAATCTATTGAATAGCCGTGATCTTGATAACAGGGCGACTTGGAGTTGTACCTTGAGCTTATGACAACTAGAACCGGATACTTGATAAAACACACCCTTCCAAGTGCGGATACAACGGTGGTCGCTCTCGCTCGGGGATATGAGCGAGGGATTGCGGGTAGGATTATTGCTATATGATGTTACTTGGAGGACTTGGATCGTCCCCTCCTACTGTTGCAAGGCGGTGTCGAGCGTAGTCTTCATTAAGACTAGCTACCCCCTCTTATTACGGCATTCTGCATTCGGTCCTCGATATGGCCTTTGCACATATATCCATGCATATGTAGTGTAGCTCCTTGCTTGCGAGTACTTTGGATGAGTACTCACGGTTGCCTTGTTCCCCTTTTCCCCTACCTCTACTCGATTGCTGCAACAGGCGATGGAGCCCGGGGCAGACGCCACCGCCTATGGCGACTACTACTGCGGAGGTGCCTACTACTACGTGCAGCCCCGGCGGCGACCGGGAGTGACCTAGGAGGATCCCGAGGCGGGAGGCCTGCTCCTCTTCGTCTGTATCCCGGTTTGTGCTAGCCATCTTATGGCACCTTGTTTAACTTATATGCGTACTCAGATATTGTTGCTTCCGCTGACTTCGTCTATGATCGAACACTTGTATTCGAGCCCTCGAGGCCCCGGCTTGTATTATGATGCTTGTATGACTTATTTTATTTGTAGAGTTGTGTTGTGATATCTTCCGTGAGTCCTTGATCTTGATCGTACACATTTGCGTGCATGATTAGTGTCTGATTGAATCGAGCGTCTGAGATTAATATCGAGCCCATTGCTGTAGGAATCCCCTTCCACACTCCTTGGCCAAGTCGAGTCTAGACATTGCAAAACTTTTACTAACTTGGCTGTGTGCCTTACGGGCCCACGTCGCCATCGGGTGGTACTAGGATCTTTTACTCCTCGACCTTTACTCGGGACTCGAGCTCTCTTCTACTCGGGTTAAGCGATTTTACTAACTATCACTAGGATCCCGTGTGGCGTTCACCCCAAAGTTGGATATAGCCTAAGTTGTTTTGGAATTGTATTTGAGCAATTTCCACCTTGTCATTGACTCCTTTGAAGCGTCTTTGTTTTCGAGATGGAACCCACGAGGCAGGTCGGCGCCACCACGACGGCCATTGGTGCCTCGGGATCACTGCGGTGCTAGCGAGATGATGACCTATCGGGTTATCGGCGGCACCCTGAGTACACCGTCTATGAGGAGTACCGGGACTATAACCGGGAAGCGATGCAGCGCCATCGTCCACCTCTACTCTCGGTCTGAGTCCACTCTTGTCTTGCACACCGCACATGGTGTTGGAGTGACTATCGATATGGCAGTCCACGATCTGCCTTATGCTGCTCGACACGTCTTCGTGCGAGTATCGAGAGTTGGACACCTCCCCTTGAGCACATTGCTATCGCGTCGATGTTGGTGAGGAGGTTACTACTGCTGCCTACACCTTGTCACGAGAGCCCTTCCACCATCGAACTTTGTTACGCATCTTGATGGGCTGGATCGAGCTAACCGAGCTCTTCGCCACGAGTTGTACATCACCCGTCGGCACCTCTACCGTGCTCGGCGCTGATGCACCCTTTGTCCGCTCCGGAGAGCTGCGCGTTCTGCGATCTACCCAGCCAGGACCGTGATGCCCTGGGGTGTCGGTTGGCGGGCGTGGGAGGCTACTCTCCGCGCTTGGCCCTTTCACCGCCACCGGGCGTCGGATTCAGCACGAGTATCCGCGGCCCCAGTCACCGCGTGGAGGACTATCCTTGCCGCACTACCAGCTTTGGGCTACAGCTACCTCCGCGATGCAGCGTGGGGTGATGTAGACTTGCTTGTTAGTGTTTGATGTATTCTCCATGAGCTGCGTGCCGCCTGTGATGTAGTAGTCTATGTCTTGGACTCTATGTATCGAACTCTATGCATGATTCCTTTTGTAAGATATCGCCAACTACTATGTAGTTCCCATCATCTTTGCCTTCATTATGCATGTTTCATCATGAATGATTCTGTCTCTGCTTGGTTTCTCCATTCTGAACTACCTGTTATATATTAGCGGGATGGTTAGGCCAGCATGTCGTGGTCTTCCACCACCGCTTTGAGTACATGGCTGGTATGATCCAACAGCTCGAGATGAATCGCCAGTTCATGGAAAACATGATGGCTCGATTCCTCGCCCCAATATGCACCAAAGCACCCAAAGCGGAACAACTCTGCAGGATTTCATACGCTGAACCCGGCGTGTACCGCAGCTCAACCCAGCCTTTGGATCTTGATGGTAGCTCCGTGACATCACCTATGAGATGGAGTCTGCTGATGTAGCCCTTGCCAGCTATGTCACCTTTGCTTCCTTCTTCTGAAGGACCCGCAGCTCAATGGTGGGACAGCCACGGCGTACTCTGCCAGTTGGAACACTCATCACTGGCGGACTTCGAGCTGCCTTCGTGCCGCTTCATCCCTCAAGGGTCATGGACCGGAAGAAGCGTGAGTTCATAATCTCACCCAAGGCAACAAGGCTGTTGAAGCCTATCGTGAGAGTTCTGGACTTGTCTCGCTATCTTTGAAGAGGATATTACAAGCGATGCCTTGAGACGGGAGAAGTTCGTGGCGGTCTTCAAGGCGACATCAAGCTCGCACTTCTAGTGCGACTTTGCTGATTTCACCACCTTGGTGAACAAAGCTATCAATGTCGAAACTGAGTGCAGGAATACGAGCTCTAACAGCATAACCGTGACACGGGCTCATCTTGGGCCCGTCCTCGCGAAGCGCAAGATATGGATTCCCAACGGCATGTACCGGCCGAATGCACTGCTCCCAAGCGAACTATGCTACACCTCGTCTACCTACAACTAAGCAGCGAAGCTTCCAGCTCCACCACCCCAAGCTCTGTTCCTCCCAATAATGGCTTATGCTTGGTGCGGACAGCGAGGGCACCGTGCTAGAGAATGCAACGAGAACCGAATCGGTGGCCCTTCCGACAGCGGCCGGAAACACCGAACCGCAACAACACCGGCAAGTCTTATGGGCAAGCTCAGGCCAACCACGTTGATGCGAGCGAAGCTCAAGACCAGCCTGCTCTTGTGATGGGTACACTTCTCGTAAATTCAGTACTGCATCTGTTTTATTCGATTCAGAGCATCGCATTCATTCATGTCGAAGACTTTGCATACAAGCACGGCGTTAAGTGTGAAGAGATGAACTCTTGGTAGTGGTAAAACCCCATTGGGACAATGTCAAACCTCCATGGTTGGCGTCGGCGTCCCGTGGAAATCGAAGGGTTGGAATTCTATGCCTCCCCATTATCACGAAGGCGTCTAACATCGACCTCATTTTGGGGATGGATTGGTTGAAAGCGCATCTGGCGTCAATCGTTTGCGCCACTAAGACCGTCCATCTGCTACACCCTTCGATGAAATAGTAGCTACAATGCTAAATGCGGTTCAAGATGCGAGGCAAGGCTCTATGCATTGAATGCATTGAGCGCCGCACCCTCGAGGGAATTGAAAACATTCACATCGTTTGCGAATTCCAAGGCGTCTTTCTGAAGAACTTCGAGGATTCCCCTGCTAGGGCTGTCGAATTCGCAACTTGAAACCAGGCACCACTCCTATAGCCAAGCGACCCTACAAGATGCCGCGCGCATGAACTCCTTGAACTAAAGGAGGAAATCGACAAATCTCTTCAAAGCGGCTTCATTCGCCCAAGTTGCTCACCTTGGGGAGCACCTTCTCTTTGTCAAGAAGAAGGATGGGACAAACCGATTGGTCCAAGACTACCGTCCTATAAATCAAGCTACCATTGAGAATAAGTATCCTCTTCCTCGGATCAATGATCTTTATGATCAAGCTGGCTGGTTCGTCGGTGTTCTCGAAACTTCGACTTGAGGTTGGGTTACCACCAGATCCGTGTTCGTGAGGAGGATATCCCTAAGACCGCATTGTGACTCGTTATGGTTCTTACGAGTACACCGTCATGTCTTCGGCAACCAATGCTCCAGCTACCTTCTCCCTTTGATGAACTATATATTCATGGATTACCTCGACAAGTTAAGTCGTGGTTTATCTGGATGATATCTGATCTATTCAAGAATGAAGAAGAACATCTTGAACATCTTAGTCTTGTCTTTGGAAAAGCTACGAGAGCATCAACTCTATGCCAAGTTCTCCAAGTGTGAATTTTGGCTTCCGAAGTAACCTATCTTGGGCATGTCATTTCTAAGGATGGTATTGCCGTCAACCACGAAAGAGTTCAGGCCATTCTCGATTGGACTCCTCAGAAGAGCGTTAAGCAAGTCGAAGTTTTCTCGGTCTACTTGACTATTGCCGTCGATTCGTCGAGAACTTCTCCAAGATTGCCGAGCCTCGACTAACTTTGTTGCATAAGGCGTCAAATTCAATGGACGAGATAAATGTCGGGGAAAGTTTCCGGGCACTCAAAGACAAGTTGACGTCGCCCGATGCTAGCTCCTCCTGATACTAAGAAGGACTTCGTCATTTATCGCGGACGCATCTCGTCAAGGTTTAGGCGGTGTCCTAATGCAAGAGCGCAAAGTAGTTGCTTATGCCTCTCGACAATTGCGCCCTCACGAGAGAACTACCCAGTTCACGACCTCGAACTTCTTGCTGTCATTCATGCACTAAAGCGATGGCGACATTACCTTCTCGGTAATTGTTGCGAGATCTTCACCGACCACCAAAGTCTGAAGTATCTCATCTACTCAGCCAGACCTGAACCTCCGTCGGCGAGAGATGGATGGAGCTGTTGCAAACTTTGATTTGGGTATTTCCTATCGCCGAGCAAGGCTAATGTAATGGCTGATGCCTTGAGCATAAATCTTCTGCAACCACCTTGAGTTCACCAAGTTCAGCCCCACTTGTTGAAGAATTCAGAAAGCTGAACCTCCATATTGTTCCTCCGGTTTTCGCTCCCCTCCTCCGGAGTTCCATAAGATGAATCTCCGTGTTGTTCCCAGGTTCCCTCTATACCCTGGCTGTTGAACCCGATCTCGTGGGCACCATAAAGACAATGCAGGATTTGACTCTGAAGTCTACAAGCTTAAACAAGACATCAAGAAAGGAAATCCCTCATCCTTCACTATTGTTGATGATGGCGCCTTGTACTTCAAAGGCCGCCTAGTGGTGCCTGTAAGAAGGAAAATCTGAATATGACTCGAAGCTTATGAAAGAAGCTCATGATACGCCTCTATGTATCCACCTGGCAGTACAAAGATGTATCAAGACATTAAATCGAGAGATTACAGTGGTCTAATATGAAGCAAGACATTGCTCGCTATGTTTACGAGTGTGGCGTTTGCCGTCGTATCAAAGCAGAACATCAAAGGCCTGCTGGAACTCTGCAGCCTATCTCTATTCTGAATGGAAATGGGACCATGTTGAAATGGACTTCGTCCTTGGATTTCCCAAATCGCGAGAAAGGTAATGATGCTATTCTTGTCGTCATTGACCGGCTTTCTAAAGTTGCTCATTTTCGGCGGTCAAAAAAGCGATCCTTTGCTAGCCACTTGCAACTCTCTATATGTCGAATTGTTTCACTTCACGGTATTCCTTTGGTTATCGGTTCGGACCGTGGCAGCTTATTCACTTCAAGATTACGGGCAAGTTTTCAAGAAGCTATGGGGACTCATTTATCTTTCGATCTGCTTTTCATCCATGATCTCAAGGGCAAGTTGAGCGGTCAACCAAATTCTCGAAGACATGCTTCGAGCTTGTATCGTTCCTTGACAAGAAATGGGAGGAATCTCTCCCGTATGCTGAATTCTCTTATAATAATAGCTATCAAGCTAGTCGAAGATGGCCCCTTCAAAGTGTTATATGGACGAAAGTGCGAACCCCTCTGAACTGGTCGAAGCGGGAACATCCACTCTTGGTCCGGATATTATCAACATGCGAAGAACAAGTCCGCATTATTCGCGAGAATCTCAAGACTGCTCGATCGCGTCAAAAGAGTAATTATGACCGTCATCACAAGGACATGGTCTATCAACTTTGGCGAAAAGGCCTATCTTCGCGTTACACCAATGAAGGGTGCTCACCGCCGGGATCAAGGCAAGTTAGCTCCTCGCTATATTGGCCCTTTCACTATTACGGAAAGGCGTGGAAAAGTGGCTTATCAGCTGGAGCTTCCGTCGAACCTTTCTCGAGTTCACGATGTGTTCCACGTGTCCCAACTCCGGCGCTGCTTCAAGGACCCAATCAGCGATGGACCATGAAGTGCTCGAATTGCAACAGGAACTCTCCTATAAGGAGCATCCGGTCCGTATTCTCGACCAAGCTGAACGCCGCACACGTCGGAAGGCGATCAAATTCCTCAAAGTCCGATGGTGAATCACTCGAAGGCGAAGCCACACAGGAGCGAGGATCGTCTTGAGATGAATATCCCGCACTCTTTCCTTCTACCTCTTAAATCTCGGGACGAGATTTCTTGTAGTGGAGGAGATTTGTAACGCCCGGATGGTTATGCAACAGTGATCACCTCGGTTACTGTGCCAAACCTCTCTTTGATTCGAACCCGGCCTAAAACAATTTCAAAACAAGAGCAAACGATAAAAGGTTTCAAAACCAAAACTAAAAATGTTCGGGGGTTGTCTAAAATAGCAAACCTAATTATGGTGGGGTGCACTAATTTTTGTAAAATGCTTTGGCATTTTAAATAAACTAAAAGCAGAAAAAAGAAAAATAATAAGAGAAAAGAAAGACAAAAAAAAGAGAGGGAGGGGAAAACCCCCTGGCCCAGCCAGCCCCTCCCACAGCCCCCCCCCCTGGCCCATTCCCCTGGGCGGCCCAAGCAGCCTGACCCTTAACCCCTCACCCCCAGTGGCAAACCCTAGCCCCCCACTTCCCCCCCCCCCCCCTCTCCCGCCTCGCCCGATCTGGATCGGCGGAGACCCCGACCGAGTCGCCCCCGCCCGCGCCCACTCGTCTCGGCCCCGCCCGCCCGCGCCCTTGCTGGTCGAATCAAACCCCCCGCCTCCCGGCCTTGTGAACTTCGCCTCCCGCCCGCCTCCTCGCTTGGTCGTCACCGACCTCCACCACCACGCCGCCTAGTCCCCCCTCATGAGGCCCTCTCCTCTCTCCTCCCTCCCGAATCGCGCCTCGTCGCCCGCCTCTCGTCCCGGCCCGACCCCCCAGCAGTCACGCCGCCCCCGTTCCCCTCTCTCCCATCCCGAACCGCCCGTCGCCCGGTGCCCTTGCCCGGCCCCGGTCCTCCATGAGCTCATGATTCCCAGTTGAAGGAAATATGCCCTAGAGGCAATAATAAAGTTATTATTTATTTCCTTATACCATGATAAATGTTTATTATTCATGCTAGAATTGTATTAACGGAAACATAATACATGTGTGAATATATAGACAAACAGTATGTCACTAGTATGCCTCTACTTGACTAGCTTGTTAATCAAAGATGGTTATGTTTCCTAACCATGAACAAGGAGTTGTTATTTGATTAACAAGGTCACATCATTAGTTGAATGATCTGATTGACATGACCCATTCCGTTAGCTTAACACTTGATCGTTTAGTATGTTAATGCTTTCTTCATGACCCATACATGTTCCTATAACTATGAGATTATGCAACTCCGTTTACGGAGGAACACTTTAGGTACTACCAAGCGTCACAGCGTAAGCTGGGTGATTATAAAGGAGTACTACAGGTGTCTCCAAAGGTACTTGTTGGGTTGGCGTATTTGAGATTAGGTTTTGTCCTCCGATTGTCGGAGAGGTATCTCTAGGCCTTCTCGGTAATACACATCACTTAAGCCTTGCAAGCATTACAACTAATGAGTTAGTTGTGAGATGATGTATTACGGAGCGAGTAAAGAGACTTACCGTAGCGATATTGAACTAGGTATTGGATACCGACGATCGAATCTCGGGTAAGTAACATACCGATGACAAAGGAACAACGTATGTCGTTATGCGGTTTGACCGATAAAGATCTTCGTAGAATATGTAGGAACCAATATGGGCATCCAGGTTCCGCTATTGGTTATTGACCGAGAATGGTTCTAGGTCATGTCTACATAGTTCTCGAACCCGTAGGGTCCCACGCAACAACGTTCGATGGCAGTTCATTATGAGTTTATAAGTATTGATGCACGAAGTTTGTTGAGTCCGGATGTGATCACGGACATGACGAGGAGTCTCGAAATGGTCGAGACATAAAGATTGATATATTGGAAGCCTATGTTTGGACTTGGAAGGGTTCGAGTGAAAGCAGAAGTTCTTGGAACAGGGGGTTACGGAACCCCGGGGGTATATGGGCCTTCATGGGCCACAAGGAGAAGAGGAAGGGCCGGCCAGGTGGGCTGCGTGCCCCCCTCCCCTCTAGTCCGAATAGGACAAGGAGAGGGGGCGGCCCCTTCCTCTTCCCCTCCCAATCCTACTCCAACTAGGACAGGGGGAGTCCTACTCGGTGGGAGTAGGACTCCTCGGCGCGCCTCCCAAGGCTGGCCGCACCTCCCTTGGCTCCTTTATATCTGAGGCAGGGGCACCCCATGACACACAAGTTGATCTCGGATCTTTCCTTAGCGTGTCGGTGCCCCTTCCACCATATTCCACCGGTCATATCGTCGCGGAGCTTAAGCGAAGCCTGCGCGGAGAAGTCATATCGTCGCGGAGCTTAGGCGAAGCCCTGCGTCGGTGGAGCATCAACATCGTCCTGCGCCGTCGTCTTGTGGAACTCATCCCGACACTTTGCTGGATCGGTCAGGGGATCGTCATCGAGCTGAGCGTGTGCGAGAACTTCGGAGGTGCCGTCGTTCGGTGCTTGGATCGGTCGGATCGTGAAGGCGTCGACTACATCAACGCGTTGTTATAGCGCTTCCGCTTTCGGTCTCACAGTGCGTGGGCGGACACTCTCCCTCTCGTTGCTATGCCATCACCATGGTCTTGCGTGATCGTAGGAAATTTTTGAAATTACTCGTTCCTCAACGATGGCATCGAGCCTGGTTTTATGCGTTGATGTCATATGCACGAGTAGAACACAAGTGAGTTGTGGGCGATACAAGTCATACTACCTACCAGCATGTCATACTTTGGTTCAGCGGTATTGTGAGATGAAGCGGCCGGACCGACATTACGCGTGCGCTTATGCGAGACTGGTTTCACCGCTCCGAGCACTTTCGTTGCTTAAAGGTGACGGCGGGTGTCTGTCTCTCTCACTTTAGTTGAATCGAGTGTGGCTCGCCGGTCCTTGAGAAGGTTAAAGCGGAGTCTATTTGACGAAATATCGTTGTGGTTTTGATGCGTAGGTAAAGCGGTTCTTGCTCAGCCCGTAGCAGCCACGTAAAACTTGCAACAACAAAGTAGAGGGCGTCTAACTTGTTTTTGCAGGGCATGTTGTGATGTGATATGGTCAAGGCGTGATGCTATATTTTATTGTATGAGATGATCATGTTTTGTAACGAGTTATCGGCAATGGCAGGAGCCATATGGTTGTCGCTTTATTGTATGAAATGCAAGCGCCATGTAATTGCTTTACTTTATCACTAAGGAGTAGCGATAGTCGTAGAAGCAATAGTTGGCGAGGCGACAACGATGCTACGATGGAGATCAAGGTGTCGCGCCGGTGGCGATGGTGATCATGGCGTTGCTTGGCGATGGAATCACAAGCACAAGATGATGATGACCATATCATATCACTTATATTGATTGCATGTGATGTTTATCCTTTATGCATCTTATCTTGCTTTGATTGGCGGTAGCATTATAAGATGATCTCTCACCAAAATTATCAAGAAGTGTTCTCCACGAGTATGCACCGTTGCGAAAGTTCTTCGTCTTTGAGACACCACGTGATGATCGGGTGTGATAGGCTCTACGTTCAAATATAGCGGGTGCAAAACAGTTGCGCACGCGGAATACTCAGGTTAAACTTGACGAGCCTAGCATATAACAGATATGGCCTCGGAACACGGAGACCGAAGGTCGAGCGTGAATCATATAGTAGATATGATCAACATAATGATGTTCACCATTGAAACTACTCCATCTCACGTGATGATCGGACATGGTTTAGTTGATTTGGATCACGTGATCACTTAGATGACTAGAGAGATGTACATCTAAGTGGGAGTTTATTAATATGATTAATTGAACTTAAATTTATCATGAACTTAGTACTGATAGTATTTTGCTTGTCTATGTTTCTTGTAGATAGATGGCTCGTCTTTGTTGTTCCGTTGAATTTTAATGCGTTCCTTGAGAAAGCAAAGTTGAAAGATGATGGTAGCAATTACGGACTGGGTCCGTAACGAGGATTATCCTCATTGCTGCACGAGAAAAATTACGTCTGGAAGCACCGCTGGGTAGCGAACTGCTTTGCGAGATCTTGAGCGAAGTTATGAGCGTCTGGCAAAGCAAAGCTGATGACTACTCAATAGTTCAGTGTGCCATGCTTTACGGCTTAGAACCGGGTCTTCAACGGCGTTTTGAGCGTCATGGAGCATATGAGATGTTCCAGGAGTTGAAGTTAATATTTCAAGCAAATGCCGGATTGAGAGATATGAAGTCTCCAATAAGTTCTATAGCTGCAAGATGGAGGAGAATAGTTACTGTCGGTGAGCACATACTCAAAATGTGCGGGTATAACAATCACTTAATTCAGCTGGGAGTTAATCTTCCGGATGATAGTGTCATTGATGAATTCTCCAATCACGCCACCAAGCTACAAGAGCTTCGTGATGAACTATAATATGCAAGGGATGACTAAGACAATTCTGAGCTCTTGGCGATGCTAAAAGCAGCGGAGGTAGAAATCAAGAAAAGAGCATCAAGTGTTGATGGTCAACAAGACCACTAGTTTCAAGAAAAGGGCAAAGGGAAGAAGAAGGAAACTTCAAAAGAACAGCAAGAAAGTTGCTGATCAAGAGAAGAAACCCAAGTCTGGACCTAAGCCTGAAGCGAGAGTGTTTTCTTGCAAGCAAGCTGGACCTTTGAGCGGAACTGCCCCAAGTATTTGGCGGATAAGAAGGATGGCAAGGTGATCAAAGGTATATGTGATATACATGTTATTGATGTGTACCTTACTAATACTCATGATAGTACACTGGGTATTTGATCTTGGTTACATTGCTAATATTTGCAACTCGAAGCAGGAACTACGGATTAGCGAAGATTGGCTAAGGGCGAGGTGACGATCGGCGTTGGAAATGGTTCCAAAGTCGATGTGATCGCGATCGACACGCTACCTCTACATCTACCTTCGGGATTAGTTTTAGACCTAAATAATTGTTATTTGGTGCCAGCGTTGAGCATGAACATTATATCTGGATCTTGTTTAATGCGAGGCGGTTATTCATTAAATCGAGAGAATAATGGTTGTTCTATTTATATGAGTAATATCTTTTATGGTCATGCACCCTTGAAGAATGGTCTATTCTTGTTGAATCTCGACAGTAGTGATACACATATTCATAATGTTGAAGCCAAAAGATGCAGAGTTGATAATGATAGTGCAACTTATTTGTGGCACTGCCGTTTAGGTCATATCGATTGTAAAAGCATGAAGAAACTCCATCTTGATGGGCTTCGGAATCACTTGATTATGAATCACTTGGTACTTGCGAACCGTGCCTCATGGGCAAGATGACCAAAACGCCGTTCTCGGAACTATGGGCGAGCAACTGATTTGTTGGAAATCATACATCTTGATGTTTGTGGTCCAATGAATGTTGAGGCCTTGGGCGAATATCGTTATTTTCTCACCTTCACAGATGATTTGAGCAGATATGGGTATATCTACTTAATGAAACACAAATCTGAAACATTTGAAAAGTTCAAAGAATTTCAGAGTGAAGTGGAAAATCATCGTAACAAGAAAATAAAGTTTCTACGATCTGATCGTGGAGGAGAATATTTGAGTTCTGAGTTTGGTTTACATTTGAAACAATGTGGAATAGTTTAGCAACTCCGCCACCGGAACACCACGGAGAAATGGTGTGTCGAGCGTCGTGTCGTACTTTACTAGATATGGTGCGATCTATGATGTCTATTTCGATTTACCGCTATCGTTTTGGGGTTATGCTTTAGAGGCGGCCGCATTCACGTTAAATAGGACACCGTCAAAATCCGTTGAGGCGGCGCCTTATGAACTGTGGTTTGGCAAGAAACCAAAGTTGTCGTTTCTTAAAGTTTGGGGCTGCGATGCGCTTATGTAAAGAAACTTCAACCAGATAAGCTCGAACCCAAATCGGAAAAATGTGTCTTCATAGGATACCCAAAGGAGACTGTTGGGTACACCTTCTATCACAGATCTGAAGGCAAGATTTTCGTTGCTAAATTCGGATCCTTTCTAGAGAAGGACTTTCTCTCGAAAGAAGTGAGTGGGAGGAAAGTAGAACTTGATGAGATAAGCATATCTGCTCCCTTATTGGAAAGTAGTTCATCACAAGAAATGGTTCTGTGACAACTACACCAATTAGTGAAGAAACTAATGATGATGATCATGAAGCTTGAGATCAAGTTACTCTGAACCTCGTGGGTCAACGAGTAAAATCGCACGAGTGGTACGGTAATCCTATTCGGAAGTCATGTTACTTGACCATGGCGAACCTACAAACTATGAAGAAGCGATGGTGAGCCCAGATTCGCAAAATGGCTGGAAGCCATGAAATCTGAGATGGGATCCATGTATGAGAACAAAGTATGGACTTTGGTTGACTTGCCGATGATCGGCAAGCCATTGAAAATAAATGGATCTTTAAGAAGAAGACGCGGCGATGGTAATATAAGCTGTCTACAAAGCTCGACTTGTTGCGAAAGGTTTTCGACAAGTTCAAGGGGTTGACTACGATGAGACTTTCTCACCCGTAGCGATGCTTAAGTCTGTCGAATCATGTTAGCAATTGCGCATTTTATGATTATGAAATTTGGCAAATGGATGTAAAACCGCATTCTTGAATGGATTTCTAGAAGAAGAGTTGTATATGATGCAACAGAAGGTTTTGTCGATCCAAAGGATACTAACAAAGTGTGCAAGCTCAACGATCAATTTATGGTGCAGTGCAAGCCTCTCGGAGTTGGAATAAGCGCTTTGATAGTGTGATCAAAGCATATGGGTTTGTCTGAGACTTTTGGAGAAGCTTTGTATTTACAAGAAAGTGAGTGGGAGCTCTGTAGCATTTCTAATATTATATGTGGACGACATATTTTTAATTGGAAATGATATAGAATTTCTGGATAGCATAAAGGATACTTGAATAAAAGTTTTTCAATGAAAGACCTCGGTGAAGCTGCTTACATATTGGGCATCAAGATCTATAGAGATAGATCAAGGCGGCTTAATTGGACTTTCACAAAGCACATACCTTGATAAAGTTTTGAAAAAGTTCAAAATGGATCAGGCAAAGAAAGGTTTTTACCTGTATTACAAGGTGTAAGATTGAGTCGGACTCAATGCCCGACCACTGCAGAAGATAGAGAAAATGAAAGATGTTCCTATGCTTCAGCCATAGGCTCTATCATGTATGCAATCTGTGTACAGGACTGGCGTATGCTTAGCTGTAAGCTTGGCGGGAAGGTACCAAAGTAATCGAGGTGGATCCTGGACAGCGGTCAAGAACATCTGAAATACGAAAAGGACTAAGGATATGTTTCTCGTATATGGAGGTGACAAAGAGCTAGTCGTAAATGGTTACGTAGATGCAAGCTTTGACCTGATCCAGACGATTCTAAATCGCAAACCGGATCGTGTTTTTATTAAGCGGTGGAGCTGTCGGTTGGTGCAGCTCTAAACAAAGCGTCGTGGCGGGATCTACATGTGAAGCGGAGTACATAGCTGCTTGAAGCAGCAAATGAAGGAGATGCGGATGAAAGAGTTCATTTCCGATCTAGGTGTCATACCTAGTGCATCGGGACCGATGAAGATCTTACGTGACAATCTTGGTGCAATTGCCTTGGCAAAGGAATCCAGATTTCACAAGAGGACCAAGCATATCAAGAGGCGCTTCAATTCCATTGGGACCAAGTCAAGTGGGAGACATAGAGATTTGCAAAATACATACGGATCTGAATGTTGCAGACCGTTGACTAAGCCTCTTCCACGAGCAAAACATGATCAGCACCAAGACTCCATGGGTGTTAGGATCATTACTTTGTAATCTAGATTATTGACTCTAGTGCAAGTGGGAGGCTGAAGGAAATATGCCCTAGAGGCAATAATAAAGTTATTATTTATTTCCTTATACCATGATAAATGTTTATTATTCATGCTAGAATTGTATTAACGGAAACATAATACATGTGTGAATATATAGACAAACAGTATGTCACTAGTATGCCTCTACTTGACTAGCTTGTTAATCAAAGATGGTTATGTTTCCTAACCATGAACAAGGAGTTGTTATTTGATTAACAAGGTCACATCATTAGTTGAATGATCGATTGACATGACCCATTCCGTTAGCTTAACACTTGATCGTTTAGTATGTTAATGCTTTCTTCATGACCCATACATGTTCCTATAACTATGAGATTATGCAACTCCGTTTACGGAGGAACACTTTGGGTACTACCAAGCGTCTGGCGTAATGCTGGGTGATTATAAAGGAGTACTACAGGTGTCTCCAAAGGTACTTGTTGGGTTGGCGTATTTGAGATTAGGTTTTGTCACTCCGATTGTCGGAGAGGTATCTCTAGGCCTTCTCGGTAATACACATCACTTAAGCCTTGCAAGCATTACAACTAATGAGTTAGTTGTGAGATGATGTATTACGGAGCGAGTAAAGAGACTTACGATAGCGAGATTGAACTAGGTATTGGATACAAGCGATCGAATCTCGGGTAAGTAACATACCGATGACAAAGGGAACAACGTATGTCGTTATGCGGTTTGACCGATAAAGATCTTCAGTAGAATATGTAGGAACCAATATGGGCATCAGGTTCCGCTATTGGTTATTGACCGAGAATGGTTCTAGGTCATGTCTACATAGTTCTCGAACCCGTAGGGTCCCACGCTTAACGTTTCGATGGCAGTTCATTATGAGTTTATAAGTATTGATGCACGAAGTTTGTTGAGTCCGGATGTGATCACGGACATGACGAGAGTCTCAAAATGGTCGAGACATAAAGATTGATATATTGGAAGCCTATGTTTGGACTTGGAAGGGTTCGAGTGAAAGCAGGAAGTTCTGGAACAGGGGTTACGGAACCCCGGGGGTATATGGGCCTTCATGGGCCTGAGGAGAAGAGGAAGGGCCGGCCGGGTGGGCTGCGCCCCCTCCCCTCTAGTCCGAATAGGACAAGGAGGGAGGCGGCGCCCTTCCTCTTCCCCTCCCAATCCTACTCCAACTAGGACAGGGGGAGTCCTACTCCGGTGGGAGTAGGACTCCTCGGCAGCGCCTCCCAAGGCTGGCCGCACCCCCTTGGCTCCTTTATATCTGAGGCGGGGGCACCCCATGACACACAAGTTGATCTCGGATCTTTCCTTAGCCGTGTCGGTGCCCCTTCCACCATATTCCACTTGGTCATATCGTCGCGGGCTTAGGCGAAGCCTGCGCGGAGAAGTCATATCGTCGCGGAGCTTAAGCGAAGCCTGCGTCGGTGGAGCATCAACATCGTCCTGCCGCCGTCGTCTTGTGGAACTCATCCCGACACTTTGCTGGATCGGGTCAGGGGATCGTCATCGAGTTGAGCGTGTGCAGAACTTCGGAGGTGTCGTCGTTCGGTGCTTGGATCGGTCGGATCGTGAAGGCGTCGACTACATCAACAGCGTTGTTATAGCGCTTCGCTTCGGTCTCACGAGTGCGTGGGCGGACACTCTCCCTCTCGTTGCTATGCCATCACCTCGGCCACCCCACAGCTCCATGGCTGCTGCCTCCCGGCCGCCCGGCTACCTCGGCCGTCCGGTCCCGTTGGACTCGGGTTCGGGCCCCCCCCCACTTTGCCTGCTCCGCCTTGCTTCGCCCGTTTGACCCTCTGGGCAAATGACATGGGGCCCCCCCCCACACACACACACGAACGTTTTTTAATTTAAACAGGGGATAAAAATGAAAATGAATTAAAACTAATTAACTAATTAATTAATTAATTAATTAATTAATTAATTAAGTAATTAATTAATCTAATTAATTCTGATTAATTAACCCTAATCACTAATTAACCTAATTAACTAATGTTAATTAACTCTGATTAGGTTAATTAGATATTAGAGAATGACATGCGGGACCCACCTGTCAGGGTTGACTCGATCAACACCTTTGTTATTGCTGATGTCGGCATGACATCATCTTGATGTCATAAATGCATTTTGAAACTAATTAAATAATTAATTAAAATTCCAGAAATTAATAAAATCTTTTAAAATCATATCTTATAATCCGTAATCCGGATTAAAATATTTTCAACATGAAAGTTGCTCGAGCAGCGAGGCGAATCCGGATACATGATCCGTTCGTCCACCACACGCCTCTAACCTATCGAACCTGCAAACTTTCCTCTCGGTTCATCATCGACAGGGCGTCCGGGCAGGAAAACTTCCCGGATGTTTCCCCCTAACGGTACCCTCATACCACGTTAGAAGCACGCCTAGCATCGCTTCTTGGCATGTCATGCATCGATATGCATCTGTTTACTTGGTATTCATTGTTTCTTCCCCTCTTCTCTCCGGTAGACTACGAGGCCAAGCTGCGGTGGCGGTTCGACTACGGTGTTGGCGACCCTCTCTCTTGCGAGCAACCAGGCAAGCCCCCCTTGATCACCGGATATCACCTACTCTTCTCTATCTGCTTGCATTAGAGTAGTATAGCATATTCTGTTTTGAGATACTCTATCTTTGCTGCATAGCCTCTCCTTGTAACCATTGTTACCTTACACGCAATCCTATATGCTTAGTATAGGATGCTAGTACTTTCATCTGTGGCCCTACTTTCTTGTCCGTCGCGTGCTATACTATCGGGCCGTGATCACTCGGGAGTTGATCACGGTATATACTATATTATTTATACATGATACATGTGAGACTAAAAGTCGAATTGGTGATGGAGCACCCGCGAGTGGATCTTTGTGGCGGAGCGACAGGCAGGTTGAGACCGCCTAGGAGAGAGGTGGGCCTGGCCTGTTCAGCGTTCGCGGTTACTTAACTGCTTAACGAGGTCTTGGTATTTGATCTGGGTTGGCTCTGAGCTTATCGCACTAACCATCTCGCGGGAGTAGTTATGGGTATCCGGCGTCGTGGTATCGGCCGAAAGTACTTGAGACGTCGGTGACGGGCGGTAGCGCGGATTGGACTGGAGCGCTGATGGGCTAGGTCGCTTCGGCAGCGTCACATACGCGTGCAGGTGTGCTTTCGAGGCGATGGGCCCCGGACCCCTGGCAGCTTAGGTTTAGACCGGCGTGTTGGCCTCTCTGTTGTGCCTAGGTGGGGCTGCGGCGTGTTGATCTTCTGCGGCGGGCATGACCCGGAAAGTGTGTCGGCCAAATGGGATCAAGCGTCTTTGGGTAAGATGGTGCACCCTGCGGAAGTTAATCTATTGAATAGCCGTGATCTTGATAACAGGGCGGCTTGGAGTTGTACCTTGAGCTTATGACAACTAGAACCGGATACTTGATAAAACACACCCTTCCAAGTGCCAGATACAACCGGTGGTCGCTCTCGCTCAGGGTTATGAGCAGGGGATTGCCGGGTAGGATTATTGCTATATGATGTTACTTGGAGGACTTCAGATCGTCCCCTCCTACCTGTTGCAAGGCAGGTGTCCGAGCTTATAGTCTTCGTTAAGACTAGCTACCCCCTCTTATTACGGCATTCTGCAGATTCGGTCCTTGATATGGCCTTTGCACATATATCCATGCATATGTAGTGTAGCTCCTTGCTTGCAGTACTTTGGATGAGTACTCACGGTTGCCTTGTTCCCCTTTTCCCCTACCTCTACTCGATTGCTGCAACAGGCGATCTAGCCCAGAGCGACGCCACCGCCTATGGCGACTACTACTGCGAGGTGCCTACTACTACGTGCAGCCCGGCGGCGGCGACGGGGAGTGACCTAGGAGGATCCCGAGGCGGAGGCCTGCTCCTCTTCGATCTGTATCCCAGTTTGTGCTAGCCATCTTATGGCACCTTGTTTAACTTATATCGTACTCAGATATTGTTGCTTCCGCTGACTTCGTCTATGATCGAGCACTTGTATTCGAGCCCTCGAGGCCCCTGGCTTGTATTATGATGCTTGTATGACTTATTTTATTTGTAGAGTTGTGTTGTGATATCTTCCCGTGAGTCCTTGATCTTGATCGTACACATTTGCGTGCATGATTAGTGTACGATTGAATCGAGGGCGTCACAGCAACAGTTTTTTCTTCCATCTGATGTCCAATCAATAAAGAACATACTGCTTTGTACGACTCCGATGATAGATTTCTAGGTTGAAAAGGACGGTGAATTTTCTGTTAGGTCTGCATACCGCTTGTTGGTCAACTTAAGAAACACCAGGGATAAATTGCTAGGTCGGAGAGGGGCTGCTTCTAATGGTGCGGTAGATGAGAGGTGTTGGACATCCCTATGAAACACCAAAGTTCCTAGCAAGATCAGGACTTTACTTTAGAGATTGGCAAGGCATTCGTTTCCATCGAAGGATGTGAGACATCATCGTAATATGTGCGACACAAATTCTTGCCAGCTGTGCAGAGTTGCTGATTCATGGAGGCACTCACTGGTTGATTGTACAACTTCGAGGTGTGTTTGGGCTCTAGGTGATGAAGAGTTAACTGGCCATATCATTGAGACTCATGAACCCAATGCGAGAAAACTGGCTTCTTAACATGATGGATTCATTATCGCATGTGGACTTTGTGAAGATAGTTGTCACACTTTGGGCAATCTGGACTGCACGCAGAAAAGCTATTCATGAGTCAATTTTTCAAAGCCCATTGTCAACTCACCAATTCAACAAAAAATCCATCTCTGAGTTGAATGGCTTGAACACAATGGCAAGTTTGACCAATCCGACGAGACACACCCATGCGGTCAATGTGCAAAGAGCTTGGGAGCCACCTCCGATCGGCCACATTTAAAATCCATGTAGACGGTGGATTGTCTCCTAATGGGACTACTGGAGCTGATGCTGCAGTTTGTAGAGATGAATAAGGTCAGTACCTTGGGTCTTCAACTATTGTTCTACCTGGTGTTAATAATCCAATAGTTCTAGAGGCCATAACATGTCGCAAGGCCTTGGCTCTTGCGGCTCATCTATCTTTGGATCGTTTGGTAATTGCTTGCAACTACAAACCAATTGTGGACGGCTATATAGCTATTTTATGTCGCAAAGCCCCCATATAGCTATTTTGAAAGAGATAAACAGGAGAGGAGTCTGTTTTGCTAACTGTGATTTTATGTTCGATGGTCGAGCTATGAATCAGGAGGCACACAATCTTGCGAAATTTGTTTTATCGCTTCTTCAGGGTCGCCATATGTGGCTTATATCCCATGACCCTCTTTGTATCCCGCTGAATGTTGTTCAGTTTTAATAAAGTATGAGATCCCAAAAAAACAAATTCCGTTGGGTTCAACTGCACCCAACTATACAACGGTGGCTCTGTCCCTAGACTTAGGTTGTGTTTTTTTTTGGTTGGTTCCTATGTCAAAACTTATGGGGGCCAGTGTGCATAATGTAATCAAGCATAAACAACTATGATAAAAATATAGTGTGGTTTCTTTTTTTTGGAGGGGGGGGGGGTCTAACCCCCCTCCCACCTAACATAAAGTGGCGTGGGTCCTGGACTCCTAGCCCTAAGTGAACTAGTAGTCCATGATTGGGAGAGTAGGATATCCATCAAAATAAATATTTTTATTAGTGTCGCTATTACATCGACCGCTCTACAATGCTAAACTAAAGTCACATGGAGCTATATTTAATCTTGTCAACAACACCTGACAGTCGATGACTTGACGGTTGACAATGTGATGGGGAAAATCATAATCTGCCTTGTCGGAGTAGTCGTCGAGACGTGCAGAGAGTTGGTTGAGCGGGGTAGTGTTGGAAATATGCCCTAGAGGCATTAATAAATTAGTTATTATTATATTTCCTTGTTCATGATAATCGTTTATTATTCATGCTATAATTGTATTGACCGGAAACCGCAATACATGTGTGGATACATAGACAACACCATGTCCCTAGTAAGCCTCTAGTTGACTAGCTCGTTGATCAATAGATGGTTACGGTTTCTGACCATGGACATTGGATGTCGTTGATAACGGGATCACATCATTTGGAGAATGATGTGATGGACAAGACAATCCTAAGCCTAGCACAAAGATCGTGTAGTTAGTATGCTAAAGCTTTTCTAATGTCAAGTATCTTTTCCTTAGACCATGAGATTGTGCAACTCCGGATACCGTAGGAATGCTTTGGGTGTACCAAGCGTCCTGGCGAAGCTGGGTGGCTATAAAGGTGCACTACAGGTATCTCGAAAGTGTCTATTGGGTTGTACGAATCGAGGCTGGGATTTGTCACTCCGTGTAGCGGAGAGGTATCTCTGGGCCCACTCGGTAGGACATCATCATAATGTGCACAATGTGACCAAGGGGTTGATCACGGGATGATGTGTTACGGAGCGAGTAAAGAGACTTGCGATAGCGAGATTGAACAAGGTATCGGGATACCGGCGATCGAATCTCGGGCAAGTACAATACCGCTAGACAAAGGGAATTGAATACGGGATTGATTGAATCCTCGACATCGTGGTTCATCCAATGAGATCATCGTGGAACATGTAGGAGCCAACATGGGTATCTAGATCCGCTGTTGGTTATTGACGGAGAACGTCTCGGTCATATCGCATGGTTCCCGAACCCGTAGGGTCTACACATAAGGTTCGGTGGCGCTAGAGTTGTTATGGGAAATAGTATGTGGTTACGAAGGTTGTTGAGTCCGGATGTGATCCCGGATGTCACAGGAGTTCGGAATGGTCGGCGGTGAAGATCGATATATTGGACGAAGGGTATTGGAGCCGAAAGTGTTCGGGGTACCGAGGCTATGGCCAGCATGACCGAAAGGTGTTTGAGGAGCCCGGCAAATGTTGGAGGCCTCATGGGCCAAAGGGAAGGGCAAACCAGCCCACTAAGGGGTGGTGCGCCCCTCCCAGCCCCTCTCACGTAACCGGGGAGAGGTGGGGCGCCGCCCCTAGGGCAGCCCCTTCACGCTTGGGGCAAGTTTCCTAGGGGTGGGGCGCCCAAACCCATCTAGGGTTTCCCCTGGCCGCCGCCCCTCCCTAGGGAACCCTAGGCGCCTCCTCCACCCCTTACCCCTATATATAGTGAGGAGAGAGAGGCAGTCGCACCCTTCCTGGCGCAGCCCCTCCTCCTCAACACTTCCTCCTCCTCCGTAGTGCTTAGCGAAGCTCTGGGAGAACCACGAGCTCCATCACCACCACGCCGTCATGTTGTCGGAGTTTTCCTCAACTTCTCCTCTCCCTTGCTGGATCAAGAAGGAGAGACGTCCCCGGTTGTACGTGTGTTGAACGCGGAGGTGCCGTCCGTTCGGCGCTAGGATCATCGGTGATTTGGATCACGGCAGTCGACTCCATCAACCCTGTTCTCTTGAGCGCTTCCGCTTAGCGATCTACAAGGGTATGTAGATGCACTGTCCTTTCCCTCGTTGCTGGTTTCTCCATAGATAGATCTTGGTGACACGTGGGAAAATTTTGAATTTCTGCTCGTTCCCCAACGATGGCATCATGAGCTAGGTCTATTGCGTAGATTCTTTGCGAGTAGAACACAAAGTAGTTGTGGGCGTTGATTTTGTTCAATATGCTTACCGTTACTAGTCCAATCTTGTTTGACGGTATTGTGGGATGAAGCGGCCCGGACCGACCTTACGTACTCTTCGTGAGACAGGTTCCACCGGTGACATGCACTTGGTGCATAAGGTGGCTAGCGGTGCGATCTCTCCCACTTTAGTCGGATCGGATCACGATGAAAAGGGTCCTTATGAAGGGTAAATAGCAATTGACATATCACGTTGTGGTTTTGCGTAGGTAAGAAGCGTTCTTGCTAGAAACCCATAGCAGCCACGTAAAACATGCTAACAACAATTAGAGGGCGTCTAACTTGTTTTTGCAGGGTATGCTATGTGATGTGATATGGCCAAGAAGAATGTGATGAATGATATGTGATGTATGAGATTGATCATGTTCTTGTAATAGGAATCACGACTTGCATGTCGATGAGTATGACAATGGCAGGAGCCATAGGAGTTGTCTTTATTTATTGTATGACCTGCGTGTCATTGAACAACACCATGTAATTACTTTACTTTATTGCTAACGGTAGCCATAGTAGTAGAAGTAATAAGTTGGCGAGACAACTTCATGGATACACGATGATGGAGATCATGATGATGGAGATCATGGTGTCATGCGGTGACGATGATGATCATGGAGCCCGAAGATGGAGATCAAAGGAGCAAAATGATATTGGCCATATCATGTCACTATTTGATTGCATGTGATGTTTATCATGTTTATGCATCTTATTTGCTTAGAACGACGGTAGTAAATAAGATGATCCTCATTAAAATTTCAAGAAAGTGTTCCCCTAAGCGTGCACCGTTGCGAAAGTTAAATGGTTTCAAGCACCACGTGATGATCGGGTGTGATAGATTCTTACGTTCACATACAACGGGTGTAAGCCAAATTTACACTGAAACACTTAGGTTAACTTGACGAGCCTAGCATGTACAGACATGGCCTCGGAACACAAGAGACCGAAAGGTCGAGCATGAGTCGTATAGTAGATCGATCAACATGAAGATGTTCACCAATGATGACTAGTCCGTCTCACGTGATGATCGGACACGGCCTAGTTGACTCGGATCGTGTAATCACTTAGATGACTAGAGGATGTCTATCTGAGTGGGAGTTCATAAGATGAACTTAATTATCTGAACATAGTCAAAACCCTTTGCAAATTATGTCATAGCTCACGCTTTAGTTCTCTTTGTTTAGATATGTTCCTAGAGAAAATATAGCTGAAAGTTGTGATAGCAATTATGCGGTCAGAGAAAGCTTATGTCCTTAATGCACGCTCGGTGTGCTGGACCTCGAGCGTGGTGCTGTGGATATTGCGAACATCGACACACGTTTGATGACTACGTGATAGTTCGGTAATGTTAAGCGGCTTAGAATTAAGGCACCAAAGGCGTTGAAGCGTCACGGAACATGTGAGATATTTCGAGGGCTGAAATTGGGATTTCAGGCTCGTGCTCACGTCAAGAGGTATGAGACCTCCGGCGAGTTTTCTAGCCTACAAACTAAGGGAGAAGATCTCAATCGTTGAGCTTGTACTCAGATTGTGCAGGTACAACAATCACTTGAATCGAGTGGGAGTTAATCTTCCGGATGAGATAGTGATGTTTCTCCAAAGACATTGCCACCAAGCTACTAGAGTTTCGTGATGAACTATAACATATCGGGATAGATATGATGATCCTTGAAGTGTTCGCGATGTTTGACACATGAAAGTAGAAATCAAGTAGGAGCATCAATTGTTGATGGTTGGTAAAACCACTAGTTTCAAGAAGGGCAAGGGCAACAAGGGATACTTCATGAAACAACAAAACAGTTGCTGCTCTAGTGAAGAAACCCAAGGTTGAAACCAAACCGAGACTAAGTGCTACGTAATGAGAGGAGCGGACACTGAGCGGAACCACCCTAGATACTTGGTAGATGAGAAGGCTGGCAAGGTCGATAGAAGTATATTGGATATACATTATGTTAATGTGTACTTTACTAGTACTCCTAGTAGCACCAGGGTATTAGATACGGTTCGGTTGCTAAGTGTTAGTAACTCGAAATAAAAGCTACGGAATAAATGGAGACTAGCTAAAGGTGAGCCGACGATATGTGTTGGAAGTGTTTCCAAGGTTGATGTGATCAAGCATCGCATGCGCTCCCTCCGCCATCGAGATTGGTGTTAAACCTAAATAATTGTTATTCGGTGTTTGCGTTGAGCATAGACATGATTGGATTATGTCTATCGTAGTACTGTTATTCATTTAAGGAGAATAATGGTTACTCTATTTATTTGAATAATACCTACAATGGTCTTGCACCTAAAATGAATGGTTTATTGAAATCTCGATCGTAGTGATTCACATTTTCATGCCAAAAGATATAAGATAGTAATGATAGTACCACCTGCTTGTGGCACTGCCATTTGAGTCATATTGGTATAAAACGCATGAAGAAGCTCCATATTGATGGATCTTTGGACTCACTCGTTTTGAAAAGTTTGAGACATGTGAACCATGTCTATTGGTGTATCTGCATGAAGAAACTCCATGCAGATGGATCGTTTGGACTCACTTGATTTTGAATCACTTGAGATATGCAAATCATACCACATGGGCAAGATGAGTGAAAAACCTCGTTTTCAAGTAAGATGGAACAAGATAGCAACTTGTTGGAAGTAACACATTTTGATGTGTGCAGTCCAATGAGTCTTTGAGGCATCTTGATGAATATCGTTATGTTCTTACTTCACGGATGATTTGAGTAGATGTTGAGTATATTTACTTGATGAAACACAAGTCTGAATTATTGAAAGGTTCAAGTAATTTCAGAGTGAAGTTGAAGATCTTCGTGACAAGAGGATAAAATGTCTGTGATGTGATCATAGAGATGAATATCTGAGTTGCGAGTTTGGTACACAATTGAGACATTGTGGAAATTGTTTCACAACTAATACCGCCTGGAACACCATAGTGTGATGGTGTGTCCGAACATCATAGTTGCACCCTATTAGATATGGTGCGTACCATGATGTTTCTTATCGAATTACCACTATCGTTCATGGGTTAGGCATTAGAGACAACCACATTCACTTTAATAGGGCACCACGTAATTCCGTTGAGACGACACCGTTTGAAATATGGTTTGAGAAACATAAGTTGTCGTTTCTTAAAAGTTTGGGGCTGCTATGCTTATGTGAAAAGTTTCATCATGATAAGCTCGAACCCAAAAGCGGATAAATACATCTTCATAGGACACCCAAAACAGTTGGGTATACCTCCTATCTCAAGATCCGGAAGCAAAAGTAATTGTTTCTAGAAAGCGGGTCCTTTCTCGAGGAAAAGTTTCTCTTGAAAGAATTGAGTGGGAGGATGGTGGAGACATGATGAGGTTATTAAACCGTCACTTCAACTAGTGTGTAGCAGGGCACGGGAAGTTGTTCTGTGCGCCTACACCAATTGAAGTAGAAGCTTATGATAGTGATCATGATGTTTGGATCAAGTCACTACCGTACCTCGTGGGGTGACAAGGATGCATACTACTTGAGTGGTATGCAATCTTGTCTTAGAGGTCATGTTGCTGACAACAATGAACCTCGAGCTATGGAGAAGCGATGGTGGGCCCGGATTCCGACGAATGGCTCGAGGCCATAAAATCCGAGAAAGGATCCATGACTTTGGTGGACTTGCCCGATGATCGGCAAGCCATTGAGATAAATGGATCTTTAAGAAGAAGACGGACGTGGGCGGTAATGTCACCGTCTATGAAGCTCGACTTGTGGCGAAGAGTTTTCACAAGTTCAAAGAGTTGCCTACGATGAGATTTTCTCATCTATTGCTAACGGTAGCCATAGTAGTAGAAGTAATAAGTTGGCGAGACAACTTCATGGATACGATGATGGAGATCATGATGATGGAATCATGGTGTCATGCGGTGGCGATGATGATCATGGAGCCCGAAGATGGAGATCAAAAGGAGCAAAATGATATTGGCCATATCATGTCACTATTTGATTGCATGTGATGTTTATCATGTTTATGCATCTTATTTGCTTAGAGCAGCGGTAGTAAATAAGATGATCCCTCATTAAAATTTCAAGAAAGTGTTGCCCCTAAGCTGTGCACCGTTGCGAAAGTTAAATGCGTTTGAGCACCACGTGATGATCGGGTGTGATAGATTCTTACGTTCACATACAGCGGGTGTAAGCCAAATTTACTGAAACACTTAGGTTAACAGCGAGCCTAGCATGTACAGACATGGCCTCGGAACACAAGAGACCGAAAGGTCGAGCATGAGTCGTATAGTAGATACGATCAACATGAAGATGTTCACCAATGATGACTAGTCCGTCTCACGTGATGATCGGACACGGCCTAGTTGACTCGGATCGTGTAATCACTTAGATGACTAGAGGATGTCTATCTGGTGGGAGTTCATAAGATGAACTTAATTATCTGAACATAGTCAAAACCCTTTGCAAATTATGTCATAGCTCACGCTTTAGTTCTCTTTGTTTAGATATGTTCCTAGAGAAAATATAGCTGAAAGTTGGCGATAGCAATTATGCGGTCGGAGAAGCTTATGTCCTAATGCACGCTCGGTGTGCTGGACCTCGAGCGTGATGCTGTGTGGATATTGCGAACATCGACACACACGTTTGATGACTACGTGATAGTTCGGTAATGTTAAGCGGCTTAGAATTAAGGCACCAAAGGCGTTGAAACGTCACGGAACATGTGAGATATTACGAGGGCTGAAATTGGGATTTGGCTCGTGCTCACGTCAAGAGGTATGAGACCTCCGGCGAGTTTTCTAGCCTACAAACTAAGGAGAAGATCTCAATCGTTGAGCTTGTACTCAGATTATGCAGGTACAACAATCACTTGAATCGAGTGGGAGTTAATCTTCCGGATGAGATAGTGATGTTTCTCCAAAACATTGCCACCAAGCTACTAGAGTTTCGTGATGAACTATAACATATCAGGGATAGATATGATGATCCTTGAAGTGTTAGCGATGTTTGACACCGAAAGTAGAAATCAAGTAGGAGCATCAATTGTTGATGGTTGGTAAAACCACTAGTTTCAAGAAGGGCAAGGGCAACAAGGGATACTTCATGAAACAACAAAACAGTTGCTGCTCTAGTGAAGAAACCCAAGGTTGAAACCAAACCGAGACTAAGTGCTTACGTAATGAGAGGAGCGGACACGAGCGGAACCACCCTAGATACTTGGTAGATGAGAAGGCTGGCAAGGTCGATAGAAGTATATTGGATATACATTATGTTAATGTGTACTTTACTAGTACTCCTAGTAGCACCAGGGTATTAGATACCGGTTCGGTTGCTAAGTGTTAGTAACTCGAAATAAAAGCTACGGAATAAATGGAGACTAGCTAAAGGTGAGCGACGATATGTGTTGGAAGTGTTTCCAAGGTTGATGTGATCAAGCATCGCGCGCTCCCTCTACCATCGAGATTGGTGTTAAACCTAAATAATTGTTATTGGTGTTTGCGTTGAGCATAGACATGATTGGATTATGTCTATCGTAATACTGTTATTCATTTAAGGAGAATAATGGTTACTCTATTTATTTGAATAATACCTACAATGGTCTTGCACCTAAAATGAATGGTTTATTGAAATCTCGATCGTAGTGATTCACATTTTCATGCCAAAAGATATAAGATAGTAATGATAGTACCACCTGCTTGTGGCTTTGCCATTTGAGTCATATTGGTATAAAAGCATGAAGAAGCTCCATATTGATGGATCTTTGGACTCACTCGTTTTGAAAAGTTTGAGACATGTGAACCATGTCTATTGGTGTATCGCATGAAGAAACTCCATGCAGATGGATCGTTTGGACTCACTTGATTTTGAATCACTTGAGATATGCAAATCATACCACATGGGCAAGATAGTGAAAACCTCGTTTTGATAAGATGGAACAAGATAGCAACTTGTTGGAAGTAACACATTTTGATGTGTGCAGTCCAATGAGTCTTTGAGGCATCTGATGAATATCGTTATGTTCTTACTTCACGAGATGATTTGAGTAGATGTTGAGTATATTTACTTGATGAAACACAAGTCTGAATTATTGAAAGGTTCAAGTAATTTCAGAGTGAAGTTGAAGATCTTCGTGACAAGAGGATAAAATGTCGTGATGTGATCATAGAGATGAATATCTGAGTTCTGAGTTTGGTACCAATTGAGACATTGTGAAATTGTTTCACAACTAATACGCTGGAACACCATAGTGTGATGGTGTGTCCGAACATCATAGTTGCACCTATTAGATATAGTGCGTACCATGATGTTTCTTATCGAATTACCACTATCGTTCATGGGTTAGGCATTAGAGACAACCACATTCACTTTAATAGGGCACCACGTAATTCCGTTGAGGCGACACCGTTTGAAATATGGTTTGAGAAACATAAGTTGTCGTTTCTTAAAAGTTTGGGGCTGCTATGCTTATGTGAAAAAGTTTCATCATGATAAGCTCGAACCCAAAGCGGATAAATACATCTTCATAGGACACCCAAAACAGTTGGGTATACCTCCTATCTCAAGATCCGGAAGCAAAAGTAATTGTTTCTAAAGCGGGTCCTTTCTCGAGGAAAAGTTTCTCTTGAAAGAATTGAGTGGGAGGATGGTGGAGACATGATGAGGTTATTAAACCGTCACTTCAACTAGTGTGTAGCAGGGCACAGGAAGTTGTTCCTGGTGCGCCTACACCAATTGAAGTAGAAGCTTATGATAGTGATCATGATGTTTGGATCAAGTCACTACCGTACCTCGTGGGGTGACAAGGATGCATACTACTTGAGTGGTATGCAATCTTGTCTTAGAGGTCATGTTGCTGAACAACAATGAACCTCGAGCTATGGAGAAGCGATGGTGGGCCCAGATTCGACGAATGGCTCGAGGCCATAAAATCCAGAAAGGATCCATGACTTTGGTGGACTTGCCGATGATCGGCAAGCCATTGAGATAAATGGATCTTTAAGAAGAAGAGGCGGACGTGGGCGGTAATGTCACCGTCTATGAAGCTCGACTTGTGGCGAAGAGTTTTCACAAGTTCAAAGAGTTGCCTACGATGAGATTTTCTCATCGTAGGCGATCTTAAATCCGTCGGAATCATGTTAGCATTAGTTGCATTTATGTAATCTGGCGAGATGGACGTCAAAACGAGTTTCCTTACCAGTCTTCGTAAGGAAAGGTTGTATGTGATACAATCAGAAAGTTTTTGTCGATCCTAAGGATGCTAAAAGGTATCTTTGGCTCGGATGATCCTTCTAAGGCTGGAGTAAGCATCTCGGAGTTAGAATGTGCGCTTTGATGAGATGATCAAAGATTTTGGGTTTATACAAAGTTTATGAGAAACTTGTATTTCCAAAGAAGTGAGTGGGGGCACTATAAATTTCGATGAGTATATGTTGTTGACATATTGTTGATCGAAATGATGTAGAATTCTGGAAAGCATACATGGTTATTTGAAAGGTGTTTTCAATAGAAAACCTGGATTAAGCTACTTGAACATTGAGCATCAAGATCTATAAGGATAGATCAAAAGCGCTTAATGGTACTTTCAAATGAGCACATACCTTGACATAATCTTGAAGGTGTTCAAGATGGATCGATCAAAGAAGGAGTTCTTGCCTGAGTTGTAAGGTATGAAGTTAAGAGTTAAAGCTCGACCACGGCGAAAAGAGAGAGAAAGGCGAAGGTCGTCCCTATGCCTTAGACATAGGCTCTATAGTATGCTATGTTGTGTACCACGGAAGTGTGCCTTGCCATGAGTCAGTCAAGGGTACAAGAATGATCCAAGAATGGATCATTGGACAATGTCAAAATTGTCCTTGGAGTAAATAAGGACATGTTTCTCGATTATGGAGGTGATAAAGAGTTCGGCGTAAAGAGTTGCGTTGATGCAAACTTAACACCTATCCGGATAGCTCGAGTAGAGATACCGGATCACGTATAGTGGAGCAACCATTTGGAATAGCTCCAAGTGGAGCGTGGAAGCAGCATTTACAATATGACCTAGAGATTTGCGAAGTACATACGGATCTGAATGTTGCGAGACCGTTGACTAAAACCTCTCTCACAAGCAAAACATGATCAAACCCAGAACTCATTGAGTCTTAATCACATGATGATGTGAACTAGTTTAGTGACACTAGTAAACTCTTTGGATGTTAGTCATATGGCGATGTGACCTATCGATTGTTAATCACATGGCGATGTGAACTAGATTATTGACTCTAGTGCAAGTGGGAGACTGTTGGAAATATGCCCTAGAGGCATTAATAAATTAGTTATTATTATATTTCCTTGTTCATGATAATCGTTTATTATTCATGCTATAATTGTATTGACCGGAAACCACAATACATGTGTGGATACATAGACAACACCATGTCCCTAGTAAGCCTCTAGTTGACTAGCTCGTTGATCAATAGATGGTTACGGTTTCGACCATGGACATTGGATGTCGTTGATAGCGGGATCACAACATTTGGAGAATGATGTGATGGACAAGACCAATCCTAAGCCTAGCACAAAGATCGTGTAGTTACGTATGCTAACTAATGTCAAGTATCTTTTCCTTAGACCATGAGATTGTGCAACTCCGGATACCATAGGAATGCTTTGGGTGTACCAAGCGTCACTGCGTGTGCTGGGTGGCTATAAAGGTGCACAGGTATCTCGAAAGTGTCTATTGGGTTGTACGAATCGAAAATGGGATTTGTCACTCCGTGTAGCGGAGAGGTATCTCTGGGCCCACTTTCGGTAGGACATCATCATAATGTGCACAATGTGACCAAGGGGTTGATCACGGGATGATGTGTTCGGAGCGAGTAAAGAGACTTGCCGTAACGAGATTGAACAAGGTATCGGGATACAAGCGATCGAATCTCGGGCAAGTACAATACCGCTAGACAAAGGGAATTGAATCACGGGATTGATTGAATCCTCGACATCGTGGTTCATCCGATGAGATCATCGTGGAACATGTAGGAGCCAACATGGGTATCTAGATCCGCTGTTGGTTATTGACGGAGAAACGTCTCGGTCATATGCGCATAGTTCCCGAACCGTGAGAATCTACACATAAGGTTGGTGGCGCTAGAGTTGTTATGGGAAATAGTATGTGGTTACGAAGGTTGTTGAGTCCGGATGTGATCCCGGACGTCATGAGGAGTTCGGAATGGTCGGCGGTGAAGATCGATATATTGAACGAAGGGTATTGGAGTCGGAAGTGTTCCGGGGTACCAGGCTATGGCGGCATGACCAGAAAGGTGTTTGGGAGCCCGGCAAATGTTGGAGGCCTCATGGGCCAAGGGAAGGGGCAAACCAGCCCACTAAGGGGTGGTGCGCCCTCCCAACCCTCTCACGTAACCGGGGAGGTGGGGCGCCTCCCTAGGGAAGCCCCCTTCACGGCTTGGGGGCAAGTTTCCTGGGGGTGGGGCGCCCAAACCCATCTAGGGTTTCCCTGTGGCCGCCGCCCTCCCTAGGGAACCCTAGGCGCCTCCTCCACCCCTTACCCCTATATATAGTGAGGGAGAGAGGGCAGCACTTCCCTTCCCTGGCGCAGCCCTCCTCCTCAACACTTCCTCCTCCTCCGTGGTGCTTGCTTTGAAGCTCTGCTGGAGAACCCGAGCTCCATCACCACCTGCGTCGTCTCTTGTCGGAGTTTTCCTCAACTTCTCCTCTCCCTTGCTGGATCAAGAAGGAGGAGACGTCCCTGGTTTATGCGTGTGTTGAGCGGAGGTGCCGTCCGTTCGGTGCTAGGATCATCGGTGATTTGGATCACGGCGAGTACGACTCCATCAACCCCGTTCTCTTGAGCGCTTCGCTTAGCGATCTACAAGGGTATGTAGATGCACTCTCCTTCCCTCGTTGTTGGTTTCTCCATAGATAGATCTTGGTGACACGTGGGAAAATTTTGAATTTACTTTCGTTCCCCACAGAGTAGTCACCATCGACATCGAGGCGATTAAGGAGCGATGTTGAAATAGAGATATTTGTATTCTTGTATCTTGCCCTTAGCACGTGAAGCCCCAATAGTCATGGGTCTCTCTTCACGCTGACGCTATGAGGGAAATCCTAAAGCACAGCGTAGGCTTAGGTTGCGTTTGTTTGACTCGCCCATGATGTCAAACATGTTTTATGTGAGCTGGCTATCTTTGGTAGCTACTATCACGAGGACACTACGATCATTGGGGCTACTAGATCGACGAGATCATTGACGGTTTGGGGCCATTAGATGGACAACCTACCGTCTAGGGGTGGTAAGTAAGATAATCCTTATCAATTTGTTCCAAATCTCAATTCTTCTCACTACACCACAAATTGGATGCAAGGATGGGAAAACTGCTGGGACAAAGCACTTACAAATTCAAGCGTCGGGAATGATAGAACTGCCATGAGAATGGTTGCCGATAATTATAATTCGGCGAGATGGATATATGCCGACAGTTTTGTGTCGTCATGTTCAAATTCTCCGACAGTTCTATTCTATGGACAGATATTTTTTGTCATTAATCAACAACTTTCCGGAAGATTGTGTGTCGGTGGTGCCAAGTACCCCAATCAATAAGGCTATTACACTCTAGTATTGCATTTGTTTCACATTTACATACACACTAACGATTCAAATAAAGTCTGATCATCAAAAGTTTACAGTGTATGCAATTCATTGGTTACACATGAAGACTTTCCCTCATAATTTAGCATCTACAGTTTCTAGACATCCAAACAGTACAGAATGTCACAAACACAAAGAGTAAAGCTTGCAAGGTCTTCCGTGAACTCAGGGCATATGGTTAGGGCAAGGTGTCTTAACCAGTCTTGCAGGAACATTTTCAACCTGGACAAGAAGAGACCAAATCACAAGTAGATGTATTAGAAAACATTATCTCCATAACATTTATTAGTGTACTTAAAGAATCTCTGAGTGCATATTTACTTTTATAAGAAAGCGTCAACATCATCAAAATAATTTCTTAACAAATTTCCCTTCAAGGCATCAAGTTAATATTTGATTTAATAAGAAACTAACAAATATCCACAGTTTCAAGCCTGAGCACACGAAATAAGCACATCTAGTTGCCCTTCCTAGAAAGCATGACAACAGTTTCAGTGCGGACAAATATTGAAACCTATGATGGCATGGTGTGATTATCTTTGATATTAAGTTTAGTTTCCTGAAAGTGAAGACTCATCAAACTCTGTTTGAAAAAACTGCATATAAGACAAAATAGGGACAATGTTAGGGAAAAGGAAGTGGCGGCGGTGATCGTCTCAACGTATCTATACTTTATGAAGTATTCATGCTATTATATTATCCATCTTGGATGTTTTATATGCATTTATATGCTATTTTATATGATTTTTGGGACTAACCTATTAACCTAGAGCCTAGTGCGGTTTACATTTTTCCTTGTTTTTGAGTATCGCGAAAAGGAATACCAAGCGGAGTCAATTGACCTGAAAATTTCTGAGATTATTTTTGGACCATAAAGCCCACGGAGCATCGGAGATGGACCAGAAGAGTCCCGAGGCCACCATGAGGGTGGAGGGCGCGCCCTACCCCCCTGGGCGCACCCCCCTACCTCGTGGCCGCCTTATGGGCCCCCCTTACTTGTTCCCGACGCCAACACCTCTTATATATCCCCAAACCTCCAGAAATAACCTAGATTGGGAGTTCCTCCACGCAAGCCTCGAGCCACGAAAAAACAATGGGGCCTGTTACAGCACCTATTTGGAGGGGGTCCATCACCGTGGCCATCTTCATCATCCGGCGCTCTCCATGACGAGGAGGGAGTAGTTCACCCTCGGTGATGAGGGTATGTACCAGTAGCTATGTGTTTGATCTCTCTCTCTCTCGTGTTCTTGATGTGGCACGATCTTGATGTATCGCGAGCTTTGTTATTATAGTTGGATCTTATGATGTTTCTCCCCCTCTACTCTCTTGTAATGGATTGAGTTCCCCCTTTGAAGTTATCTTATCGGATTGAGTCTTTAAGGATTTGAGAACACTTGATGTATGTCTTGCATGTGCTTATCTGTGGTGACAATGGGATATTCACATGATCTACTTGATGTATGTTTTGGTGATCAACTTGAGGGTTCTATGACCTTGTGAACTTATGCATAGGGGTTGGCACACGTTTTCGTCTTGACTCTCCGGTAGAAACTTTGGGGCACTCTTTGAAGTTCTTTGTGTTGGTTGAATAGATGAATCTGAGATTGTGTGATGCATATCGTATAATCATACCCACGGATACTTGAGGTGACATTGGAGTATCTAGGTGACATTAGGGTTTTGGTTGACTTGTGTCTTAAGGTGTTATTCTAGTACGAACTCTAGGATAGATCGAACGGAAAGAATAGCTTCGTGTTATTTTACTACGGACTCTTGAATAGATCGATCAGAAAGGATAACTTTGAGGTGGTTTCATACCCTACAATAATCTCTTCGTTTGTTCTCCGCTATTAGTGACTTTGGAGTGACTCTTTGTTGCATGTTGAGGGATAGTTATATGATCCAGTTATGTTATTATTGTTGAGAGAACTTGCACTAGTGAAAGTATGAACCTTGGGCCTTGTTTCGAAGCATTGCAATACCGTTTACGCTCACTTTTACTACTTGTTACCTTGCTGTTTTTATATTTTCAGATTACAAAAACCTATATCTACCATCCATATTGCACTTGTATCACCATCTCTTCATGAACTAGTGCACCTATACAATTTAGCATTGTATTGGGTGTGTTGGGGACACAAGAGACTCTTTGCTATTAGTTGCAGGGTTGTTTGAGACAGACCATCTTCATCCCTCGCCTCCACGGTTGATAAACCTTAGGTCATCCACTTGAGGAAATTTGCTACTGTCCTACAAACCTCTGCACTTGGAGGCCCAACAACGTCTACAAGAAGAAGGTTGCGTAGTAGACATCAAGCTCTTTTCTGGCGCCATTGTCGGGAGGCTAGGTAAGCGGCACTAACACCACATCAGCTAAGCTCTTTTCGGTGCGTTTCCGGGAGGTTAGTGTTTGAAGGTATATCTTTAGATCTTGCAATCAAATCTTTTAGTTTCTTGTTTTATCACTAGTTTAGTCTATAAAATAAAACTACAAAAATGGAATTGAGGGTACCTCATATGCTTCATCTTTTAATGTCTTCCGTGAAAATAAGGATTTCGATAATTCTGCTCAATTGCTATAGGACATTAACATGTTTGGCATTAAATATTTGAATGATGAGCATGATTGCAATGTTGTTAGTATGAATTTCTTGAATATCCATGATGCTAATGATATGCAAAGCTACAAGCTTGGGGATGCTATGTTTGATGAAGATGATATTTTTAGTCCCCCAAGTTTGGATGAGAAAATATATTATGATGATAGCATGCCTCCTATCTATAATGATTATTGTGATGAAATTTATGCTATAAAGAGTAATGATATCCATGAAACTTGTCATCATGATTTTAATGCTCAAATTGATTATGTGAATAAAGTATCACATGATAGTTATTTAGTTGAGTTTGCTCCACTACTATTCATGAGAATAAATTTGCTTATGTGGAGAGTAGTAAAATTTCTATGCTTGGGGATCATGAAAATAGTGCTTTATGTGATGGTTATATTGTTGAAATCATTCATGATGCTACTGAAAATTATTATGAGGGAGGAATATATGCTTGTAGGAATTGCAATGATGTCAAGTTTCCTCTCTATGTGTTGAAAATCTTGAAGCTATGCTTGTTTTGCTTTCCTATGCTAGTTGATTCTTGTTCCCATAAGTTGTTTGCTCACAAAATCCCTATGCATAGTGAGTGGGTTAGGATCAAATGTGCTAGTCATATGATTCATGATGCTCCCCTTATGTTTCAATTATTATCTTTTATGTGAGCATCATTTTCATCATCATGCCTAGCTAGAAAGGCATTAAAGAAAAGCGCTTGTTGGGAGACAACCCAATATTTACCCTTACTATTTTTGTGTGTCCACACGATTAAGATACTGTAGTAATCATGTTTTATAGCTTTTTTATCAATAAAGTGCCAAGTAAGACATTTAGGATAACCTATGGTGATAGTTAATTTGATCTTGCTGAAAACAGAAACTTTTGCGCGCACGAAAATAATTTTCATAAATCACAGGAACGTGATTTTCAGTTGATTTTTTTAAGAAGATCAATAAACAAATTGCTTAGGACTTCCTAATTTCTCAGAATTTTTGGGGTTCTGAAGTATGCGTATGAATCAGTTACTACAGATTGTTACATTTTTGATGATTCTGTTTTCTATGTGTTGTTTGCTTATTTTGATGAATCTATGAGTAGTATCGGAGGGTATGAACCATGGAGAAGTTGGAATATAGTAGATATTACACCAATATGAACTTAGAATGAGTTCACAACAGTACCTAAGTGGTGGTTTTATTTTCTTATACTAAGGAGCTCATAATATTTTACATTGAGTTTTGTGTTGTGAAGTTTTCAAGTTTTGGGTGAAGTTTCGATGGACTACAGAATAAGGAGTGGCAAGATGTGACGCCCGGATAATTAAGCTACAGTAACATATGCAAATGATGCCATGTCACCTTGATTACTATTGCTAATCTCACGTTAGTTCAAAACCGATTCAAATTCAAATTCAAAATAGAGGCAAACATCAAAGGCTTCAAATATTAAAACTAAAATGTTTGGTTTGTGCCAGATAATGCATAGGTGATTAAGGTGAAGAAACCCTACTTTTATAAAACGTTTAAATGCTATAAGATGAATAAAACAACAGCAAAAACTATTATTTAAATACTTTTAAATAATAAATAATAACAAAACTATTTTAGTTTAGGTAGCTAGTTAATGTGGCAGTGGCATATTTGGTAACATCAAATTAGGTGCCATTCTGGAATTTTGCTAAAACAAAAATAAAAGGAAACTAAGCTAAAACAGAAAAGAAATCAAATAAATAAAATAAAATAAAGACAATACAAAAATGAAGAAAAGGAAAAAGAACCTTCCAGACCATGACCCAACAGGCGGCCAGTGCCACCAGAGCCAGCCCACCTGTTCCTTAACCCCGCCTCCCGTGACCTAGAGCCACGCCTCCCCCCTCCCACTTCTCCACTCCGCTTTATCCTCCCCCACCAATCTGGATTGGGATCGACCCCGATCCCGTTGCCCCCGACGCCTTGCGCCCGCCCGTCGCCGATCCCCGCCGCCTGGAGCCGCATCGCCGACCTCCTCCTCGCCGTACACCATCACCGTCACCCTCCCCTGCGCCGCGTTGTCTCCGACCTCCTCCCCGCGCCCCACTGCCCTTTTCCTCACGCCCACGGTGGCGCCCATTCACCCTTCCTCGTCTCCCTGCTGCGTGCGCTCCGTTCGTCTCTCGCTTCGCTTTCGTCCTTCCATTGCGCCCGCAAACCCCACGCTGACCTCCCCGTGTCGCCCCTGCTGCTCCGGCCTCACTCCCTCTCTACTCGCCTCGTCGCGGCTTGCTGCGTCGCGCGCCTACGCCCTGCCTTGCCTTTGCTTGCGCGTCGCTCGCGCATGGCTGCCGTCTTCTCCTCCTGTCTTGACACCACCGCGCTTCCTTTCATGTGAGTCCCATCTCTTCTGCTGCTTCTTCTCCGTCTGCGCCGCTCACCACCTAGTCACGTCGCCCACCCCCGACCCTTGGTCGTTCCCCTGCTGCTGCCCGCCGCCTCGCCTTCGCCCCACCGGCCCCACACCGCTCCACCACAGCCGGCGCCGATCGCGTGGCATAACCTCTGGGCGGGCTCCCCGGCCTGGCCGGGTTCGCACCTTAAGCTCCGTCGCCCTTGCCCGCTCACTGCTAAGGCCTCCCAGCCACAGAACCGTGGGGCCGAGCCCAAAGCGTTTAATAAAAACATTTTTAAAAAATAAATAATAATAACTATATATTAAATAATTAATTAATTAACTTAATTAATCCTGATTAGATTAGCCTAATTAACTAGTTAACCTAATTAACTATGATTAATTAACTAACAGTGAATGACATGCGGGACCCACATGTCAGTTTGACTAAGACAACACCCTGTTGACTGTTGGTGTCATGCTGAGATCATGATGACGTCAGCAAACACTATTCTGGATAATGTTGATTTAAAATAATTAAATAAATTATAAAAATGATTCAATCTTTTAAAATTAGTATTAAATAAAGCGTAGCTCGGATGGAAAAACTTTGTACATGAAAGCTGCTCAGAACAACGAGACGAATCCGAATACGCAACCCGTTAAATCGCCACATCCCTAGCATAGCAAACTGCAACTTTCCCCTCCGGTTCATCACTGTAGGAAGCTTGAAACACCGGGTCCCGGATGCTTAGGCGGGAAGTTTATCTATTCGAATAGCCGTGATCTTACATAACAGGGGCGACCGGAGTTGTACCTTGACCTTATGACAACTAAAGCGGACACTTAATAAAACACACCCTTCCAAGTGCGGATATAACCCGGTGATCGCTCTCACACAGGCGTGAGGAGAGATCGCGGGTAGGATTATGCTATCACGATGATACTTGGTGAATTTACCATCTACTCTCTTCTACATCTTTGAAGATGGAGGCTGCGAGCGTACTCTTGACGGGACTAGCTATCCCCTTATTACGGCATTCTCTGATTCAGTCCGAATATTGCCCTTTACACAAATACCCATGCATAAGTAGTGTAGATCCTTGCTTGCAGTACTTTGGATGAGTACTCGCGGTTGCTTTCTCCCCTTTTCCTCCTTTCCTTTCTTCTGGTTGTCGTAACGGATCTTTGAGCCAGGGCAGATGCCACCGTCGGCGACAACTCCTACTACACCGGAGGTGCCTACTACTACTTGGAGGCCAGCGGCGACCGGGGAGTAGTTTAGGGCGATCGAGCGGGAGGCATGTGCCTCTTCGTCTGTATCCAAGTTTGTGCTAGCCATCTTATGGCAACTTGTTTAACTTATGTACGTACTCGAGATATTGTTGCTTCCGTGACTTCGTCTATGATCGGCGCTTGTATTCGAGCCCTCGAGGCCTGGCTTGTATTATGATGCTTGTATGACTTATTTTATTTTTAGAGTTGTGTTGTGATATCTTCCCGTGAGTCCTTGATCTTGATTGTACACGTTTGCGTGTATGATTAGTGTATGGTCAAATCGGGGGCGTCACAAGTTGGTATCAGAGTCGACTGCCTGTAGGAATCCCCCTTCCACACTCCTTGGCCGAAGTTGAGTCTAGTCAATGAAAACTGTATTACTAACATGGCTGTGCGACCCATGGGCCCACGTCGCCATTGGGTGGTATTAGGATCTTTTACTCCTTGATCTTTACTCTGGGACTCTAATCTCTCTTCTATTCAAGTTAAATAAATTTACTAAATCTAACATTAGGATCTCGTGATCACTTTCACCCGGAGAGCACCTTATTACCGATGATCGTCTACTGCACCAGAAGATTCTGAAGATACTCTATGATGTTCTCTCGAGACTTTGAGCCATCGCTTTTGCAGTTCCCTTCCATCGATAAACACCTATGGATAAATATGCACACTTGCCATTCTTACATTCATTCCCCGTTGATCTTGTTATTACAAGATACCCCGGAATTCTCTTTATTGTTCCGGGAATACTTTGTGCCTACTGTTAGCTCTTTTCAGCGTGAATACACGGCAAATAATTTCTCGCTTACGAGTATCCGCTCACCCCAGTTGATTCATGTATTTCACAAAAGTCTTCAAAATACCATTTGATTTTCCGAAAATCCTCAACAGCCTATTGCCATTGAAATTCTTGCTTGCTTACATTATCGGTAATCCCATAAGTCTAGTAATCTTGTTGACATCATTTGTCATTATCATTTTGAGTCCGTTGATTCAATATGTTGCGATTGCTTGCAATCCTCAGATGAATCCTAGAATTCATCCTTCCGTCTCAGATGTCATTTGAACATGAGCTGGTTCTCGACCAATCAAATTGCCGTCGATTGTGCCCCTAAGTCTATTCCACTTATCCATCCTTGATCAAAGCGTCTGCTTCCGATCCTTTGATTTGGAAATCATAATTCCTTTACATGTGAGCTTTGAATTAGCCTGTTGCTTCTATAATCCAATGCCTTAGCATTGTTTCTTCCTCTAGTTGTGTGCCGATACTCACATCAGCTTCGCTATGGATCATCGGATCCTTTGTTGAAATATCATCCGACAATGTCCTTCATATACAAAAACCTCGAGAAGTTCTTTCCCTGATATATAATGCCTTTGGCAATTGGTATCCTCTGCTTTGATAACCATACTCTACTTTCGAGCTTGTACTATTTACTCCGAAGTTTGTGGTATCTGTTCCTAAGATGCCACGATGGGTTGAACCAACGCCTTCCCTAATCTGTGTAAACCCGAAAGATTTCACGGGTCATACTTATCTAGTATTGCACCAGGTAAAACTTTCAACAACTAATGTCATTTTCGAAATACGAGAGGTGAATGAATGATTATGCATTAGAGAAGTGGGAGTCAACCTTGAACTTCGTGTTCATGCCCATGGACACTATGTAGATCTTATCATGGAAACTTCTCTTAAATTAATTATTCCCTTGGTATAAGTTCATATTATATCTGGGATTTGGTCTTTTGCAATCGTTCTTTCAACCATATTGTATTTCTTTGGTCCCATTCCTCGGACGAGTAAAATACTTCCCTTCTCAGATCAGTACGCCGGCCCAACCTCTATTTTGATCTACCTTCGAGTATTACCCCCTGGTATCTCAAGGATATCACCCCCATTGCACTACATGTTATGAATTTACGATGAAGTAGTAGCTTTCCCGTCATAGTCACTCCACGGGTTCTGGGTTGTCGTCAACCGAGAACACCTATTAGTGAATCGAATCAACACTGTGATTTAATACTCCTAGTACTTTGTTGTTGAGACGTTTAATACTCCATCGCGTCACTCCTAGCCCGATCGGTTACTTCATGATCGTGCTAATTTTAATTGTGCTACCTGGTCCTTCTTCCCGGAGCACAAATTTAGACGGTGAGCTAATCTTACGTCAATCTTCCTCGTCATATCATTTCTCCTTGAACAGCAAACTTGATTTTGAGTTTGTGTCGTACCCATGGTTCCAATAACCTTTCGCTTCATCATTCTTTTAACTTGACATCATCGCCGATTGATTACATTTTCATGAAATCTCTCGACAATTATGTCGTGATCATCATCAATATTCTGAGCTCTTACAGGATATCAATCGAATTCGTGTTGAGAAATACCATCCTTGCCCCTCGATGATTTGTGTTATCATCGACAACATTCTTGCCTTCCCTCCAACACAAACTTGATCATGTTTTATATTATACCTTGAGTTCCTTGCTATCAACATTTGTTCTTCCTTACCTTGGAATATTACCACCTTTTATGTCCATAATGGGAATTTCACCACCTCTTAAGAAATTCTTGATGCGGTGATACTTCTTGCCATATCCGTTCATTCCTTGGTCCCCGTGTTGTTTCTAACCGGAAACCCGACAATTGAACTATGATGTGCGACTTCAAAACTTCTAGCAACCCTATTGCTTTGAAGTTAATCGTCGATATTTCATTCTTAGACCATTGGTTATCGAATCACCAGACTAACATTGATCATGCTACCTAAGTCCATATTTCGGGTGCACCTTTCAACCAATGTTTAACTGTGTATGGTTTCCTCGAGCATACCTCCTTACACCATTTGATCTGACAAATGTTATCTCCTTATTCACATAAGTGTGGAAATCCATCTTTTGAAAATCTCAATGAATTGTCGCTGAGTTCATCAGCCACCTCCTCAAATCCTCTCCTTGGTTAAATGATGAAGTAATAAGTTGGCGAGACAACTTCATGGATACGATGATGGAGATCATGATGATGGAGATCATGGTGTCATGCGGTGACGATGATGATCATGGAGCCCGAAGATGGAGATCAAAAGGAGCAAAATGATATTGGCCATATCATGTCACTATTTGATTGCATGTGATGTTTATCATGTTTATGCATCTTATTTGCTGAGGCGGTAGTAAATAAGATGATCCTCATTAAAATTTCAAGAAAGTGTTGCCCTAAGCGTGCACCGTTGCGAAGTTAAATGGTTTGACACCACGTGATGATCGGTGTGATAGATTCTTACGTTCATACAGGGTGTAAGCCAAATTTACACCGAAACACTTAGGTTAACTTGCGAGCCTAGCATGTACGGACATGGCCTCGGAACACAGAGACCGAAAGGTCGAGCATGAGTCGTATAGTAGATACGATCAACATGAAGATGTTCACCAATGATGACTAGTCCGTCTCACGTGATGATGGGACCGGCCTGATTGACTCGGATGATGTAATCACTTAGATGACTAGAGGATGTCTATCTGAGTGGGAGTTCATAAGATGAACTTAATTATCCGAACATAGTCAAAACCCTTTGCAAATTATGTCATAGCTCGCTTTAGTTCTCTTTTTTAGATATGTTCTAGAAAATATAGCTGAAAAAGTTGGCGATGCAATTATCGCGGTGATGAAAGCTTATGTCCTTAATGCACGCTCGGTGTGCTGGACCTCGAGCGTGATGCATGGATATTGCGAACATCGACACACGTTTGATGACTACGTGATAGTTCGGTAATGTTAAGCGGCTTAGAATTAAGGCACAAAACGTTGAAGCGTCACGGAACATGTGAGATATTACGAGGCTGAAATTGGGATTTCAGGCTCGTGCTCCGTCAAGAGGTATGAGACCTCCGGCGAGTTTTCTAGCCTACAAACTAAGGAGAAGATCTCAATCGTTGAGCTTGTACTCAGATTATGCAGGTACAACAATCACTTGAATCAGTGGGAGTTAATCTTCGGATGAGATAGTGATGTTTCTCAAAGACATTGCCACCAAGCTACTAGAGTTTCGTGATGAACTATAACATATCGGGGATAGATATGATGATCCTTGAAGTGTTAGCGATGTTTGACACAGCGAAAGTAGAAGTCAAGTAGGAGCATCAATTGTTGATGGTTGGTAAAACCACTAGTTTCAAGAAGGGCAAGGGCAACAAGGGATACTTCATGAAGCAACAAGCAGTTGCTGCTCTAGTGAAGAAACCCAAGGTTGAAACCAAACCGAGACTAAGTGCTACGTAATGAGAGGCGGACACGAGCGGAACCACCCTAGATACTTGGTAGATGAGAAGGTGGCAAGGTCGATAGAAGTATATTGGATATACATTATGTTAATGTGTACTTTACTAGTACTCCTAGTAGCACCGGTATTAGATACCGGTTCGGTTGCTAAGTGTTAGTAACTCGAAATAAAAGCTACTGGAATAAATGGAGACTAGCTAAAGGTGAGCCGCGATATGTGTTGGAAGTGTTTCCAAGGTTGATGTGATCAAGCATCATGCGCTCCCTCGCCATCGAGATTGGTGTTAAACCTAAATAATTGTTATTAGGTGTTTTGCGTTGAGCATAGACATGATTGGATTATGTCTATCGTGAATGCAGTTATTCATTTAAGGAGAATAATGGTTACTCTATTTATTTGAATAATACCTACAATGGTCTTGCACCTAAAATGAATGGTTTATTGAAATCTCGATCGTAGTGATTCATTTTTCATGCCAAAGATATAAGATAGTAATGATAGTACCACCTGCTTGTGTACTTGCCATTTGAGTCATATTGGTATAAAAGCATGAAGAAGCTCCATATTGATGGATCTTTGGACTCACTCGTTTTGAAAAGTTTGAGACATGTGAACCATGTCTATTGGTGTATCGCATGAAGAAACTCCATGCAGATGGATCGTTTGGACTCACTTGATTTTGAATCACTTGAGATATGCAAATCATACCACATGGGCAAGATGGTGAAAAACCTCGTTTTCAGTAAGATGGAACAAGATAGCAACTTGTTGGAAGTAACACATTTGATGTGTGCAGTCCAATGAGTCTGAGGCATCACGATGAATATCGTTATGTTCTTACTTCACGAGATGATTTGAGTAGATGTTGAGTATATTTACTTGATGAAACACAAGTCTGAATTATTGAAAGGTTCAAGTAATTTCAGAGTGAAGTTGAAGATCTTCGTGACAAGAGGATAAAATGTACGTGATGTGATCATAGAGATGAATATCTGAGTTGCGAGTTTGGTACACAATTGAGACATTGTGAAATTGTTTCACAACTAATACCGCGGAACACCATAGTGTGATGGTGTGTCGAACATCATAGTTGCACCTATTAGATATGGTGCGTACCATGATGTTTCGAATTACCACTATCGTTCATGGGTTAGGCATTAGAGACAACCACATTCACTTTAATAGGGCACCACGTAATTCCGTTGAGGCGACACCGTTTGAAATATGGTTTGCGAGAAACATAAGTTGTCGTTTCTTAAAGTTTGGGGCTGCTATGCTTATGTGAAAAAGTTTCATCATGATAAGCTCGAACCCAAAGCGGATAAATACATCTTCATAGGACACCCAAAACAGTTGGGTATACCTCCTATCTCAAGATCCGGAAGCAAAAGTAATTGTTTCTAGAAAGCGGGTCCTTTCTCGGGAAAAGTTTCTCTTGAAAGAATTGAGTGGGAGGATGGTGGAGACATGATGAGGTTATTAAACCGTCACTTCAACTAGTGTGCGAGGCACGAGGAAGTTGTTCACAGTGCGCCTACACCAATTGAAGTAAAGCTTATGATAGTGATCATGATGTTTGGGATCAAGTCACTACCGTACCTCGTGGGGTGACAAGGATGCATACTACTTGAGTGGTATGCAATCTTGTCTTAGAGGTCATGTTGCTGAACAACAATGAACCTCGAGCTATGGAGAAGCGATGGTGGGCCGTTCGACGAATGGCTCGAGGCCATAAAATCCGAGAAAGGATCCATGACTTTGGTGGACTTGCCCGATGATCGGCAAGCCATTGAGATAAATGGATCTTTAAGAAGAAGGCGGACGTGGGCGGTAATGTCACCGTCTATGAAGCTCGACTTGTGGCGAAGAGTTTTCACAAGTTCAAAGAGTTGCCTCACGATGAGATTTTCTCATCTGTGCGATGCTTAAGTCCGTCGGAATCATGTTAGCATTAGTTGCATTTATGTAATCTGGCAGATGGACGTCAAGAGTTTCCTTACAGTCTTAAGGAAAGGTTGTATGTGATACAATCGAGAAAGTTTTTGTCGATCCTAAGGATGCTAAAAGGTATCTTTGGCTCGGCGATCCTTCTAAGGTGGAGTAAGCATCTGGAGTTAGAATGTGCGCTTTGATGAGATGATCAAGATTTTGGGTTTATACAAAGTTTATGAAAACTTGTATTTCCAAAAGAAGTGAGTGGGGGCACTATAGAATTTCGATGAGTATATGTTGTTGACATATTGTTGATCGAAATGATGTAGAAATTCTGGAAAGCATACATGGTTATTTGAAAGGTGTTTTCAATAGAAAACCTGGATTAAGCTACTTGAACATTGAGCATCAAGATCTATAAGGATAGATCAAAAGCGCTTAATGGTACTTTCAAATGAGCACATACCTTGACATAATCTTGAAGGTGTTCAAGATGGATCGATCAAAGAAGGAGTTCTTGCCGAGTTGTAAGGTATGAAGTTAAGAGTTAAAGCTCGACCCACGGCGGAGAAAGAGAAAAGACGAAGGTAGTCCCTATGCCTTAGACATAGGCTCTATAGTATGCTATGTTGTGTACACTTTTGAGTGTGCCTTGCCATGAGTCGGTCAAGGGGTACAAGAATGATCCAGAATGGATCATTGGACAGCGATCAAAATTGTCCTTGGAGTAAATAAGGACATGTTTCTCGATTGGAGGTGATAAAGAGTTCGGCGTAAAGAGTTGCGTTGATGCAAACTTAACACCTATCGGATAGCTCAGTAGAGATACGGATCGTAGTGGAGCAACCATTTGGAATAGCTCCAAGTGGGCGTGGAGCAGCATTTACAATATGACCTAGAGATTTTGCGAAGTACATACGGATCTGAATGTTTGAGACCCGTTGACTAAAACCTCTCTACAAGCAAAACATGATCAAACCCCAGAACTCATTGAGTCTTAATCACATGATGATGTGAACTAGTTTAGTGACACTAGTAAACTCTTTGGATGTTAGTCATATGGCGATGTGACCTATCAGTGTTAATCACATGGCGATGTGAACTAGATTATTGACTCTAGTGCAAGTGGGAGACTGTTGGAAATATGCCCTAGAGGCATTAATAAATTAGTTATTATTATATTTCCTTGTTCATGATAATCGTTTATTATTCATGCTATAATTGTATTGACGGAAACATAATACATGTGTGATACATAGACAACACCATGTCCCTAGTAAGCCTCTAGTTGACTAGCTCGTTGATCAATAGATGGTTACGGTTTCCTGACCATGGACATTGGATGTCGTTGATAACGGGATCACAACATTTGGAGAATGATGTGATGGACAAGACCCAATCCTAAGCCTAGCACAAAGATCGTGTAGTTACGTATGCTAACTAATGTCAAGTATCTTTTCCTTAGACCATGAGATTGTGCAACTCCGGATACCATAGGAATGCTTTGGGTGTGCCAAACGTCTGCATGTGCGGGTGGCTATAAAGGTGCACTGGTATCTCGAAAGTGTCTATTGGGTTGGCACGAATCGAAAATGGGATTTGTCACTCCGTGTATGAGAGGTATCTCTGGGCCCTTTCGGTAGGACATCATCATAATGTGCACAATGTGACCAAGGGGTTGATCACGGGATGATGTGTTGCAGGCAGTAAAGAGACTTGCGATAGCGAGATTGAACAAGGTATCGGGATACCGGCGATCGAATCTCGGGCAAGTACAATACCGCTAGACAAAGGGAATTGAATCTGGGATTGATTGAATCCTCGACATCGTGGTTCATCGATGAGATCATCGTGGAACATGTAGGGACAACATGGGTATCTAGATCCGCTGTTGGTTATTGACGGGAAGCGTCGGTCATATGCATGGTTCCCGAACCGTAAGTCTACACATAAGGTTCGATGGCTAGAGTTGTTATGGGAAATAGTATGTGGTTACGAAGGTTGTTAGTCGGATGTGATCCCGGACGTCATGAGGAGTTCGGAATGGTCCGGCGGTGAAGATCGATATATTGAACGAAGGGTATTGGAGTCGGAAGTGTTCGGGGTACGGTATGGCGGCATATGAGAAAGGTGTTTGAGCCCGGCAAATGTTGGAGGGCCTCATGGGCCAAAGGGAAGGGCAAACCAGCCCACTAAGGGTGGTGCGCCTCCCAACCCTCTCACGTAACCGGGGAGAGGTGGGGCGCCTCCCCTAGGGAAGCCCCTTCACGGCAGGGCAGGATTTCCTAGGGGTGGGGCGCCCAAACCCATCTAGGGTTTCCCAGCCGCCCGCCCCTCCTAGGGAACCCTAGGCGCCTCCACCCCTTACCCTATATATAGTGAGGAGAGAGGGCAGCCGCACCCCTTCCCTGGCGCAGCCCCTCCCTCCTCAACACTTCCTCCTCCTCCGTAGTGCTTGCGGCTCTGCCGGGAACCACAGCTCCATCACACCTCGTGCTGGCGGAGTTTTCCTCAACTTCTCCTCTCCCTTGCTGGATCAAGAGGAGGCGTCCCTGGTTGTGCGTGTGTTGAGCAGCGGTGCCGTCCGTTCGGTGCTAGGATCATCGGTGATTTGGATCACGGATGCGACTCCATCAACCCGTTCTCTTGAGCGCTTCCCTTAGCGATCTACAAGGGTATGTAGATGCACTCTCCTTCCCTCGTTGTTGGTTTCTCCATAGATAGATCTTGGTGACACGTGAGAAAATTTTGAATTTACGCTCGTTCCCCAGAGTAGTCACCATCGACATCGAGGCGATTAGGGCGATGTTGAAATAGAGATATTTGTATTCTTGTATCTTGCCCTTACCACGTGAAGCCCCAATAGTCATGGGTCTCTCTTCACATGACGCTATGAGAAATCCTAAAGCTTCCGCGTGGGCTTAGGTTGCGTTGTTTGACTCGCCCATGATGTCAAACATGTTTTATGAGCTGGCTATCTTTGCTACTACTATCCGAGGACACTACGATCATTGGGGCTACTAGATCGACAGATCATTGACGGTTTAGGGCCATTAGATGGACAACCTACCGTCTAGGGGTGGTAAGTAAGGATAATCCTATCAATTTGTTCCAAATCTCAATTCTTCTCACTACACCACAAATTGGATGCAAGGATGGGAAAACTGCTGGGACAAAGGCACTTACAAATTCAAAGCTGTCGGGAATGATAGAACTGCCATGAGAATGGTTGCGATAATTATAATTCGGCAGATGGATATATCTTGAAAGGTTTTTGTTCGTCATGTTCAAATTTCTCGACAGTTCTATTCTATGGACAGATATTTTTTGTCATTAATCAACAACTTTCCGGAAGATTGTGTGTCGGTGGTGCCAAGTACCCCAATCAATAAGGCTATTACACTCTAGTATTGCATTTGTTTCACATTTACATACACTAACGATTCAAATAAAGTCTGATCATCAAAAGTTTACGATTATATGAATTCATTGGTTACATGAAGACTTTCCCTCATAATTTAGCATCTCAGTTTCTAGACATCCAAAAGCGATGCAGAATGTCACAAACACAAAAGTAAAGCTTGCAAGGTCTTAGTGAACTCGGGGCATATGGTTAGGGCAAGGTGTCTTAACCGGTCTTGCAGGGAACATTTTCAACTTGGACAAGAAGAGACCAAATCACAAGTAGATGTATGAAAACATTATCTCCATAACATTTATTAGTGTACTTAAAGAATCTCTGAGTGCATATTTACTTTTATAAGAAGAGCGTCAACATCATCAAAATAATTTCTTAACAAATTTCCTTCAAGGCATCAAGTTAATATTTGATTTAATAAACTAACAAATATCCACAGGTTTCAAGCTTTGAGCACGAAATAAGCACATCTAGTTGCCCTTCCTAGAAAGCATGACAACATTTAGATGCGGACAAATATTGAAACCTATGATGGCATGGTGTGATTATCTTTGATATTAAGTTTAGTTTCACGAAAGTGAAGACTCATCAAACTCTGTTTGAAAAACTGCACATAAGACAAAATAGGGACAATGTTAGGAAAAGGAAGTAGGCGCGGTGATCGTCTCCAACGTATCTATACTTTATGAAGTATTCATGCTATTATATTATCCATCTTGGATGTTTTATATGCATTTATATGCTATTTTATATGATTTTGGGACTAACCTATTAACCTAGAGCCTAGTGCGATTTCTTTTTCCTTGTTTTGAGTATCATGAAAAGGAATACCAGCAGTCAATTGACCTGAAATTCTGATTATTTTTGGACCATAAGCCCACGGAGCATCGGAGATGGACGGAAAGAGTCCAGAGGCCACCATGAGGTGGAGGCGCGCCCTACCCCTGGGCGCACCCCTACCTCGTGGCCGCCTTATGGGCCCCCTTACTTGTTCAAGCGCCAACCTCTTATATCCCCAAACCTCAGAAATAACCTAGATTGGGAGTTCCTCCACATAAGCCTCGAGCCACGAAAAAAACAATCGGGGCCTGTTATGCGGCACCCTGCTGGAGGGGGTCCATCACCGGTGGCCATCTTCATCATCCGGCGCTCTCCATGACGAGGAGGGAGTAGTTCACCCTCGGTGAGGGGTATGTACAGTAGCTATGTGTTTGATCTCTCTCTCGTGTTCTTGATGTGGCACGATCTTGATGTATCGCGAGCTTTGTTATTATAGTTGGATCTTATGATGTTTCTCCCCTCTACTCTCTTGTAATGGATTGAGTTCCCCCTTGAAGTTATCTTATCGGATTGAGTCTTTAAGGATTTGAGAACACTTGATGTATGTCTTGCATGTGCTTATACGTGGTGACAATGGGATATTCACATGATCTACTTGATGTATGTTTTGGTGATCAACTTGAGGGTTCTATGACCTTGTGAACTTATGCATAGGGGTTGGCTGCGTTTCGTCTTGACTCTCCGGTAGAAACTTTGGGGCACTCTTTGAAGTTCTTTGTGTTGGTTGAATAGATGAATCTGAGATTGTGTGATGCATATCGTAATCATACCCACGGATACTTGAGGTGACATTGGAGTATCTAGGTGACATTAGGGTTTTGGTTGACTTGTGTCTTAAGGTGTTATTCTATCGAACTCTAGGATAGATCGAGCGGAAAGAATAGCCGTGTTATTTTACTACGGACTCTTGAATAGATCGATCAGAAAGGATAACTTTGAGGTGGTTTCATACCCTACAATAATCTCTTCGTTTGTTCTCCGCTATTAGTGACTTTGGAGTGACTCTTTGTTGCATGTTGAGGGATAGTTATATGATCCAGTTATGTTATTATTGTTGAGAGAACTTGCACTAGTGAAAGTATGAACCTTGGGCCTTGTTTCGAAGCATTGCAATACCGTTTACGCTCACTTTTACTACTTGTTACCTTGCTGTTTTATATTTTCAGATTACAAAAACCTATATCTACCATCCATATTGCACTTGTATCACCATCTCTTCATGAACTAGTGCACCTATACAATTTAGCATTGTATTGGGTGTGTTGGGGACACAAGAGACTCTTTGCTATTAGTTGCGAGGTTGTTTGAGACAGACCATCTTCATCCACGCCTCCACGGATTGATAAACCTTAGGTCATCCACTTGAGGAAATTTGCTACTGTCCTACAAACCTCTGCACTTGGAGGCCCAACAACGTCTACAAGAAGAAGGTTGCGTAGTAGACATCAAGCTCTTTTACGGCGCCATTGTCGGGAGGCTAGGTAGCGGCACTAACACCACATCAACTAAGCTCTTTTCGGTGCCGTTTCGGGAGGTTAGTGTTTGAAGGTATATCTTTAGATCTTGCAATCAAATCTTTTAGTTTCTTGTTTTATCACTAGTTTAGTCTATAAAATAAAACTACAAAAATGGAATTGAGGTACCTCATATGCTTCATCTTTTAATGTCTTCCGTGAAAATAAGGATTTCGATAATTCTGCTCAATTGCTATAGGACATTAACATGTTTGGCATTAAATATTTGAATGATGAGCATGATTGCAATGTTGTTAGTATGAATTTCTTGAATATCCATGATGCTAATGATATGCAAAGCTACAAGCTTGGGGTGCTATGTTTGATGAAGATGATATTTTAGTCCCCCAAGTTTGGATGAGAAAATATATTTTGATGATAGCATGCCTCCTATCTATAATGATTATTGTGATGAAATTTATGCTATAAAGTAATGATATCCATGAAACTTGTCATCATGATTTTAATGCTCAAATTGATTATGTGAATAAAGTATCACATGATAGTTATTTAGTTGAGTTTGCTCCCACTACTATTCATGAGAATAAATTTGCTTATGTGGAGTAGTAAAATTTCTATGCTTGGGGATCATGAAAATAGTGCTTTATGTGATGGTTTATATTGTTGAAATCATTCATGATGCTACTGAAAATTATTATGAGGGAGGAATATATGCTTGTAGGAATTGCAATGATGTCAAGTTTCCTCTCTATGTGTTGAAAATCTTGAAGCTATGCTTGTTTTGCTTTCCTATGCTAGTTGATTCTTGTTCCCATAAGTTGTTTGCTCACAAATCCCTATGCATAGTGGTGGGTTAGGATCAAATGTGCTAGTCATATGATTCATGATGCTCCCCTTATGTTTCAATTATTATCTTTTATGTGAGCATCATTTTCATCATCATGCCTAGCTAGAAAGGCATTAAAGAAAAGCGCTTGTTGGAGACAACCCAATATTTACCCTTACTATTTTGTGTGTCCACGATTAAGATACTGTAGTAATCATGTTTTATAGCTTTTTCAATAAAGTGCCAAGTAAGACATTTAGGATAACCTATGGTGATAGTTAATTTGATCTTGCTGAAAACAGAAACTTTTCGCGCGAAAATAATTTTCATAAATCACAGGGCGTGATTTTCAGTTGATTTTTAAGAAGATCAATAAACAAATTGCTTAGGACTTCCTAATTTCTCAGAATTTTTGGGGTTCTGAAGTATGCGTATGAATCAGTTACTCACAGTTGTTACATTTTGATGATTCTTTCTATGTGTTGTTTGCTTATTTTGATGAATCTATGAGTAGTATCGGAGGGTATGAACCATGGAGAAGTTGGAATATAGTAGATATTACACCAATATGAACTTAGAATGAGTTCACAACAGTACCTAAGTGGTGGTTTTATTTTCTTATACTAAGGGAGCTCATAATATTTTACATTGAGTTTTGTGTTGTGAAGTTTTCAAGTTTTGGGTGAAGTTTCGATGGACTACGAATAAGGAGTGGCAAGATGTGGCCTTCGGATAATTAAGCTACAGTAACATATGCAAATGATGCCATGTCACCTTGATTACTATTGCTAATCTCACGTTAGTTCAAAACCGATTCAAATTCAAATTCAAAATAGAGGCAAACATCAAAGGCTTCAAATATTAAAACTAAAATGTTTGGTTTGTGCGAGATAATGCATAGGTGATTAAGGTGAAGAAACCCTACTTTTATAAAAGCGTTTAAATGCTATAAGATGAATAAAACAACAGCAAAAACTATTATTTAAATACTTTTAAATAAATAATAACAAAACTATTTTAGTTTAGGTAGCTAGTTAATGTGGCGTGGCATATTTGGTAACATCAAATTAGGTGCCATTCGGAATTTTGCTAAAACAAAAATAAAAGGAAACTAAGCTAAAACAGAAAAGAAATCAAATAAATAAAATAAAATAAAGACAATACAAAAATGAAGAAAAAAAAATTCCGAGCCCATGACGGCCCAACAGGCCGGCCCGGCCACCTGAGGCCAGCCACCTGTTCCTTAACCCCGCCTCCCCGTGACCTAGAGCCCGCCTCCCCCTCCCACTTCTCCCTCCTTTATCCTCCCCACCAATCTGGATTAGGATCGACCCGATCCGTTGCCCCGGCATGCGCCCGCCCGTCGATCCCGCCGCTGGGCACGCCGCCGACCTCCTCCTCGCCGTACACCATCCGTCACCCTCCCTGCGCGCGTTGTCTCCGACCTCCTCCGCATGCCTTGCCCTTCCCTCACGGCCCACGATGGCGCCCATTCACCTTCCTCGTCTCCCTGCTCGTGCTGCTCGTTCGCGTCTCGCTTCCTTCGTCCTCCCGGCTGCGCCCACAAACCGGACCTCCCGTGTCGCCCTGCTGCTCGGCCTCACTCCTCTCTACTACGCCTCGTCGCGGCTTGCTGCCGTCGCGCGCCTCGCCCTACGCGCCGGCGCTGCCGCAGCGCCGTCTGCGCCATGGCTGCGTCTGCTCCTCCATGCCCGAGCACCACCAGCGCTTTCATTTCGCGGTGGCATCCATTGCTTCTTCCTCCTCCGTCTGGCTCACCACCTAGTCACGTCGCCCACCCCGACCCTTGGTGTTCCCTATCTGCTGCCCGCCGCCTGCCCTTCGCCCCACCGGCCCCACCGCTCACAGCAGCGCCGATCGCCGTGGCATAACCTCTGGCGGGCTCCCCGACGCTGACCAGGTTCATGCCTTAAGCTCCGTCGCCCCCTTGCCCGCTCACTGCTAAGGCCTCACAGCCCACAGAACCGTGGGGCCCAGGCCCAAAACGTTTAATAAAAAACATTTTTAAAAAAATAAATAATAATAACTATATATTAAATAATTAATTAATTAACAATTAATCTGATTAGATTAGCCTAATTAACTAGTTAACCTAATTAACTATGATTAATTAACTAACAGTGAATGACATGCGGGACCCACATGTCAGTTTGACTAAGACAACACCCTGTTGATTGTTGGTGTCATGCTGAGATCATGATGACGTCAGCAAACACTATTCGGATAATGTTGATTTAAAATAATTAAATAAATTATAAAAATGATTCAATCTTTTAAAATTAGTATTAAATAAAGCGTAGCTCGGATGGAAAAACTTTGTACATAAGCTGCTCGAGAACAGAGGCGAATCCGAATCACGCAACCCGTTAATCCGCCACATCCCTAGCATAGCAAACTGCAACTTTCCCCTCCGGTTCATCTGTCGACTTAGCGAAACACGGGTCCCGGATGCTGACGGAAGTTTATCTATTCGAATAGCCTTGATAACAGGGCGACCGGAGTTGTACCTTGACCTTATGACAACTAAAGCGGACACTTAATAAAACACACCCTTCCAAGTGCGGATATAACCCGGTGATCGCTCTCACAGGCGGCGAGAGAGAGATCATGGGGTAGGATTATGCTATCGATGATACTTGGTGAATTTACCATCTACTCTCTTCTACATCTGCAAGATGGAGGCTGCTGAGCGTACTCTTGACGGGACTAGCTATCCCCTTATTACATTCTCTGATTCAGTCCATGAATATTGCCCTTTACACAATACCCATGCATAAGTAGTGTAGATCCTTGCTTGAGTACTTTGGATGAGTACTGCGGTTGCTTCTCCCCTTTTCCTCCTTTCCTTTCTTCTGGTTGTCGTAACGAATCTTTGAGCCAGGGCGGATGCCGTCGGCGACAACTCCTACTACCGGAGGTGCCTACTACTACTTGGAGGCCAGCGCGGCGACCGGGGAGTAGTTTAGGGCGATCGAGCGAGGCATGTGCCTCTTCGTCTGTATCAAGTTTGTGCTAGCCATCTTATGGCAACTTGTTTAACTTATACGTACTCAGATATTGTTGCTTCCGTGACTTCGTCTATGATCGGCGCTTGTATTGAGCCCTCGGCCCCTGGCTTGTATTATGATGCTTGTATGACTTATTTTATTTTAGAGTTGTGTTGTGATATCTTCCGTGAGTCCTTGATCTTGATTGTGCGTTTGCGTGTATGATTAGTGTATATGGTCAAATGGGCGTCCAAGTTAGTATCGAGTCATACTGTGAAATCCCCTTCCACTCCTTGGCGAGTTGAGTCTAGTCAATGAGCGTATTACTAACATGGTAATGCGACCCATGGGCCCATCGCCATTGGGTGGTATTAGGATCTTTTACTCCTTGATCTTTACTCTGGGACTCTAATCTCTCTTCTATTCAAGTTAAATAAATTTACTAAATCTAACATTAGGATCTCGTGATCACTTTCACCCGGAGAGCACCTTATTACCGATGATCGTCTACTGCACCAGAAGATTCTGAAGATACTCTATGATGTTCTCTCGAGACTTTGAGCCATCGCTTTTGCAGTTCCCTTCCATCGATAAACACCTATGGATAAATATACACTTGCCATTCTTACATTCATTCCCGTTGATCTTGTTATTACAAGATACCCCGGAATTCTCTTTATTGTTCCGGGAATACTTTGTGCCTACTGTTAGCTCTTTTCAGCGTGAATACACCGGCAAATAATTTCTCGCGCTTACCGGTATCCGCTCACCCAGTTGATTCATGTATTTCACAAAAGTCTTCAAAATACCATTTGATTTTCGAAAATCCTCAACAGCCTATTGCCATTGAAATTCTTGCTTGCTTACATTATCGGTAATCCCATAAGTCTAGTAATCTTGACATCATTTGTCATTATCATTTTGAGTCCGTTGATTCAATATGTTGCGTTGCTTGCAATCCTCGATGAATCCTAGAATTCATCCTTAGTCTCGGATGTCATTTGTTGGTTCTCGACCAATCAAATTTATTGTGCTAAGTCTATTCACTTATCCATCCTTGATCAAAGCGTACGCTTCGATCCTTTGATTTGGAAATCATAATTCCTTTACATGTGAGCTTTGTTCTTCTTCTATAATCCAATGCCTTAGCATTGTTTCTTCCTCTAGTTGTGTGCGATACTCACATCAGCTTAGCTATGGATCATCGGATCCTTTGTTGAAATATCATCCGACAATGTCCTTCATATACAAAAACCTCGAAGTTCTTTCCACGATATATAATGCCTTTGGCAATTGGTATCCTCTGCTTTGATAACCATACTCTACTTTGGCTTGTACTATTTACTCCGAAGTTTGTGGTATCTGTTCCTAAGATGCCACGATGGGTTGAACCAACGCCTTCCCTAATCTGTAAACCGAGAAGATTTCACGGGTCATACTTATCTAGTATTGCACCGGGTAAAACTTTCAACAACTAATGATCATTTAATCTGAGAGGTGAATGAATGATTATGCATTAGAGAGTGGGAGTCAACCTTGAACTTCGTGTTCATGCCCATGGACACTATGTAGATCTTATCATGGAAACTTCTCTTTAATTATTCCTTGGTATAAGTTCATATTATATCAGGATTTGGTCTTTTGCAACGTTCTTTCAACCATATTGTATTTCTTTGGTCCCATTCCTCGGACGGTAAATACTTCCCTTCTCGATCGATCGCCGGCCCAACCTCTATTTTGATCTACCCAGTATTACCCCTGGTATCTCAGGATATCACCCCCATTGCACTACATGTTATGAATTTACGATGAAGTAGTAGCTTTCCCGTCATAGTCACTCCACGGGTTGGGTTGTAAATCAGCCAAGAACACCTATTAGTGAATCGAATCAACAACGTGATTTAATACTCCTAGTACTTTGTTGTTGAGGCGTTTAATACTCCATCGCGTCACTCCTAGCCCGATCGGTTACTTCATGATCGTGCTAATTTTAATGTGCTACGGTCCTTCTTCCGGAGCACAAATTTAGACGATGAGCTAATCTTCGTCAATCTTCCTCGTCATATCATTTCTCCTTGAACAGCAAACTTGATTTTGAGTTTGTATCGTACCCATGGTTCCAATAACCTTTCGCTTCATCATTCTTTTAACTTGACATCGCCATCGATTGATTACATTTTCAATCTCTCGACAATTATGTGATCATCTCAAGAGACTTGTAGTTAGCTCGTTCTTGTATCATCGGTGCGAGTATCAAATGAGGAATCAAGCGATCTTAGCAATTTCTTCACCACCTCATGGTCGGTGATGTCAGTGGCACCCAGTGCTTGAAGCTCATTTGAGATGTCAGTGAGGCGATCGAAGGTTTGTTGAACATTTTCGTTGTCGAGTCTTTTGAAGCGGTTGAAGAGATTCCGAAGAACATCAACTCGAGAGTCACGCTGAGTTGAGACGCCTTCATTTACTTTGGACAGCCTGTCCCAGATGAGTTTGGCGATTCCAAAGCACTCACTCTTCCATATTGACCTTTGCTCGATGGCCACATATGATATTCTTCGCTTGAGAATCGAGTTGCTTGAATCTCTTCACATCAGCATCATTCGAGAGAAGGTGTGGTGAGGAAACACCTTTGTCACAACATACCGTAGATCGTTGTCAATTGCTTCAAGATGCATTTGCATTTTGTTCTTCCGATGGGGTAGTCCGTCCCATCAAGGTAGGACACCTGCTGAGACCTTGATCATACCTGCGGTCGACATAACTAAAACTCCGTGGTTAAACCAAAATCACAGAACAAGGGAGTACGAGCTCGATACCAATTGAAAGTCGTTATATCGACTAGAGGGGGTGAATAGGCGATTTTATGAATTCTTCATCGAGGAATTTGCGGTGAGGAAATTCCTTAGCGAAGAACTACTTGCAGCGGAATAAGTACTCAGATGTAAGCATAACAGATTACAAGCATTGTCATCATGATGAAATGAAGACAATCACAGAGTCGAAAGCGTAATCACAGGATAACACAAGATGAAGACAAAGCAGATGAAGAAATTGGGCGAGGAAATTGAGAAAGTCTTGATCAAAGTCTTCAAACACAGATATGAACAAACACTCAACACGAGAATGAGGAAATGAAAGGGTTGAGGAAATAGAACCGATTAGGTTGGTGAAGACAATGATTTGGTAGACCAGTTCCAACTGCTGTCTCGGTTATGCGTCTGGTTGGAGCGGCTGAGTATTTAAACTCGAAGACACACGATCCGGACACCCGATCCTTGAGCACGCAGCTCGGGACACCAAGTCCTCACCGTATTCTCCTTGAACTAAGGTCACGCAGACCTCGTCCAATCACTCGTGGTAAGTCTTGAGCGACTTCCAAACCTTCACAGACTTGGTCACTCGGCGATCCACAATTCCTCTTGGATGCTCTAGACCATGACGCCTAACCGTCTGGAAGAAGCACAGTCTTCAAAGGTAAAAGCGTCGGATCCACGCAGGATCAATTTCTTGATGATGCTCAATCACTTTGGGTTTGTTGGGGTTTGGTTTTGGGTTTTCCTCACTTGATGATTTTCGCTCAAATTCCTCGGAGGATGGGTTGCTCTCAAATGACAAGTGTCAAGTTCTCTTGGAGCAGCCAACCAACTAGTGGTTGTAGGGCGGCTATTTATAGCCTAGGGAGCAGCCCGACATGATAAGACATAAATGCCCTTCAATGATATGACCGTTAGGTGGATAAGATATTTGGGACAGCGGTAGCCAAGAAGATAAAGAACGGTCGGAAATTTGAACATCAAATTCCTCGGGGCTATCATGTTCCTCATGTGTAGGCAATCCGCCTTTGGCGAATTCCTAACTCCTCGGTCGAACAAATTCTCTCGACTAGAAGAGCTTCGTCTCACATCTTGAAGAAATTGGTGAGCTGTATGAGATTTCAAAAGCTTCACTCGAAGGGATTGGTAGGTGTAGGATTTTGAGTTGAGCATCACATGGAAATTTTTCCTTAGTATTTCCTCGACCCCTTTAATAGTACGGTGTTTCCTATGACTCAAGAAGAGAAAATGAAACTACGAAAACAAAAGTCTTCACGCTTCATGTTCCTCAAATGAATACCAAGTCTTCAAGGTCACACCAATTTCTTCACTTTCAAAGTCTTGAAAGTCTTGAATATCAAAGTCTTGATTGAAGAACTTCATTTTTAGGGTCGACTTTCTCTGTAAATATCAAACTCCTCATAGACTTATAGACTGTGTACACTCACAAGCGCATTAGTTACTTAACCTATAAGTCTTCAATACACCAAAATCACTAAGGGGCACTAGATGCACTTACAATCTCCCCCTTTTTGGTGATTGATGACAATATAGGTTAAGTTTTCAACGGGGATAAACATATGAATCGTAAATACTGATAATGAGGAATTTGATTGCAAGATATAGAAGAACTCCCCCTGAAGATGTGCATAGTGAGGAATTTGCTTTTGAGGCAATGCACATTTGAAGAAATGAATCATGGAGATCTCCCCCTATATCTTGTAATTCATACACGCATTTAACATATAATATGAAGAATTTGAAATGCATGATGAAATATGGTGCTTGATGTTATGCAGTGTAACGCATCAAGAGTATCAGAGCCCAAAGGCTAAATCGATTAGCTATGAAGATTTTCAAGGAGCTCACGAGAATCGAGCATGACTACTGAAATCGAGCATAGAGCACGAGCATAATGCATCAAAAGTATCAAAGCACCATCGGGTTTAAGATTACAACTCGATCCAATAAAGGTTTGAAGAGAGAGAGTTGTAACTTAATAAGATCTGTATATAGACAAAAACTAGACCCGCTTGAAGACTAACTCAAATTTCTCCCCTTTGTCATCAAATGACCAAAAGGATCGGCGAGGACTAACGCTCGTGAAGAATTTCAAGTTGAAGACGGAGCGCCAGCATTGTCGGGGTTGTTTGTTGAAGTAGGACCAGCCGCGGTATCTTCCAAATCTTCATTTTCATCAATGTCGCGAGATGAAGAATAGGAGCTGGCCACCAAGGAAGGAACTTTGACCTTCTTGAATTTCTTCGGAGGAGGTGCAGACCAGTCAAATTCTTCCTTGAGTCCCATTGAAATCAGTTCTTCTTCTTTGTAGACATGTGAAAGAACAGCCCAAAGCGCTTGAAGGTTTCATGAAGGTAGTAGTGGTTTTCTTCTTTGCATTGTGAGTTGAGGTCATGTTGTAAAGAAGAGTTCCAAAGCGACGTTTGACCCACTTATGATTACGATCAACCTTCCGATGAAGGCGAGGAGTAACTCACGATCGATCATCACCACAGGTGCGATAGCTTGAGGACTTTGCTTGACCGAGGTATTTCTTTCTTTGAGTCATGTGTGGCGAGTCATCATTGGTGGAGTAGGATGCTTTGCTGGCTGTCCATCAATGGACGAATGCCTTCATCTATCACAGCGATAGCCTTGCCCTTTTCATCGGTGAGGTAAGCTGTCCATTTGAGGACTTCAATCGAGGCAGGTAGCTGCAGTGGTTCAAAGTATCGACCTTGTAATTTAGTGAAGACCTTGACTGATGAATCTCATAATCCAAAGGCGCATAAGGCTTCACTCAAAAGGTGACATGGCAATGTTAGCGAGTCCTCATGAAGAAATCATGGAAATTGCGGGAGCGCCATGGATGATGTTGAAAAGCATATTCTTCATGATGCCAGCGACTTCTTCATCGTTCGAGTCGTGGCCTTTGATAGGACTCATAGTCTTCGTCAAAATTCGATAGACTGTCCGAGGCACATATAATAATTCCTTGACGAGAATTTGGTTCTTGGGGCCTGCCTTGGCTTCAAAGGCTTCATCGGCACTTGCATATAGTGATTTGAAAGTTCTTTTCTTCGTAGATCGACGTGCACCATCAAGCGGAGGATCGAGTGGTAGGCACGAAGCAATTCACTTCTTTGGTGCCTTGTAGTGAGTGTTTTCAGTCATCAATCTAAGACCCATGAATTCACATCTTGGCGTCTCCGGTGATGTGCGGTGTTGCATAAAACTGAAGAATTAGCTCTTCATTCCGATCCACAAATATCGGTCAGAAGTTTAGAAGTCTGCGTCGTGAAGAACAACGAGGACTGCCTCAAAGCTGGCAGCGACTCCATATCCACATGAGGAATATGAGCATGATCGAAGATTTTATCCTTGTTGAAAAGCGAGGAATAGAAGTTGGCTTGGTGGCAGTCGAGCGCCTCTTCCTAATTCGAGCAGAATCATAAGGATTATATTGATGAAGAACACATGCTCGCAAAGAAATCTTCACCTTGAACTTTTGTTTGGTTGAGAGCGGATTCTTTTGCTTGGGAAAAGGGGTGTCGATGAGTTGCATCACCACCTCGGGAATCGTAAGTTCAGGTTCTTGACTGAGGAATTTCTTGTTCCTCAACAGTGCGATCGAGGATTAGCAGCAGCAGCAGTTTCATCAGCACTAGCGGCTGGAATTTCTTCATGCACATAACCAGTGGGTTGATTTTCTTCAGAGTCTATTTGGACTGTTTGTGCAGGGGAGTGAGGAACTTGTTGGAGCGGGGTGAAGAGAGGAGTATTGGGATGCTGACTTTCCCAAAAGTCATCATTTATCACTGGAGTGGTGCATCCAATATCCACATCTTCATTTTCAATTTCCTCAGCACCAGCTTGAGGAATTTCATAGTCGATGAGGAAATAACTGGGGTTGAAGGATTGCTTCCACTTCAATTTCTTCATCAATTTTCTCTCACGAAGCAGCAGATTGATGTTCTTCATCGATCCGATTGGGATCTCATAGTCTTCTCCAAAGGAACAACTTCCTTTGATGGTATGGAGGAAATTGGAACAGCATCAATTGGGTTTTCAAATGAGCTGGTCATTGACTTCATTTTCTTCGCAATAGAAGAATCGACGCAGGTGATGCTTTCCTTTTCTTCACAGAGCTCGTTCGCAGCCTTTGTTTTCTTCACATCGAGCGGATGGAAGAATTGGAGTTGGAGTTGGCGCAGGAGGAGCTGAGGAATTTGGTGCAGTTTCTTGAGAGCAAGCGATGCAGTTCCCTGTCTTGAGCAATTTCTTGAGCGCACCACTAGTGGGTGCCCTGGCAGTTTCTTCGGTGGCTGGAATGGGATCATCAGCCCCGGAATCAACATTTTCTTCAAAGAGCTGAGCTGAGGCTTCACTGAGGAATTTCATGTTGCAATGGGGCAGCAACACTTGTGAATTTCTTCGTCGGGTTGTGAATCTGGTCTTTTCTCCTTGCCAATCAGCATAGTGGGTATCGAAGTTTTTTCTTTGAGGTCTTGAATTTCAGTTTGATTTTGGAGAAGCTCCTCGGTGTCATCTTGACAACGTTTTCTTGAGAACTTCTCCTTCTGTATTGAGCCTTTTGATTTCCCTCGCCTTCTCAAACTTCCATTTTCTTCAAAGCGATGAAGTGAGTCGCATGATTTTGACCAGTGTCGGATGAAGATCGAGCAGAGGGGTATTGGGATCATTGTGCGGAGATCACTAAAGTCGAGGACTTTCTTTGGATCAAAGAGCGATGGCACAGATGTACCTTTGGCTCTAGCGGCCTTCACTTGACGGTCTCGATGATTTCTTCAAGTTCTTCATCGATGCCTCATCATCGGATGGCACATGGAGTACAACCTGTTTGTCCTTGGACTAGGCCGAGGACCTCGCCCAACTGTTGCTTTGGTCTTGGTGAGCGGGCGGATGAAGAAATGGGGCAGGTGAGGAACTTGCGAGATGCCCGAGGCAATTGAAAACCGGTGGTCCTTTGACAAGTAGCAGGTGCAGAGGCGAAAGTTTTGACGGAGCTGTTGAGGACTTTGGTGGAGCAGCAGCGGTGTGAGAAATTGCTTGGAGGTGTTCTTTGAGGAACTTGGCCGTGAGGGCGCAGATGGTGAAGCACTTGGCTTATGAGCAGGCTTCTTTTGCATTGATTTCCTCGGTTTGACCGAGACCTCTGTGGCAGTAGCAGCAGCAGAATCCTCATTGAATTTCTTCACTGCTTCCTTTGCTTGCTTTGCCAACTTTGCTTGATGTTTAGCCCATTCATCAGGAAAGTCCTCACCTCGTTTGATGCTTGTGGGATCAGCTACTTGGCCAGGTGCCAAAGGAGCTCTTGGGCATGGAGGATTTAAGGCGAATTTCTTCATGTACTTAGGAGTTACATATCTGTATTCCTTCCATTCACGTGCCCATCTCCGTTCAATCTTCTGAATACGCACCTTGCGTTGATTTTTGCTTTCTTCATCCGGAGTGCAATAGTTAGCATATATTTCCTCAGGGATTTCAAACGCTATCATAACCTCAGGTTTCTTTCCTCCCTTCTGCGGCTTCTTACCGTCTGCCATTTTCTTCAGTTGAGGAAATTGAACAATTGAGTTCTCTGAAGAAGTGTGCAGTTTTTCTTCGAGGAACGCTGCAAATGAGTTAAGTTGATGAGAACCTAGGGATTCAGCAGAGACATTTGTACTGTGAACAGAGTATAGGTGCGAGGAATTTTGGAGAGGTCATATCGTTCTCGTAAGGTTTTCAAAAGAACAAGTTTTGAGGATTTTGACCAGATGAGCCTTGAAGAATTTCACTAAGCGTTCTTTGTCTTAGGTTCCAGAGTTGTATAGATCGAGGATCCACAAATTGAGGAATCTTGAAGAAAATCATTGCTTAGAGAAACGAATCACAGAGCCAGGTTCCAGAGTTGTACAGGGGGCAAGTAGCTATAGTGGTTCACTGTTTCCGTCGTTTTTCTTCATTGGCAATACATATATATATGGGTTTATGTCCTCTACAGCATTCACTTATGGCTATTTCTTCAAGTCGTTTTTTCTGCTAAGTGAATGTGATCGGACCCTTCCCCCTCTATGCTATACTCAACCCAATCTATTCACAAATTCTTTATATGCGTTCTATTTGAAACTCGTTCAAAATCTTCACTGTGTCCTTGTCAGCTGAAGAAATTGTGAACGAAACTTTAAAACTGATCTTATCCAAACTTTCGGTTTTGCCGCTCAAACCGTTCCGCATCCCACGATGCATTATTTTACTCACCCACGATCGTACACGATCTCCACTACACAGTACGTGGGTGACACATGTCGTGAGAAGGAGAATGGTCAGGGGCACGCTCGACCTAAATCTTCAGGCGAACAGTTTTTCACTGCCTCTATAAATACCACTCTCTCCATCCTCACTTCTTTTACTCCGCTCGACCTCTCTCTCCCGCTCGAGCTCCTCAAACCCTAGCGCCGCCGCTACTCCATCGTCGCCGGTGAGGAAGAGCTTCACTGCCTCGACCTCGTCGTCGACGTACTCGCGCCGACTGCAGAAATCCTCACTCCGCCGCCGCCGTAGCTGTCTTCCTCCGCCAAGTTAAGGCGTGGAAGATCTGAACAGACGAGCTTCACATCTACAACACCCAGTTCGTCATGTTCTTCATTTAGGGTAAATAAAAGTTACTTTTACTACCCTCGTTGATCCAAATCTTACACTACAAAATCTTCAAAGGTGTTTTATTCTTCAAATCCTCACACACAAACACCTCACAAGCTATATGCTCTTGATTCGTTTCTCTAAGCAATCATTTTCTTGATTCCTCAATTCTGTGGATCCTCGATCCGCATAACTCGAACCTAAGACAAAGAACGCTTAGTGAAATTCTTCAAGGCCCATCCGTCAAAATCCTCAAAACTTGTTCTTTTGAAAACCTTACGAGAACGCATATGACCTCTCCAAATTCCTCGCAACTATACTGCTCACAGGTACACATGTCCGCCGCTGAATCACTAGGTTCTCATCAACTTAACTCATTTGCAGCGTTCCTCGAAGAAAAACTGCATACTTCTTGAGAGAACTCAATTGTTCAAATTCCTCAATCAAGAATATGGCGACGGTAAGAAGCCATAGAAAGGAGGAAAGAAACCACGAGGTTATGACTGCGCTTGAGATCCCCGAGGAAATTTATGCTGACTATTGCACACCGATGAAGCTAAATTTGGCAAAGAAAGCAAAAATCAGCGCAAGGTGCGATTCGGAAGATTGAATGGAGATGGGCAAGGGAATGGAGGGAATACAGATATGTGACTCCAAAGTACATGAAGAAATTTGCTCTCAATCCTCCATGCCCAAGAGCCCCATTGGCACCTGGCCAAGTAGCTGATCCCACAAGCATCAAACGTGGTAAGGACTTTCCTGAAGAATGGGCTAAGCGCCAAGCTAAATTGGCAAGACAAGCCAAGGAGGCAGTGAAGAAATTCAATGAGGATTCTGCCCGCTATCAAGCATCGAGGCCTCGGTCAAACCGAGAAATCCATGCCAAAGAAGCCTGCTCATAAGCCAAGTGCTTCACCATCAGCGCCCTCACGGCCAAGTTCCTCGCCAGGCGCCCTCAAGGCAAATTCCTCACTTTGCTACAGCTCCACGAGTCCTCAATAGCTCCGTCAAAATCCTCGGTTCCTGTGCATCGGCTACATGTCAAAGGACTGCTGGCTTCTCGATTACCTCTGGCGTTCAATAAGTTCTCGGCAGCACCAATTTCATCATCGGCCCGACTCTGCTGAAGACCAAAGCAACGGCGGACGAGGTCCTCAGCCAAGTCAAAGAAGAAACAGGTTGCATTCCATGTGCCTTACGATGATGAACTTGCGGAAATCATCGAGATCGCCAAGAAAGGGCCGCTAGAGCCAAAGGCACATTTGTGCCATCGCTGTTGGATCGAGGAAAATCCTCGATTATATTGATCTCGCACAAGGATCCAAGCGCCCTATGCCTGATTTTCATCGAACCTGGACAAAGTCATATGTTGACCCATTTCATATTTGAAGAGAAATGGAAGTTTGAAAAGGCAAGAGAGATCAAGAAGGCTCAATACGAAAGGAGAAGTTCCTAAAGAAAACGTTGTCAAAATGACACACGAGGAACTTCTCAAGGTCAGATCGAAATTCAAGACCTCAAAAAAACTTCGATTCTCACTATGCTGATTGGCAAGGAGCCAAGGTCGATTCGTCAACTTTGACGAAGAAATTCACAAATGTTGCTGCCCCAACGCAACATGAAATTCCTCAGTGAAGCCTCGGCTCAGCAGATGAAGAACATGCCAATGCTCGCTGATGAAGTTCGGCGGTGATGAAAATGCTAGTTCGAGGCTGATGATCCCATTTCGCCATTGAAGAAATTGCCGGGGCATCCACTAGTGGTGCGCTCAAGAAAGCGAACAAGTCGAAATCTGCATCGATTGCGCTGAAGAAATTCAACCAGATTCCTCGGCTCCTCCTGCGCCAACACCAACTCCGATTCTTCCATCGCCTCGATGTGAAGAAAACCAAGGCTGCGAACGAGCTGCGATGAAGAAAAGGAAGGCATCACTGTGTCAAATTCTTGACTGCGAAGAAAATGAAGCCAATGACCAGTTCATTCGAAAATCCAATTGATGTTGTTCGATTTCCTCCATGCCATCAAAGGACCTTGTTCCTTTTGGAGAAGACTATGAGATCCCAATCGGATCGATGAAGAACATCATTCCGCCGCTTCGTCGAGCAGATTGATGAAGAAATTGAAGTGGACGCAATCCCTTCAACCCCAGTCATTTCCTCACCTATGCCTCGGTTCACGGTGAAGAGGCTGGTGTTGAGAAAGTGAAGATGAAGATGTGGATATTGGGTGCACCACACAGTGATGAATGATGACTTTTGGGAAAGTCGCATCCCAATACTCCTCTCTTCACCCGCTCCAACAGATTCCTCGGTCCCTGCACAAACAGTCCAAATAGACTCGAAGAAACTCAACCCACTTGCTCAGTGCATGAAGAAATTCCAGCCACTAGTTTGATGAACTGCTTCTTTGCTGATCCTCGGTACTTTTGTTGAGGAACAAGAAATCCCTCACTGAAGAACTGAACTCGCGATTCACGAGGTGGTGATGCAACTCACCGACACCCCTCTGCCCAAGCAAAAGAATCCGTTCTCAAGCAAACAAAAGTTCAAGGCTGAAGATTTCTTTGCGAGCACGTATTCTTCACTAACTATAATCCATATGATTACGCCGCATAAGGAAGAGGCGTTTGGACTGCCACCAAGCCAATTTCTATTCCTCGGTGCTCTTCAACAAAGACAAAGTCTTGATCATGCTCATATTCCTCATGTGGACATGGAGTCTCGCCAGGCTTTCGGCCAGTCCTCGGTGTTCTTCATGACGCAGGACTTCAATTTCTGCGATATCTCGTGGTGGAATGAAGAACTCATTCTTCAATTCTATGCAATGCTGCACATCACGGAGACGCTGAAGGCGTGAACTCATGGGTATTAGCTGGATGTCCGAAAATACTCACTACAAGGCACCAAACAACTGAATTGCTTCGTGCTCTTCCACTCAGTCCTCCACTTGATGGTGCCCGTTGTATCTACAACGAACCGAACTTTCAAATCACTATATGCAAGTCTTGATGAAGCCTTTGAAGCCAAGGCAGGCCCCAAGAACCAAATTCCTCGTCAAGGAATTATTGTATGTGCCTCGGACTGTCTATCGGATTCAGCGAAGACAATGAGTCCTATCAAAGGCCACGACTTCGAATGATGAAGAAGTCGTTGGCATCATGAAGAATATGCTTTTCAACATCATCCATGGCGTTCCCGTCAACTTCCATGATTTCTTCATGAGGACTCTGGCAAACATTGCTATGTCACCATTTGAGCTGAAGCCTTATGCGCCTTGGATAATGAGATTCATCAGGACAAGGTCTTCAATCAATTACAAGGCTGATACTCTGAACCACTATAGCTACTTGCCCCCTGTAGCGACCCGACCCGAATGGATCAAGTCTACGTGCTCGATGTCATCCTCGGATCAAGAATGCCGACACCACACATGCTTGAAGGATTTATAGCGAGTAGCAATCACACACTCATTACAAGCGTTGTCCAAAAGAGGACTTATTACAATAAATATGGCTTAAGGCCATCTAATAACGATAACAGCGGAAGGCTTGGAAGATAAGTGAGTCCATCAACTCCATCGGCATCCTTGAGTATAGAACCACGACCTAAAACACCTTACTGTAAATTCAAAAGTCGCAACATGAAAGTTGCAGCCAAAACGGGTTGACACATGGAATATTTGGCAATGTAACACATAGAGAAAAATGAAGGAAATAAGCCTATACTACATGCATATATGGCTGGTGGAAAAGCTCTACGGTTACATTTTTGCATAAAGCTAATTTTTCCCTACTGCAAAGGAGTAATTTTGTTTAACTATCATGGTGGTTGTTAAACATCGAGAATGGTTGACAGCATCCTCAATCCCAATTAAAAAGTACTCATTAAAACCCAATAACATTAATTAGAAGTAACATGATGAGATTCACATGATATTCAAGTACTAGATACTCAAGACGTCCATAACCGGGGACACGGCTAATCATGATTAGTTTATACACTCTGCAGAGGTTTGCGCACTTTTCCCCACAAGACTCGATCGCCTCCGTTTGGTTCTCGTACTACATGGTGTTTGAGAGACGGATGACCGAGACACAGTCTTTCAGAAGCGCTAGCACCTTACATGTGGGTAGACCGTACCAACCTACATCCCCAACATCAGCTAGCCTACCGTAAGAGTTTGCACAACTTACTCAGCTATGCGAGCCCATATTGGCTTGTGGCTGCACACGGAAGTTTCTAGTTTGAATAATCTTATGATCCTTGGAGCACAGGTGGCGGTCCGAAGAAATACAGCAAGTCTGATAGAAACCAGGTGCCTCAATCCACCCAGATGTGTGTTTAAGTTGCCACCTTAGATAAACCATTAATTAACAATCTCACATACATCGTGGATATTCACTCACCCAATCCACGTCTCTGGCATAGCATGGCATAAGCAAGCGTAGAAGTAACTCCTGTGGTTTCATAAGTAAAACAGTAATAGGTACTACCTCAATCTACTTCCCATCCCACAATTTAAGTTGATCCTAAACATGCAAGTGTTTGAGGAATGGAGCTAATGCATAAAACTGGGTAGTAGAAAAGGTATGATCAAATGTTACTTGCCTTGCTGACGATCCGCGAAACCTAGAGACTCGAAGTAACAAGCGGCGCACTCCGGGTGATCTAACGCAGACAAACAACAAGCATACAATAAGTACTCATCTAATGCACAGGGAAAATCTCGAATAAAATATCTATCCAGAAAGTTCAACTTAAGAACCCTGGTTGCAAAAAGAATCGAACCAAATAAAGCAACGAAAGTCGAATGTCAAAAGAAAACGACTCGGTTTTAGCGATTTGAAACTAGGTCAAAATTTTACAGTAGCAAAACTTTGTTTAAGTGGATTAGTCGGACGGCGGTTTGAAACGAAACTCAGCGCTTGAATCACGATTCCGATAAGCGAGCGAGAAAATAAACTGATTCGAAGATTGGATCGGAAATCGAAATCGGAAAAATAACGGATTAAATCCGATTAAAAGAAAGACGACGAACGGTTAAACGAACGGACGTTCGTTAACAGAAACTAACCGGCGAACGCGTTCATTAGAATGAACGGATCGGTGAACGTTCACTAATTAACAAAACCGACGAAAAAAATAAACCAATCTAGGGTTTTAAAAAAAACCGAACAACGAAAGAAAACCGGACGGTTGTTTTTTAAACAAAACCGGACCGGGGGGGGTGACGCGGTGGCTACCTCCGGCGAGGTCGTGGCGAGGCTCGAGGCTCCGCGGGTCGGGTGGGCTTGGCGGGCGGCGGCGGGGTCGGCGATGGCGGCGGCGCAGCGACACGGCGACGTCGGCGACGGCGCGGCGGCGGGCGGCTCAAGCGGCGTCGGGCGGGTTAGGCGGCGGCGCTGGGGAGGAGAGAGGGGGCGGCGGCTTATAAGGAGGGAGGGTGGGGTTGCTTGGGAGGGGGCAGCGGCGGCGGCGTGGCGAGCCGGACTCGGGGTGGCGGCGGCGGGGACTCCTCCGGGGGGAGCCGCGAGGGAGGGGCTGGCTGGCGGTTGGGCATGGCTGGGCCCTTGGCCAAAGCGAAGGCGGAGGGGGGTGGGTTTAAAAAAGCAATTAAAATAAATCTAAACGAACTCCAAACTTAAAAAATAAATTTTCCCGACTCCTAAAAATGAGTGAACAAAATGAACTTTAATCTGGGCCAAAATGCATATTTTTTTTAAATACTCATTTTTCCCTAAAGCAAATAAACCTCGAAAAACCCAAAATTTGATTTATTTATTAAATCTTCATTTTTCCTAAATGTTGGGAAAGTCATATTATTCCCTCTCTTATTTTTTTATTGGAAAAATATTTGAAGATAAAATAAATAAATCCAAATGATCCTATTTTCAAAATTTGAGAAAACCCAAATATGAAAATAATGAAATCTCCAACTCTCTCCGAGGGTCCTTGAGTTGCGTGAAATTTTCTAGGATCGGAAAAATGCAAGAAAATATGATATGCATGATGACTTAATGTATAACATTCCAAATTGAAAATTTGGGATGTTACACCCCCGATTGAAGTCCTCAAACGGACATTTACCTCAGCTGATGACAAGGGCAAGGCTACTGCTGTGATAGATGAAGGCATTCGTCCATTGGATGGACAGTTTCGCAAAGTAGCATCCTACTCCACCAATGATGACTCTGCCACACATGACTCTGCCGCAAATACCTCAGTCAAGCAAAGTCCTCAAGCTACTGCACCCAGGGTGATGAATGATTGTGAGTTACTCCTCAGTCTTCATCAGAAGGTTGATCGCAATCATAAATGGGTCAAGTGTCAGTTTGGTTCAATTCTTCACAACATGACCTCAACACACAATGCAGTGAAGAAAAACCACTACTACCTCCATGAAACCTTCAAACGCACCTGGGCTGTTCTTCAGGAGCGTTAGTCCTCAGTTTCGATCCTTTTGGTCATTCGATGACAAAGGGGGAGAAATTTGAGTTAGTCTTCAAGCGGGTCTATTTTATTGCCCATATACAACAATTTACTTTTGTTAAGTTGCAACTCTCGTTCTTCTGAAACTTTTATTGGATCGAGTTGTAATCTTAAACCCGATGGTGCTTTGATACTTTTGATGCACTATGCTCTGATTCTCTTGAACTTCTTGAAAATCTTCAAAGCGGGTCTATTTGAGCTCTGATACTCTTGATGCGTCATTTTGCATGCTTGTTCCTCATTAATGTTATCGCACGCATGCTGAACTACATCAAGCACCATATTTCATCATGCATTTCAAATTCTTCATATTATATGTCAAATGCGTGTATGAATTACAAGATATAGGGGGAGATCTCCATGATTCAACTCTTCAAATGTGCATTGCCTCAAAAGCAAATTCCTCACTATGCACATCTTGTGGGGAGTTCTTCTATATCTTGCAATCAAATTCCTCATTATCGTATTTACACTTCATATGTTTATCCCGTTGAAAACTTAACCTATATTGTCATCAATCACCAAAAAGGGGGAGATTGTAAGTGCATCTAGTGCCCTTTAGTGATTTTGGTGGATTGAAGACTTATAGGTTAAGGAACTAATGCGTTTGTGAGTGTACACAGGTCTATAAGTCTATGAGGAGTTTGATATTTACAGAGGAAGTCGACCCTAAAAATGAAGTTCTTGTTGACGACTTTGATATTCGAAGACTTTCGAAGACTTTGGAAGTGAAGAAATTGGTGTGACCTTGAAGACTTGGTATTCATTTGAGGAACATGAAGCGTGAAGACTTTTGTTTTCGTAGTTTCATTTCTCTTTCTTGAGTCATAGGAAACACCGATTGTTAAAGGGGTCGAGGAAATACTAAGGAAAAATTTCCATGTGATGCTCAATTCAAAATCCTACACCTACCAATCCCTTGAGTGAAGCCTTTGGAAATCTCATACTGATTCAGTCAATTTCTTGATGTGAGAGACGAAGTTCTTCAGTCGTTGAGAATTTATTCGACCGAGGAGTTAGGAATTCGCCAGTCTGGATTGCCTACGATGAGGAACATTATAGCCCGAGGAATTTGATATTCAAATTTCCGACCGTTCTTTGTCTTCTTGCGCATGACTGTCCCAAAATATCTTATCCACCTAACGGTCATATCATTGAAGGGCATTTATGTCTTATCATGTCGGGCTGCTCCCTAGGCTATAAATAGCCGCCCCTACAACCACTAGCTGGTTGGCTGCTCGAGAGAACTTGACACTTGTCATTTGAGAGCAACCCATCCTCAGGGACTTTGGCGAAAATCATCAAGTGAGGAAAAACCCAAAACCAAACCCTACAAACCCAAAGTGATTGAGCATCATCAAGAGATTGATCTGTGTGGATCCGACGCTTATTACCTTTGAAGACTGTGCTTCTTCAGACGGTTAGGCGTCATGGTCTAGAGCATCCAAGAGGAATTGTGGATCGCCGAGTGACCGAGTCTGTGAAGGTTTGGAAGTCGCTGAAGACTTACCACAGTGATTGGACGAGGTCTGTGTGACCTTAGTTCAAGGAGAATACGGTGAGGACTTGGTGTCTGAGCTGCGTGCTCAGCGATCGGGTGTCCGGGACTGTGTGTCCTCGAGTTTAAATACTCGGCCGCTCCAACCAGACGTATAACCGAGAGACAGCAGTTGGAACTGGTCTACCAAATTATTGTCTTCACCAACCTAACTGGTTCTATTTCCTTAACCCTTTCATTTCCTCATTCTTGTGTTGAGTGTTTGTTCATATCTGTGTTTGAAGACTTTGATGAAGACTTTCTCAATTTCCTCAGTTCAATTTCTTGATCTGTTTGTCTTCATCTTGAGTTATCCTGTGATTACGCTTTACGTACTCTGTGCTAGTCTTCATTTCATCATGATGACCATGCGTGTATTCTGTTATGCTTACTTCGAGTACTTATTCCGCTGCAAGTAGTTCTTCGCTAAGGAATTTCCTCACCGGCAAATTCCTCAGTGAAGAATTCATAAAAATCGCCTACTCACCCCCCCCCCCTCTAGTCGATATAACGCACTTTCACTATACCTGTTGGTATTTGTGAGGATGTGCCTGTTGTAGTTGCAAATGTTACTATTTTAATGACTTTGTTATTCTTGATATTCCCGAGGACGATAGTATGTCTATTATTCTTGGAAGACCCTTTTTGAATCTCGTAGGGCTGTTATTGATTGCAATAAAGGCAATGTCACTTTTCATGTTAATGGTAATGAGCACACGGTACACTTTCGAAGAAACAACCTCAAGTTCATAGTATCAATTCTATTGGAAAAATTCCATTGATTATTTTTGGAGGTTTTGAATTTCCTCTTCCTACTGTCAAGAAGAAATATGATATTCTTATTATTGGGGATGTGCATATCCCCGTTGAGGTAACCTAGTGTTATTCAAAATTTCTCCGGTTCCATGTTAGTCGGAATGAGTTTGTTAACAAGACTTGATCAACCTTGTTAGTGGATTCCTTTTGATGAGCATGAGATGGATGAAATTAGAAGGCACAACCTTCTGTACCCTCTCTCTACTTTCTGTTATTTAGTTGAAATAAAGCAAAAATAGTATTTTTCTATCAGTTTTCTGAATTATCCGTGCAATATAAAATACCCGAAAATAAAAGTTCTCCAAATGCCCTGCCAATTTAATATGATTTTTCTGGAATATTTGAGAACATTTGTACTTGAGAACACAGCAGGGGAGCAAGCACTGCCACGAGGGTCCAGGCGCGCCCACCCCTGAGGCACGCCCCTGCCTCGTGGGCCCATGGTGGCTCCCTCTACTTATTCCTGCACCCACACACTTCTTCTTCCTCCCAAAAAATCACCATCCAGCTCAAGCACGAGTTCTAGCTCATTTTGCTGCGATTTTGATCTCCTTGCTCAAAGCACCTCTCACAAAACTGCTTGGGGGGGTTGTTCCTTGGTATGTGACTCCTCCATTGGTCCAATTAGTTTTTGTTCTAGTGCTTTATTCATTGCAAATTTGTGCTGCCTAGGTGACCATGTTCTTGAGCTTGCATGCCAAATTTATATGGTTCCAAGTAGTTCTAATGCATGATATAGGCTATAGGCACTTGTAGGAGTAGTTGCTATCAATTTTGTTGAGCTTGGTTCACTTTTATTTAAAGTTACTAAAAATTTCAGAATTTTTCAAAAAATAATGAAGAGATTTTTGAGGGGCTCATCGAGCCGAAGCTCGAAGGAAAAGCAAAGTGAGGAAGCAGAGAAGCCCAAATATAATTTGCCTCACACCGCGGAGGTTCGGCCGTGTGAATGGCCTTCCGATGATTTCTTGAGAGCAGCCGGGATTTATGATGATTTTTATGAATTGGCTGAGAATGCAGGCCTCACCGACTTCCTCCGCGACCAACGCGAACAGTATCTCTTACTCACCAATACTTTTGTGCAAAACTTCTATTATTATCCTAAGGAATCACCTCCTTCAGTAGAGTTTCATTTATATGATGTGGTTAAGAAGATGCCACTGGATGAATTTTGTAGGGTTTGCAAAATACCTTTCGAGGGTAGCTTAGAGGAACCACATCGTAAAGATGTGGATGGGTTTATTGACACTATTATTGTAGGGGAAACTAGGAAAGTTTCCGATGCAAGAATCACTAGCATACAGTTTCCTGTTTTACGCTACTTTGCAATATTTGCTAGTCGTTGCTTAATTGGTCGCGGAAACTGTGGAAACCTTAGTTTTCCTGATATTATGATTTTGTTCCATGGTTTATTTTGTGATGACTCTGTTAGTATGGGCGGTATTATTGCTAAATGGTTAAGTATGAACCGTACAAAGGCCCCATCTTTGGAGGTATTTACGCTTCACGCCTTGTTGCACACTATAACATACCTATTGGGCACTATGAAAAAGAAGAAAAATTGATGCCCACTGCTTATTTAGATTATAAGAGTATGGTAGTGCATGACTTTATTGTTAAGAATAGGGAAGGGGCGCTTAAATACAAATTGTTCTTTGATAAACATCACCCTGAGACTATTACCTTCCCTGCTCCTTCCTTGTTTGATTTATCTGCAGGTCCGTATCTCATTCCGCTGGTGGCCATTCACGCCTACCCGAACCCTACATCAGCCACAGAGCCGGAGCCGGAACCACAATTTGAACCTCCACGACAGTCTAATTACCAGTGGGATCCGGAGATGATCGCCAACCGGTGGCAATCAGAGTCTTCTTCATCTCAGTACGACCCCAACTATAACTATGGATATCCGCCAGGCCATCCGTGGCAATAAACCAACTTAGGCCAAAAGCCTAAGCTTGGGGGAGTACGTATTTCTCACTGACATTACATTCATGTTCACACATTCATTACTAGATGTCGGTGCTCATACTTTTTCACTGTAATATCCATGCTAGTTTATTTTCTTTTTACGGTTTTTCTTGTGTGTTTGATAAACCATAAGAAAAACCAAAAATATTAGTTGTAGCTTTCAGCTAGTTTACTTTCTTCCTGTAGTAGTAATAATTAAAATGAAAACCCAAAAATATTTCCTGTTCTTCTTTTGCTCGTTGGGAGCTTTCCCGTGTAAATAGTTTTATTTCTTTTCTTTTCTTTGGGGGTCGATAGGAGAACATTATGGTTAAATTGTTGAAGTGGCTCTTATATGCATTATTGTTGATTTAACCAAGAGCCCATATTGTCTTGTCTTCTCCTGTTTATTGAATGCTCACAGATTCCAGCTTAGTCCAATGCACGTGCACTATTATTATTATTCACTTTGTTCGGTCGTGCAAGTGAAAGGCAATTATGATGATATATGATGGACTGACTGAGATGAGAGAAGCTGGTATGAACTCGAACTCTCTTGTTTTTGTAAATATGATTAGTTCATCATTCCTAATTCAGCCTATTATGAATGAACATGTTTGCAATGACAATTAGAGATTATAGTTGCTCGTGCCATGCTTGATTAGCTATGAGTTATAATGGTTTACCTTGCGTGCCAACATGCTATTAAAATGGTTGTGATGTGGTATGATGGGGTGGTATCCTCCTTTGAATGATTTAAGTGACTTGACTTGGCACATGTTCACACATGTAGTTGAAACAAATCAACATAGTCTTCACGATATTTATGTTCATGGTGGATTATATCCTACTCATGCTTGCACTCAATGTTCATTAATTTTAATGCATGTTCATGACTGTTGTCGCTCTCTAGTTGGTCGCTTCCCAGTCTTTTGCTAGCCTTCACTTGTACTAAGCAGGAATACTGCTTGTGCATCCAATCCTTTAAACCCCAAAGTTATTCCATATGAGTCCACCATACCTTCCTATATGCGGTATCTACCTGTCGTTCCAAGTAAATTTATATGTGCCAAACTCTAAACCTTCAAATGAAATTCTGTTTTGTATGCTCGAATAGCTCATGTATCAACTAGGGTTGTCCGTATCTTCCATGTTAGGGGGGTTATTCTCAAGAGGAGTGGACTCCGCTCCTCACTCACGAGAAAATGGCTGGTCACCGGGATGCCCAGTCCCATGCTTTATGCAAACCAAATCAAAATAATTGCAAACAAAACTCCCCCTGGGACTGCTGTTAGTTGGAGGCACTCGTTGTTTCGAGCAAGCCATGGATTGATGCTTGTTGGTGGAGAGGGAGTATAAACTTTACCATTCTGTTTGGGAACCACCTATAATGTGTGTAGCATGGAAGATATCGCCATCTCTTGGTTGTTATGTTGACAATGAAAGTATACCGCTCAAAATATTATTTATCTCTGCTTTAAAATCGAGCTCTGGCACCTCTACAAATCCCTGCTTCCCTCTGCGAAGGGCCTATCTATTTACTTTTATGTTGAGTCATCACCCTCTTATTAAAAAGCACCAGCTGGAGAGCACTGCTGTCATTTGCATCCATTACTATTAATTTATATTGGGTATGACTATGACTGGATCTCTTTTACCATGAATTATAATGTCTAGTCAGTCCTTCATCTTTAAAGGTGCTCTGCATTTATGTTTTGCGGTCTTATAAAGGGCTAGCGAGATACCATCTTGTTATATCATATTATGATTATTTTGAGAAAGTGTTGTCATCCGAGATTTATTATTATCGCTCGCTAGTTGATTATGCCATTGATATGAGTAAACATGAGACCTAAGAGTTATTATGAATGTGGTTAGTCATAATCTTTGCTGAAAACTTGAATGGTGGGTTTACATATTTACAACAATAAGAGCAAAAAGAGTTTGTAAAAGTTTTTTCTTTATCACTTTCAGTTTATCAACTGAATTGCTTGAGGACAAGCAAAGGTTTAAGCTTGGGGGAGTTGATACGTCTCCGTCGTATCTACTTCTCCAAACACTTTTGCCCTTGTTTTGGACTCTAACTTGCATGATTTGAATGGAACTAACCCGGACTGATGATGTTTTCAGCAGAATTGCATGGTGTTATTTATGTGCAGGTTTGTAGGAATGACCTGAAACTTGATGTCTACTACACAACCTTCTTCTTGTAGACGTTGTTGGGCCTGCAAGTGCACATGTTTGTAGGACAGTAGCAAATTTCCCTCAAGTGGATGACCTAAGGTTTATCAATCCGTAGGAGGCGTAGGATGAAGATGGTCTCTCTCAAACAACCCTGCAACCAAATAACAAAGAGTCTCTTGTGTCCCCAACACACCCAATACAATGGTAAATTGTATAGGTGCACTAGTTAATGAAGAGATGGTGATACAAGTGCAATATGGATGGTAGATAAAGGTTTTTGTAATCTGAAATAATAAAAACAGTAAGGTAACTAAAGTTAAAAGTGAGCACAAATGGTATTGCAATGATAGGAAACAAGGCCTAGGGTTCATACTTTCACTAGTGCAAGTTCTCTCAACAATAATAACATAGATAGATCATATAACAATCCCTCAACATGCAACAAAGAGTCACTCCAAAGCCACTAATAGCGGAGAACAAACGTAGAGATCATGGTAGGGTACGAAACCACCTCAAAGCTATTCTTTCGGATCAATCTATAAAAGAGTTCGTACTAGAATAACGCCTTAAGACACAAATCAACCAAAACCCTAATGTCACCTAGATACTCCATTGTCACCTCAAGTATCCGTGGGCATGATTATACGATATGCATCACACAATCTCAGATTCATCCAACCAACACAAAGTACTTCAAAGAGTGCCCCAAAGTTTCTACCGGAGAGTCAAGAAAACGTGTGCTAACCCCTATGCATAGGTTCATGGGCGGAACCCGCAAGTTGGTCACCAAAACATACATCAAGTGGCACGTGATATCCCATTGTCACCACAGATAAACACGGCAAGACATTCATCAAGTGTTCTCATCATAAAGACTCAATCCAATAAGATAACTTCAAGAGGGAAACTCAATTCATCACAAGAGAGTAGAGGGGGAGAAACATCATAAGATCCAACTACAATAGCAAAGCTCGGGATACATCAAGATCGTGCCATATAGGGAACACGAGAGAGAACACGAGAGAGAGAGATCAAACACATAGCTACTGGTACATACCCTCAGCCCCGAGGGTGAACTGCTCCCTTCTCGTCATGGAGAGCGCCGGGATGATGAAGATGGCCACGGTGATGGGTTCCCCCCCAGCAGGGTGCGGAGCAGGCTCCCGAGAGGTTTTGGTGGCTCTGAGAGGCTTGCGGGCGGAACTCCCGATCTATCTTCTGTTCTGGAAGTTTTACGACACGTAGGTATATATGGGTGCAGAAGTGCGTCGGTGGAGCTTCGGGGGCCCCACGAGGCAGGGGGCGCGCCCTAGGGGGGTGGGCGCGCCCCCCACCCTCGTGGCCAGCTCCCGTATCTTATGACGTAGAGTCCAAGTCTATCCGATGGCTTTCCTTCCAAAAATAACTTCTCCAGTTGATTTCGTTCCGTTTCGACTCCGTCTGATATTCTTTTTCCTCGAAACACTGAAATAGGCATAAAACAGCAAATCTGGGCTGGGCCTCCGGTTAATAGGTTAGTTCCAAAAATAATATAAAAGTGGATAATAAAGCCCAATATTGCCCAAAACAGTAGATAATATAGCATGGAGCAATAAAAAATTATAGATACGTTGGAGACGTATCAAGCATCCCCAAGCTTAATTCCTGCTCGTCCTCGAGTAGGTAAATGATAAAAAAGATAATTTTGATGTGGAATGCTAGTTGGCATAATTTCAATGTAATTCTTCTTACTTGTGATATGAATATTCAGATCCGAAAGATTCAAGACAAAAGTTCATATTGACATAAAAATAATAATACTTCAAGCATACTAACTAAGCAATTATGTCTTCTCAAAATAACATGGCCAAAGAAAGTTCATCCCTACAAAATCATATAGTTTAGTCATGCTCCATTTTCGTCACACAAGAATGCTCTCATCATGCACAACCCTGATGACAAGCCAAGCAATTGTTTCATACTCTAGTAATCTCAAACTTAAAAACCATCACGCAATACATGAGCACGAGCACTATGGGTGGAATAGAATATGATGATGGGGGTTATGTGGAGAAGACAAAAAAGGAGAAAGTCTCTCATCAACGAGGCTAATCAATGAGCTATGGAGATGCACATCGATTGATGTTAGTACGAGGAGTAGGGATTGCCATGCAACGGATGCACTAGAGCTATAAATGTATGAAAGCTCAACAAAAGAAACTAAGTGGGTGTGCATCCAACTTGCTTGCTCACGAAGACCTAGGGCACTTGAGGAGGCCCATCGTTGGAATATACAAGCCAAGTTCTATAATGAAAAATTCCCACTAGTATATGAAAGTGACAACATATGAAACTCTCTATATGAAAAACATGGTGCTACTTTGAAGCACAATATATGAGACTCGCTATATGAAGAACATGGTGCTACTTTGAAGCACAAGTGTGGAAAAAGGATAGTAGCATTGCCCCTTTTTTTTGGGCCTTCTTTTTTTTCTTTTGGCCTTTCTCTTTTTTTTGGAACAATGCTCTATAAAATGATGATCATCACACTTCTATTTATTTACAACTCAATGATTACAACTCGATACTAGAACAAAGTATGACTCTATATGAATGCCTCCGGCGGTGTACCGGGATATGCAATGAATCAAGAGTGACATGTATGAAAGAATTATGAACGGTGGCTTTGCCACAAATACCGTGTCAACTACATGATCATGCTAAGCAATATGACAATGATGAATGTGTCATGAAGAACGGTATGGTGGAAAGTTGCATGGCAATATATCTCGGAATGGCTATGGAAATGCCATAATAGGTAGGTATGGTGGCTGTTTTGAGGAAGATATAAGGAGGTTTATGTGTGAAAGAGCGTATCATATCACGGGGTTTGGATGCACTGGCGAAGTTTGCACCAACTCTCAATGTGAGAAAGGGCAATGCACGGTACCGAAGAGGCTAGCAATGATGGAAGGGTGAGAGTGCGTATAATCCATGGACTCAACATTAGTCATAAAGAACTCACATACTTATTGCAAAAATCTACGAGCCATCAAAAACCAAAGCACTACGCGCATGCTCCTAGGGGGATAGATTGGTAGGAAAAGACCATCGCTCGTCCCCGACCGCCACTCATAAGGAGGACAATCAAATAACACCTCATGCTTCAAATTTGTTACATAACGTTTACCATACGTGCATGCTATGGGACTTGCAAACCTCAACACAAGCATTTCTCAAATTCACAACTACTCAACTAGCACGACTTTGATATTATCACCTCCATATCTCAAAACAATTATCAAGCATCAAACTTCTCTTAGTATTCAACACACTCATAAGAATTCTTACAAATCTTGTATGCTTAGCATATTAGGATTATTTAAGCAAATTACCATGCTATTTAAGACTCTCAAAATAATATAGGTGAAGCATGAGAGTGCATCTATTTCTTCAAAATATAACCACCATTGTGCTCTAAAAGATATAAGTGAAGCACTAGAGCAAAAGACAAACTACTCCGAAAGATATAAGTGAAGATCAATGAGTAGTCGAATAATTGTGCAACTATGTGAAGACTCTCTAACATTAAAGAATTTCAGATCTTGGTATTGTATTCAAACAGCAAGCAAAGAAAAAATGACATTGCAAGGATATCACAACTCATGTGAAGAAGCAAAAACTTAGGCTCAACCGAAACTAACCAATAGTTGTTGAAGAAGAAAGGTGGGATGCCTACTGTGGCATCCCCAAGCTTAGATGCTTGAGACTTCTTGAAATATTATCTTGGGGTGCCTTGGGCATCCCCAAGCTTTAACTTTTGTGTCTCCTTAATTCCTCTCATATCATGGTTTCTCTTTTTATCAAAAGCTTCATTCACAACAAACTCATCAAGAACTCGTGAGATAGGTTAGTATAAACCAATGCAAAACCTTATCATTTTTTACCGTAACAAATCACTAACATTATTATTCAAAATTGCATACTAAATTCCTCTGCATATTTAATACTCCTATCCTTAAATAGAATCATTAAACAAGCAAACATATGCAAACAATGCAAACATAACAGCAATCTGCCAAAACAGTACAGTCTGTAAAGAATGCAAGAGTATCAATACTTCCCTAACTCCAAAAATTATGAACTAAAATTCCCACTGTAATAAATTTATCTGAGCTTATTATGCAAAAGGTTTCATCATTATATCATATTCTGACTTTTCTAGGGAATTTTTGCAACAGCGGTAAACTTTCTGTTTTCAAACAGCAACATGTATAGTAGCAAAATAAGCATGGCAAAGGCTATCCTTGACTTTTTTATTGAAACTAAAGATGCAAAACATTATTCTAAATAACAGCAAGAAAAACAAAAGAAAATAAAATGACGCTCCAAGAAAAACACATATCATGTGGTGAATAAAAATATAGCTCCAAGTAAAGTTACCGATGAACGAAGACGAAAGAGGGGATGCCTTCCGGGGCATCCCCAAGCTTAGGCTCTTGGTTATCCTTAATATTACCTTGGGGTGCCTTGGGCATCCCCAAGATTAGGCTCTTGCCACTCCTTATTCCATAGTCCATCGAATCTTTACCCAAAACTTGAAAACTTCACAACACAAAACTTAACAGAAAACTCGTGAGCTTCGTTAGCGAAAGAAAACAAAAGACCACTTCAAGGTACTGTAATGAACTCATTATTTATTTATATTGGTGTTAAACCTACTGTATTCCAACTTCTCTATGGTTTGTAAACTATTTTACTAGCCATAGAGTCGTCAAAATAAGCAAACAACACAATGAAAACAGAATCTGTCAAAAACAGAACAGTCTGTAGTAATCTGTATCAAACGTATACTTCTGGAACTCCAAAAATTCTAAAATAAACTGGTGGACCTTAGGAATTTGTCTAGTAATCATATGCAAAAAGAATAAACTAAATAGCACTCTCCAGTAAAAAGTTCTAGCTAATCTCGTGAGCGCTAAAGTTTCTGTTTTTTACAGCATGATAATACAGACTTCACCCAAGTCTTCCCAAAGGTTCTACTTGGCACAATCACTAATTAAAAGATAAAACCACATATAAACAGAAGCTAGATGGATTATTTATTATTAAACATAACCAAAAAGAAAAAAAAATTGGGTTGCCTCCCAACAAGCGCTATCGTTTAACGCCCCTAGCTAGGCATGATGATTTCAATGATGCTCACATAAGAGATAAGAATAGAAACATAAAGAGAGCATCATGAAGAATATGATTAGCACATTTAATTATAACCCACTTCCTATGCATAGGGATTTTGTGAGCAAACAACTTATGGGAACAATAATCAACTTGCATAGGAAGGTAAAACAAGCATAACTTCAAAACTTTAAGCACATAGAGAGGAAACTTGATATTATTGCAATTCCTACAAGCATATATTCCTCCCTCATAATAATTTTAAGTAGCATCATGAATGAATTCAACAATACAACCAGCACCTAAAGCATTCTTTTCATGATCTACTAGCATAGAAATTTTATTACTCTCCACATAAGCAAAATTCGGAATAGTGGGAGTATCATAAGAGACTTGAATACTATAAATTGTTTCCACATTAAAAGAGTAATGTTCAGGAAAAGGGTAATCATAATCATGACAAGTTTTATACATATAATCATCACTACTTTTTATAGCATAAGTTCTATCACAATAATCATCATAAGTAGCAACTTTGTTCTCATCACAATCGATTGAAACCTCTTCCGGAATAGTGGATACATCACTAAATAAAGTCATGACCTCTCCAAATCCACTTTCATAAATATTATAAGATTAAACATACTCCAAAATAGTGGGATCATTACTTCCTAAAGTTGACACTCTTCCAAACCCACTTTCATCAATATAATCATAATAGGTAGAAGGCATGCTATCATCATAACAACTTTGCATATCAAAACTTGAGAGGCTAAAAATATCTTCATTATTAAACATAGTATCCCCAAGCTTGGGACAAACATTAATTGCAGCAAATATATTCTCAAATATTTCATCCTCATCAAACATAGCTTACCCAAGCTTGGGCCTTTTCATATCATAAGCATAATCACTCTCATCATTAATAGTATGGATAGCACCAATAGTATAGCAATTATTATATCCTTCCAAGCAAGTGCCAAAAAGATTTTCAAGATCATAAGAAGTATCATTATCTTCCCAATCATAATCATCACAACAAGCAATAGGCATAACGAGATCATCATCAAGTGTATCATCTTCATTTTCATGAGGCACAACAATAATAGGAGCAACTTTATTTGGGAGAGATACCTTTTTACCTCTCTTCCTTTTTCTTTTCTTCTTATTCACCACATCATGTGTGGGTTCAATCCTCTTTTGGAGCTCCTTATTAATGAGATTGGTTGAATGGAAGGCTCCTCCTTGTTACCTGATTCATCATAAGAAATAATATAAGAATATTGGGAAGTCTCTTCCCTTTCGTTAGTATTCTCTTCATCTTCTATTTGTTTTCCTTTCTTTATGTAATTGACAATATAAGGATTTTCAATGCAATTCGCCGCACAATACATATAAATCTTCTCTAGATCAAAATCAAGAATTCTATCAAGATTATATTTTGGAATACCCTCAGTTATACGTTTCATTTCTTCATACCCCAAAAGAAGGCTAAGCTCTTTATGATGCTCAAGGGTAATCAAATTTTCACAATATTTGGACACGACTTGATCATGAAACAAATAGCATTGGAGCTTTAAATGACCATGTTCATTGCAAAGTTCACAAGGGGCACGGAAAATATTTAATCTTTCAGCGCAATCATTAAGACTTTCTTGCAACAATTTAGCTTCTAAGTACTTATGCCTCTTGCAATATCTATCTTCCCTATTTGGTGTGTACTTGCAAACCCAATGCACTCCACAAAAATTGACATGTTTATAGGAGGCATTTTCATCATAACTAGTGCAATCATCATTAGTACTATGGATATTCAAGGAGTTCATACTAACAACATTGCAATCATGCTCATCATTCAAAGATTTAGTGCCAAACAATTTAATGCATTCTTCTTCTAACACTTTGGCACAATTTTCCTTTCCATCATACTCACGAAAGATATTAAAAAGATGAAGCGTATGAGACAAACTTAACTCCATTTTTTTGTAGTTTTCTTTTATAAACTAGACTAGTGCTAAAACAAGAAATAAAAAATATTCGATTGCAAGATCTAAAGATATACCTTCAATCACTAACCTCCCCGGCAACGGCGCCAGAAAAGAGCTTGATGTCTACTACACAACCTTCTTCTTGTAGACGTTGTTGGGCCTGCAAGTGCACAGGTTTGTAGGACAGTAGCAAATTTCCCTCAAGCGGATGACCTAAGGTTTATCAATCCGTAGGAGGCGTAGGATGAAGATGGTCTCTCTCAAACAGCCCTGCAACCAAATAACAAAGAGTCTCTTGTGTCCCCAACACACCCAATACAATGGTAAATTGTATAGGTGCACTAGTTCGGCGAAGAGATGGTGATACAAGTGCAATATGGATGGTTTATAAAGGTTTTTGTAATCTGAAATAATAAAAACAGCAAGGTAACTAAAGGTAAAAGTGGGCACAAATGGTATTCAATGATAGGAAACAAGGCCTAGGGTTCATACTTTCACTAGTGCAAGTTCTCTCAACAATAATAACATAGATAGATCATATAACAATCCCTCAACATGCAACAAAGAGTCACTCCAAAGACACTAATAGCGGAGAACAAACGTAGAGATTATGGTAGGGCACGAAACCACCTCAAAGATATTCTTTCGGATCAATCTATAAAAGAGTTCGTACTAGAATAACACCTTAAGACACAAATCAACCAAAACCCTAATGTCACCTAGATACTCCATTGTCACCTCAAGTATCCGTGGGCATGATTATACGATATGCATCACACAATCTCAGATTCATCCAACCAACACAAAGTACTTCAAAGAGTGCCCCAAAGTTTCTATCGGAGAGTCAATAAAACGTGTGCCAACCCCTATGCATAGGTTCATGGGCGGAACCCGCAAGTTGGTCACCAAAACATACATCAAGTGGCACGTGATGTCCCATTGTCACCACAGATAAACACGGCAAGACATACATCAAGTGTTCTCATCATAAAGACTCAATCCAATAAGATAACTTCAAGAGGGAAACTCAATTCATCATAAGAGAGTAGAGGGGGAGAAACATCATAAGATCCAACTACAATAGCAAAGCTTGGGATACATCAAGATCGTGCCATAGAGGGAACACGAGAGAGAACACGAGAGAGAGAGAGAGAGAGAGAGAGAGAGAGAGAGAGAGAGAGAGAGAGAGAGAGAGAGATCAAACACATAGCTACCCTCAGCCCCGAGGGTGAACTACTCCCTCCTCGTCATGGAGAGCGCCGGGATGATGAAGATGGCCACGGTGATGGGTTCCCCCTCCGCAGGTGCGGAACAGGCTCCGAGAGGTTTTGGTGGCTCTGAGGCTTGCGGCGGAACTCCCGATCTATCTTCGGTTCTGGAAGTTTTACTATACGTAGGTATATATGGATGCAGGGGTGCGTCGGGGAGCTTGGGGCCCCACGAGGCGAGGCGCCCTAGGGGGGTGGGCGCCCCACCCTCGTGGCCAGCTCCGTATCTTCGACGAGAGTCCAAGTCTATCTGGTGGCTTTCCTTCCAAAAATAACTTCTCGATTGATTTCGTTCCGTTTGACTCCGTCGATATTCCTTTTCATCGAAACACCTTTGAAATAGGCATAAAACAACAAATCTGGCTGGGCCTCCGGTTAATAGGTTACTCCCAAAAATAATATAAAAGTGGATAATAAAGCCCAATATTGCCCAAAACAGTAGATAATATAGCATGGAGCAATCAAAAATTATAGATACGTTGGAGACGTATCAAAACTCCACGGAACTTATTTTTGGAAAATATTAAAAATACTGGAAGAAGAATCCACGTCACGGGGGCCTCCACCTGTCCACGAGGGTGGGGGCACACCTGCCCCCCCCCCCCAGGCGCTCCCCCTGCCTCGTGGGCCCCCTGTTGCTCCACCGACCTCAACTCCAATCCATATATTCGTGTTCGGGGAGAAAAAAATCAAGGAGAAGGATTCATCGCGTTTTACGATACGGAGCCGCCGCCAAGCCCTAAACTCTCTCGGGAGGGCTGATCTGGAGTCCGTTCGGGGCTCCGGAGAGGGGAATCCGTCGTCGTCGTCATCATCAACCATCCTCCATCACCAATTTCATGATGCTCACCGCCGTGCGTGAGTAATTCCATCGTAGGCTTGCTGGACGGTGATGGGTTGGGTGAGATTTATCATGTAATCGAGTTAGTTTTTTTAGGGTTTGATCCCTAGTATCCACTATGTTCTGAGATTGATGTTGCTATGACTTTGCTATGCTTAATGCTTGTCACTAGGGCCCGAGTGCCATGATTTCAGATCTGAACCTATTATGTTTTCATGAATATATGTGAGTTCTTGATCCTATCTTGCAAGTCTATAGTCACCTTCTATGTGTTATGATCCGGTAACCCCGAAGTGACAATAATCGGGACCACTCCCGGTGATGACCATAGTTTGAGGAGTTCATGTATTCACTATGTGTTAATGCTTTGGTCCGGTACTCTATTAAAAGGAGGCCTTAATATCCCTTAGTTTCAGCTAGGACCCCGCTGTCACGGGAGGGTAGGACAAAAGATGTCATGCAAGTTCTTTTCCATAAGCGAGTATGACTATATTCGGAATACATGCCTACATTACATTGATGAATTGGAGCTAGTTCTGTGTCACCCTATGTTATGACTGTTACATGATGAACCGCATCCGGCATAATTCTCCATCACCGATCCAATGCCTACGAGCTTTTCACATATTGTTCTTCGTTTATTTACTTTTCCGTTGCTACTGTTACAATCACTACAAAACCCAAAAATATTACTTTTGCTATCGGTACCGTTACTTCCATATTACTTTGCTACTAAATACTTTGCTGCAGATATTAAGTTATCCAGGTGTGGTTGAATTGACAACTCAACTGCTAATACTTGAGAATATTCTTTGGCTCCCCTTGTGTCGAATCAATAAATTTGGGTTGAATACTCTACCCTCGAAAACTGTTGCGATCCCCTATACTTGTGGGTTATCAGACAACACCCTATTGACTGCTGACGTCATGCTCACATCGTGATGACGTCAGCAAACACTATTCTGGATAATGTTGATTTAAAATAATTAAATAAATTCTAAAAATGATTAAATCTTTTAAAATTAGTATACAATAAATCGTAGCTCGGATGGAAAAACTTTGTACATGAAAGTTGCTCAGAACGATGAGACGAATCCGAATACGCAGCCCGTTCATTGGCCACACATCAATAGCATAGCAAACTCGCAACTTTCCCCCTCCGGTTCATCTGTCCGGAAACGCGAAACATCGGGAATACTTTCCCGGATGCTTTCCCCTTTCGCCGGTAGCACCTAGTACTTCGTGAGCTCACCCTAGCACCGCGTATTGCCTCGTTATGTTTTGTGATGCTATGTTTGCACTATATTTATTGTTTCTTCCCCCTCTTCTCTCCGGTAGACTACGAGACTGACGCCGTTGCTGGTGCCCCGATCGACTACGTTGTTGACAACCCCTACTTGCCAGAGCAACCAGGCAAGCCCCCCCCCCCCCTTGATCACTAGATATCGCCTATTCCTTCTCTCTACTGCTTGCATTAGAGTAGTGTAGCATGTTACTGCTTTTGGTTAATCCTATTATGCTGCATAGCCTGTCATTTTTGCTACAGTTGTTACCCTTACCTGCAATCCTAAATGCTTAGTATAGGATGCTAGTATTCCATCAGTGGCCCTACACTCTTGTCCGTCTGCCATTCTATACTACTGGGCCATGATCACTTTGGGAGGTGATCACGGGCATATGCTATATACTTTATACTGTTACATTACTTATGATACTGTTCGGAGATGGGGGCTGAAGGGGCAGGTGGCTCCATCCCGGTAGGGGTGGGCCTGGGTTCCTGGCGGCTCCCGACTGTTACTTTGCGGTGGAGCGACAGGGCAGGTTGAGACCACCTAGGAGAGAGGTGTGCCTGGCCCTGGTCGGCGTTCGCGGATACTTCAATTAACACGCTTAACGAGACCTTGGTATTTGATCTGAGTCTGGCCACTGGCCTATACGCACTAACCAACTACGCGGGAACAAATATGGGCACTCGATGTCATGGTATCAGCCGAAGCCTTCTTGACGTCAGTGACTGAGCGGCGCGCGCCGGATTGGACTGGAACACCTGCTCTTGTATAAGGGAGGCTAGGTCTGCTTCCGGCCGCCCTCACAACGTGCAGGTGCGCAATGGGCGATGGGCCCAGACCCCTGCGCCATAGGATTTAGACTGGCGTGCTGACCTCTCTGTTGTGCCTAGGTAGGGCTGCGATGTGTTGATCTTCCGAGGCCGGGCATGACCCAGGAAAGTGTGTCCGGTCAGAGGGATCGAGCGTGTTGGGTAATGTGGTGCACCCCTGCAGGGAAGTTTATCTATTCGAATAGCTGTGATCTTCGGTAATAGGACGACCCGGAGTTGTACCTTGACCTTATGACAACTAGAAACGGATGCTTAATAAAACACACCCTTCCAAGTGCCAGATATAACTCGATGATCGCTGTTACACAGGGCGACGAGGAGAGGATCGCCGGGTAGGATTATGCTATGCGATGATACTTGGTGCACTTACCATCTACTCTCTTCTACATGCTGCAAAATGGAGGCTGCCAGAAGCGTAGTCTTCGACAGGACTAGCTATCCCCCCTTATTCTGGCATTCTGCAGTTCAGTCCATCGATATTGCCCCTTTACACAGATACCCATGCATAAGTAGTGTAGATCCTTGCTTGCGAGTACTTTGGATGAGTACTCACGGTTGCTTTTCTCCCCCTTTTCCCCCTTTCCTTTCTTCCTGGTTGTCGCAACCAGATGCTGGAGCCCAGGAGCCAGACGCCACCTTCGACGATGACTCCTACTACACCAGAGGTGCCTACTACTACGTGGAGGCCGCTGACGTCGACCAGGAGTAGTTTAGGAGGATCCCAGGCAGGAAGCATGTGCCTCTTTCGATCTGTATCCCAGTTTGTGCTAGCCATCTTATGGCAACTTGTTTAACTTATGTCTGTACTCAGATATTGTTGCTTCCGCTGACTCGTCTATGATCGAGCACTTGTATTCGAGCCCTCGAGGCCCCTGACTTGTATTATGATGCTTGTATGACTTATTTTATTTTTAGAGTTGTGTTGTGATATCTTCCCGTGAGTCCTTGATCTTGATCGTACATGTTTGCGTGTATGATTAGTGTATGGTCAAATCGGGGGCGTCACAAGTTGGTATCAGAGCCGACTGACTGTAGGAATCCCCTTCCACACTCCTCGGCCAAAGTTGAGTCTAGTCGATGAAAACTGTATTACTAACATGGCTGTGCGGCCCATGGGCCCACGTCGCCATTGGGTGGTATTAGGATCTTTTACTCCTTGATCTTTACTCTGGGACTCTAATCTCTCTTCTATTCGGGTTAAATGAATTTTGCTAAATCTAACATTAGGATCTCATGATCACTTTCACCCGGAGAGCACCTTATTACCGATGATCGTCTGCTGCACCAGAAGATTCTAAAGATACTCTATTATGTTCTCCCGAGACTTTGAGCCATCGCTTTTGCAATTCCCTTCCATCGATAAACACCTATGGATAAATATGCACACTTGCCATTCTTACATTCATTCCCCGTTGATCTTGTTATTACAAGATACCCCGGAATTCTCTTTATTATTCTGGGAATACTTTGTGCCTACTGTTAGCTCTTTTCAGCGTGAATACAACTGCAAATAATTTCTCGCGCTTACCGAGTATCCGCTCACCCCCAGTTGATTCATGTATTTCACAAAATTCTTCAAAATACCATTTGATTTTCCGAAAATCCTCAACAGCCTATTGCCATTGAAATTCTTGCTTGCTTACATTATCGGTAATCCCATAAGTCTAGTAATCTTGTTGACATCATTTGTCATTATCATTTTGAGTCCGTTGATTCAATATGTTGCGATTGCTTGCAATCCTCAGATGAATCCTAGAATTCATCCTTCCATCTCAAATGTCATTTGAACCTGAGCTGGTTCTCGACCAATCAAATTGCCGTCGATTGTGCCCTAAGTCTATTCCACTTATCCATCCTTGATCAGAGCGTCTGCTTCCGATCCTTTGATTTGGAAATCATAATTCCTTTACATGTGAGCTTTGAATTAACCAGTTGCTTCTATAATCCAATGCCTTCGCATTGTTTCTTCCTCTGGTTGTGTGCCGATACTCACATCAGCTTCGCTATGGATCGTCGGATCCTTTGTTGAAATATCATCCGACAGTGTCCTTTGTATACAAAAACATCGAGAAGTTCTTTCCCTGATATATAATGCCTTTGGCAATTTCTATCCTCTGCTTTGATAACCATACTCTACTTTCGAGCTTGTACTACTTACTCCGAAGTTTGTGGTATCTGTTCCTAAGATGCCACGATGGGTTGAACCAACGCCTTCCCTAATCTGTGTGAACCCGAAAGATTTCACGGGTCATACTTATCTAGTATTGCACCAGGTAAAACTTTCAACAACTAATGTCATTTTTGAAATACGAGAGGTGAATGAATGATTATGCATTGGAGAAGTGGGAGTCGACCTTGAAGTTTGTGTTCATGCCCATGGACACTATGTAGATCTTATCATGGAAACTTCTCTTAAATTAATTATTCCCTTGGTATAAGTTCATATTATATCTGGGATTTGGTCTTCTGCAATCGTGGTTTCGACCATATTGTATTTCTTTGGTCCCATTTCTTGGACGAGTAAAATACTTGCCTTCTCAGATCAGTACGCCGGCACAACCTCTATTTTGATCTACCTTCGAGTATTACCCCCTGGTATCTCAAGGATATCACCCCCATTGCACTACATGTTATGAATTTCTGATGAAGTAGTAGCTTTCCCCGTCATAGTCACTCCACGGGTTCTGGGTTGTCGTCAACCGAGAACACCGATTAGTGAATCGAATCAACACTGTGATTTAATACTCCTAGTACTTTGTTGTTGAGACGTTTAATACTCCATCACGTCACTCCTGGCCTAATCGGTTACTTCATGATCGTGCTAATTTTAATTGTGCTACCTGGTCCTTCTTCCCGGAGCACAAATTTAGACGGTTAGCTAATCTTACGTCAATCTTCCTCGTCATATCCTTTCTCCTTGAACAGCAAACTTGATTTCGAGTTTGTGTCGTACCCATGGTTCCAATAACCTTTCGCTTCATCATTCTTTTAACTTGATGTCATCGTCGATTGATTACATTGTCATGAAATCTCTCGACAATTGTGTCATGATCATCATCAATATTCTGAGCTCTTAAAGGATATCAATCGAATTCGTGTTGAGAAATACCATCCTTGCCCCTCGATGATTTGTGTTATCATCGACAACATTCTTGCCTTCCCTCCAACACAAACTTGATCGTGTTTTATATTATACCTTGAGTTCCTTGCTATCCAACATTTGTTCTTCCTTACCTTGGAATATTACCACCTTTTATGTCCATAATGTCGTGGGAATTTCACCACCTCTTAAGAAATTCTTGATGCGGTGATACTTCTTGCCATATCCGTTCATTCCTTGGTCCCCGTGTTGTTTCTAACCGGAAAACCGACAACTGAACTATGATGTGCGACTTCAAAACTTCTAGCAACCCTATTGCTTTGAAGTTAATCGTCGATATTTCATTCTTAGACCATTGGTTATCGAATCACCAGACTAACATTGATCATGCTACCTAAGTCCATATTTCGGGTGCACCTTTCAACCAATGTTTAACTGTGTATGGTTTCCTCGAGCATACCTCCTTACATCATTTGAACTGACAAATGTTATCTCCTTGTTCACATAAGTGTGGTAATCCATCTTTCGAAAATCTCAATGAATTGTCGCTGAGTTCATCAGCCACCTCCTCGTCCTCTCCTTGGTTAAATGATGAACTCATGATTCGGAACTTGCTTCCAAAGTTCATTTCCCGAGAATCTTGCAACTCCATCTCGTCAATTTGTGTTGCACTTTTTCTTCTCATGCATCTTGAGTCTGAGGTATCCTGACACCAATCAGATCTGAATCTCAGTCAGATTTGATGGTTGCAACATTTTTCCAAGAGTTAAGACCCGGCAAGGTGATGTCATGCCTAGTGCACCGGGCCGGAGGACCCATTGTTATAGTTTTTCTTTTTAGCAAGGTTATCCATTCTTTCATGAGGAAAATGTAACCCTTATTCTATGGGTTGTTCCTGATGGATCCTTTGAGTATCCAAAGTTCGACCTTGCTTGAAGATCATGTCAATGCTATCTCGAAGCATGTCTGTGGTACTCCGATTTTCAACAAGAACATTTGGAGCCCAATGCTAAATGTTTCTTGCTCAATTATCCAGACACTGTTGTATGGGTAATGTCATGAATTTTCTCTCCCCTTACCTCAAGGGTTTTCTACATTATATCATGTCATGGATATCATGCTCTGCTTGTCATTGGGAAGGATATACCCCTGAAATATGTGTTTAAACACATTTACCTTTCCATTGTTCTGTTTAATCTAATAATCACCTTTTCCTTCCCATTGCTTTGTTTAACCTTTCTTGTGATCTATATGATCTACAGTAATATTTTTCTGCTTATGTAAACACTGTGGTGTACAACTCGGTCAGTAAGACCCTGTTACTATTGTTGATGATATTCCGGTAACAACCGATGGACGAGAACTTTGCCTATTGGTCCACCTCGTTTCGACGATCAGGAAAATGATTCTCTTCGTCCCTCGCCCTTTGTACCGATGTTGTTGCCGACATAAATGGCAGGCTATCCTCTGACATGCCTTGCTTACATGATCACACAAGATGTAACCACTCCTTCTACTTTTAACCCACATGGTGGGCCCATAAGCCACAGTTCCACGGGATCGAAACCTGATTCTTCTGCACACCCCTGTTTCCAAAGTTATTCCACCCCCTTGGCTTCGTATGTAATTCACGGGCCACCTGCCTAGCGATCTATTTTGTTATCAGATGCAATACTTATTCCCATTGCTCTGAACCCCTTTCACATTTCATATCAGGCAACGAACGATTGCCTATACACTTGAAACTTCTACTTTGCACATTCTTACTTTGCTCTCGATAATTTCTTAAATTTCAATTCGTGATTTTTTTTCGCCACCTTCCCTAATGTTATCTATCGGATAAGCAACCGTACAGAGTTCCGTTCTTTCGAGTTACCCCTTATCCTTCTAGGTAAGTATGATGCAGTTCCCAAAGAAAGGATGACAACTTCGTCCGACACATAGAAGTAGAGGCATGGAGGGATAAACATCATGGAGCAAACTCTTCGAGAAGAGCAACCAAGAACGAGAAGAATCGTTAGAATTTCGTAACCAGACCTTTCCCCCTTATTTCACCTCTTAAATCTCGCGACGAGATTTCTTGTAGTGGAAGAGAATTGCGACGCCCGGATAATTAAGCTACAGTAACCTCTGCAAATGATGTCACGTCACCTTGATTACTGTTGCTAATCTCGCGTTAGTTCGAAACCGATTCAAATTCAAATTTAAAATAGAGGCAAGCATCAAAGGCTTTCAAATATTAAAACTAAAATGTTCGGTTTGTGCCAGATAATGCATAGGTGATTAAGGTGAAGAAACCCTACTTTTATAGAACGTTTAAATGTTATAAGATGAATAAAATAGCAGCAAAAACTATTATTTAAATGCTTTTAAATAATAAATAATTACAAAACCATTTTAGTTTAGGTAGCTAGTTAATGTGGCAGTGGCATATTTGGTAACATCAAATTAGGTGCCATTTTGGTATTTTGCTAAAACATAAATAAAAGGAAACTAAGCTAAAACAGAAAAGAAATAAAATAAATAAAAGAAAATAAAAACAATACAAAAATGAAGAAAAGGAAAAAGAACCCTCCCAGGCCAACTGAACCAATAGGCCGGCCCAGTCAGCCACCAGGCCAGCCCACCCCGTTCCCTTAACCCCGCACTCCCCCGTGACGTAGAGACACCCCCCCCCCCACTTCCCCACTCCGCTTTCTCCTCCCCCACCGATCTGGATAGGGATCGTCCCCGATATCGTCGCCCCCGACGCCCTGCGCCCGCCCGTCACCGATCCCCGCATCCCGGAGCTGCGTCACCGACCTCCTCCTTGCCGGACGCCATCGTTGTCGTCCTCCCCTGCGTCGCGTCGTCTCCGACCTCCTCCCCGCGCCCCACTGCCCTTTTCACTACGGCCACAGTGAGCGCCCCATTCACCCTTCCTCGTCTCCCTGCTCGTGCACGCCCAGGCGTCGGCCTTTCGCTTCGCCCGCCGGCTGCGCCCCGCAAACCCCACGCTGACCTCTCTGCGTCGCCCCTGCTGCTCCGGCCTCGCTCCCTCTCTACTCGTCTCACGCTGCTTCTGCCGTCGCGCGCGCTGCTGCTGCTGCTGTTGCTCCAGCGGCTGTCGTGGCTGCCTCTCGCCTGCCAGCACTCCACGTGCTCTCTGCTGAGGCAGCGCCCACAGCTGCTGCTTCTTCTCCGCTGCGCGCTCACCGCCTAGTCGTGTCGCCCACCCGCGGCCCATGGTCGTGCCCCTGCTGTTGCCCGCTGCCCTCCCCGTCGCCTCGCCTTCGCCCCACCGGCCCCGCGCCACTTTGCCACAACCGGCGTTTGTCGCCGCGGCCACAACCTCCTGGGCGGGCTCCCCCGACGCCAGGCGGGTTCGCCCACGCCCAGGCGCCTGTCGCCCGCTGCCCGCTCACCTGCTAAGGCCTCCCCTGGCCACAGACACATGGGGCCCAGGCACCAGAACGTTTAATAAAAAAAGATTTTTGAAATAAATAATAAATATATATTAAATAATTAATTAAATAAATAAATTAACTTAATTAATCCTGATTAGATTAGCCTAATTAACTGTGATTAATTAACTAACAGTGAATGACATGCAGGGCCCACACGTCAATTTGACTAAGACAACACCTTGTTGACTGCTGACATCATGATGTCGTCAGCAAACACTATTCTGGATAATGTTGATTTAAAATAATTAAAGAAATTCTAAAAATGATTAAATCTTTTAAAATTAGTATAAAATAAATCGTAGCTCGGATGGAAAAACTTTGTACATGAAAGTAGCTCAGAACGACGAGACGAATCCGAATACGCAGCTCGTTCGTCCGCCACACATTCCTAGCATAGCAAACTCGCAACTTTCCCCCTCCGGTTCATCTGTCCGGAAACGCGAAACACCGGGAATACTTTCCCCGATGCTTTCCCCTTTCGCTGGTAGCACCTAGTACTTCGTTAGCTCACCCTAGCACCGCGTATTGCCTCGTTATGTTTTGTGATGCTATGTTTGCACTATATTTATTGTTTCTTCCCCCTCTTCTCTCCGGTAGACTACGAGACTGACGCCGCTGCTGGTGCCCCGATCGACTACGTTGTTGACAACCCCTACTTGCCAGAGCAACCAGGCAAGCCCCCCCTTGATCACCAGATATCGCCTATTCCTTCTCTCTACTGCTTGCATTAGAGTAGTGTAGCATGTTACTACTTTCGGTTAATCCTATTCTGCTGCATAGCCTGTCATTGTTGCTATAGTTGTTACCCTTACCTGCAATCCTAAATGCTTAGTATAGGATGCTAGTATTCCATCAGTGGCCCTACACTCTTGTCCGTCTGCCATGCTATACTACTGGGCCGTGATCACTTCGGGAGGTGATCACGGGCATATGCTATATACTTTATACTGTTACATTACTTATGATATTGTTCGGAGATGGGGTGAAGGGCGGTGGCTTCATCCCAAGAGAGGTGGGCATGGGTTCCCACGGCCCCTCGATGTTACTTTTGCGCGGGAGCAGCAGGCAGGTTGAGATCGATCGTCTCAATGCATCTATAATTTATGAAGTATTCATGCTATTATATTATGCATCTTGGACGTTTAATGGGATTTACTATGCACTTTTATATTATTTTTGGGACTAACCTATTAACCCAGAGCCCAGTACCAGTTTCTGTTTTTCCCTTGTTTTAGTGTTTCGCAGAAAAGGAATATCAAACGGAGTCCAAATGGAATGAAACCTTCGGGAGCGTGATTTTTGGAACGAACGTGATCCAGGAGACTTGGAGTTGAAGTCAGGGAAGCTTCAAGGTGGCCACGAGGTAGGGAGGCGCACCTGCCCCCCCCCCCCTGGGCGCGCCCCCCACCCTCGTGGGCGCCTCATGGCTCCCCTGACTGACTTCTTTCGCCTATATATATATATCCATATACACTAAAACCATCGAAGAACAGAATAGATCGGGAGTTCCACCGACGCAAGCCTCTGTAGCCACCAAAAACCAATTGGGACCCTGTTCCGGCACTCTGCCGGAGGAGGGATCCCTCACCGGTGGCCATCTTCATCATCCCGGCGCTCTCCATGACGAGGAGGGAGTAGTTCACCCTCGGGGAAGAGGGTATGTACCAGTAGCTATGTGTTTGATCTCTCTCTCTCTCGTGTTCTTGATTCGGCACGATCTTGATGTATCGCGAGCTTTGCTATTATAGTTGGATCTTATGATGTTTCTCCCCCTCTACTCTCTTGTAATGGATTGAGTTTTCCCTTTGAAGTTATCTTATCGGATTGAGTCTTTAAGGATTTGAGAACACTTGATGTATGTCTTGCATGTGCTTATCTGTGGTGACAATGGGATATCACGTGATCCACTTGATGTATGTTTTGGTGATCAACTTGCGGGTTCCGCCCATGAACTTATGCATAGGGGTTGGCACACGCTTTCGTCTTGACTCTCCGGTAGAAACTTTGGGGCACTCTTTGAAGTACTTTGTGTTGGTTTGAATAGATGAATCTGAGATTGTGTGATGCATATCGTATAATCATACCCACGGATACTTGAGGTGACATTGGAGTATCTAGGTGACATTAGGGTTTTGGTTGATTTTTGTCTTAAGGTGTTATTCTAGTACGAACTCTATGATAGATTGAACGGAAAGAATAGCTTCGTGTTATTTTACTACGTACTCTTGAATAGATAGATCAGAAAGGATAACTTTGAGGTGGTTTCGTACCCTACCATAATATCTTCGTTTGTTCTCCGCTATTAGTGACTTTGGAGTGACTCTTTGTTGCATGTTGTGGGATAGTTATATGATCCAATTATGATATTATTGTTGAGAGAACTTGCACTAGTGAAAGTATGAACCCTATGCCTTGTTTCCTAGCATTGCAATACCGTTTGTGCTCACTTTTATCATTAGTTACCTTGCTGTTTTTATATTTTCAGATTACAAAAACCTATATCTACCATCCATATTGCACTTGTACCACCATCTCTTCGCCGAACTAGTGCACCTATACAATTTACCATTGTATTGGGTGTGTTGGGGACACAGGAGACTCTTTGTTATTTGGTTGCAGGGTTGCTTGAGAGAGACCATCTTCATCCTACGTCTCCCACGGATTGATAAACCTTAGGTCATCCACTTGAGGGGAATTTGCTACTGTCCTACAAACCTCTGCACTTGGAGGCCCAACAACGTCTACAAGAAGAAGTTGTGTAGTAGACATCAAGCTCTTTCTTGGCGCCGTTGCCGGGAAGGTGAGTGCTTGAAGGTATATCTTTAGATCTTGCAATCGAATCTTTTAGTTTCTTGTTTTATCACTAGTTTAGTTTATAAAAGAAAACTACAAAAAATGGAATTGAGGATGCCTCATATGCTTCATCTTTTTAATGTATTTCGTGAAAATAAGGATTCTGATAATTGTGCTCAATTGCTAGAGGAAGAATGCATTAGAATGTTTGGCACTAAATATTTGAATGATGAGCATGATTGCAATGTTGTTAGTATGAATTCTTTGAATATCCATGGTGCTAATGATTTGCAAAGCCACAAGCTTGGGGATGCTATGTTTGATGAAGATGATATTTTTCGTCCCCCAAGTTCTGATGTGCAAATTTATTATGATGAAAGCATGCCTCCTATATATGATGATTATTGTGATGACACGTATGCTCTAAGGAATAAGGATAACCATGAAACTTGTCATCATGATTTTAATTTTCAATTGGATTATGCTTCACATGATAGTTATTTTGTTGAGTTTGCTCCCACTATTCCGAATGAGAAGAATTTTGCTTATGTGGAGAGTAATAAAATTTCTATGCAAGTAGATCATGAAAAGAATGCTTTAGGTGCTGGTTATATTGTTGAATTCATTCATGATGCTACTGTAAATTATTATGAGGGAGGAATGTATGCTTGTAGGCATTGCAATAATATCAAGTTTCCTCTCTATGTGCTTAAAGTTTTGAAGTTATGTTTGTTTTGCCTTCCTATGCTAGTTGATTCTTGTTACCATAAGTTGTTTGCTCACAAAATCCCTATGCATAGGAAGTGGGTTAGACTTAAATGTGCTAGTCATATTCTTCATGATGCTCTCTTTATGTTTCAATTCTTATCTTTTATGCGAGCATCATTGAAATCATCATGCCTAGCTAGGGGCGTTAAACGTTAGCGCTTGTTGGGAGGCAACCCAATTTTTATTTTTGTTCTTTCTTTTGGTTCTGTTTAGTAATAAATATTTGATCTAGCCTCTGGTTAGATGTGGTTTTATGTTTTATTTAGTGTTTGTGCCAAGTAAGACCTATAGGATCTTCTTGGATGATAATTATTTGATCTTGCTGAAAATTCCAGAAACTTTCTGTTCAGAAAAACAATTGTTTAAAATCACCAGAACGTGATAAAATACTGATTCCAATTGCAGAAGATCAATATTCAAATTATCTAGGTCTTTCTATTTTGGCAGATTTTTATGACTTCCAGAAGGTTGCGTTTGATACAGATTACTACAGACTGTTCTGTTTTTGATAGATTCTGTTTTTCGTGTGTTGTTTGCTTATTTTGATGACTCTATGGCTAGTAAAATAGTTTATAAACCATAGAAAAGTTGGAATAAGTAGATTTAACACCAATGCAAATAAAGAATGAGTTCATTACAGTACCTTGAAGTGGTGTTTTGTTTTCTTTCGCTAACGGAGCTCACGAGATCTTCTGTTAAGTTTTGTGTTATGAAGTTTTCAAGTTTTGGGTAAAGATTCGGTGGACTATGGAATAAGGAGTGGCAAGAGCCTAAGCTTGGGGATGCCCAAGGCACCCCAAGGTAATATTCAAGGACAACCAAAAGCCTAAGCTTGGGGATGCCCCGGAAGGCATCCCCTCTTTCATCTTCATTCATCAGTAACTTTACTTGGAGCTATATTTTTATTCACCACTTGATATGTGTTTTGCTTGGAGCGTCATTTTATTTTATTTAGCTTTGCTTGCTGTTTGAATAAAATACCAAGATCTGAAATTCTTAAATGAGAGAGAGTCTTCACATAGCTACATAATTATTTAACTACTCATTGATCTTCACTTATATCTTTTTGGAGTAGTTTGTCATTTACTCATGTGCTTCACTTATATCCTATGAGTAAATGGTTGAATGATTTGAATGTCATAAATATAAAATTATATATGTTTCATATGCCTTTCCCGTGGGGAGTAATGCCTTCACATATAAGAAGTAGAGGTGGTAAATTTATTGAAGGTTAGCAAACATTGTATTGGTCACTTGAACAATTCATGAAAGAATATTGACGGAAGAGAGATTTCACATATAAATATACTATCTTGGACATCTTCTATGATTGTGAGCCCCATTAATTATTTTCAAACCTAAGCAAATTAGTTGAAGTTGGACAAGGAAGACAACATAATGAGTTATGCTTGGGTATATTTGTATAGAAGTTATACTGTTATGGATCCTCTAACATGTGGTGCTTGCTATTTAGAATCCTTTACTAGCCAAAATATCTGTACTAAGCGGGAATACTGCTTGTGCATCCAAAATCCTTGAACCAAGTTCCTTCCATGAGTGTCCACCACATCTACCTATATGCGGTATTTACCTGCCGTTCCAAGTAAATTTACATGTGCCAAACTCTAAACCTTCAAATAATAATCTGTTTTGTATGCCCTAATCGCTCATGTAGCGACTAGGGGCTGTCAGTATCTTCCATGCTAGGTGGGTTATTCTCATGATGAGTGGACTCCGCTCATCATTCATGAGAAAATGGCTGGTAACTGCGATGCCCAGTCCTATGATCAAAAGATCAAAAACAAAATCACAAATAATTTAAACAAACTCCCCCAACATTGTTGAAAGTTGGACGGCACCCGTTGTTTCGGACAAGCCGTGGAGTGTGATTGATTGGTGGAGGGGGAGTAAAATCTTTACCTTTCTGCGTGGGAACCGCCTATAATGTATCTAGTATGGAAGATATTGGGAACTCTTGGTCGTTATGTTGACAATGAAATCATACCTCTCAAAATTATTTTCATCTCTGTTTTAGCTTCGAGCTCTGGCACCTCTGCAAATCCCTGCTTCCCTCTGCGAAGGGCCTATCTTTTACTTTTATGCAAGAGTCAGTAGTATTCCTTCTCATTCCAACCCACTCTTTAGTTGGCAATCATCATGTGATGGAAAGATCTAAGCATATATGGCCATTCAAATATATTTGAGCATGAATTATTATTGTTGACATTACCCTTGAGGTAAAAGGTTGGGAGGCGAAACATTAAGCCCCAATCTTTCTCTGTGTTCGATGAATACTATTTGTTCTAAAAATATGCTTTGAGTGGTAGCAATCATGGAAGACTAAATGATAGTTGAGTATGTGAAGTTTGCTGAATCAAAGCTCTGACAAAGACTCTTCCTGAAAATAAGATGAATTGTAATTGTTTGATGACTAATAACACGGTTTGTTAGTTTTCAAGAAAGTTTATGATCTATACTTTAACATGTGAATAGTTTGTTACTTGATCATGCAAAGTTTTATGAGATGAGCTACTGTTATGACATATAATGATGCTACAAAAGGTGATTGAAATTATCATTGATCAAACGTGTGCGCCTGCTAGCATTCACACTTCATAAATCATTTCTTTTATCATTTACCTACTCGAGGACGAGCAGGAATTAAGCTTGGGGATGCTGATATGTCTCCAACGTATCTATAATTTATGAAGTATTCATGCTATTATATTATCCATCTTGGATGTTTAATGGGCTTTACTATGCACTCTTATATTATTTTTGGGACTAACCTATTAACCTAGAGCCCAGTGCCAGTTTCTGTTTTTTCCCTTGTTTCAGTGTCTCGCAGAAAAGGAATATCAAACGGAGTCCAAACGGAATGAAACCTTCGGGAGCGTGATGTTTGGAACGAACATGATCCAGGAGACTTGGAGTTGAAGTCAGGGAAGCTTCGAGGTGACCACGAGGCAGGGAGGCGCGCCCCCACCCTCGTGGGCCCCTCGTGGCTCCCCTGACCGACTTCTTTCGCCTATATATATCCATATACCATAAAACCATCGGAGAACAGAATAGATAGGGAGTTCCGCTGCAGCAAGCCTCTATAGCCACCAAAAACCAATTGGGACCCTGTTCCGGCACCCTGCCGGAGGAGGGATCCCTCACCGGTGGCCATCTTCATCATCCTGGCGCTCTCCATGACGAGGAGGGAGTAGTTCACCCTCGGGAAAGAGGGTATGTACCAGTAGCTATGTGTTTGATCTCTCTCTCGCTCTCGTGTTCTTGATGTGGCACGATCTTGATGTATTGCGAGCTTTGCTATTATAGTTGAATCTTATGATGTTTCTCCCCCTCTACTCTCTTGTAATGGATTGAGTTTTCCCTTTGAAGTTATCTTATCGGATTGGGTCTTTAAGGATTTGAGAACACTTGATGTATGTCTTGCATGTGCTTATCTGTGGTGACAATGGAATATTCACATGATCTACTTGATGTATGTTTTGGTGATCAACTTGCGGGTTCTGTGACCTTGTGAACTTATGCATAGGGGTTGGCACACGTTTTCATCTTGAATCTCCGGTAGAATCTTTGGGGCACTCTTTGAAGTTCTTTGTGTTGGTTGAATAGATGAATCTGAGATTATGTGATGCATATCGTATAATCATACCCACGGATACTTGAGGTGACATTGCAGTATCTAGGTGACATTAGGGTTTTGGTTGATTTGTGTCTTAAGGTGTTATTCTAGTATGAACTCTAGGATAGATTGAACGGAAAGAATAGCTTCGTGTTATTTTACTACGGACTCTTGAATAGATCGATCAGAAAGGATAACTTTGAGGTGGTTTCGTACCCTACAATAATCTCTTCGTTTGTTCTCCGCTATTAGTGACTTTGGAGTGATTCTTTGTTGCATGTTGAAGGATAGTTATATGATCCAGTTATGTTATTATTGTTGAGAGAACTTGCACTAGTGAAAGTATGAACCTTGGGCCTTGTTTCAAAGCATTGCAATACCGTTCACACTCACTTTTACCACTTGTTACCTTGTTGTTTTTATATTTTCAGATTACAAAAACCTATATCTACCATCCATATTGCACTTGTATCACCATCTCTTCGCCGAACTAGTGCACCTATACAATTTACCATTGTATTGGGTGTGTTGGGGACACAAGAGACTCTTTGCCATTTGGTTGCAGGGTTGTTTGAGACGGACCATCTTCATCCTACGCCTCCCACGGATTGATAAACCTTAGATCATCCACTTGAGGGAAATTTGCTACTGTCCTACAAACCTCTGCACTTGGAGGCCCAACAACGTCTACAAGAAGAAGATTGCGTGGTAGACATCACGCGGCATCCACAATCCATATGAATTTTTGACATCATAAGATCTTGTGTTTTTGTATAAGCACACAAAGGCAAGTAGTACAACAAACAAAATTCATTTTTTTTTCTGTAGTACCTTACAGAAGTACATAAACTAAAATGTTTAGTGCTAGGATAAGAACACTGCTGAGTAAGATAGTTCAGAGTGTGAGAACCTAGATAGCTAGAAAATTATATTTGCAAACATTTGGCTGCTCCCTACCAATGATGAACAAAATTGGGAGTTACTCTTTTCTAATCCCAGCCAACACGAGAAATCAGAGTGTGAGAAAAATCTCTACTATTAAGGGGGATCTGCCGTCGTCGTGATGGTTCGACCTACTCCTATCGATTGATACATCCTCCCACCCACATCCTTCCACGCCATTCCCTCGCCTCTCCAATCGCTAATTCTCAGGTCCTCACGGCCAATTTCGATGCCTTCACGACATGGGACCCATGTCTTGTCGACAACCACTGGCTCCGAGGTCCGTGCTACCTCTTGAGCACTGCATTGGATTTCCTTGAAGAGGAAAGGATGATGCAACAAAGTAGCATAAGTATTTCCCTCGGTTTTTGAGAACCAAGGTATCAATCCAGTAGAAGGGTTGTGCGTGAGTCCCTCGTACCTACACAAAGCAAATAACTCCTAGCAACCAACGCGAATAGGGGTTGTCAATCCCTTGACGGTCACTTACAAGAGTGAGATCTGATAGAGATGATAGATAATATTTTTGGTATAAAGAAGCAAAGTAAAATAAAAGGCAAAGTAAAAAAGCAAAGCAATAATAAAGTGATGGAAGATTAATATGATGAAGATAGACCCGGGGGCCATAAATTTCACTAGTGGCTTCTCTTAAGAGCATAAGTATTTTACGGTGGGTGAACGAATTACTGTTGAGCAATTGACAGAATTGAGCATAGTTATGAGAATATCTAGGTATGATCATGTATATAGGCATCACGTCCGAGACAAGTAGACCGACTCCTGCCTACATCTACTACTATTACTCCACTCATCGACCGCTATCCAAAGATGCATCTAGAGTATTAAGTTCAAGAAAACAGAGTAACGCCTTAAGCAAGATGACATGATGTAGAGGATAAATTCATGCAATATGATAAAACCCCATCTTGTTATCCTCGATGGCAACAATACAATATGTGCCTTGCTGCCCCTCACTTTGGGAAAGGACACCGCAAGATTGAACCCAAAGCTAAGCACTTCTCCTATTGCAAGAAAAACCAATCTAGTAGGCCAAACCAAACTGATAATTCGAAGAGACTTGCAAAGATAACCAATCATACATAAAAGAATTCAGAGAAGATTCAATAATTGTTCATAGATAATCTTGATCATAAACCCACAATTCATCGGTCTCAACAAACACACCGCAAAAGAAGATTACATTGAATAGATCTCCAGGAGAGAGGGGGAGAACATTGTATTGAGATCCAAAAAGAGAGAAGAAGCCATCTAGCTACTAACTATGGACCCGAAGGTCTGAAGTAAACTACTCACACTTCATCGGAGAGGCTATGGTGATGATGTAGAAGCCCTCCGTGGTGGATTCCCCTTCCGTGAACTCCTAACAGGCCCCAAGATGGGATCTCGTGGGTACAGAAGGTTGCGGCGGTGGAATTAGGTTTTTGGCTCCGTATATGATCATTTGGGATACGTAGGTATATATAGGAGGAAGAAGTACGTCGGTGGAGCTTCTGGGCCCCACAAGGGTGGGGGCACGCCTGGGGGGGAGGGTGCGCCCCCCCTACCTCGTGCCCACCTCGAAGCTTCCTTGGCGTAGGGTCCAAGTCTCCTGGGTCATATTCGGTGAGGAAATCACGTTCCCGAAGGTTTCATTCCGTTTGGACTCCATTTGATATTACGTTTCTTCGAAACTCTGAAATAGGCAAAAAAACTGCAATTCTGGGCTGGGCCTCAGGTTAATAGGTTAGTCCAAAATAATATAAAAGTGGAAAATAAAGCCCAATATGGTCCAAAACAGTAGATAATATAGCATGGAGCAATCAAAAATTATAGATACGTTGGAGATGTATCAGGCATCCCCAAGCTTAATTACTGCTCGTCCTCGAGTAGGTAAATGATAAAAAAGAATTTTTTATGCAGAGTGCTACTTGGCATAATTTCAATGTAATTCTTCTTAATTGTGGTATGAATATTCAGATCGGAAAGATTCAAGATAAAAGTTCATATTGACATAAAAACAATAATACTTCAAGCATACTAACTAAGCAATTATGTCTTCTCAAAATAACATGGCCAAAGAAAGTTCATCCCTACAAAATCATATAGTTTAGTCATGCTCCATTTTCGTCACACAAGAATGCTCTCATCATGCACAACCTCGATGACAAGCCAAGCAATTGTTTCATACTTTAGCAATCTCAAACTTTATAAACCTTCACGCAATACATGAACGTGAGCCATGGATATAGCACTATGGGTGGAATAGAATATAATGACGGGGGTTATGTGGAGAAGACAAAAAAGGAGAAGGTCTCACATCAACGAGGCTAATCAATGGGCTATGGAGATGCCCAACGATTGATGTTAATGCAAGGAGTAGAGATTGCCATGCAACGGATGCACTAGAGCTATAAATGTATGAAAGCTCAACAAAAGAAACTAAGTGGGTGTGCATCCAACTTGCTTGCTCACGAAGACCTAGGGCACTTGAGGAGGCCCATTGTTGGAATATACAAGCCAAGTTCTATAATGAAAAATTCCCACTAGTATATGAAAGTGACAAAACAAGAGACTCTCTATCATGAAGATTATGGTGCTACTTTGAAGCACAAGTGTGGAAAAAAGGATAGTAGCATTGGCCCCTTTTTTTGGGGCCTTTTTTTTCTTTGGCCTTTTTTTTGGGACAATGCTCTATTAAATGATGATCATCACACTTCTATTTATTTACAACTCAATGATTACAACTCGATACTAGAACAAAGTATGACTATATATGAATGCCTCCGGCGGTGTACCGGGATATGCAATGAATCAAGAGTGACAAGTATGAAAGAATTATTAACATTAGCTTTGCCACAAATACTATGTCAACTACATGATCATGCTAAGCAATATGACAATGATGAATATGTCATGATAAACGGTATGGTGGAAAGTTGCATGGTAATATATCTCGGAATGGCTATGGAAATGCCATAATAGGTAGGTATGGTGGCTGTTTTGAGGAAGATATAAGGAGGTTTATGTCTGAAAGAGTGTATCATATCACGGGGTTTGGATGCACCGACGAAGTTTGCACCAACTCTCAATGTGAGAAAGGGCAATGCACGGTACCAAGAGGCTAGCAATGATGGAAGGGTGAGAGTGTGTATAATCCATGGACTCAACATTAGTCATAAAGAACTCACATAATTATTGCAAAAATCTACAAGTCATCAAAAACCAAGCACTACGCGCATGCTCCTAGTGGGATAGATTGGTAGGAAAAGACCATCGCTCGTCCCCGACCGCCACTCATAAGGAGGACAATCAAAGAACACCTCATGTTTCAAATTTGTTGCATAACGTTTACCATACGTGCATGCTACGGGACTTGCAAACTTCAACACAAGCATTTCTCAAATTCACAACAACTCAACTAGCATGACTTTGATATTATCACCTCCATATCTCAAAACAATTATCAAGCATCAAACTTTTCTTAGTATTCAACGCACTCAAAAAGAAAGTTTTACAAATCATGAATACCAAGCATATTAATATTATTTAAGAAAATTACCATGCTATTTAAGACTCTCAAAATAATCTAAGTGAAGCATGAGAGATCAATAGTTTCTATAAACCAAATCCACCACCGTGCTCTAAAAGATATAAGTGAAGTACTAGAGCAAAACTATATAGCTCAAAAGATATAAGTGAAGCACATAGAGTATTCTACCAAATTCCAAATCATGTATGGCTCTCTCAAAAGGTGTGTACATAAAGGATGATTGTGGTAAACTAAAAAGCAAAGAATCAAATAATATAAGACGCTCCAAGCAAAACACACATCATGTGGTGAATAAAAATATAGCTCCAAGTAAAGTTACCGATGGAAGTAGACGAAAGAGGGGATGCCTTCTGGGGCATCCCCAAGCTTTGAATTTTTGGTGTCCTTAGATTATCTTGGGGGTGCCATGGGCATCCTCAAGATTAGGCTCTTGCCACTCCTTGTTCCATAATCCATAAAAGATTTCACCCAAAACTTGAAAACTTCACAACACAAAACTCAACAGAAATCTCGTGAGCTCCGTTAGCGAAAGAAAACAAAAGACCACTTCAAGGTACTGTAATGAACTCATTATTTATTTATATTGGTGTTAAACCTACTGTATTCCAACTTCTCGATGGTGTATAAACTATTTTACTATCCATAGATTCATCAAAATAAGCAAACAACACACGAAAAACAGAATCTGCCAAAAACAGAACAATCTGTAATAATCTGTAACTAACGCAAACTTATGGAACTCCAAAATTTCATCCAAAATAGGAAGAGCTATGCAATTTGTTTATTGATCAGCAGAAATTGGAATCACTATTTTATCACGTTCTGGTGATTTTTAACAATTGTTTTCGTGAACCGAAAGTTTCTAGAAATTACAGCAAGATCAAATAACTATCATCCAAGAAGATCCTATAGGTTTAACTTGGCACAAACACTTATTAAAAACATAATACCACATCTAAACAGAAGCTAGATAGATTATTTATTCCTAAACAGAAGCAAAAAAAACTAAAAATAAAATTTGGTTGCCTCCCAACAAGCGCTATCGTTTAACGCCCCTAGCTAGGCATAAAAGCAAGGATAGATCTAGGTATTGCCATCTTTGGTAGGCAATCCATAAGTGGCCCTCATGATAGATTCATATGGTAATTTTATTTTCTTCCTAGGGAAGTGTTCCATGCCCTTCTTTAATGGAAATTGAAATCTAATATTCCCTTCCTTCATATCAATAATTGCACCAATCGTTATAAGGAAAGGTCTACCAAGAATAATAGGACAAGAAGGATTGCAATCTATATCAAGAACGATAAAATCTACGGGCACATAATTCCTATTTGCAACAATAAGAACATCATTAATTCTTCCCATAGGTTTCTTAATAGTGGAATCCGCAAGGTGCAAGTTTAGAGAGCAATCATCAAAATCACGGAAATCTAGCAAACCACACAAAGTTTTGGGAATAGTGGAGACACTAGCACCCAAATCACATAAAGCATAAAATTCATGATCCTTAATCTTAATTTTAATAGTTGGTTCCCACTCATCATAAAGTTTTCTAGGGATAGAAACTTCCAACTCAAGTTTTTCTTCATAAGATTGCATTAAGGCATCAACGATATGTTTGGTAAAGGCTTTATTTTGACTATAAGCATGAGGAGAATTTAGCACGGATTGCAACAAGGAAATACAATCAATTAAAGAGCAACTTTCATAATTAAATTCCTTGAAATCCAAAATAGTGGTTTTAGCAACATCTAGGGTTTTGCTTCCTTCAATCCCACTTTTATCAATTTTAGCATCAAGATCTAAAAACTCCGAATTTTCGAAAGGCCTTCTAGGTAAAAGTGGATCATATTCAGTGCCATCATTATCAAGATTCATATTGCAAAACAAAGATTTAATAGGAGACACATCAATAACTTTTAGATCTTCATCTTTATTTTCATGGAAATTGGAAGAACACGCTTTAATAAAGGCATCTTTCGTAGCACACATCCTAGCGGTTCTTTCCTTGCACTCATCAATGGAAATTCTCATGGATTTGAGAGACTCATTGATATCATGCTTAGGAGGAATAGATCTAAGCTTTAAAGAATCAACATCAAGAGAAATTCTATCAACGTTCCTAGCCAATTCATCAACTTTAAGCAATTTCTCTTCAAGCAAAGCATTAAAATTCTTTTGCGAATTCATAAACTCTTTAACACTAGTCTCAAATTCAAAGGGAATCTTATTAAAATTTCCATAAGAGTTGTTGTAGGAATTTCCATAATTATTAGAAGGATTACTAGGATAAGGCCTATGATTAAAATTCCCTCTATACGCGTTGTTACCAAAATTATTCCTACCAACAAAATTCACATCCATAGATTCATTATTATTCTCAATCAAAGTAGACAAAGGCATATCATTAGGATCATAATAAACACTCTTAGTAGCAAATAATTTTCATAAGTTCATCCATCTTTCCACTCAAAACATTAATTTCTTCTATTGCATGCACTTTTTTATTAGTAGATCTTTCAGTGTGCCATTGAGAATAATTAACCATAATATTATCTAGGAGTTTAGTAGCATCTCCTAAAGTGATTTCCATAAAAGTGCCTCCCGCGACCGAATCCAAAAGATTTCTAGAAGCAAAATTCAATCCGCATAATTTTTTTGTATAATCATCCACAAGTTCAAACCATGAATTACGTATCATTAATTTCATTCTCTCCCAAGCTTGTGCAACATGTTCATGATTAAGTTGCTTAAAATTCATAATATCGTTTCTAAAAGAGATGATCTTAGCGGGAGGAAAATATTTAGAGATAAAAGCATCTCTGCACTTGTTCCAAGAATCAATACTATTTTTAGGCAAAGACGAAAACCAAGCTTTAGCACGATCTCTAAGGGAAAAAGGAAATAGCTTCAATTTAACAATATCATTATCAACATCTTTCTTCTTTTGCATATCACATAGATCCATGAAGCTATTTAGATGAGTAGCGGCATCTTCACTAGGAAGGCCGGCGAATTGATCTTTCATAATAAGATTCAACAAAGCAGTATTGATTTCACAAGATTCAGTGTTGGTAAGAGGAGCAATCGAAGTGCTAAGGAAATCATTATTTTTGGTATTGGTAAAGTCACACAATTTGGTATTATCTTGAGCCATCGTGACAAACAAGCAATCCAACACACGAGCAAACAAAAAGCAAGCGAGAAAAAGGCAAACGGAAAAGAGAGGGCGAATAAAAGGGCAAGGGTGAAGTGGGGGAGAGGAAAACGAGAGGCAAATGGCAAATAATGTAATGCGAGAGATAAGGGATTGTGATGGGTACTTGGTATGTTGACTTTTGTGTAGACTCCCAAAGAACGGCGCGGAAATTCTTCTTGCTACCTCTTGAGCACTGCGTTGGATTTCCTTGAAGAGGAAAGGATGATGCAGCAAAGTAGCATAAGTATTTCCCTCAGTTTTTGAAAAACCAAGGTATCAATCCAGTAGGAGGCTACGCGTGAGTCCCTCGTACCTACACAAAGCAAATAACTCCTCGCAACCAACGCGAATAGGGGTTGTCAATCCCTTCACGGTCACTTACGAGAGTGAGATCTGATAGAGATGATAGATAGATAATATTTTTGGTATAAAGATGCAAAGTAAAATAAAAGGCAAAGTAAAAAAGCAAAGCAATAATAAAGTGATGGAAGATTAATATGATGAAGATAGACCCGCGGGCCATAGATTTCACTAGTGGCTTCTCTTAAGAGCATAAGTATTTTACGGTGGGTGAACGAATTACTGTTGAGCAATTGACAGAATTGAGCATAGTTATGAGAATATCTAGGCATGATCATGTATATAGGCATCACGTCCAAGACAAGTAGACCGACTCCTGCCTGCATCTACTACTATTACTCCACTCATCGACCGTTATCCAGCATGCATCTAGAGTATTAAGTTCAAGAAAACAGAGTAACACCTTAAACAAGATGACATGATGTAGAGGGATAAATTCATGCAATATGATAAAAACCCCATCTTGTTATCCTCGATGGCAACAATACAATACGTGCCTTGCTGCCCCTACTGTCACTGGGAAAGGACACCGCAAGATTGAACCCAAGCTAAGCACTTCTCCCATTGCAAGAAAAACAATCTAGTAGGCCAAACCAAACTGATAATTCGAAGAGACTTGCAAAGTTAACCAATCATACATAAAAGAATTCAGAGAAGATTCAAATATTGTTCATAGATAATCTTGATCATAAACCCACAATTCATCGGTCTCAACAAACACACCGCAAAAGAAGATTACATCGAATAGATCTCCACGAGAGAGGGGGAGAACATTGTATTGAGATCCAAAAAGAGAGAAGAAGCCATCTAGCTACTAACTATGGACCGGAAGGTCTGAAGTAAACTACCCACACTTCATCGGAGAGGCTATGGTGATGATGTAGAAGCCCTCCATGGTGGATTCCCCTTCCGGCGGAGCTTCGGAACAGCAAGATAGGATCTCGTGGGTACAGAAGGTTGCAGCGGTGGAATTAGGTTTTTGGCTCCGTATCTGATCGTTTGGGGGTACATAGGTATATATAGGAGGAAGAAGTACGTCGGTGGAGCTTCGTGGGCCCCACGAGGGTGGGGGCGCGCCTGGGGGGAGGGCGCGCCCCCTGCCTCGTGCCCACCTCGAAGCTTCCTTGGCGTAGGGCCCAAGTCTCCTGGGTCATATTCGGTGAGAAAATCACGTTCCCGAAGGTTTCATTCCGTTTGGACTCCGTTTGATATTCCATTTCTTCGAAACTCTGAAATAGGCAAAAAAACAGCAATTCTGGGCTGGGCCTCCGGTTAATAGGTTAGTCCCAAAAATAATATAAAAGTGGAAAATAAAGCCCAATATGGTCCAAAACAGTAGATAATATAGCATGAAGCAATCAAAAATTATAGATACGTTGGAGACGTATCAGTCCTTGGGGTGAACTTTGATCCAACAAATTTGGTCCCCGAATGTATTTGAAATTAATATATTTATACTAAACTTTAATACTTATTTGTAAGTATTTTGCCAAATCACAATCATAGATACTATATTTGTGGTAAATTCAAATTGTTTTTGTAATAAAATTTGCATTTTTAAAACATCACACCTTAGAACATATTTTAACCAAATCCACTTAAATGTGAGAAAACAAGAAATGACTAAATCCATGTCTACTTGGATTAACCGGTGACTTGTGCTTTAATAGTGTATTTGTATATGTGTATCCTTAAATATCTTAGTATGAATCTCTAAAGTGTATGGCATAAAAAGTATCTTGATAGTGGTGTCTTTACAATTATATATACACAACTAGAAAGATGCAGAGTGCACAAGATGTTTACGAGGAACTTGCTAGCTATGATGATGCTAAACTGGAACACACCTCAGTAATTGACATGTTATTGTAGCTATTGTTGTGATCGAAAAATCAATTTCGATAATTAGATAGAACATTATAAAGAAAATTCCTAAGATTATGAGTGTTACACGTGTAGTAATAGAAAGGAGACCTCCCCTAAAGCTCCCAGCCTTGGGGTACTCCCGGTGCTCCAATATCGAAAAATATATTATTAAACATTCCAAAAAAATGAAAAAAAATGAATGTTGATAGGGAATATGACTACAATTCCTTAAAATTTCAAGTCCAAAATCAAAATGCACATTGAGAAACAAAAAAGACAAATCCAGGTGTGAATAGTGTCAATGTTACTTTGGTCTTTTTTTTTTACACTATTTATGCTAGATTTCACATTTTTGTTTCTCAGTGTGTGTTTTGAGTTTGGACCTGAAATTTTTAGGGACAATAGGCACATTTCTTATGAACGTGCATTTTTTTTTAAAATTTTTTGAAATATTTAAAAATGTTTTTATGACATTGGAGTACTGGGAGTACCTCAAGGCTGGGAGCACCCGATATTTTCTCCTCCCCTAAAATAAGCAATGCTTTTATTTTTTCGATAATAATGTCTCTGCTCTTACTCGTCTCGCGGTCACGCCATTCGCACGTGCCTCTCTAGACTAGTCTCTCTCCCCGTCTTCCGCCGCGTCAGATCACGCGCCGCTCCTCCCGGTCGCCCTAGCGCCGCCACCGAGCGATCCCCCCGAACCCCCAAACCACGAGACCGCCCGCGGCGGCTGGCCAGCGCAGGGATGGGCGACGAGGCCAAGTACCTGGAGACGGCGCGGGCGGACCGCTCCGTGTGGCTCATGAAGTGCCCCCCCGTCGTCTCCCAGGCCTGGCAGGGCGCCTCCTCCTCCTCCGGCGATGCTAACCCTAACCCGGTCGTCGCCAAGGTCGTGCTGTCCCTCGACCCCCTCAGCTCCGCCGAGCCCTCCCTCCAGGCAAGGACCCCGCTGTTCCCCTTGTCCCCCGTGCTTCTGATTGATGTGCGGATTTGTTGAGTAGAGTCGCCTCGATTGAACTGCACAACCAATGGGTTGGTACGGGAGCTGTGTAGATCCTGATGATATGGTTGAACACATTTAGGTGCTTGTTTTAATCAGGTAGATTTAGGTGCTTGATGAGAATATAAACTACAGTATGATTGGAGACAATTGTGCTCATGAACAACAACGCGCCTTCTATATATGATTCGGGGATTTGTTTGAGTTCGCAAGCTAGGCTAGGAAGGAGTTTGGTGAAGACTAGTTGAACTGCAGCATAGTTTGTTAATAGATGAAGTGGATGGGTAAATCATAATCTCTGATGCTAGGATTGAGTGGGTAGGTGAAGAGAAAATACATTTTGCATGAGTTAATTACGTATAATGACTGTATTCTGCATACACCATGAAGAGCATAAAAATCTTATGCTGATTGACTTGTGCATTGAAGATACTCATTTGAAGAACTGCATGGCATACTGCTATGTTCCAACTGTTAATTGTCGCTCATTCTATGTCTGTATCATACTCATTATTTATTTCTTGCTTGTCGTGCTTATCGTTCTTACAATATGTTATTTGGAATGGCAGTTCAAGATGGAGATGTCTCAAACTAGTGTAGCCAGCACTTGCAATCTACCAAAGAGTTACTCCTTGAATATGTTCAAGGATTTTGTACCCATGTGTGTTTTCTCTGAGACTAATCAGGGTATGAAACAAATCCCTGCTCGTTATTATTGTAGTGCATGTGTCAATGTTTTTCTTATTTGTGTATTTTACTGGCCTGGATTTCTGTTGTCCTGACTGATGTGCTTGGTTTGGATTTGCACTTTGGTTCTGCCTATGTACTTTTGGTTTAACACAGATATTGATTTTATATGCAATAGTAATCTTGTGGAAACAGTCAAATATGCTGTACTATAATTCTGTGATGTGTCATGTCTTTAATATTCCGCACATGCTGCATATTTTCTACAAGAGAGCTGGACACGTGCACTTCAAATGTTTTTATCTATACATTGTGGTTGTCAATATGAATTTGTTAACATCTGCAAATGGTTTCAGCCCCAAACCTTTTACAGTTACTTGTACATCAATTATCTGACTTGAATGATTTAGTTTGGCATGCATGGATTTTCTGATTTTGATTGCACGACTTGGGCTATCTGTTGAATTTTAATGACAGTGATTGTCCCATCTTCATAATTTTGATACCCTGTTCTTCTAAAAAGTCGCCGTGGGAGCATAGAACATGCCATATATTTGTGAATTTGTCTATGTTGGCCTATTTGCTTAGAATTTAAATGATAGTGATTGTCCCATCTTCATAATTTTGATACCCTGTTCTTCTAAAAAGTCGCCGTGCGAGCATAGAACATTCCACCTTTTTCTTCATATATTTGTGAATTTGTCTATGTTGGCCTATTGTATCTGCCTGAATATTCTAAGCAATATTCTAAACCCACAACCACAAGTTTCAGGATTTAGAATTTAGTAGTGTAGCAGTAGTAAGGTGTCTTGGTGGTGATTGCATTTATTCCAAGATTAGTATTTTCTTGACATATAATTCATGTCTAGCATGTATTTTGGTTCTTACGGAATTCATGTAGCTTAGGAGTTTTTCTTGTGTATGTATTGTCCAGTGTTTTGTTAGGTGATGGGATGCTTTAGTCTGTGGGGACGTTTTACATAATTGTTGTGTGATCACCGAGTGCATAGTGCCTTCGATTCCCCAAACCTCAATAAACATTGCCATCAAACATGGTGTAGTTTTGGGTTGTTTTCCCATGCAATCTTCTCTCTGTGGTGATGTTCTGTTTTGACTCCATCATGTAAAATTTGAAACATATGAGATGTCAATGTTCACCATGCTCCCTGAGCAATTTTGCAGAATTTGTGCACATTGATACATCCTTTCAGTTATTTCAGAAAAAATAGGGAGACTACTGTCATATGTGGTGCTGTCTAACTTGCTGAGCTGCTTCTAAATTCATATAGCTCACTACGTAATATTGAAACCCTAACCTGCTAACTTCAGATGGCCTACCGCCGGTAACTGGTCACCACTGGCAGGTTACTGCCTGTAACAAGATTGAAAAGTTCGCACTTACTAGCAGCTCTGTGGTTCTTGGTTCTCGAAGACTTCTGGGATTCTTGGAGTGGCACAGTGGCACTTATTAGTTTTGAATATGACCGAAACATAACCTCTGTTTGTTGCAGGAAAGCTCTCATGTGAAGGAAAAGTCGAGCATAAATTCGACATGGAACCTCACAAGGATAACTTATTAAACTACGCAAAGTTATGCCGTGAAAGAACACAAAAGTCGATGGTTAAAACTAGAAAAGTGCAGGTGGAGTGCTTCAATGGCCCTTTCACCTTATCACGTCTTTAGGGTATTATAATTAACCATTATCTTCACTGCTTGTAGGTACTTGATAATGACCATGGAATGAGCATGAGACCCATGCCTGGCATGGTTGGTCTGATATCTTCTAGTTCCAAGGTAGTTGCTTCTTCTGCCATTTGTGGATTATCCATTGTGCTTTTGTCCATAGTGATATATGTCAACATTTGTTAATACATCGAGGTGGTTTTAATATGTCATGCATTGTTTCCCGAATTTAGATACAAAGTCAAGTTATGTAGAGTGTACATCCATTTTCGTATTAACTATATAACTGTTGATTGTAAAATGATTTGCAATTTTGAAGTTTTTCGTCCATTTTAGATCCGTACATCCATTTTTGTTCTGTTATTTGCCAAATATAATTTGTCATGACATATTTAAATTTGTGCTGTGCAGGAGAAGAGGAAGCCGACGCCAACCAAACCATCCGATGTCAAAAGGACACGTAGGGATCGTCGGGAACTGGAAAACATTATCTTCAAGCTTTTCGAAAAGCAGCCTAACTGGGCACTGAAGGCTCTAGTGCAAGAGACTGACCAGCCAGAGGTACTTCCTAAGCTTATCCCTGGCATCGTTAGCAGGGAAAAAAGAAAAATCTGTCCTGCTAATATGAAGTGGTTTCCAGCACAGATCTGCAATTTGTTCGTTTCTCAGTGACCACTTACTTACGCATCTGTTTACGCTTGGCTCTATGCAGCAATTCCTGAAGGAGATATTGAACGACCTCTGTATGTACAACAAGCGAGGGCCGAACCAGGGCACGCACGAGCTCAAGCCCGAGTACAAGAAGTCGTCGGAGGACGCCGCCGGTGCTGCTCCGTGAAGATGATTTGCGTATCCGACTGCTGTTGTATAACTGTGTACCTGTTGGCTTTGATGTGCGGAACGATGAGTTGTCTATCTGAAACCTCCGACCATGCCTGGGCTGCATTTGTTTGCTTTTTATTAAGAAGGCATTGTTGTAACTGTATGGGTATAAGATGATACACATACAACACATGTCACAGGGAAATGAATCTACTGATAAACCACAGTACCACATGAGATATCGTTTCATTGACAAGAGGCACGCCGAGGATTCGACGTGTGTGTGATCTGTACTCCTTTTGAGAACTCACGTGCTTCAAAATAATCCAACATATTTTGGCAAAATCTAGTCTAATCTTAAACCTGATTTGTCCAAACAATTTTGAGGGAACGAGAGAGAATTGAGATGCGACGAACTATTCATTGAGCCATTTTTTTGAAAGGTTCATTGAGCCATTTGGCTGTGCTTTTTTTATTTAATTGCTTATTATTAATCTGCTCTAAATAAAATTGCTTATTAATCAGCGGAGACACCCCCGCTCTGGTGTCCGCTCCAGAGGCCTCTCCACTGTTGGATTATTAAATGGACGGTGGATGAGAAAGAGAAACCTCCTCCCCACTTCCCCAGCCTCGCTAAACCGCCCGCCGCTCCCTCCTCTCCTGCCCTGTTCGGCTCGGCTCTGCTCTAGGGCCCCGGCCGCTTTCTTCGTCGTTGCCACCGCCGCTGCCGCTCCGATCGCTGCTCTTCCCCCGCCACAGCCCCCTCCACCTCCGTCTCCAGGTATTCAAATCTTCTATTCATCTCTGCCGCCTCTCTCTCCTCCTGGTCAGGGAACAGCGCGCCATGTACGCCAGCTGTTTGTTGAAATGTCTCAGCGGTCACCGGCGCATTTCCGCCATCTGCGTGCTTCGTCCCTCCCCCCGATCCGCGGTTAGTCTACGGTCGGAATCGGGCGGTAGCAGTAGTGTGATCCCAGTACAAGGCCGCTCCTTTTGGATAAACGGGCGGTGCGGGAGGCGGCCCCTGGATTGAGTAGAGAAAATTAAAAATCAAATGATGCCCCGTGCTGTGCATTCTGGATTGCCGATTGATATGGGAATGGAGCTCATACCTGCCACTGCATTAGCTACTTAGCTTAGTACGTCATCATTGTTTGTCTAGAAAGTGGACGGCCTCATGGCAGAGATTCCTCGGCATTTGTGTTTAGGCTTATGTCAGACACCGTCCCTGAGTGTGTGCCTGAGAGACACAATTCAAGCCGTTGCACTAGTTCTCTAGGCTTTCGGAAACTTGACTCGTTTAGACATTGCCAGTCCACGTAATTGAATAACAAACAATCTCGTGCGTCGCGGCATGTCATTGGAAAAAAATAACAACGCATTGATAATATACTAAACACTATTGTTGCTGTTCTTATTGTCGACCCTGTTGCTCATGCCATCCGTTGTTAGTTCCCATTTCAGGTGATAAAGAACAAGCCTGTCGGAACAAAATTAGCAAGACCATGTCTAGAATGTGTCTTTTGGCCATTGTACTTTGTGTTTTCGCTCTGTCTCTTATATTTATGTATGCATTTAGTTACTCACAAGACCATTAAATATGTTTTAGTTACAATTGTCTCATGTTAGCTTGGAAGATATTCAGCTGTTTTCCTAATGCATATTCTCAGTCATATTGTATTTTGCTAGAAAAATATTACACTGGACACGTAAAAGGCTCAAGATCAAGAGAATTGATTTGCTAGAGCAAAGTGTTGAAGGGGAACAATTGCTCTGGTTTTCTTTTTGTTATGTTCAAGGGGGAAATAAGGGTATTTTCCAGTGATTTTGTTTGTGGTTATATCATTTAAACGTTCTTTTGTCTCTGCATGTAGATTACGATGGGTTCTGTTGGCACTGGATTGCTGAAGGGCTTGAGGAGAGTCTTAGAGAAGCAAAGGAAACCAGTTGGTTGGTTATTTTCTATTCTTATTCATTATGATTGATGATAAGCACAGTCATACTGAGGAGTAAGGGGAAAGCTTCATTACTGGCTCTTTGTAGATTTATGCAGAACATCACGAGCTTGGAGTTCTACAGTTTCTTTCTCCGATATTGATGAGAAGGATGACATGGGTGATGATGGCGATTTGAAAGATTCAAGGAGAGAGTTAGAACCCCAAAGCGTGGACCCCAAGAAGGGCTGGGGATTCCGTGGCGTTCATAGGGTATTTATATGTTATGTGATACAGTGATTTGCTGCTTGGTTCCATGGACTCCAGGAGCATAAACTGACACTTATTGGTATGTTTTGTCCTTGCTAGGCTATAATATGTGGTAAAGTTGGACAAGCGCCCGTGCAGAAAATTTTACGTAATGGGCGGACGATAACTATATTTACTATTGGAACTGGTGGCATGTTTGACCAGCGGGTAATTGGGTCTGCGGATACACCAAAGCCGGCTCAGTGGCATCGAATAGCTGTTCATAGCGAGCATCTAGGTGCTTATGCTGTTCAGAAGTTGGTGAAAAAGTATGTGATTCAAATACAAACATTTCATCTTTTCTCTCCCCATATAGATGTAGCAAGTCTTGGATTTTATCTTCAGTTGGAACATGTTATCTTCATTCATGCCTTATTTCAGCTCTGCGGTATATATCGAGGGTGAAATCGAAACCAGGGTCTACAATGACGGCATTGATGGTCAAGTCAGGAGTATACCGGAGATCTGTATTCGGGGTGATGGTATGCTGATCAACATTGACTAACAATTTAATGCTAATTCAATTTTGTTGTAGTAATATTTGATAAGGAGTAATTCTGTCATAATAGTTTTTATAGGTAACTCAGTGACTGTTGTATTTTGCTTGCTAATATTCTTTTTATTCTGTATATCTAACTGAACACAGCCATGCGTTCTGCCTTTTTCAATTATACTTTTCTTTTGTACTACTCCCTCTGTCCCATAATATAAGGGCATTTTTGACACGGCTCTTATATTATGGACGGAGGGAGTAGTTTACTATATTAGTCTTGCTAAATCTCAGTCGACTGAGACTTAGTTATGTCTCCGTCGATGCTATATTCGTGAGATCTTACATGAGATCCATGCAAAAAAAAGTTTTTTTTTCTTGTTCTTTCTTACATGTTATGCACTTGACTGAGACTTGGTTAAATCTTAGTCGACTGAGACCTAGCCACACCCATTATGCATTATCGTCATGCAAAAGCTAATCTTCTGAGTAATTGTTTTGTGTACAGGTAAGATTCGACTGGTTAAATCTGGGGAGAGTGCTGCTAGCATATCACTAGATGAGCTGAGTAAGTTTGATGACTATCTTAAGGTTCTGAAATACAGGAATGTTTCTTTTATTTATGTTCGTCGAGCATTATGTGTTAGTCCACGGTCTAAACAATGTTTGGCATACTGATATATGTTTCTATATTACTATACAAACCATGATAACAATAACCTTTGGACGCAGGAGACGGATTGTTCTAGTTACAGCTATCAATGTCAGCATAAGCAGGTCAGGACTAGATATCTTGCTTGAGGCCTTTTTCCAATGTGTGTGTTTTGTTAGCTTTAGTAGTGTTAGGTTTTGACTGTTGAGTCGTATCTAAATGTTGTGCTGGTTGCAAGTTCTGAGTTTTTTCTCCTTTCAGTTTGGCTTTAATTTTGCATTATTTGTGGAACACCTTCAACTATCAAGCATTACCCTCTCTCATTCAGTGTTATTGTGTTTCCATGGTTGAGAAACATCCACAATCGATACACATCCTTTTTACAACTTTCACGACCTTAAAGTAGGGGTAGAGCAGTATTATTGCCGTAACTACGCTGTTGACCTATGCTGTAGACTTTCCCAGTAAACAACATTCTGAAACAACACATCCCAATAAATGGACAAACTGACTTCATAATGTGAGTTGTATCTTCATCGCGAGGAACTTTATGATGTTGGTACACTAGTGGTAATTCTGGCTTTACAGTATTCCAAACCTTGAATCCTAAGGCATTTTCCCTTTTATTCATGTTTTAATCTGTTTGTACATGTTGGTGGGCAGTAGACAGTTTTCTCTGGAATGCTCTAGGTATCTATGAAGAGTAGCACAGTGAGATCCACCTAGGTCAAATCTTATTCCAAATTTTCTGGCCGATATGGTAACAAAGGAACACATTGAACAGAAATTGCAGAGTTGAACTGGCAAAGTAACTGTTCACTCACTCTACATTATCATTATTAGAGTTAGTTTTTCACTATATATCAACTGCATAAATTGAGAATGAGAACCAAAGCCATATTCTAGAATCGAAAACAAACAGTTGTAGATGAAGTTATATTCTCCTCATAAAAAATAAAAGGAAGGCAGAAAACCAGTTTCATATATCTCCAGTGAACGAAGCTTGCATACATTCGGAAGCATAATGATATTGAAACCTCATATCATAAGATCGATCATATTTACAATTGACATGTTGCCTAGGAATATCAAACATAAATTACTACAAATATAACTCTTCAGTAGATTGGCAGACTCACATCAGTAATGTCCAAAGATGACTCAGAGCATCATTGGGATGTTCCTTACTTCGAAAAGCTTCTCACCTAGCTAGAGTGAGCATGACTTTGCTGATGTTGAAGGCCTCCCCTTATCTCTTGAGCTCCTTCTGAGCATCTCTCTCATGCCATCGGCGACTCGTACAGCTGGGCTTGACAGAGCCATCCTGCAGAATGCCATATGCGCCTTGATAGCCTCTTTGACGCCATCTTGGCCTCTTCCCTCTCTACTGAGTTCATCCCCTACGGCCTCCGAGCATAGACCGCAGAGCCATTCCCCTCCAAAGTTGGCCTTGATGCTCTTTATGTACTCCTGGGTGCACTCCTCTTTGAAGTCACAGCATGCACACCTCATCGACTCAGTGTCCATCTTCAGTGTTGATGGAGACGATATGCGAAAAACAGGAGGTGCGTAGCAGCAGAGCTGGAGAAAGAGGGAGGGAGTGGACGAACAGAAGGGAGCGATAAGGGGACCTTGGGACTAGGCTGCTAGCCTACTTGTATGGAAAATGTGAAGAGCTTGTTTTTTTTCCTTTGGCTTGTCTGGGTTAGCTTGATCGATTATTGAAATTCCGGGATTTGCCCTGGCCCATAGCATCTTGAGCAGTGCACTAGGTTGTGAGAGCATATGTGTTTGCTGACACTTTATACTAGGTAAAATTGGCGATGCGGGGAAACCTTAGTCACATGGCTGCTGCTGTGTTGAAGGTACATGTGGGAGAAGATGTTGTTGGTTGGTCTTGTTAGCTATGATCCTATGACGATAACCCAGCTGGTAGAGTTCATGGCTGCCCCCTTGCACGTGTACGGTTTTCACGCGACAAGTATTTTGCATAATACTCCCTCCATTCCTAAATATATGACCTCTCAGAGATTCTAATATATATGGATTACATACGGAGCAAAATGAGTGAATCTACACTTTAAGTTATGTCGATATACATCCGTATGTAGGAACGGAGGGAGTACATCTTAACAGTGGTCATTGCATGTTTCTTATAGCTAGAGTTTTACTTCCACATGCGCTCATGTGGATCCCAGCAGCGTTGATTTTACTCTCCTCAACTCTCCATTGTAAACCTTATACTTTTGCTGCGCAGGCCGCAACTCATAACTAGCGGTGAGTCAATTTGGGAATAAGGCGCTGCTTTGTTGAAGCCGTGGATGCTGAGAAAGATGGATATCGTCACATCTTCAACCTTGGCAGAAGCGGTTAGACTTACTGGTGGATGCGCGTAAAGCCTTCCCGGAACCCGGGCTCGCGTGTTTTACCATGCTGCGGGTGGTGACTGATGAACTGTTTTACAAGGGTTGATGATAACAATGATAATGATTTACGTACTGAATGATTGTTCAAGATAAGGCATGGTAGAACGGCGTGTAGCGCGGCACATAAGGTCCGGTCCTGTGAGTTATCTTGTGGAGCGGGGAGGCAGTAGTTTGGAATGGTCACAAAATTGCTGACCGTGGCTGCCTGACGTAGCTAGTGTGGACCATTGACTTGGTGAGTAGGCAGCAGCGCACCGGAGTCGATGGTGACCATCTCGCGATCGCGCCCAGACGCCGGTAAAAACGGATGGGAGTGAATAATCTAGGCCCTGCCTGCCAAAAGCTTGGCACGTACGCCCGTGAGATTTTTTTTTTTTGAGAATCAGATTTGGCTCTAGTTTTGGATAGCGCAAGCAAGGAGGTGGCCAGGCCTTGGATGATTAGATCTCTATTCGGGGGCGCACTAGTGGGTACTGCGTAGGGCCTGGGCGGAGCAGGTGGCACGAACGAACAGCGCTCGTCTGCGTGGCCGCGGGGACAAATGTCCGGCTCAGCTGTTCGGCAAGTACTTTTGGTGTAGTGTGAGAGCATCTTCAACAGCCGTGCTAAACTAGTACCGCACCGTAAATTAGTCTGTTTTAGCGCGCGCGCAACGCGGTGGGTCGCTTCAGCGGGCGCGCAAAAACGACGCGCGCGCTTATAACGAAGGCGCGGTCGAAAACACTTGTCTGTGAGGTGTATTTTGGCGCCGCTACTAAATGCAGGCACACTCGAGCACTCGCGCGCGCTCTCTCTCTCTCTCCTCTTCCCACGCCACGCACGGCGCCGGGCGCCGGCACCCATCCATGGACGCGACACCGCACCCCGCCACCCGCCAGGCTACCGCGACCCGCCGCCGCCGCCCGCGGCCGTGGCATGGAAACCCTAGTGCGGAGCGTTGGCGCCGCCATCGCCGAGCTCACGAAGCGTCGGCCTCACGCGACCTCTTCTGCCGCCGCGGATGACCACGGGCCGGTGAACATCGCGGCGGCCGTCCGTGCGCCGCCCAAGACCGTCGAAGGTCCCCAATGCGGCGCGGCCAAGAAAGGCAAAACATCCGCGAAGAAGAACAAGGCGGCGGACGGCTCCGACAAAGACGAAGGCGAGGGAAAGAAGCTTGCGATGCTCGACGGCGGCATGGCGGCTCATCAAGCGTCGGCGAGCTCACTCGTTGAGCCGCCACGACGCCAAGCACCACGTGTTCGACGAAATGCCCCCAAGGTGAAAAAATTTCCAACTTTTCTTTTCTTGTTATTTTTTCAATGCATCATCACATATAGATAGCTTATTTGCATTGTTCAAAAAACTTTGTAGTCTCAACGATGATGCATACATGTCAACTATGGGTGTTGGGTCCAACAATTCGCATTGGTCTCAAACCAATGACATCCATTTCGAAGACCATGAGTTTGAGGTGGACGAGGAGAGTGAGGGCATTGTCGAGGCGCCGAAAGGAAGAGCGGGCAATTACACCACCAACGATGACAAGTTACTATGCTATACTTATTTGCAAGTGTTGAGGGGGCGAATGAAAGAACACTTTGATGCTCACAACGTGAGTGGAATTGACCGCTCCGAGAGATCACTTCGGTCCCGATGGTCGACAATCAATTCGGATTGTCAAAAGTGGGCGGCTTGTCAAAAGGCGGTTGACAAGATTAACCCAAGTGGCACAAATGAGGATGATCGAGTAAGTGGCATCTCATATATGTTCATCATACTTGTTTTTGGTGACCGAAGTGCTAACTTGTTTTGTTTTTCTTGTAGTACAACATTGCACAAAACTTGTTCAAAGAAGAGACGAGGACAACCAAGAAGGGGAAGATCAAGAAAGGAAGGGTCTTTACCTTGCCTCATTGCTATGAAGTGTTAAAGGATGATGAGAAATGGAAGAAGCGTGATGGTTTGGATGATTTGCATTTGAGCAACAAACGCAAGCGAACAATTGAGTTGAACGATGATGATGCATCAAGTGATGACGGCAAGAGAAGCCCCACACCCAACTCGATTTCATACTCGAAGCCAAAACGACCGGATGGGTGCAAGAAAGACAAAACCGAAAAGCAGAAGAGGAAAGGAGATGATGAGCTCAAAAATGCTATGAAAGCTATTGTGAAGGCAAGGGTCGAAGCCAACGAGGTGAGGAAAATGGCAAGGAACCAAGATGCCGCGGCCGAGGAGAGGAGGTTGGCGGCTGAGGAGAGAAGGGTGGCGGCCGAGGAGAGGAAGGTGGCTTTGGAGGAGAGGAAAGTGAGCAATGAGGAGCGAAATAGATTGTTGGAATGGGAGAAGCACTTGTTCTTCTTGGACACATCCAACCTCAATGAAGCGCAAAAGGAATATGTCAATCTTGCCCGTGAAGAAGTGTTGATCCAAAAAAGAGCCATGATCCGCATGAGTGGCGGTGGCCTTGGCGGCATGAGTGGTTGTGGCCTCGGCGGCATGGGTGGCGGTGGCCTTGGCGCCATGGGTGGCGGTGGCCTTCGCGCCATGGGAGGCATGGGTGGCTTCGGAGCCATGGGAGGCATGGGTGCACCTCCGGCCGCCATGGGAGGCATGGGTGCATCTCCGGCCGCCATGGGAGGCATGGGTGCATCTCCGGCCGCCATGGGAGGCATGGGTGGCTTTGGAGCACCCTCCGACGCTATGGCCGCCATGGGAGGCATGAGTTTTACTTCTCTCATGGGAGGCATGGGTGCACCTCCGGCCGCCATGGGTGGAATGTCTTTCGATGTGCCTTCTCACACACATTCCCATGAAGACGCCGTTGAAGATCTTGCCAACACCGTCGGAGCTTCACGTGATGCGGTGCGTGATGAGGAGAGGGAGGAAGATTCATCTTCGGAGGCGGAAGAATCGTCTTCGGAAGATGAGGACGAAGACGAAGAAGATGATTGATGTGTCTTTCATGTCTTGAACTTTAGTTTGCATTTGAACTTGGTTGGATGAACTTGTGGGCATGATTTTGAACTTGTGGGCATGAACTTTTATTCATCAACTTGTTTGTGTCAAATTTCACATGTTCATTGCATTTTGATGAATGTTTCAAACTCATTTTGTGTCCAAAATATCATATATGTTTAAATGCTCGCGAGTCGCAAGACGCTGTATTTTTTGCGCTGCATTCTTTGGAGCGGGTGCTGCTGCATTATAGCGCTGTCTTTGGAGCCAATATTGGGCGCCGCTAAAAAAGCCGGAAGGCTTGGCAACAAACAGGTTTTTTGCGCGGCTGTTGGAGATGCTCTGAACAACCAATACCCGCGTGCACCTGCCCGCGCCGGCGCGACGGAGGTGTTAGAAATGTGAGCAATTTATCGAATGATTTTATTAACAGAAATACTAGATAAAGCATGACCAGAATAGTAGTGATGAAACAAGCCATGCGATTTGATAAAGAAAAGGTAAACAACATCTTCATATATGAACTGTAACTAAACATATCTAGAGCAGACAGTATAGCAAGTTACATATATGAAATAGAGTCTAACATATCTAGGGCAAATACTAGAACAAAGAACTGTAGCAGGACCTCTAATAGAAAGGAGAAGAACACGTACGGGACAACAGCAGCAGAAGCGCTGGACTTGGGGTCGGTGTCCTCACCTGCCATGTCGTCGAGGAGGTCGTGGACGTCGGGGAAGAAGTCGTCGTCGGGGAAGTAGTCGTCGGCGACCGGATCGTCCGTGATGAAGCAATGAGTAGTCGCTACCGAGCGCCCCAAAACCTTATCACCCTTCTCCGTCTGACAGACTCAAAATGTGCGTTTCAGAGGTTTATCGTCCGACGCGTGCGATGCACGCCGCAAGCCGGGATGAGGAAGACAACAGCAGCTCAGAGATGGAACCGATGGCGAAGGAAGGAATAGTTCTGGTGCGTCTCTCTGGAAGGAGCGACCTCCCTTTTATAGGCGCAAGAGAAGGAGGCGAGAGGGCAGCGACGGGAGGCGAAACGAAGAGACGGAGATGAAGCGAACAGCCAGCAGCCGAAGAGCTGCACCGTTCGCATTCGAACTCCACTTTCGTATACCCGTAGTGCGTGGTAAAAAATTTAGACATCGGCTCATTCTCGTAACCCGCGGCGCGGCGGGCGGCAGAGGAGGAGCGCGCGTGGATGCCCCTCTTGTTCTCATGCTCATACAAATGAGGAAAGAACCTCCCTTATAAGAAGGTCCAACTCCCACTCAACTAGCAATGTGAGACTAAACTCTAGTAGTATCCCTTGACTTGCACAAATGAGCTAAGTGGGCCTCTGAGATTTATTAGGAATTTCTAAAACTGCTATTGAGTTAGACTCAGAATAGACAAAATTCCGACCGCAGGAGGAGGCCGTGGAAGATGGCCACCGGGTGCGCGCGCGGCGCGTACGTAGAAGCAGGAGGGAGCACCTGAGACAGGGACAGCGAGCCGATCGTCCCGGCGCGTCGCGGGGGTTGGACGGACGCGCGTGCGTAGGACGGTACGAGGCTGGCTGGCGAGCGCACGGGGCCGTGCCGGGGGTCACGGGCGCGGGGGCAAGGCACGTGGACGCGCCGTGGAGTTTCTCGCCGCGGCCCCGACAGCCCCCGCCCCGCAGCGCTGCCCGTAGCTAGCCTAGCTAGGGGCACTGCACCTCCACGTGAAGCCCAGCCAACCCCCTCCCCGCGCCACTGACCTCCAGCTCCAGGCCACCTCCGTCCGACTCGGCCCAGGCCCAGGCCCCTACCCGTCCCTACGGGCTATCGTGGATCCATCCTGCAAGTTGAACCATGCATGTCCTCTCCGGACCGTCGATCGAGTCGCGCGCCTGCCGGGCCATGGATGTCTGTTGGTGCGTAGCGTGGTGCAGACCTGCAGCCTGCGTCAGCAAACCAAGCGGCTGGAGGATCGACCCAGCCGGCGTCGATCACCGACGAGAGGCGCTGGCGCCGGCACGATCACAAGCGTTGGTGAACTCCTTCATGGCTGTAAATCACGAGATAGCGCGTGGTAGTACTGTACTGAGTACTGAACCTCCCCTTTGGACACGGCCACAAGGGTGTCGATCTGTCAGGTACAGTTTCCGGACTGATTTAATGGACCACGCATACGCCGATCGTCCCGCAGGCCACCACACCGATACGTACGCCAGCTGATTATGCTCGATCCTTTCATTGCCGCCAAAGAATACGGATAGATCTATCGCTTTCTTTCTTTCAGGAGAAGAAAGAAAGGCGATCTCGTCTCCAGCCGCCTGGGCGCCTTCCTCCGCTGCCGTTCTCCGGCGGCTCCCCTCCGCTGACGACCTCGGTCGTTCATGGTGAGGAAGGTCGCCGGATCCACACGTATGGATTGTTTTAGGCATTAGTTTTTAGGGTTTTGGGTTGTTTATTGTCTTGGCTTTGGCGGTGGCGATGACGGCATCGACTAATAAATCTTCAGGTTGGTCCCCAACGAGGTGATCCATTTTTGGGATGGATTTAGAAACCAATCTTTTCAAGCAAGGATGGTGCGGCGGCGGCATCTTCGTGGTGGACCTGTGTCCTCGAGCTCCGCCGTTGCGACGGCGTTTGCTCCAGCGCCGGCGCGGAGCTTCGGAGGTAGTCCAGGAGCGGATGCGGATTGTGCTCCGCATCCGCGGCATTTAAAAGATGGTTGATCGTGCGCTGGGTTCGTGGTTCGTGGCATGCAGGTATGGTTTTGTGGTTAGTTGGTCGGTGGTGCCAGATCTGGAGTCCGATGGCGTGTCCGGGGTGTTGTCCGGGTCTGATTCGTTCAACGGCAATGGTTTCACCTTTATTGGCGAGTCACCTTGGAGGTCCGCAAAGCTGCATATCAGTGATGGAGCCGTGTCGAGCTCGGGTGTGGAGGTGATCCGTCATTTTCTTCTTTGATGGTTGCTATGATGATGCCAGAGGCAAGTGACAGGCGTTGGTGTCAAGCTCAGAGGATTCTTCAGTCTTGTTTGTAATTTTATATATTGGTTGGTCTTCCCGTGTCAAAGACTAGTGTTATGTTGTCTTCTTAGTTTTGTCAGGTTGGTATGTACGTGGCTTGTACTATAATCTTTACGATATAAATGAGACACGTATTACCATAAAAAGTATGGATAGATTTTTTTAGGAAAATAATACCGATAGATGGACGATGATTCCGACTTGTAAGAGATTGCCCCCACCTTGGCCACTATTGTGAAGTGTCGACCTGGCCAATCAACACCCTATATCAAAGGACCACATATAGGGTAGTGCATCATTATCTTTTTTTTGACTTATGTGAAGTATAGTGCCCATGTGGCGAGCAAATGGGCTAGGTCCATTCGGTCATTTCTCAATGGTAGGAGTGGTTTTCTTCGGGGTTTTTTTTGGGCCTTTCACTTTTTTCTAAAAGAGGACGGGTTTTAGCTCAATGTTATAACTTAACCCCGTGCTTGAAAAGAAGGCATATAACTTTTGTTTGAGGTCAAACAGTACAAAGTTTGACCAAGTTGATAGAAAAAACTACCAACAACCACAATGCTAGATTGGTATAATATATGGAAATATATTTTATTTTGTGTGTTTAATGATTAATTTGGTACTGTAGTTGTTGATAGTTTTTGTGATTTTACATTGTTTCGCTTCAATCAAAATTTATACGCCTTCTTTTTTCAAGAACGTAGGGAGTGCGTCTTTACCCGCCGGTCCGGATTGGTACATTCTTGTGCAACTTTATCTATACATATATGTTTGCATAGTGGTTTGTTTTCCTTGATCAAGAAAGCATATGACTATTTTGTGAACTAATCAACTAACAGTTTCGTTTAAGTTTCATTTGGGATGAAGTCTTTTTAATTTGAAACAATTCCTTATTTAATACTATCTTAAATTTTGTTTCCTTATTTGACATCGAAAAACTTTTTCTTCCCTATATAACAACGACTCTAAATTTTATGCCTTTTATAACACTTTCGTCTATTTTGAGCCTAAATGACACTTAAAAAGACTCTTTTACCCCTTATGTGGTATGTGTGTGTGCGGGGCAGTAACGCAGACACACGCAGCTTCAGTGCGAGGGCAGTAGTACATACACACGCAGCACACTCGCAGGCAGCAACACACCCATGCAGCACAGTCACGCGCAGCAGCACACACGCACGCAGCACGCTCACAGGCAGCGGCACACACTGCACGTAGACAGTAGCAGCAGCGCGCACACACGTGCAGCAGCAGCAGCACACACACACATCACACTGGCACGCACATCAGCACACACCCACGCAGCACACACAGTAAGCCAATGTGGACGCCTGCACGTACACACGCAGTAGTGAACACACACGCAACAGTAGCCCACATGTATATGCGCGCGCGCACACACACGCAACATCACATACGCGCGCACACAAATATACCACATGAGGGCAAAAGGGTCTTTTCATATACCATTTAGATTTAAAATGGACAGAAGTGTTATAAAAGGCATAAAATTTAAACTTGTTGTTAGATAGGAAAGAAATTATTCGTCAATGTCAAATAGGGCATAAAATTTAGACACGATGTTAAATAAGAAATTCTCTCTTTTAATTTAGAGGAGCCACAACAAAGGAAAGTCAAGGAGAGCTAGAGATTAAAGCTTGGAGATGCCCAAGACACCCCCAATTTGTGTGAAAGAAGTCTCAAAAGGCTAAGCTTGGAGATACTTAAGGCATCCCCATTCTTTATCAACCTTCTACTATGACTTTGTTAAACTTTTTTTATTCATCCTTGCACTATGTGTAGTTTGTTGGAGCGTCAATTTTATTTTAACCTTTTTAATAAATATAATCATCACATCTAAGAGTCACCTATGAGAAAGTGAGAGTTTTGCATGGCTTGATCATTTGCCCTATGTACTTCACCTACCTCTGTGATAGTAAAAGTGACCAACTAAACACATAAATTGTCCCTTTTCACTTATACTTACCGGAAAGTTGAAATCATGGTTGGCACTTGAGTTAATATTATATCTTGGGCATATTTTCATTGACTTGGTACTGAATAATTAGACTGCATGCTTGAGAAGAATAAGACATGATAAAAACATCAACTAAAGTTGGAAAACACATGAGTGAATACTTGGCAATAATTTTGAGACATTCTGAAAGCCACTAAATTTGCATTGGTATAAAGCTCCTGTTATTTAGAGATATAATACCACATTAATGTTCAGTTGAACCATTGCCATTCTTTCATGTAAATATGACAACATTTTGAAACTCTAGTATTTGACTAGATTGGCACAATCTTATTTTGTTTGCAACCATTGATAGACTTGCGTCTTTGATGTGGCTGGGGCGAGGTGATGGTTAATTCCTACCAACTATCCTCCTCGGGGTACTTAGCATTTTGTTCTATGCAACATAATGCCCTGATTTTGTTGTTTACTTTTTGAGTTCTTTATGGTTAATGCAAGTATTAGTTTTTATGCTTCCACCAAAATAGTATTATTGCTAGACTCTTATGTATTCAGTATTGTCCAATTTAACACTGAGACATGGTGCATACTTCGATGATACATCCAACCCCGTGGGATGACTTCCTCTCGTTATCCTACACATAAACACAGTATTTCCGCAAAACAACATGATACCTACCTATTATGGAATTTTCATAGCCATCCCAAGCATATCGTCATGCACTACCATCATTTATTCACATTACATAACTAGAGATATGATCCTTATTGTCGTGTGCTTTACATGATCATTATATCTAGCTTCATAACACAAAATGACCATAGTTTATCAAATTCGGGAGTTACGCTCAAGCTTGGGATTACCTAGTAGGCCGGTACACTTCCAAAGGCATTCATATAGAATTTATTCATGTTCATAGTATTTTCTCTGTTTACATTGAGTTGGAGTTGAGAAAAGTGTATTGATCATCATTGTAAGGCGTTGCTTCTTCAATGAGAGAAAAAAATGTGCCGATGAGAGAAAAGTATATTTGTTTTACGTCATGACCTTTTTTTTAGATGCACGATTAATAGTTCATTTAATACCCATTGAACACTTTCTAATACTCCATGAACATTTGTTTAAACCAGTAAACACTCTTTATAATTACATGAACATTTCAAATAACTTTTTACATGATTTTTTTGAATACATGGTGATTTTTTGTAATACATGATAAACATTTATAATTACACCATAAGTTATTTTTAAAATACATCATGATTTTTTTAATATCGTTGAATATTTTCTTAATACTAGACACACCTTTTCTTTAAACTTTGAAGATTGTTTTAATTGCAGGAATGCCTTTTTAATACAAGAGAATTATATATTTAGTTGTGCTATGAGTTTTTGAATACATCATGAACATTTTTGGAAATACAGAATGAAAATTTTGTTCTGACCATTTTGTTGGTAATATCCGAGAAAAAAAATTGTAAGATATTAAATGAAAATTTTCTAATGCACTACGTGCATTTTGAAATAGTTTCTGCAGCAGAAGCGATCACATATGGAACATGTCTGTCCTAAGAGAAAACCGGTGGTGTGCGTTCCTTCGTGGACCCGGTCGAACACAGTGTGTCATGTAGGCGAGGCAGGCGTCTAGGTCGCTATAAGCGAGATATAGACGCACCCTGGACACACCTCCCATGCATGCATGCCACTTCGATCAACCTCCAGCGCGCGCTGCACCGCACCGCACCACCCAAGCGTAGAGCATGCATGCAAACACGTGCCAAGCATGCCGAGAAGGCGAGAACACGTGTAGTACCACGCAGTACAAGCCGACCGATCACTCGCGTGCACTCCTGGCTCGATCGGTGTGCGTACGAAGTACGGCGACACCACCACCGCTTAACCGACCCGATCGACGGGTCCTCATCCTCATCCTCATCCTTGCTACCCACATATATACGCGTGCCAATGCACACGCCGATCCATCTACTATCCGTCGAGGTCACGATGAGAGGGACCGCGCCCCTCGCCGCGCTCCTCGCCGTGCTCCTCCTGGTCGCCGCGGCGTGCGCGGGGAGGGAGGAGGAGGACCCGGAGGTGACGGCGTGCAAGCAGCAGTGCGCGGGGCAGCGGCAGTTCGGCGCGGAGGAGCGGCGGTACTGCGTGGCGGCATGCGACGAGTACGGCCGGATGAAGAAGCGCCGGGAGGAGAAGGAGGGTCCACGCAGCGCGGAGAAGGAGCGCGACCGGTGCCTGCACGAGTGCCGTGCCGGCCCGCGCAAGCCGGGTTGCGAGAAAAGGTGCGTCGACGAGTACGAGCGGGCCACCCACCAAGGCACCAAGCCGGACGACGCGTGACGAGGAGGACGTCGACGTTGTTGTTGCCTCCTGCGGAGTATTACCGAGTCGAGCGAGTTGAAGCTTGTTTCGGGGTAGAAGAAAGTTGTGCAAGCTCAGGTCATCAATAAATAAACAAAGGAGCAGTCCACTGAATTTCAAATTTGGGTCAATCAATTTTGAGTAGTTCGTCAGAGTGAGCCGGAGGGAAAGAAGGAGAAAGAAAGGGCTCGCGGGTGGGCAACCCCATTATCCATCTTAGGGTTTAGGATGGGGTGGTGATGGGGTTTCGCCAGAGAAAAAAAATAGATGCGGCCAGGGCTATGAGGGATGGCTGTGGCGGCCGCAAGACTAGCGATGGGGGGTGGTTCAGCGGTTCAGGGAAGGGCGGGGCGGCGAGGCAGAAAATTACAAACATCTAGGTGGGAGTATGACATTATCCGACATGCCACATCAGCAGATAAATAAAGCCCCGTCATTGTATTGTTTGTTTGTTCGTCTTGCAAGCCACGGAAACAAACTAGTTGTAGTGACAGAAAGAAGTAGAGCGTAGTTTAAAGAACTAATAACTGTATTAACTAGATAATTTTCAAGTTTCAAAGAATTTTTCAAAATTACGTACATTTTTTGTTAAATGCGAGCAGGTTTCTAAACTTTTTTAGCTCTGAAGAAATTCTAAAAATTCCAGAATATTTTTTGAATTCATAACAACAAAACTTAAAAATGTGAACATCTTTTGAAATTCGAAGCAATATTTGAAAACACGGACATTTTTTAAAATTTCAGAATATTGTTTTAAAATGTGAACATTTTTGAATTGGTGAACACAATTTTTGAAAACACAAACATTTAATTTTTTTCCAGAATATTGTTTTAAAATGTGAACGTTTTTTGAATTGGTGGACACAATTAAAAAAACAATTTTTAAATTACAAAACATTGTTAGAATTGGTGAATAAACTAGCCTTATATACAAAAGGATATGACTCAAAAGGTCGTGTCTCATTTGTATGCAACTATGAGATTTCGAAGAAAGGTGGTGAACTAGTTCAATGCTTGGGAACCGAAAATCATATAAATGGTGGCTTTAAAAAAACATATGAAAACTCGAGTTCCTCCGGCTCGGTTGCATATCTTTAAGAAAACAAAATGGGTCGAAGATGGGCTTGCAAGTGAGACATTTGAAAAATGGGTTATGCTCAAAAAATAAAAAAATAAACAATGTTGATCAGCTAAAAAGGGCAAAAAGAAAGGTGGACTAGTAACTGAGGGTTGGGGCTCACATTTTCCATATTTAAGATGGAATTGTACTTGGCATAAAAAGTAGTCAATCACCCTAGTTGGTTGATGTGAACTTGTAATTGCAACAAAAAAACTCGGAGCCCAATTGCAAGTAGGTGGTGGACTTGTAGTTGGGACGAAGAAAAAAGGGGATACCTAGTCACAAAAATGAGGGTGAGCTTGTACTAAGCCAACAAAAAAAGGTAAAAAAAATGTCACGATTGCAAATAGAGGACGGGCTTGCAACTAGGAGCAGAGAACCAGAAAGTGGCGGTGCTCGCTGTAAGCTGAGGGTGGTGTTGCAAACTCAGGCGACAACAAAAAATTGAGCCCATTTGCAAGCTGACGGTGGACTTGCAACTGGGGTGAAAACAAACTACGAGCCCAGACTTACAACTTGGAAAACTACACAAAACTATGATACCAGTTACGGATTGAGGGTGGACTTGCAACTAGAATGAAAAACAAACTACAGTCTCAATTGCGAGTCAAGGGTGGACTTGCAACTCGGATGAAAAACGAACTACGAGCTTAGTTGCAAGTCGAGGGTGGACTTGCAATACATTCTACACAAAACTACGATACAGGTTGCGAGTCAAGGGTGGGTTTGCATCTGGGACAAATACGAAACCACATGCTCAGTTATGAGTCAAGGATGAGTTTGTAACTGGGATGGCACAAACTATGATCCTAGTTGCAAGTCAAGGGCAAACCTGCAACTAGGACAACTACACACAACGATGATATCTTTTGCGAGTCGAGGTGGACTTGCAACTGGAACAATAATAAACTACGAGTTGAGTTGTGAGTCGAACATGGACCTGGATGAAAAACAAAACGCAAGCCCAGTTGCGAGTCCAGGTTGGACTTGCAACTGTGACAAATATGAAACTATGAGAGCAGTTGAGAGTCTAGGATCGGCATGCAATTAGGATGAAACAAACTACAGGCCTAGTTGCAAGTCAAGGTAGACTTACAACTAAGATGAAAGACAAAACACAGGTCGAGTTGCGAGTTAAAGGCGAAGTTGCAACTGGGATGACACAAACTACGGTCCTAATTGCGATTCAAGGACGGACTTGCAACTTAGACAACTAGACAAAACTACGATACCATTTGTGAGTCGAGGATGGACTTGCAACTGGAACACATGCCCAGTTGCCAATCATGGTTGGACTTGCAACTAGGACAACTACAAGCTCATTTGTTAGTCAAGGATGGACATGTCATGCAACTGGGATAACTACAAAACTACGAGCCTAGTTGTGAGTCAAGGGTCGTCTTGCAACTGGGATGTAATAAACTATGAGCCTAAGTGCGAGTCAAGGGTGGAATTGCAACTGTGATGAAAACCAAAACACTGGCTCCAGTTGCGAGTCAAGTGGTGGGCTTGCAACTCAGACAACTACAAGCCCGTCCACCCTCGACTAACATCTGCGAGCCCAGTTGTTATTCAAGGCTGAACTTGCAAGTAGGTCGACTACAAAACTCCGAGCCCAATTGCAAGTCAATGGTCGACTTCCAACTGGGGTGAAATAAACTAAGGACCCAACTGCGATTCAAGAGTGGCCCTGCAACTTGGATGTAAGAAAGAGCACAGACCGAGTTGCGAGACATCAAGGCACACATTTCAATATATGAATCTTTATGTCTCGACCATTTCGAGACTCCTCGTCATGTCCGTGATCTCATCCGGGACTCCGAACAACCTTCGGTCATCAAATCACATAAACTCATAATACAAATCATCAACGAACGTTAAGCGTGCGGACCCTACGGGTTCAAGAACTATGTAGATATGACTGAGACACATCTCCGGTCAATAACCAATAGCGGAACCTGGATGCTCATATTGGTTCCTACATATTCTACGAAGATCTTTATCGGTCAAACCGCATAACAACATACATTGTTCCCTTTGTCATCGGTATGTTACTTACCCGAGATTCAATCGTCGGTATCACCATACCTAGTTCAATCTCGTTACCGACAGGTCTCTTTACTCATTCCATAATGCATCATCCCGCAACTAACTCATTATTCACATTGCTTGCAAGGCTTATAGTGATGTACATTACCGAGAGGGCCCAGAGATACCTCTCCGATACACAGAGTGACAAATCCTAATCTCGATCTATGCCCACTCAAGAAACACCATCAGTGACACCTGTAGAGCATCTTTATAATCACCCAGTTATGTTGTGATGTTTGATAGCACACTAAGTGTTCCTCCGGTATCCGGGAGTTGCATAATCTCATAGTCCGAGGAACATGTATAAGTCATGAAGAAAGCAGTAGCAATGAAACTGTAACGATCATAATGCTAAGCTAACGAATGGGTCTTGTCCATCACATCATTCTCCTAATGATGTGGTCCCGTTTATCAAATGACAACACATGTCTATGGCTAGGAAACATAACGATCTTTGATAAACGAGCTAGTCAAGTAGAGGCATACTAGGGACACTATGTTTGTCTATGTATTCACACATGTACTATGTTTCCGATTAATACAATTCTAGCATGAATAATAAACATTTATCATGATATAAGGAAATATAAATACCAACTTTATTATTGCTTCTAGGGCATATTTCCTTCAGTAACTACGAAACCACATGCCCAGTTGCAAGTTAAGGATGGACTTGTAACTAGGATGAAACACACTACGGTCCTAATTGCAAGTCAAGAGCGGACTTGCAACTAGGATAACTACACCAAACTACAATACAATTTGAATTCAGGGTGGGCTGCCTCTGAAACAATAACCAACTACGAGCCCAGAGTCAAGCATGGACTTGCAACTGGGATGAAAAACAAAACACATTCCCATTTAGGATTCGAGGGTGGGCTTGCAACTGGACAACTATGAGCCCATTTGCGAGTTGAGGGTGGACTTGCAACTCGGACAACTAAAAAACTACGAGCACAATTACGAGTCAAGGCTCGACTTGCAACTAGGATGTAACAAACTATGGACCGAGTTGTGAGTCAAGGGTGGACCTCAACTGTGATGAAAAAAATACAGACTAAGTTGTGAGTCAGGTGGGCTTGCAACTTGGATCAAATAAACTACGCACGTAGCTGCGAGTCAGGGGGGGGGGGGGGAGGGGAGGGGATTGCAACTGGGACAACTACGAAACAACGAGCCTAATTGCGAGTCAGGGGTGGACCTGCAACTAGGATGAAACAAACTACGATCCTAGTTACGAGTCAAGGGTGGACTTGCAACTCGACAATTACACAAAACTACAATACCATTTGCGAAATGAACTGGAAAGCCAACTACTGCTATACAGCTCCCCTTTTCACGTACCTTCAATTGTATATTGCGGTCAAGAAACAACACACAAAACAGGCTGCCAACATGCCGTGATAATGAGCCGATAAAAATGAAGGCAAAATTGGCCAACAAAAGGATGCACAACAACCAAACAACGACCAACGAATAGGGGGTTCGAGCGCTTGTAAAAAAATATAGAAACTAAATCGAACGGTGGCAAACTTAGATGAGACATCGTTAAAAATCATCTAGATGTGATTTAACAATCCCGTACAAAAAAATATGCACAAATATAGAAGGTATTCACAAAACTAAAATTATTGTTTCCAAAATTTAAAAAAAATATTCGTAAAAATCATATTCACGAATTTGAAAAAAAGGATAAAAATAAAGACAAAATAAATAAGAAACAAACAGAAAAACCGAAAGAAAAACTGGACAAAGTTGCGAGGCCGGTCAACATTTACAATTGTGTGTCTAATGATGGACATGCAACTGAACATCGACAAATACTTTTATCTGTTCCATACAAAATTGTGGTCATGTTAAAGACGTGCGGTTGCAGTTGGGTAGCTTACAGTTGTGTGTCTACTAGAAGTCATGAATCAACTCTCCAAACAAATTATCTCTGTTCCCTAATTTCCAGTCGCATTGGAAATGTGCAGTTGTGGAGCGATGACAACACTTACAATTGCGTGTTTGATGATGGACATACAATTCACAACCACAAAACAATTCATATCTTTTTTAATGCATGAATTTAAACATAAAAAGTAGAAAAGGAAAAAGAACAGGAAAATGAAATAAGAAATAGGACAACAAGAAAAAAAAGGAAATATCAAAAGAGAGTAAGTAACTACTAGCAAACAAAAAAAGCAGGGCAAACTATAGGAAAAAAATGTTGTCTAAAAAATAGGAACACAAACATTAGATTTCAATACACATACATGATTGTAACTTCCAATTTGAAACTGCAAAATCAAGAATAGTTTTACTGTTAAAAATATCAAAAAGGACACATTCAATGTAAAAAAATGGTTGTAGTGAAAAAGAAATGATAGAGACAAAAGAAGTTCCACTGCCGATTTTGCGCCATGAAAAAAATAAACAACGCTCCAGAAAAACAGAGACAACCAAGACAATATAAAATTATTTTATGTGCAGCCCAATAAAACACAAATAACCAGGCCCCAACAAGAAAATCGAATAAATAATTTTAGCTATTGGAAAATTCATAATGGTACAACCCAACCAGCCAGACCGACGTGAATCAAAACAAGAAGGGGTACTAGATCGCGTGAAAGGCAAAGCAAGAGAGGCGCGCTTGCGGACGGACTCATGGACCTGGACACTACATAATTGTTTTATTTGCAGCCTAATAAAGAACAGACAACCAGGCCAGCGACAGGAAAAACAAAAAATGTCTTGGAAAATAAATGTGGGCGTACATGGGCTACTGTTTCTCAGTATGAATATTCTAGCACGTAGATATAAAGATAGCAATTTCGTACTAAAATATCATAGATTGAAAAATGAAAAAGAAGTGAAGAGAAGAAGAGTAGAAAAAAAGAAAAATGAAAAAAAAGAAAGACAAAATTATTTGTATACACATTCAGGACGGACCACAACAAAAAAGAAAGAAAAAGAAAAAGGAAAAAAGGAGAAGAGAGAAAAGAAAAAAAAGAAAGCAAACAGCCCATAAAAAAGATAAATGGGCCACTTTCTACAAACAACGACATATACAGGCCATGCAAAAACGAAACGTGAGAATGGGCTGACATAAACAAACGGGATATCGGACACGTGACAAAGAAAAGATAGGGCTGACACGAGGGTGCAACAAAATTGGGACATGATCAATTTTGCGCGAGATTTAAAGCACATACAATTTGATGGTTGAAGACTTAGATGTGAGCTAAGTATTTCACATCTAGATATGAAATAGCAATTGGTCTTGGAAAATATATTTAAGTTGAGCGAGTTGAAGCTTGTTACAGGGTAGAAAAAAGTTGTGCAATCCCTGCAAAAAAGAAGAAGTAAAAAGTTGTGCAAATTCAAGTCAATAAATAAACCTTTGGTTTTGGAAAATATATTTGATTTTGATGGCTAAACAAAGGAGCTTTAACAACACAGTATTTTTTGTTCTAAACGGAGGCAATTTTTTTGCCTCATTAGTTAATTAAGGAGAGAAATAGAGTTTAGTTTGTGTTAAAACTGTTGGGGAACGTAGTAATTTCAAAAAAATTCCTACGAACACGCAAGATCATGGTGATGCATAGCAACGAGAGGGGAGAGTATGTCCACGTACCCTCGTAGACTGAAAGTGGAAGTGCTAGAACAACGCGGTTGATGTAGTCGTACGTCTTCACGATCCGACCGATCCAAGTACCGAATACACGACACCTCCGAGTTCAGCACACGTTCAGCTCGATGATGTCCCACGAACTCCGATCCAGCAGAGCTTCGAGGGAGAGTTCCGTCACCACGATGGCGTGATGACGGTGATGATGATGCTACCGATGCAGGGCTTCGCCTAAGCACCGCTACGATATGACCGAGGTGGATTATGGTGGAGGGGGACACCGCACACGGCTAAAAGATCAATGATCATTTGTTCTGTCTATGGGGTGCCCCCTGGCCACGTATATAAAGGATGGAGGGAGGAGGAGGCCGACCCTCATAGGGCGCGCCCAAGTGTGGAGTCCTACCTCCCACATGGAATAGGAAAAAGGAAAGAGAGAAGGAGAAGGAAGGAAGGGGGCGCCCCCCCTCCCTAGTCCAATTCGGACCAGTCCATGGGGAAGGGTGCGACCACCCTTTGGGGCCTTTCTCTCCTTTCCCGTATGGCCCATTAAGGCCCAATACGAATTCTCGTAACTCTTCGGTACTCCAAAAAAAAAATACCCGAATCACTCGGAACCTTTCCGATGTCCGAATATAGTCGTCCAATATATCGATCTTTATTTCTCGACCATTTCGAGACTCCTCGTCATGCCTCGATCTCATCCGGGGCTCCGAATTACCTTCGGTACATCAAAACACATAAACTCATAATACAAATCGTCACCAAACGTTAAGCGTGCGGACCCTACGGGTTCGAGAACTATGTAGACATGACCGAGACACGTCTCCGGTCAGTAGCCAATAGCGGAACCTGGATGCTCATATTGGCTTCTACATATTCTACGAAGATCTTTATCGGTCAAACCGCATAACAACATACGTTGTTCCCTTTGTCATCGGTATGTTACTTGCTCGAGATTCGATTGTCGGTATCTCAATACCTAGTTCAATCTCGTTACCAGAAAGTCTCTTTACTCGTTCCGCAATACATCATCCCGCAACTAACTCATTATTACAATGCTTGCAAGGCTTATAGTGATGTGCATTACTGAGAGGGCCCAGAGATACATCTCCGACAATCGGAGTGACAAATCCTAATCTTGATCTATGCCAACTCAATAGGTACCATCGGAGACACCCGTAGAGCACCTTTATAATCACCCAATTACGTTGTGACGTTTGGTAGCACACAAAGTGTTCCTCCGGTATTCGGGAGTTGCATAATCTCATAGTCACAGGAACATGTATAAGTCATGAAGAAAGCAATAACAATATACTAAATGATCAAATGCTAAGCTAACGGAATGGGTCAAGTCAATCACATCATTCTATAATGATGTGATCCCATTAATCAAATGACAACTCATGTCTATGGCTAGGAAACTTAACCATCTTTGATTCAACGAGCTAGTCAAGTAGAGGCATACTAGTGACACTCTGTTTGTCTATGTATTCACACATGTACTAAGTTTCCGGTTAATACAATTCTAGCATGAATAATAAACATTTATCATGAAATAAGGAAATAAATAATAACTTTATTATTGCCTCTAGGGCATATTTCCTTCAGTCTCCCCCTTGCACTAGAATCAATAATCTAGTTCACATCGCCATGTGATTTAGCACCAATTGTTCACATCACCATGTGATTAACACCCATATTTCACTTCGTCATGTGACCAACACCCAAAGGGTTTACTAGAGTCAATATTCTAGTTCACATCGCTATGTGATTAACACCCAAAGAGTACCAAGGTGTGATCATGTTTTGCTTGTGAGCGAAGTTTAGTCAACGGGTCTGCCACATTCAGATCCGTATGTATTTTGCAAATTTCTATGTCAACAGTGCTCTGCACGGAGCTACTCTAGCTAATTGCTCCCACTTTCAATATGTATCCAGATTGAGACTTAGAGTCATCTGGATCAGTGTCAAAACTTGCATCGACATAACCCTTTACGACGAACCTTTTGTCACCTCCATAATCGAGAAACATATCCTTATTCCACTAAGGATAATTTTGACATTGTCGATGATCTACTCCTAGATCACTATTGTACTTCCTTGCTAAACTCAGTGTAGGGTATACAATAGATCTGGTACACAACATGGCATACTTTATAGAACCTATGGCTGAGGCATAGGGAATGACTTTCATTCTCTTTCTATATTTCTGCCATGGTTGGGTTTTGAGTCTTACTCAATTTCACACCTTGTAACACAGGAAAGAACTCTTTATTTGACTGTTCCATTTTGAACTACTTCAAAATCTTGTCAAGGTATGTACTTATTGAAAAAACTTATCAAGCGTCTTGATCTATCTCTATAGATCTTGATGCTCAATATGTAAGCAGCTTCACCGAGGTCTTTCTTTGAAAGAACTTCTTTCAAATACTCCTTTATGCTTTCCAGAAAATTCTACATTATTTCCGATCAACAATATGTCATTCACATATATTTATCAGAAATGCTGTAGTGCTCCCACTCACTTTCTTGTAAATACAGGCTTCACCGCAAGTCTTTATAAAACTATATGCTTTGATCAACTCATCAAAGCGTATATTCCAACTCTGAGATGCTTGCACCAGTCCATAGATGGATTGCTGGAGCTTGCACATTTTGTTAGCACCTTTAGGATCGACAAAACCTTCTGGTTGTATCATATACAACTCTTCTTTAAGAAATCCATTAAGGAATGCAGTTTTGACATCCATTTGCCAGATTTCATAAAATGCGGCAACTGCTAACATGATTTGGACAGACTTTTAAGCATCGATATGAGTGAGAAAATCTCATCATAGTCAACACCTTGAAATTGTCGAAAACATTTTGTGACAATTCGAGCTTTGTAGATGGTAACACTACTATCAGCGTCCGTCTTCCTCTTGTAGATCCATTTATTCTCAATGGCTTGCCGATTATCGGGCAAGTCAACCAAAGTCCATACTTTGTTCTCATACATGGATCCCATCTCAGATTTCATGGCCTTCAACCATTTTGCGGAATCTGGGCTCATCATCGCTTCCTCATAGTTCGTAGGTTCGTCATGGTCAAGTAACATGACCTCCAGAATAGGATTACCGTACCACTCTGGTTTGGACCATACTCTGGTTGACCTACGAGGTTCGGTAGTAACTTGATCTGAAGTTTTGTGATCATCATCATTAATCTTCCTCACTAATTGGTGTAGGCATCACTGGAACTGATTCCTGTGATGAACTATTTTCCAATTCGGGAGAAGGTACAATTACCTCATCAAGTTCTACTTTCCTCCCACTCACTTCTTTCGAGAGAAACTCCTTCTCTAGAAAGGATCCATTCTTAGCAATGAATATTTTGCCTTTGGATCTGTGATTAGAAGGTGTACCCAACAGTCTCCTTTGAGTATCCTATGAAGACGCATTTCTCCGATTTGGGTTTGAGCTTATCAGGTTGAAACCTTTTCACATAAGCATTGCAACTCCAAACTTTAAGAAACGAAAACTTTGGTTTTTTACTAAACCACAGTTCATATAGTGTCGTCTCAACAGATTTAGATGATGCCCTATTTAACTTGAATGCAGCTGTCTCTAATGCATAACCCCAAAACAATAGTGGTAAATTGGTAAGAGACATCATAGATTGCACCATATCTAAGTACGGTTACGATGTTCGGACACACCATTATGCTATGGTGTTCCAGGTGGCGTGAGTTGCAAAACTATTCCGCATTGTTTCAAATGAAGACCAAACTCGTCACTCAAATATTCTCCTCCACGATCAGATCGTAGAAACTTTATTTCTTGTTACGATGATTTTCCACTTCACTCTGAAATTATTTGAACTTTTCAAATGTTTCAGATTTATGTTTCATCAAGTAGATATACCCATATCTGCTCAAATCATGTGTGAAGGTCAGAAAATAACGACACCTGCCGCGGGCCTCAACACTCATCGGACTGCATACATCAGTATGTATTATTTCCAACAAGTTTGTTGCTCGCTCCATTGTTCCGGAGAACGGAGTCTTAGTCATCTTGCCCATGAGGCATGGTTCGCAAGCATCAACTGATTCATAATCAAGTGATTCCAAAAGCCCATCATCATGGATTTTCTTCATGCGCTTTACACCAATATGACCTAAACGGCAGTGCCACAAATAAGTTGCACTATCATTATTAACTTTGCATCTTTTGGCTTCAATATTATGAATATGTGTATCACTGCAATCGAGATCCAACAAACCATTTTCATTGGTTGTATGACCATAGAAGGTTTTATTCATGTAAACAGAACAACAATTATTCTCTAACTTAAATGAATAACCTTATTGCAATAAACATGATCAAATCATATCTATGCTCGACGCAAACACCAAATAACATTTATTTAGGTTCAACACTAATCCCGAAAGTATAGGGAGTGTGCGATGATGATCATATCAATCTTGGAACTACTTCCAACACACATCATCACTTCACCTTAACTAGTTTCTGTTCATTCTGCAACTCCCGTTTCGAGTTACTACTTTTAGCAACTGAACCAGTATCAAATACCGAGGGGTTGCTATAAACACTAGTAAAGTATACATCAATAACATGTATATCAAATATACCTTTGTTCACTTTGCCATCCTTCTTATCCGCCAATTACTTGGGGCAGTTCCGCTTCCAGTGACCAGTTCCTTTGCAGTAGAAGCACTTAGTCTCAGGCTTAGGTCCAGACTTGAGCATCTTCACTTGAGCATCAACTTGCTTGCCGTTCTTCTTGAAGTTCTCCTTCTTCCCTTTGCCCCTTTTCTTGAAACTAGTGGTCTTGTCAACCATCAACACTTGATGTTTTTCTTGATTTCTACCTTCGCCGATTTTAGCATCGCGAAGAGCTTGGGAATTGTTTTCGTCATCCCTTGAATATTATAGTTCATCACGAAGTTCTGTTAACTTGGTGATAGTGACTAGAGAACTTTGTCAATTACTATCTTATCTGGAAGATTAACTCCCACTTGATTCAAGCAATTGTAGTACCCAGACAATCTGAGCACATGCTCACTGTTTGAGCTATTCTCCTCCATCTTTTAGCTATAGAACTTGTTGGAGACTTCATATCTCTCAACTCGGGTATTTGCTTGAAATATTAACTTAAACTCCTGGAACATCTCATGTGGTCCATGACGTTCAAAACGTCTTTGAAGTCCCGATTCTAAGCCGTTAAGCACGGTGCACTAAACTATCAAGTAGTCATCATATTGAGCTAGACAAACATTCATATTGTCTGCATCTGCTCCCGCAATAGGTCTGTCACCTAGCGGTGCATCAAGGACATAATTCTTCTGTGCAGCAATGAGGATAAACCTCAGATCACGGACCCAGTCCGCGTCATTGCTACTATCATCTTTCAACTTAGTTTTCTCTAGGAACATATATAAAACATAGGGAAGCAACAACGCGAGCTATTGATCTATAATATTATTTGCAAAATACTATCAGGACTAAGTTCATGATAAATTAAAGTTCAATTAATCATATTACTTAAGAACTCCCACTTAGATAGACATCCCTCTAATCATTTAAGTGATCACGTGGTCCATATAAACTAAACCATGTCCGATCATCACGTGAGATGGAGTAGTTTTCAATGGTGAACATCACTATGTTGATCATATCTACTATATGATTCACGCTCGACCTTTCGGTCTCAGTGTTCCGAGGCCATATCTGCATATGCTAGGCTCGTCAAGTTTAACCCGAGTATTCTGCGTGTGCAAAACTGGCTTGCACCCGTTGTATGTGAACGTACAGCTTATCACACCCGATCATCACGTGGTGTCTCGGCACGACGAACTGTCGCAATGGTGCATACTCAGGAAGAACACTTGTACCTTGAAATTTAGTGAGAGAACTATTCTCCTCCATTTTGCAGCTGTAGAACTTATTGGAGACTTCATATCTCTCAATCCGGGCATTTGCTTGAAATATTAACTTCAACTCGTAGAACATCTCATATGCTCCATGACGTTCAAAATGTCGTTTAAGTCATGGTTCTAAGCCGTAAAGCACGGCACACTGAACTATCGAGTAGTCATCAGCTTTGCTCTGCCAGGCGTTCATAACGTCCGGCGTTGCTCATGCAGCGGGTCTTGCACCTAGCGGTGCTTCCAGGACGTAATTCTTCTGTGCAGCAATGAGGATAATCCTCAAGTTACGGACCCAGTCCGTGTAGTTGCTACCATCATCTTCAACTTAGCTTTCACTAGGAATGCATTAAAATTCAACGGAACAGTAGCACGGGCCATTTATCTACAACAACATAGACATGCAAAATACTATCAGGTACTAAGTTCATGATAAATTAAAGTTCAATTAATCATATTACTTAAGAACTCCCACTTAGATAGACATCCCTATAATCATCCAAGTGATCACGTGATCCAAATCAACTAAACCATGTCCGGTCATCACGTGAGATGGAGTAGTTTTCAATGATAAACATCACTATGTTGATCATATCTACTATATGATTCACACTCGACCTTTCGATCTCCAGTGTTCCGAGGCCATATCTGCATATGCTAGGCTCGTCAAGTTTAACCCGAGTATTCCTGCGTGTGCAAAACTGGCTTGCACCCGTTGTAGATGAACGTTGAGCTTATCACACCCGATCATCACATGGTGTCTCGGCACGACGAACTTTGGCAACGGTGCATACTTAGAGAGAACACTTTTACCTTGAAATTTAGTGAGAGACCATCTTATAATGCTACCGTCAATCAAAGCAGAATAATATGCGTAAAGGATAAACATCACATGCAATCAATATATGTGACATGATATGGCCATCATCATCTTGTGCCTTTGATCTCCATCTCCAAAGCATCGTCATGATCTACATCGTCACCGGCATGACACCATGATCTCCATCATCTTGATCTATATCAATGTGTCGTCACATGGTCATCTCGTCAACTATTGCTCTTGCAACTATTGCTATCGCATAGCGATAAAGTAAAGAAATTATTTGGCGCTTGCATCTTATGCAATAAAGAGACAAACATAAGGCTTCTGCCAGTTGCCGATAACTTCAACAAAACATGATCATCTCATACAATAAATATAGCATCATGCCTTGACCATATCACATCACAACATGCCCTGCAAAAACAAGTTAGACGTCCTCTACTTTGTTGTTGCAAGTTATACGTGGCTACTAGGGGCTGAGCAAGAACCGTTCTTACCTACGCATCAAAATCACAATGATATTTCGTCAAGTTAGTGCTGCTTCAAGAAGGACCGGGCGTAGTCACACTCGGTTCAACTAAAGTTGGAGAAACTGACACCCGCCAGCCACCTGTGTGCAAAGCACGTCGGTAGAACCAGTCTCGCGTAAGCGTACACGTAATGTTGGTCCGGGTCGCTTCATCCAACAATACCGCCGAACCAAGATATGACATGCTGGTAAACAGTATGACTTGTATCGCCCACAACTCACTTGTGTTCTACTCGTGCATATAACATCTACGCATAAACCTAGCTCGGATGCCACTGTTGGGGAACGTAGTAATTTCAAAAAAATTCCTACGAACATGCAAGATCATAGTGATGCATAGCAACGAGAGGGGAGAGTGTGTCCACGTACTCTCGTAGACCGAAAGCGGAATCGTTGGAACAACGCGGTTGATGTAGTCGTACGTCTTCACGATTTGACCGATCCAAGTACCGAACGCACGTCACCTCCGAGTTCAGCACACGTTCAGCTCGATGACGTCCCACGAACTCCGATCCAGCAGAGCTTCGAGGGAGAGTTCCGTCAGCACGACGGCGTGATGGCGGTGATGATGATGCTACCGACGCAGGGCTTCGCCTAAGCACCGCTACGATATGACCAAGGTGGATTATGGTGGAGGGGGCACCGCACACGGCTAAAAGATCAATGATCAATTGTTCTGTCTATGGGGTGCCCCCTGGCCACGTATATAAAGGATGGAGGGAGGAGGAGGCCGGCCCTTATAGGGCGCGCCCAAGTGTGGAGTCCTACTAGGACTCCCTAGTCCTAGTAGGATTCCACCTCCCACATGGAATAGGAAAAAGGTAAGGGAGAAAAAGAAGGAAGGAAGGGGGCGCCCCCCTCTCTAGTCCAATTCGGACCAGTCCATGGGGAGTGGTGCGGCCACCCGTTGGGGCCTTTCTCCCCTTTCCCGTATGGCCCATTAAGGCCCAATACGAATTCCCGTAACTCTCCGGTACTCTGAAAAATACCCAAATCACTCGGAACCTTTCCAATGTCCGAATATAGTCGTCCAATATATCGATCTTTACGTCTCAACCATTCCAAGACTCCTCGTCATGTCCCCGATCTCAGCCGGGACTCCGAACTACCTTCGGTACATGAAAAGACATAAACTCATAATACAAATCGTCACCGCACGTTAAGCGTGCGGACCCTACGGGTTCGAGAACTATATAGACATGACCGAGACACATCTCCGGTCAATAACCAATAGCGGAACCTGGATGCTCATATTGGCTCCTACATATTATACAAAGATCTTTATCGGTCAAACCGCATAACAACATACGTTGTTCCCTTTGTCATCTGTATGTTACTTGCTCGAGATTCGATCGTCGGTATCTCAATACCTAGTTCAATCTCGTTACCGGCAAGTCTCTTTACTCGTTCCGTAATACATCATCCCGCAACTAACTCATTAGTTACAATGCTTGCAAGGCTTATAGTGATGTGCATTACCGAGAGGTCCCAGAGACACCTCTCCGACAATCGGAGTGACAAATCCTAATCTCGATCTATTCCAACTCAACAAGTACCATCGGAGACACCTGTAGAGCACCTTTATAATCACCCAGTTACGTTGTGACGTTTGGTAGCAATCAAAGTGTTCCTCCGGTATTCGGGAGTTGCATAATCTCATAGTCATAGGAACATGTATAAGTCATGAAGAAAGCAATAGCAATATACTAAACAATCAAATGCTAAGCTAACGGAATGGGTCAAGTCAATCACATCATTCTCTAATGATGTGATCCCGTTAATCAAATGACAACTCATGTCTATGGCTAGGAAACTTAACCATCTTTGATTCAACGAGCTAGTCAAGTAGAGGCATACTAGTGACACTCTGTTTGTCTATGTATTCACACATGTACTAAGTTTTCGGTTAATACAATTCTAGTATGAATAATAAACATTTATTATGAAATAAGGAAATAAATAATAACTTTATTATTGCCTCTAGGGCATATTTCCTTCAAAAACACCCCAAAAACAGTAGGTCATTACTCTCTCGGCATCATGTTTCCCAATCTTTTAGCTCTCTAGGTGACCCAAAGCTTAACTTCCTTCTTGTTGTTGGCCAGTAGAACGGTCGAGGGAGGCATATATATATGTATTTCAAATGGTACATGTCTTTCGCTTTTGAGGTGACCCAAAGCTTAACTTCCTTCTTGTGGCGAATGACATGTGCATTTCTTTCATTTCAAATGGTACAAATGGTGAGCATGGTGAGGTGGGCCATCGTTTTCTATTTGAAATTGATTTGTCTGAAAGTCCCATCCACCAATCTTTCAAGTGGAAGTAGCAATGCTCCTAAATTGGAGCTAATCTTTGTGCATGCCCCATAGGCGGAGAGAGAACCGGCGTTTGTAGAAAAGGTGGTCCATGGGTCTAGTTGCCGCTTGCATAAAAGACAAAGACCACAATTTGGCCAACGTTGCTTTTTCAATCTATCCGTTTGGATGGTCAAGCAAGCAAAGAACTTGACTTTGGGCGACGATCAGGTCTTCCACACCGTGTGCCCCCGTAATGCTACATCAACGGGGACTTAATACTGAGTTTTACGGACTGGTTGACGTGGACGAGTAGAATTGCAGATCAAGGGAAGGAAGGGTCCACACCCACTGAAAATCAAGGGGGGTGGGGGGTGGGGGCAGAGAGATTAGTCAGAAGGATGGCCCGTAAAACGCCCGTAATCATCTGTGCGTCTAGCATTTTCGCCGTGTGCCCCATAGACAATTAAATGGTATTGAAGAATTCACTAAAAGAAGGTATTGAAGAATTACGCTTTGTAAGCCAACTCGACCATATATTACCCACGGACGGTGTGCTTCCATACAGTCTCATCGATCTCTGAAATTATTGTCAAGATGGAAGCCACGGAAAGTTATCCAAAGGGCCACAGACAACACGGATTATGATCCTATAGCATGCCTAGCTTTGTCATGATACTTGACATCATAATTCAGACACTTTATGGGACGTGGGAACCGTAACAGAAAATGCAGCACATTTTTAATTTCTCCCCCAACTATCGTCCACACCCATGCATGATTGTCCGTGCATCAAGTCTCCATTATAAGCCTAGGTTTCGCGATGGAATTGTGCATGTTCATGTCCATCCCTTCGAATGATTATTGCTCAGCAAAATGCAAAGAAAAGGCTGAGCTTCTGTGCAGCTCCCTTCTAATCATGTTTCACTTTTCTTTCCTTGTACGCAAAGAAGGAAAGCAAAGCCAGGTTGGTTGAGCAAAACGAAAAGAGGCACGCACAAAGGAGTAGAAGGTTATGATGACTGCTTCGCTGGGTGTTATTCGTATGTATAATCCCTTTTTAAGTTTGCTACCTTTTCTTGACACGTACGATTGTATGCGCTCACGCACACGCACATACACTCGCCTGTATGACGCAACCCTATGAACACCTCCAAAATACTGAGTCAACACAAAATCTTTAGATTGATGAAGTCACCACATGCACCTCATAATCGACAGGAACATCTCTTCTCACTGAATGAACATCGTCGACGATTGAAATAAATCCAAAAAAATATGTACACCAATATCAAGTCTAGGACTTGAGCCCTCTCAGTTCGCTTTTGTTTTTGCGGGATTACCCTCGGTTTGCTTTAAGTGTGCTGCTAGTTGTAACGTTTGAAACACAAAGCAAACACGTTTGGGAGTCCATGGTTACTGGACGCACCCAATTGCAAACAGTCATACGTAATTTGTTCCCGCAAAAGGAAACATGCAATTTGTTCTACTGGTTTGATGACGGTGTAATAGAATATGTGTATGAGTTATGTACTCTTTGTTGCCCAGTTTATTGACCGACTGAGTTTTTACCTGGTTAGGCCTTCATGGAACTACTTGAATATTTGATTTGATACTTTGATAATGATGGTTGTGGCATCGGCTGATACAGAGGCCAGGGTTTAACCTCCTCCTCAGAAAAGGAGAAAACATTAAGCTGTCACAAGGATGAAATCTCTACTATCTAAAAGAAATGTACTGTTCCGTCTCCCCTCTTACGTTGTCCCTTCGTCCGACTTCCCATCCCCACGTCGTGCGCACTTCCCTCCCGCTGCCCTTTTTTTCCTACGCACGTACCCCCTGTTTCACCGGGTTTTCTCGATCCCCTGACGGCCCACCGGGTAAAAACACAAATCCTCTTTAATCGGGCCAAACCCTAACCCTAGCATTATGGAGGCTCCTCTGCCGTCACCATGCCCACGGCTGACTACGTCGTCTACCACGCTACTCCCACTCTCTGCCGCGTGCGAATCCGGCCGTTTGCTGAGCCACTGCGGAGGTCATCGCCATGTGGAAGACCAGGAGCGACGGGAGGCAGCGCTCATGATGAGAGTGGAGGAGAAAGGATGGTGAGGTCGTCGCGGTGGAATTGGAGGGAGTCGGGAGGCGCTCGCCGTTGGGAGTAGCCAAGGCGGCGACGAAGAAAATTTGGAAGTGAAGGAATCTCACGCCGTGGGGAAGAACGTGAGATGCAGAGGGAGCTGGGGTGAGGTGTGGAGGCGGTGGTGTGGCGACGAAGATAGGAAAGGAGAGCATTGGTACGGTTGGAATTGGAACCACCGTCCACCATGAGCAACATCTCTGGCCATAACGAACGACCTCCATGATTGTCTCATCTACTGTCACTGGCAGATCTGTCGCCCCACCACCAATCCTTGTCGATCTGCTGTTGTGCGCGCATCGTCCTCTCTTCCAGGTTTGCGAGATCCTGGAGACATTAATTCGGGTCGTGGGCATAGCCCACTTCGCCGGCACCACCGAGGCTGATTGGCTGTGCTAGGATCGTAAGCACGCAGCATTACGTTGGCCTCTCCGTCGTTGGGCGGTCTGTATATGATGACCACATTAGCTTCATCTTTCACACAGGCAAGGCCCGAACTGACTTTTATTTGCAATTCTTGTATAGCTTGAGGATTTGTGGGCATTTGCTTTCGTCTGAACTGACTTCTATTTGCAATTGTAGACTCAGAGTATCGTGGATGCAAAGAATTATTGGTATTGGAAAGTTATTTTTAAGCCTGTGATCAGGAGCATGTATGTGCTTCCGGAGGCACATGGTCCTCGTTTGTAAATGGTATGCTTCTTTGATCTTGCAATATGAATGACGAGAGTGTAAGCCAATTATATAGTAATGCATTTAAAAATCTTCTTATAAGTTCAAATATAATAGTCCTAATTTATCAATGTAGTAGTAAATTAGTCATACTATATCTACTTCATTTTTTATATGTTGCTTTCTCAGTTTCCTATAAGAAAGTTTTATTATTTTTCTAATTTATGAAATATCCTAGATCTATTTGATGGAGTTGGTTGCACCGAGTGATCACACCCATGACATCGTCGCCGCAAGGACTTCTCCGGTTTTCTCTATGAGCTTTAGAAAGTGTAGCAAATAAAAATCAAGGGGCTTGTTGTAGAATAAATTTTGGTAAGTACCTTTTTCAAATCAATCTTTATCGGTAGAATATAACCCGACACTTTCTGTCAGAATTCACTTAGACAGTGGGTAGTGTTGCAACAAAGAAGAATAGTAGTAAAACATGTGTCATTGTGGGAACTATAGTTGGTGTAGAAGGGAGGCTTGAGTCATTGCATCGTTCTCGTGCTGCTTGTGCTCCGCCCAACGCCATGCCACAAATTTGGCGGCGGACAGGGAGTCCACGATGACGATGTCCACCATGTGGGCCTCTTCCGTGATGGCGGCATCCTCAGCCTTGTTGGACGGACTCCTTCGTTGCCCCTCGGATCACGTCCTTTTTGTCGGTCTCGTCCGTAGGGGCGTTGGAGAGGTTTTCGGTGTAGGTGAGTGCGCATCGGTGGGCTAGATCTTAAGGAGGAGCGGAGGGAAGGAGAGTGAGAGGGGAAGCAGACGAATGCAGTGGAGACAAATGCATGTATTATAAATAGATGTGTGGGATAAAAAATATGCTAGAGTAGCTCTATATGAGTCCTTATTTAATGCCCGTAGCAACGCACGGGCATTTAACTAGTATAATATAAGTAAGCAAGTAATACGCGGATGTTTTTCCACAGGCTGTGAAAAACTGCCACAGTGTACTAACAATTCTACTGCTCGGTAATTATGTATTTTGTACAGAAGATTTCCAATGATCCACAAATATACTACAGGACTTGCACTGAACTTTAAACTTATCAAAAAGAGGAAATTACATATGTGCTTCATCTATCATGGGCAGTATATATATCCGTCTATTGGTGCGACATTGTTCCTTCAAAAATGAGCATCCAGTACACCGAGGAGGGTAGCTTCGTCGGAGTTGCCATCTCCTCCGTGCTGGCCATGCATACTCAACAATGGCGATGGGGTGGTTGCCGAGGCACGGAAAGACCTCGCGGACCCGACGAACGCCCGGTCCTGCTGGCCGACCTCCCTGCAGACGCGGTCCAGAATGGCGACGAAGTCCCTCGCCACCATGAATATCCTCAGAGGATGCGCCTCCTCTTTCGCCGTGTTGCCATGGAAGTAGCCAGTGATCTCCTTCACTCTCTCCATGGCCTTCCTCTCCTCACCCCTCACCTGTCTGATCCCCTGCTCAGCTTCCTTGAGAAAACCGCGCATCACGGCGAAAAACCTCTCCCCCTTCCTGCATTGATTCTGGAGCAGAATCACCGATGTTATCTTCCCAACGCCGGTCTCAAGCTTGGAGACATAGCCATGCAGCACGTCGAAATCCATTGTTGCTGCTTTTTTTACGCTTCCCAGCTCGCTGCTCATCCCGGACACGACCTTCAGGCCATGCTTACGGAACTGTATGTGATTTTGTGCGACTTCACCGGATTTTTCGTCCTCTGACCAGGCGATCTCTTGCACGGCAGAGTGTAGCAGGGTGGTTTTGCCATCGGCGCCTTTGATGTCTGCTAGTTTAAGGAGCGTGTCAAGTTTCGAAGCTTTGGGCTCACCCCGATTTGTGTCGATATTCATTCGGTTCCCGGTTCTCAGCACTACTTCGAGTATTTTGAGGAACAATCTGCTGCCTCTTAAATCATCACAAGCTGCCTGAAAAAAACAGATGAATAGTCAGTCACTAAAAATGCCATTATAGTCCTTGGTAGTATTATGAATATGACAGTGCAAAAATGGTAATCTCCAAACTAAAAATAATCTTGTCATGAACCATTGGGAAAATTTCAAGATGGGTGGAAAGGTCAAGGGTGATCTCAACCATATTGTGTGTATTCTATCTTTAAAATTCAAACTTGTTGTGTTTTACCAATGAAAATGAATTAAAACGGGCAAGGATGATCAAACTTGCTTGGCTCGGTTACTAGCGGATGTAAGCCACAAACACCGTGGAAGACAGAGTTCAGTTTCATATTGGAATCGGAGGCAATGCATATTGGTTTCAGGCAGAAAGACTATGAAGCTTGATTGCGGCGATTCACAATTAGAATACTAGTACAAAATGAACTGGAATACCTCAATTGTTTGAAAACATTTTCTGAGGTACGTTATTTCATTCTCAAAATTTGCTCGGTATAGCATTGCGTCAATTCGTTTGAAGGCGAAAGGTATATCAAGAACTGCTTTAAGAAAGCACTCCACCGAACCAAGTTTAGATGATTCCCCAGTAAAATCTCTCAGTTTAAGTTCTTCCTCTTTGGTAGGAGCCATCTTTACTAAAGTCTCCAAAAGTTCTGCCCCCAAACATTCACCATTACCTACTTAAAATGATGGTAGGAACACAATATTGTTAGTAGAATTTTAACACTGCATAACTTTATATGGCTGTGTCAGCTCTCAGAGTAATGTGCCAATTAAAAGATTTTTTATTAAAAGGGAGAGGAATGCCATTATAAATTGGAATGCAACTTTTTTTTGAAGAGTTCCTAAATGGCGTGCCTACTTCTTAGTGAGATTTATCCGTGGAATATTAACTCGGTAGCAATATAAAGAAAAGAAAGATAGAAGACTAGCATAGGAAAAAGTATGAGCTCTTTAAGATGGACTAACTTACCTCTGGAGAGGTAAGTGTTGTTTTGAGCCCTCACCATTGATTTAGGCTATTTGGTTTGGACATCAATAATATAACCGGCACTTTCACGTTAATACATCATAAAGAAATTCACTCGATGCAGAGGCCGGTGGTTATCCTCCTTTTCGAAAAACATCATAACGAAAAAAGGAGAGGTGATTACAAATATTTATTTGCCTTGCAAACCGTAATCATGCATGCATCTTGGACACCACTGGAAGCATGATTGAAGGCCAATTTACAGCCACACTGGGCTTGAGTACATCTAAAGAAAGAAGCCCCACCTTTGTTGATTATTACTACTTGAAATTAGATAGTGACCCTCAAAAGAATATAGACAGTGAAATGTAGGTGACATTTACATTGTAATGAAATTTAGATGATATACAGTCATAGGTTTTCTTATATTTTATCATGTTGGGTTTGCATTGTAAATGAAAATTTATGGAATCTTAAATCATCAAATTCTAAAATGTGATATAGAAGCATAGAATGTGAGAAAATACTTGTCAAAGTTTTAACAAAATGTTACTGCTTTCAAGTTGTACCCAATATCTTGTCAAGGTAATATTTTCAAGGATATAATTTAAACTCATGCGATCATATGTTCTATTTTTATCCCGCAAAAAATATATTCTATTTCTAAAAGTTCTATCTGTATATATGAAATCTGGCACAAATATTTTGTTATAAATAACCTAGGTGACAAATTACCCCCTAGGAGGTAACACAACACCATGAGATCACCGCAAATGAACCGTCCATAATCAACTGGACCACCTTGAAATTTCTCAAGACAAATGCAAAAGTAAAGCATTTGCGCAACTTTTTTGAGTTATTGAAAACCGTGCAGCTTCTCCACCGAATTGCACAAATTTCTTTATGCAACTTTAATCCAAGCCGCATGCAGCTATATGTCAAAATCAAAAATAGAATTGAAATTCATACCCAGATATAAACCAAAAATTCCATGCACAAATCGCAGAGCTCTTTTCAAGATATTTGCTGACGACCAATTTCAAGCAACAGAAGAAGCAAATGGTTGCTCACCATGTAAGAGTGCATCCGAGACCTCATCAGGTGTGACATTCAGCGCACGCATCAGGATGGCAATGCTCTGTTCCTTCTCCGGGTCAAGGACCCTCTCCTCCCGCCTAAGCTTCGTCGACATGCCACCTTTCCTCGATGTGTCCCTACTGTTCATGGCCAGCACCTCGATCATGTCCTCATCCGACCTGCAAGAAAAACTGTTGTGAGATTCAGAGATCCAACAAAACGACACGAAAATCCTGCATCTGGTCTGCCATTATAATCTGCATCCTTAACTGGAAGGAGCTGGACTTGAGCCGGTCCCAGGCCATGTCGGGGTCATCGGAGCTCCCGCCGCCGCGGACCTTTTCCCGGTGCAGCGGCTTCAGCCTCGGTCGGGCTCCATCATTGCCATGCGTCCGCATGCTGCTCCCGTCGTCATTTTCCTTCATCATCGCCATGGCTGGCGCCGCACGCACGGCGATGCTGGGATCCTCTGCTCGGACCGGGTTGAGTGACCGGCGCATGGATATTGGGTTGTTGAATGTCTGGGGCTGCGGTGGCGGAGGGTGGGCAGTCCCCGCTGAGAAGCGGGTTCCCGGCGGCGTGCGGCGGGACCGTTGTGGCGGAGGAGCGGGAGGGGGCGCGGTGGTGGAAGCAGAGGCCGCGGCGGCGGCGGCCGGAGTCGCGGGGAAGAAGTCGCTGGTGAGACTGGGGAGGCTGCGTCGCGAGGGCGTGGTGGTGCGTGCGCTGGAGCTGGACGCGCTTACCTCGGTCCATGTCCCGCGGGCCTCGGCGCCGCCGGAGCCGGACCCCGCGGAGCGCTGACCCGGCGTGTAATACGGCGCCTCCTCCTCGGACGAGCCCGCCGCCGCGGCAGACTCCCGCCGCAGCGGCGGGAGCGGGCGGAGCTCCGGGCTCGGGACGGTGTCGACGTCGTGGCAAATGCCCCGGCGCGCGCGCTCGTGCCGGGCCTTGCGGTAGTGGGAGGTCGTGGAGGGGCCGGCCACAGCGGCGTTGGGCTCCGACGACTCGAAGACGTGGGCATGGCCGCCGGGGTGCTCGGGGACGCGTGGCTGGACCGGGTGGCGCGGAACGCGGCCGGTGAGGAGGAACGCGGCGGCGAAGGCGAAAAGGGCGAGAAAGGCCGCGGCGGCGGCGGACGCGACGACTATGGCGGCCTTGGGGGTGCCTCCGGCGCCGTGGACGCGCGGGGCGGGGCCTCCAGGGGACGAGACCACGGCGGGGACCGTGCTGGGCTGCGGCGGCGCCGGGGTGACGACCGTGTCGGGCGGGGCTGGCGTGGAGGGGTCGGAGCTGAAGCCCGGCGAGGGCGGAGCCGAAGCGGGCGGTGACGGGGGCGGGGTCCACTCGATGGGGAAGAGCGGCTCGTGGAGCAGCCGCCGGACGTTGCCGTCGGCGGCCACTGCGGCCGGGAGGAGGAGGGGGGTGAGAGTGAGGAGCAGTGCCAGGGAGAGCGGCATTGGCGAGTAGGGGGAGACGAGAGAGCTGTGTGCCGCGTCGGCCAGCGAGGAGGAGCTTCGTTTTGTGGAGACGGCCGGGGAGAGGTGATGAAGAGTGGGAGTGAAGCATGGAGGTGTGAGCAAGGAAGGAAGGAACAAAAGGAGCGTTCAAGAGAAACTTCTCTCTCACGTCACGTGTAGCATAATTCTTTTCTGTACATGCAAGAAGAACATACTTATTTGGGATTGAGATTTTCGACCGAATGCTGTGGTGCCCTTTTTTTTCAATTCAACATAGTATAATCAGCTTACATACACGAAAAACACTCATCTTAATTCAAAACTAACAATATCATATCCCTACTAGCACCGTTAAAAAGTTATCCCTATAAGCACCTTTGAGCCGCTAAAAAGTTATCCCTATAAGCACCTTTGAGATGGTGAGCCGGCATAACATCTTCTTTATTTTCATTTATGGATTTCATAATAATAGCAAATCATGTCCCGTTGAGACAGAATAAAAGCCTTATGCTAAATATATTTGCCAAATCCTCGTGGGTGGGTTGGGTTGAGAGGACTATGACACATGGAATTACAAAGAATGGCTACTTCACCATTCGGTCTGCATATCACCTTGAAATGCAGCTTCCAGAGCAAAAGCGGGACAACCCATCTTGCTCCTCTACGGTGGTTGCTAGACATGGTTGAAAGAAGTTATGGAATACGGAGGTTCCGGGCAAAGTAAAAATTCATGTCTGGAGACTCATTAGGACCGACTTGGTGTAGGATCCGAATTTCATCGACGAGAAATTAAGGAGGGTATCTTCTGCCCATTTGTAACCGAGAGGAGACGACTCTTCATCGGTTTTGGAAGTGCCCATTGTTGGGGAACGTTGTATGGAAAATAAAAAAAATTCTACGCACACGCAAGATCTATCCATAAAGATGTATAGCTATGAGAGGGGAGAGTGTGTCTACGCACCTTCTTAGACCCTTAAGCGGAAGCATTTATTTACGCGGTTGATGTAGTCGTACACCTTCACGATCCGTTCTGATCAAGTACCGAACGTATGACACCTCCGCGTTCAGCACACGTTCAGCTCGATGACGTCCTCGTCTTCTCGATCCAGCAAGAGAGGCGAAGTAGTAGATGAATTCCGGCAGCACGAGGACCTGGTGACGGTGGTGGTGAACTTGTTCCCGCAGGGCTTCACTGTGCACTATGAAAAAACTTGACGGAGGATGAAACCGGGGAGAGGGGTGCCACACACGGCTTGGGAAATGTCGTGGGTTGTGTGACGCCCCCTCCCTCTCATGTATATATAGGTGGGGGGAGGGGAGGCAACCAGGGTGCGCCCCAAGGGTGGCCGCCGGCCCCCTTAGGCGTCTGCCCTATGGCGCCACCCCCTTTCCTTCCTAGGGGCGGAGGAGAAGGCATGAGGGGGGCCCGGCTGTCCCTTGCCTTAGGCGCCCTCCTTTCCTTCCCTATAGGGCCGACGGCCAGGGAGAGGGCGCGCCAGCCCCTTGTGGGCTAGTGTGTTCGTCCCCTTGTCCCATTAGGCCCATATACTCCCCGTAGGTCTCCCGGAACCCCTTCCGGTGACCCGATAAATACTCGGTACATTCCGAAACCTTTCCGGAGACGAAATAGTATCGTCCTATATATCAATCTTTACCTCCGGACCATTTCGGAGCTCCTCGCCATGTCCGGTATCTCATCCGGGACTCCGAAAAACATTCGGTCACAAACTCACATAATTCATATAGTACTATATCGTCAATGAACGTTAAGCGTGCCGACCCTACGGGTTCGAGAATGATGTAGACATGACCGAGACATCTCTCCGCTCAATAACCAATAGCAGGACCTGGATGCCCATATTGGTTCCTACATATTCTATCAAGATCTTTATCGGTCAAACCTTTATGACAACATATGTAGTTCCCTTTGTCCGTCGGTATGTTACTGCCCCAGATTCGATCGTCGGTATCTTCATACCCAGTTCAATCTCATCACCGGCAAGTCTCTTTACTCGTTCCGTAATACATCATCTAGCAACTAACTCCTTAGTCACTTTGCTTGCAAGCTTCTTGTGACATTGTATTACCGAGAGGGCCTAGAGATACCTCTCTATCACAAGGAGTGACAAATCCCAATCTCGATCCATGCTAACTCAACAGACACCTTTGAAGATACCTGTAGAGCATATTTATGATCACCCAGTTATGTTGCAACGTTTGATAGCACACAAGGTATTCCTCCGGTATCCGGGAGTTGCATGATCTCATGGTCGAAGGAATATGTATTTGACATTTAAGAAAGCAGTAGCAATAAACTTAACGATCATATGCGAAGCTAACGAATGGATCTTATCCATCAAATCATTCTCCTAATGATTTGATCCCGTTATCAAGTGACAACACATGTCTATGGTTAGGAAACCTTAACCATCTGTTGATCAACAAGCTAGTCTAGTAGAGGCTCACTAGGGACACCGGTATTTGTTTATGTATCCACGCATGTATTTAAGTTATCGGTCAATACAATTCTAGGATGAATAATAAACCTTTATCATGAATAAGGAAATATAATAATAACAACTTTATTATTTCCTCTAGGGCATATTTCCATCATTCTTCCATTTGCACTAGAGTCAATAATCTAGTTCACATCATCATTACCCATAGTTCACATCGCCATGTGACTAATACCCAAAGAGTTTACTAGAGTCAATAATCTAGTTCACATCGCCATGTGATTAACACCCAAAGAGTTCTAAGGTGTGATACTTTTTTGTTTGTGAGAGAGGTTTTAGTCAATGGGTCTGCAATATTCAGATCTGTGCGTACTTTGAAAATTTCTATGTCTACAATGCTCCGCATGGAGCTACTCTAGCTAATTGCTCACACGTTCAATACGTATCCAAATTGAGACTCAGAGTCATCCGGATCGGTGTCAAAGCTTGCATTGATGTAACCCTTTACGACAAACTCTTTATCACCTCCATAACCGAGAAAATTTTCCTTAGTCCTCTTTAGGTACCTACGGATAATTTTGACCGTTGTCTAGTGATCCACTCCTGGATCACTATTGTACCCCCTTGCCATACTCATGGCAAGGCACACGATAGGTCTGGTATACATCGTTGCATATTTTATAGAATCTATGGCTGCGGCATACATAATGACTTTCATTCTCTCTCTATCTTCTGCCGTGGTCGGGTTTTGAGTCTTACTCAATTTCACACCTTGCAAAACAGGCAAGAACCCATTCTTGGACTGATCCATTTTGAACTTCTTCAAAATCTAATCAAGGTATGTGGTTTGTGAAAGTCCTATTAAGCGTCTTGATCGATCCTAATAGATCTTGATGCCCAATATATACGCAGCTTCACCGAGGTCTTTCATTGAAAAATTCTTATTCAAGTATCCTTTTATGCTATCCAGAAATTTTATATCATTTCCAGTCAACAATATGTCATCCACGTATAATATCAGAAATGCTATAGAGCTCCCACTCACTTTCTTGTAAACACAGTCTTCACCATAAGTCTGTATAAAACCATATGCTTTGGTCACCTCATCAAAGCGTATATTCCAACTCCGAGATGCTTCCACTAGTCCATAGATGGATCGCTGGAGCTTGCACACTTTGTTAGCACCCTTAGTGAAAGTGCTAGTATTCGACTAGAGGGGGGTGAATAGGCGATTTTTATGAATGTCTTCAAACCACAGGTGCTTTGAAGACAAACAATAGAAATGAAACTATTGATATGCAGCGGAAGGTAGACTACACTAGACAAGCCATAGTCAAGTAAGCAATGAAATGAAAACACGAAGACTATCAGCAGCTAGGTAGTAAGGATCAGGATGGAAGACAGTGTGAAGCCAAACAGTAAATAGTCTTCACTCAGTGAAGTCAATTAGATTAGACAAACAGGCAATGACTTCATGAAGACAAACCGTAAGTAAAGAGAGGTAAGGATAGAAAGAGTTGCTCGGAGAGGACAAGGATTTGTTGGACCAGTTCCAGTTGCTGTGACAACTGTACGTCTGGTTAGGGAGGCTGAGATTCAACCCAGAAGACCGCGTCTTCACCTTATTCCCCTTGAGCTAAGAACACTTAGTCCTTGCCCAATCACTCTGGAAAGTTTTCAAGGGAGACTTCCAAACCTTCACTAACTTCATTCACCGGCAATCCACAATGGCTCTTGGATGCTCCGAACGCGACACTTAACCGGCTGGAGGATTCACAGTCCTCAAGTGTAATAAGTCTTCAGAACACGCAGATAGAAAGACTTCAGTGATGCCTAAAACTCTTTGGCTCTAGGTGTTTTGGGCTTTGTCCTCGCAAGGATTACTCTCTCAAAGGCTTCGGAGGTGTGTTGCTCTCAAACGACAAAAGCCGTGCACTAACTTTGAGCAGCCACCAATTTATGGTGTAGGGGGAGGGCTATTTATAGCCAGGAGGCAACCCGACCTGATTTGTCCAAAATGACCCTGGGTCACTAAGGAACTGACACGTGTCCAACGGTTAGATTTCAAACACACGCGATAGCTTGACTTGGGCTACTGATACGTCTCCATCGTATCTACTTTTCCAAATACTTTTGCCTTGTTTTGGACTCTAACTTGCATGATTTGAATGGAACTAACCCGGACTAACGTTGTTTCCTGCAGAATTCCATGGTGTTATTTTTATGCAGAAATAAAAGTTCTCGGAATGACCTGAAACCTCACGGAGAATATTTTTGGAATTAATAAAAAATACTGGCGAAAGAATCAAGACCAGGGGGCCCACACCCTGTCCACGAGGGTGGGAGGCGCGCCTGCCCCCCTGGGCATGCCCCCCTATCTTGTGGGCCCCCTGAGGCTCCACCGACCTCAACTCCAACTCTATATATTCACGTTCGGGGAGAAAAAAACCAGAGAGAAGGATTCATCGCGTTTTGCGATACGGAGCCGCCACAAAGCCCTAATCTCTCTTGGGAGGGCTGATCTGGAGTCCGTTTGGGGCTCCGAAGAGGGGAATCCGTCGCCATTGTCATCATCAACCATCCTCCATCACCAATTTCATGATGCTCACCACCGTGCGTGAGTAATTCCATCGTAGGCTTGCTGGACGGTGATGGTGTTGGAAATATGCCCTAGAGGCAATAATAAAAGGATCATTATTATATTTCCTTGTTCGTGATAATTGTCTTTTATTCATGCTATAATTGTATTATCCGGAAATCGTAATACACGTGTGAATACATAGACCACAATATGTCCCTAGTGAGCCTCTAGTTGACTAGCTCGTTGATCAACAGATAGTCATGGTTTCCTGACTATGGACATTGGATGTCATTGATAACGGGATCACATCATTAGGAGAATGATGTGATGGACAAGACAATCCTAAGCATAGCACAAGATCGTGTAGTTCGTTTTGCTAGAGCTTTTCCAATGTCAAGTATCTCTTCCTTAGACCATGAGATCGTGTAACTCCCGGATACCGTAGGAGTGCTTTGGGTGTACCAAAGCGTCAACGAATCGGGTGACTATAAAGGTGCATTACGGTATCTCCAAAAGTGTCATTGGGTTGACACGATCGAGGACTGGATTTGTCGGCCCGTATGACGGAGAGGTATCCTTGGGCCCACTCGGTAGTGCATCATCATAATGAGCTCAAAGTGACCAAGTGTTTGGTCACAGGATCATGCATTATAGTACGAGTAAAGTGACTTGCCGGCAGCGAGATTGAGCGAGGTATTGGGATACCGACGATCGAATCTCGGGCAAGTAAAATACCGATTGACAAAGGGAATAGTATACGGGTTGATTGAATCCTCGACATCATGGTTCATCCGGTGATATCATCGAGGAGCATGTGGGAGCCAACATGGGTATCCAGATCCCTTTGTTGGTTATTGCCCGAGAGCCGTCTCGGTCATGTTCGCATGTCTCCGAACCGTAGGGTCTACACTTAAGGTTCGGTGGCGCTAGGGTTGTATGAATATGAGTATGCAGCAAACCGAATGTTGTTGAGTCCGGATGAGATCCGGACGTCACGAGGAGTTCGGTCCGGAGGTAAAGATTTATATATAGGAAGTCTTATTTTGGTCGCGGAAAAGTTTCGCGCGTTATCGGTATTGTACAGGGAGTGCGAAAGGGTCCGGGGTCCAGCTGCCTGGGGCCACATGGGCTGTGGGGGTGCGCCTTGGCGTATATGGGCCAAGGGCACCAGCCCCAAGAGGCCCATGCGCCAAGATATAAGAAAAGGGAGAGTCCTAAAGGGAAGGCACCTCAGAGGTGCCTTGGGAGGATGGACTCCTCCCCCTCTTGGCCGCACCCTTCCTTGGAGGAAGGGGCAAGGCTCGCCCTCCCCTCTCTTGCACCTATATAAAGGGAGGGAGGGAGGGTGGCCGCACCCATAAGCCTGGCGCCTCCCTCCTCCTGTAACACCTCCTCCTCCTCCGTAGTTGCTTAGCGAAGCCTGCCGGAGTTCTGCTGCATCCACCACCACGCCGTCGTGCTGCTGGATCATCATCAACCTCTCCTTCCCCTTGCTGGATCAAGAAGGAGGAGACGTCATCCGCTCCGACGTGTGTTGAGCGCCGAGGTGCTGTCCGTTCAGCACTAGGTCATCGGTGATCTGAATCAAAGTAGTACGACTCCATCATCCCGTTCCATTGAGCGCTTCGCACGCGATCTACAAGTGGTATGTAGATGCAATCACTCTCCCATGACTCGTTGATAGATGAACTCATAGATGGATCTTGGTGAAACCGTAGGAAAAATTTTAATTTTCTGCAGCGTTCCCCAACGGTGGCATCATGAGCTAGGTCTATCGTAGTTCTCTATTGCACGACTAGAACACAATTTTGTTGTGGGCGTAGATCTTGTCAACTTGCTTGCCGCTACTAGTCTTATCTTGCTTCAGCGGTATTGTGGGATGAAGGCGTCCGGACCAACCTTACGTGCGCTTACGTGAGACCGGTTCCACCGGTGACATGCACTAGTTGCATAAGGTGGCTGGCGGGTGTCTGTCTCTCCCACTTTAGTTGGGCGGATTCGATGAAAAGGGTCCTTATGAAGGGTAAATAGAAGTTGACAAAATCACGTTGTGGTTATTCGTAGGTAAGAAAACGTTCTTGCTAGAACCCAATTGCAGCCACGTAAAAGATGCAACAACAATTAGAGGGCGTCTAACTTGTTTTTGCAGCAATTGTCATGTGATGTGATATGGCCGAAGTTGTGATGAATGATGAATGATATATTGTGATGTATGAGATCATGTTCTTGTAATAGGAATCACGACTTGCATGTCGATGAGTATGACAACGGCAGGAGCCATAGGAGTTGTCTTTATTTTTGTATGACCTGCGTGTCATTGAAGAGCGCCATGTAAATTACTTTACTTTATTGCTAAACGCGTTAGCCATAGTAGTAGAAGTAATAGTTGGCGAGCAACTTCATGGAGACACGATGATGGAGATCATGATGATGGAGATCATGGTGTCATGTCGTTGACAAGATGATCATGGAGCCCCGAAGATGAAGATCAAAGGAGCTATATGATATTGGCCATATCATGTCACTACTTTATATAATTGCATGTGATGTTTATTATGTTTTATGCATCTTGTTTACTTAGAACGACGGTAGTAAATAAGATGATCCTTATAACAATTTCAAGAAAGTGTTCCCCTAAGCGTGCACCGTTGCTAAAGTTAAATCGTTTGAAGCATCACGTGATGATCGGGTGTGATAGATCCTTACGTTCACATACAACGGGTGTAAGACAGTTTTACACATGCATAAACACTTAGGGTTAACTTGCGAGCCTAGCATGTACAGACATGGCCTCGGAACACAAGAGACCGAAAGGTCGAACATGAGTCGTATGGAAGATACGATCAACATGGAGATGTTCACCGACGATGACTAGTCCGTCTCACGTGATGATCGGACACGTCCTAGTCGACTCGGATCATGTAACACTTAGATGACTAGAGGGATGTCAAATCTGAGTGGGAGTTCATTAAATAATTTGATTAGATGAACTTAATTATCATGAACAATAGTCTAAAATCTTTGCAAAATGTCTTGTAGATCAAATGGCCAAAGCTCATGTCACCATGAACTTCAACACGTTCCTAGAGAAAACCATGCTGAAAGATGATGGCAGCAACTATTCGGACTGGGTCCGGAACCCGAGATTATCCTCATAGCTGCCAGAAACAATATGTCCTAGAAGCACCGCTAGGTGAAGCACCCATCGAGAGAACCAAGGCGTTATGAGCGCTTGGCGGTCTCGTCTTGATGATTACTCCCTCGTTCGGTGCGGCATGCTTTACAGCTTAGAACAGGGGCTCCAAAAGCGTTTTGGCGACACGGAGCATATGAGATGTTCGAGGAGCTGAAACTAGTTTTCCAAGCTCATGCCCGGGTCGATAGATATGAAGTCTCCGACAAGTTCTACAGTTGTAAGATGGAGGAAAATAGTTCTGTCAGTGAGCACATACTCAAAATATCTGGGTTGCACAACCGCTTTGTCCCAACTGGACATTAACCTCCGGACGAGGCGGTCATTGACAGAATCCTTGATCGCTCCCACCAAGCTACAAGAGCTTTGTGATGAACTACAATATCAGGGGATGGTGAAAACTATCCTCAAGTATTTTCAATCTGAAGTCAGCAGAGGTAGAAATCAAGAAGGAGCATCAAGTGTTGGTGGTCAATAAAACCACTAAGTTCAAGAAGGGCAAGGAAAGAAGAACTTCAAGAAGGACGGCAAGGATGTTGCCGCGCCCGATAAGCCGATTCGGGAAGAAGTCAAAGAATGGACCCAAGATCGAGGCTGAGTGCTTTTATTGCAAAGGAAGGGTCCTTTGAAGCGGAACTGCCCCAAATACTTAGCGAGACAAGAAGGCCGGCAACACTAAAGGTATATTTGATATACATGTAATTGATGTGTACCTTACCGAGTACTCGTAGTAACTCACGGTATTTGATACGGTGCCGTTGCTCATATATGTAACTCACAGCAGAGCTGCAGAATAAGCGGAGACCGGCGAAGGGCGAGGTGACGATCTTGGCGTCGGGAATGGTTCCAAGGTCGATGTGATCGCCGTCGCACGCTACCTCTACATTTACCTACGGGATTAGTTTTAAACCTCAATAATTGTTATTTAGTACCAAGTTTGAGCATGAACATTGTATCGGGATCTCGTTTAATACGAGATGGCTACTCATTTAAATCCGAGAATAATGGTTGTTCTATTTATATGAGAGAAATGTTTTATGGTCATGCTCCGATGGTCAATGGTTTATTCTTAATGAATCTCGAGCGTAATGTTACACATGTTCATAGTGTGAATACCAAAAGATGTAAAGTTGATAACTATAGTCCCACATACTTGTGGCACTTGCCGCCTTGGTCACATTGGTGTCAAGCGCATGAAGAAGCTCCATCTTGATGGACTTTTAGAGTCTCTCGATTATGAATCATTTGACACATGCGAACCATGCCTCATGAGCAAGATGACCAAGACTCCGTTCTCCGGAACAATGGGCGAGCAACCAACTTATTGGAAATCATACATACCGATGTGTGCGGTCTAATGAGTGTTGAGGCTCATGGAGGATATCGTTATGTTCTCACTCTCACTGATGACTTGAGTAGATATGGGTATGTCTACTTGATGAAACACAAGTCTGAGACCTTTGAAAAGTTCAAGGAATTTCAGAATGAAGTAGAGAATCAACGTGACCGAAAGATAAAATTCTTGCGATCAGATCATGGAGGAGAATATTTAAGTCACGAATTTGGTACACACTTAAGGAAATGTGGAATCGTTTCACAACTCACGCCGCCTGGAACACCTCAGCGTAATGGTGTGTCCGAACGTCATAATCGCACTCTATTGGATATGGTGCGATCTATGATGTCTCTTACAGATTTACCGCTATTATTTTGGGGATACGCTCTAGATACAGCTACATTCACTTTAAATAGGGCACCGTCTAAATCCTTTGAGACGACACCGTATGAATTATGGTTTGGGAAGAAACCTAAGCTGTCGTTTCTAAAAGTTTGGGGATGCGATGCTTATGTCAAGAAACTTCAACCTGAAAAGCTCGAACCCAAGTCGAAAAATCGTCTTCATAGGATACCCTAAGGAAACCATTGGGTATACCTTCTACCTTAGATCCGAAGGCAAGATCTTTGTTGCCAAGAACGGATCCTTTCGGAAAAGAGTTTCTCTCGAAAGGAGTAAGTGGGAGGAAAGTAGAACTCGATGAAGTACTACCTCTTGAACCGGAAAGTAGTGCAGCTCGGGAAAATGTTCTGTGGTGCCTACACCGATCGGAGAGGAAATTAATGATGATGATCAAGGTACTTCGGATCAAGTTGCTACTGAACTTTGTAGGTCCACTAGGACACGTTCCGCACTGCAGTGGTGCGGCAACCCTGTCACGGAAATCATGTTGTTAGACAACGGTGAACCTTGAACTATGAAGAAGCGATGGCGGGCCCAGATTCCAACAAATGGCTTGAAGCCATGCAATCCGAGATAGGATCCAAGTATGAAAACAAAGTATGGACTTTGACAGACTTGCCCGATGATCGGCGAGCGATAGAAAACAAATGGATCTTTAAGAAGAAGACAGACGCGGATGGTAATGTTACCATCTATAAAGCTCGACTTGTCGCTAAGGGTTATCGACAAGTTCAAGGGATTGACTACGATGAGACTTTCTCTCCCGTAGCGAAGCTTAAATCCGTCCGTATCATGTTAGCAATTGCCGCATACTATGATTATGAGGTATGGCAGATGGACGTCAAAACGGCATTCCTTAACGGTTATCTTAAGGAAGAGCTGTATATGATGCAGCCGGAAGGTTTTGTCGATCCTAAGAATGCTAACAAGGTATGCAAGCTCCAGCGATCCATTTATGGGCTGGTGCAAGCATCTCGGAGTTGGAACATTCGCTTTGATGAGATGATCAAAGCGTTTGGGTTTATCTTGAGACTTATGGAGAAGCCCGCGTTTACAAGAAAGTGAGTGGGAGCTCAGAGCATTTCTCATTTTATATGTAGATGACATACTTTTGATGGGAAATGATATAGAACTTTTGGACAACATTAAGGCCTACTTGAATAAGAGTTTTCAATGAAGGACCTTGGAGAAGCTGCTTACATATTAGGCATCAAAATCTATAGGGATAGATCGAGGCGCCTCATAGGTCTTTCACAAAGCACATACCTTGATAAGATTTTGAAGAAGTTCAAAATGGATCAGTCCAAGAAAGGGTTCTTGCCTGTTTTGCAAGGTGTGAAATTGAGCTCGGCTCAATGCCCGACCACGGCAAAAGATAAAGAAGAGATGAGTGTCATCCCTATGCCTCAGCCATAGGATCTATTATGTATGCCATCTTGTGTACGGACCTGATGTAAACCTTGCCGTAAGTTTGGTAGGAAGGTACCAAAGTAATCCCGCAAGGAACTTTGGACATCGGTCAAGAATATCCTGAAGTACTGAAAGGACAAAGGACATGTTTTCGTTTATGGAGGTGACGAAGAGCTCGTCGTAAAGGGTTACGTCGATGCTAGCTTCGACACGATCCGATGACTCAAAGTCACAAACCGGATACGTGTATATGTTAAATGGTGGAGCGAGAAGCTGGTGCAGCTGCAAGCAGAAGCGTCGTGGCGGGATCTACATGTGAAGCGGAGTACATGGCAGCCTCGGAGGCAGCACATGAAGCAATTTGGGTGAAGGAGTTCATCACCGACCTAGGAGTCATACCCAATGTGTCGGAACCGATCAAACTCTTCTGTGACAACACTGGAGCTATTGCACTTGCCAAGGAGCCCAGGTTTCACAAGAAGACCAGGCACATCAAGCGTCGCTTCAACTCCATTCGTGAAAATGTTCAAGATGGGGACATAGAAATTTGCAAAGTGCATACGGATCTGAATGTCGCAGATCTGTTGACTAAACCTCTTCCGCGAGCAAAACATGATCAACACCAGAACTCTATGGGTGTTCGGTTCATCACAATGTAACTAGATTATTGACTCTAGTGCAAGTGGGAGACTGTTGGAAATATGAACTAGAGGCAATAATAAAATGATTATTATTATATTTCCTTGTTCGTGATAATTGTCTTTTATTCATGCTATAATTGTGTTATCCAGAAATCGTAATACACGTGTGAATACATAGACCACAATATGTCCCTAGTGAGCCTCTAGTTGACTAGCTCGTTGATCAATAGATAGTCATGGTTTCCTGACTATGGACATTGGATGTCGTTGATAACGGGATCACATCATTAGGAGAATGATGTGATGGACAAGACCCAATCCTAAGCATAGCACAAGATCGTGTAGTTCGTTTTGCTAGAGCTTTTCCAATGTCAAGTATCTCTTCCTTAGACCATGAGAGCGTGTAACTCCGGATACCGTAGGAGTGCTTTGGGTGTACCAAGCGTCAAAATGTAACGGGTGACTATAAAGGTGCATTACAGGTATCTCCAAAAGTGTACATTGGGTTGACACGGATCGAGGCGGGATTTGTCCTCCGTATGACAAAGAGGTATCTTGGGCCCACTCGGTAGTGCATCATCATAATGAGCTCAAAGTGACCAAGTGTTTGGTCACGGATCATGCATTCTGATGCGAGTAAAGTGACTTGCGGCAACGAGATTGAGCGAGGTATTGGGAAACCGACGATCGAATCTCGAGCAAGTAAAATACCGATTGACAAAGGGAATAGTATACGGGTTGATTGAATCCTCGACATCGTGGTTCATCCGGTGATATCATCGAGGAGCATGTGGGAGCCAACATGGGTATCCAGATCCCGCTGTTGGTTATTGCCCGAGAGCCGTCTCGGTCATGTCTGCATGTCTCCCGAACCCGTAGGGTCTACACATAAGGCTCGGTGGCGCTAGGGTTGTATGAATATGAGTATGCAGCAAACGAATGTTGTTGAGTCCGGATGAGATCCCAGACGTCACGAGGAGTTCGGAATGGTCCGGAGGTAAAGATTTATATATAGGAAGTCTTATTTTGGTCGCGGAAAAGTTTCGCGCGTTATCGGTATTATGTACCGGAGTGCGAAGGGGTCCGGGGTCCACTGGGGTCCACCTGCCGGGGGCCACATGGGCTGTAGGGGTGCGCCTTGGCGTACATGGGCCAAGGGCACCAGCCCCAAGAGGCCCATGCGCCAAGATATAAGAAAAGGGAGAGTCCTAAAGGGAAGGCACCTCAGGGTGCCTTGGGGAGGATGGACTCCTCCCCCCCTCTCGGCCGCACCCCTTCCTTGGAGGAAGGGGCAAGGCTGCGCCCTCCCCCCCTCTCTTGCACCTATATAAAGGGAGGGGAGGGTGTAGTGACCCGACCTCAGATGGTCAAGTCTCTGTGCTTCTGTGTCATCCCTGGATCGGTAATGCTGACACACACATTACTCGAAGGATTTATAACAGAGTAGCAATCACACACTTATCACATCGAATGTCTCAAAGGAGAACTTATTACAGTAGTATGGCTAAAGGCCATCTAATGCAATAACCGCTGAAGGCTTGGAAGATAAAGTGAGTCCATCAACTCCAACGGCATAACTGAGCTGCACGGCAACGACCTACAATCCTTACTCCTCGTCTGAAAAGTCTGCAACATAATACGTTGCAGCCCGAGAACGGGTCAGCACATGGAATATGCTGGCAATGTAACACATAGAGAGTAATGAAAGAATAAGCTATTCTACATGCATATATGGCTGGTGGAAAGCTCTATGGTTACAGTTTTGCGAAAAGCCAATTTTTCCCTACATCAAAGGAATAAATTTTACTTTAACTATCATGGTGGTTGAAACATCATTGAGAAGGTATAACACCAACTCAATCCCAATTAAATTGATTAAAAACCCAGCAGTATTAATTTAGAGTGATGAGATACATGTGAATACTCAAGTACTAGAAACTCAAAATTGTCCATAACCGGGGACACGGCTAACCATGATTAGTTTGTACACTCTGCAGAGGTTTATGACTTTTCCCCACAAGACTCGATCGCCTCCGTTGGTTTCTCGACTTTGCATGGTGTGTGAAAGCGGATGATCGAGACACGATCTTCGAAACATTAACTCTCTACTCCGGATAGATCATACCAAACCTATAAAACCCACTACCTGCTGATCTACCTCTTGAGAGCTTCACGTAACTTACTCAACTATGCTAGAGCCCATAATAGCTTGTGGCTGCACACGGAAGTTTCTAGCATGAATAATCTCAGTTCCCTTTGAGCACTGGTGGCGGTCCATAGGAAGATCACACGGGTACCCGGGATTTCAAAAAAGCAGACAACTTTGGGTTCCCAGGTGCCTCAATCCACCCAGATGTGTATTTAAGTTGCCACCTTAAAGTAAACCATTAATTAACAACCTCACATCTGTCGTGAATATCTATCAAACCCAAACCACGTCTACGAGCATAGCATGGCCATATAAGCATAACGTAGAAGTAACTCCCAAGGGTTTGAAAGTAACAGGGCAATAGGTTCCTACCTCATCATCTACTTCCCAACCCACAAATTAATGCCATCCTAATCATGCAATGTTTGAGGATTGAGCTAATGCATAAAAACTGGGTATGAAAAGGTATGATCAAGTGTTACTTGCCTTACTGACGATCCGTGAATCCTAGAGACTCGTAGTAACACGCTTCACACTCCGGGAATTCTATCGCAAGCAAACAATACATACATAAGCAACAAACAAAGATGCACAAACGAAACTTCAACTGAAAGAGGTTGACCGGAGAGTTCAACTTAAGAACTCCGGTTTGCAGAAAGAATCAAACCAAACGGAACAACGAAACTCAAACGGCGAGAAAAACATGGCCCGTTTACTAATCTGAACTAGAGTCAAATTTTACAAAGATAAAAACTGGTTTAAGTTGATTATCCGGAAAGAGGGTTTCGCGATGAAACTCCAGGCGTTTGAATCGCCTGATTCCGATAAACGAGCGAAAAGATAAACATGTTTGAAAATCGGATCAGAAATCGCGATAAAAAATAACCACGGAATAAATCCGATAAAAGAAAAGCGACGAACTGCTAAACGAACGAACGTTCGTTAACAGAAACTAAACAGTGAACGCGTTCGTTAGAACGAACGGATGAACGGACGTTCGCTAAGTAAATAAACCGACGAAATAAACCGATCTATATATATAAAAAAGACGATCTAGGGTTTTTTTAAAAAAACCGAAGGGTTTTTAAAAAAAACCGGTGGCGGGGTCGGGTACCTCCGGCGAGGCGCGCGTGGGCGGGCGGCGCTCGTGGTTCTGGGTTGGGCGGGTGGGCGGGCGGCGGCTTGGCGGCTTGGCGGCGGCAACGGGCGGGGCGGCGGCGGCGAGCGACAAGGCGGCGGCGGCTCGGCTCGGCTCCCGGGTCCGGGCGAGGGCGATGGTGGCGGTGGTGGCTAAGGGGGGGCATATATATAGGAGGCGGGCGGGCGGCTTGGGAAGGGGCGCCGGGGTGGAGTCCGGCTCGGACTCGCCCTCGGCGTCCGTGCCAAGCAATGGCGCGCCGCAGGGAAAGCGGCGGCATGGGCGGGCGGCTGGCTCGGTGGGCCTTTGGCCCGATCGCACGGGTCGATTTTTTTAAACATTCCGACGAAAGAAAAATTCCTAGAAAAATAAATAAAAATCTAAAAATTCCAAAACATGTTTTCTCCGTCTAAATAAAATATTTAGTACTAGAGGAACTTTTCTTGGCCCCTAAAATGCAAATTTTTAAACATATGCAAATTTTTCTAGGGCAAATAAAATTCCAAATAAGTAAAATAAAATCCCAAAAATGATTTAAACATTTTTCCTCTGGTATTTCAATTAGTTTTGGAGAAGTCATATTATCTCCTCTCGTTTATTTTAAACTTGAAATATTTTTCCGGAGAGAAAAATAATAAAATTCATTATCCTCGTCTTTCATTATTTGATAAAATTCAAATATGAAAATCGAAAAATCCCCAACTCTCTCTGAGGGTGAGTTGCTTAGGATTTCGAGGATAGCAAATGAATGTGCAATAAAATATGATATGCAAGGATGACCTATGTATAACATGCCAAATTGAAAATTTGGGATGTTACAAACCTACCCCCCTTAAGATGAATCTCGCCCTCGAGATTCGGGTTGGCTAGAAAATAGGTGCGGATGGTCCTTGCGAATATCATCTTCTCGCTCCCAGGTGGCTTCCTCCTCGGTGTGGTGGCTCCACTGAACTTTGCAAAACTTGATCACCTTGTTGCGAGTGACTCGGCCATCAAACTCCAATTTTTTTTACTGGTTTCTCCTCATAAGTCAAATTATTATCCAATTGTATCGCCTCCAGGGGCACTGTATCCTTTAATGGTATGTCGGCCATCTTAGCGTGGCACTTCTTCTGTTGTGATACGTGAAACACATCGTGAACTCCTGACAGTCCTTCAGGTAACTCCAGTTTGTAGGCAACTTCTCCCATTCGTTCCAAAATACGGTATGGTCCTACAAATCTTGGGGCTAACTTTCCCTTTACTCCAAAACGTTTCACTCCCTCAGGGGTGATACTCGCAGATATGCTCTATGTCCGATTTAATAGGTTACTTCCTTGCGTTTTGAATCTGCGTAACTCTTCTGTCTAGACTGAGCAATCTTTAGTCTGTCTCTGATCAGTTTAACCTTCTCCTCAGAGTCTTTGATCAAATATGGTCCAAACAATTGACGGTCTCCAACCTCATCCCACATCAATGGTGTTCTACATCTGCGTCCATACAGAGCTTCGAACGGTGCCATCTTCAAACTGGCCTGGTAGCTGTTGTTGTATGAGAATTCTGCGTACGGAAAATTGTCATCCCAACTAGATCCATAATCTAGCGCACAGGCTCTCAACGTGTCCTCCAAAATCTGATTGACTCTCCCTGTCTGTCCATCCGTCTGTGGGTGGAACACGGTACTAAACTCCAATCTGGTACCCAAAGTCTAGTGTAGTTGATGCCAAAACTTTGAAGTAAACTGTGTTCCTCTATCTGATACGATACTCCTCGGAACTCCATGCAAACATACGATCCTGGTCATATATATCTTGGCCAACTTTGCACTTGTATAAGTTGTTTTCACTGGGATAAAGTGAGCTACTTTGGTCAACCGATCCACTACTACCCATATTGAATCATATCCTGCTTTGGTTCTGGGTAATCCGGTGATAAAATCCATGCCAAGCTTGTCCCACTTCCATTCGGTTATTGGCATAGGCTGCAACAGTCCTGCTGGCTTTTGATGCTCTGCCTTCACTCTCTGGCATACATCGCAAACGGCTACATACTCGGCAATATCCTTCTTCATACCAGTCCACCAGAAACGTTCCTTCAAGTCCAAATACATCTTGGTGTTTTCGGGGTGAATCGAGTATGGTGAGTCATGGGCCTCTTGAAGTATTAACTTCCTGATCTCCGAATTGTTGGGCACATAAATCCGATCCTCAAACCATAAGGTATCGTGCTCATCCTCGCGAAAACCTTTGGCTTTTCCTTTGCCCATCTTTTCTTTTATCTCAGCAATCTCTTTATCCTCCTTTTGAGCGTCTCGAATCTTGTCTAACAAGGTCGACTGAACCTCCATTGTTGCAAGAAAACCTCTTGGAACAATCTCCAACTGAAGTTCCATAACATCCTCTGCTAACTCCTTTGGCAGTCCTCTACCTTTAAGGATATTGGCATAACTCTTTCGACTCAAAGCGTCTACTACGACGTTGGCTTTTCCTGGATGATAGTGTAGCTTCATGTCGTAATCCTTTATAAGTTCCAGCCATCGCCTCTGTCTGAGGTTTAACTCCTTCTGTGTGAAAATGTACTTTAAACTCTTATGATCCGTGTACACATCACAACGGTTTCCCATGAGATAATGTCTCCAGGTCTTCAACCCATGTACTACAACTGCTAGCTCCAAATCATGCGTGGTATAGTTCAACTCATGAGGCTTCAGTTGTCGCGAGGCATACGAAACAACTTTTCCTTCCTGCATAAGAACACATCCAAGTCCCAAGCGAGGCGTCACAATACACTTGAAACTCCTTATGTATATCGGCAATGTCAAGACTTTGGGGCTGTAGTCAACCGCTTCTTCAACTCTTGGAAGCTTGTCTCACAATCCTCTGTCCATTTGAACTTGGTATCCTTCTTTAGCAATTCTGTCATTGGTTTAGCAATCTTGGAAAAATTCTCAATGAATCTCCGATAATACCCGCCGGTCCAAGGAAGCTGTGAATCTCACGATGAAGTGGGTGCCAACCACTCGATGGATCGATGAATCTTCTTTGGGATCTCTGCTATACCTTCTCCCGATATAACATGCCCAAGAAATCCAACTTCCTTTAACCAAAACTCGCACTTGCTGAATTTGGCATATAACTGGTGTTCTCGAGTTTCTCAAGAACCAAGCGAGGTGTTCTGCGTGCTCCTCTTCGTTCTTCGAGTAAACCATAATATCATCGATAAACACCACAACAAACTTGTCTAAATACTCCATGAACACTTTGTTCATCATACTCATGAAATAGGCAGGGGCGTTAGTCAGTCCAAACGACATGACCGTATACTCATATAATCCATATCGTGTGGTGAATGCTGTCTTTGGTATATCCTTCTCTCGGATCTTCAATTGATGGTATCCCAATCGTAGATCAATCTTAGAAAACACCTTAGCTCCTTGCAACTGATCAAACAGATCATTGATCATCGGTAAGGGATACTTGTTCTTAATCGTTACTTCATTCAGAGCCCGGTAATCAACAACCATCCTTAGGGATTTATCCTTCTTCTCCACCAAAAGTACTGGAGCTCCCCAAGGTGATGAACTTCTACGAATGTAACCTTTCTCCAATAGCTCCTTGATCTGTTTCTTAATCTCCTCCAGATCATTTGCGGGCATCCGATAGGGTCTCTTTGATATTGGTCCTGTACCTGGCATTAGCTCTATCGTAAACTTCGATGTCTCGATCCGGTGGCATGCCCGTAACTCTTCGGAAAAACATCTGGATAATCCTTCACTCTGGTACTTCTTCTTGTACAACTCCGTGAGGGTATTCACTTGGCTCCTCCTAGGCACATGCCTAGATACATACTTAATCCTTTTTCCCTCTGGAGTGGTAAGATAAATTGACTTGCTAGCACAGTCGATACTTCCTCCAAACTTCGACATCCAATCCATACCTAATATCACATCCAATCCTTGCGACTCCAAGATAATTAGGTCAGACGGAAAAACATGTGTGCCAATGATTAGGGGTATCTGGGTACACCATCTGCTAGCCATGTACTCTGCTCCAGGCGAGCTCACTAAAAGAGGGGTCCTAAGGGTATGGGTTGGTAACTTAAACTTATCCACAAATCCCCTTGATATATATGAATGCGATGCACCATTATCGAAAAGAACAGTAGCGGTAAATGACTGAACCAAAAACTTACCTATTACCGCATCCGGCTGCTCTTCAACTTCCTCCACGTTAACGTGGTTCACTTGTCCTTTGTTGAATGGATTGGGCTTCTTCCCAGCGCTCCCATTTCCGTTTCCATTCTTTCCTTGAGGCGATCGTTGGCATAGTGCCTGTCTTCCCGCACTTAAAGCAAATAACTTGGCTCAAGTCTCTCTTAGCGGGTGTAGCTGGGTTAGAGCGATTCGATTATTGTTGGCTGCATTTCCATTCCCATTCTTCGCACCATTATGCGATCCTCCTCGATATGGTTATGTCCTCCATGGTTATGAACTAGTCCTCCCGAGTTCGGGGTTAGCGAGGTTTGGTGAGCTCTGAGTTATACTTCCCTTGTCCATACTTCCTCTTACGACTCTCAATTTGCTGCTGCTTTCCTTCAATCATTAGGGCCTTATCTACCAACTCCTGGTAGTTGTTGAAAGTTGCCACCATCAGCTGCATACTCATCTCATCATTCAGTCCTTCCATAAACTTCTCTTGCTTCGCGGCATCCGTGGCCACATCATCCGGGGCATAGCGTGATAACTTGCTAAACTCATCCACGTACTGGGCCACAGTACGGTTCCCCTGGCGTAAGTTGCGGAACTCACGCTTCTTTATCTGCATGGCTCCCGTTGAAACATGGGCCGTGCGAAAAGCTTGTTGGAACTGGTCCCAAGTGATATTGGCTATAGGAAAAGTAGCCGTGTAATTCTCCCACCATGCGGCTGCTGGTCCATCCAATTGATGTGCGGCAAAGCGCACTCTTTCAGCATCCGTGCATCCTGCGGTGGTTAACTCCCTTCCTATACGGCGTAACCAGTCATTTGCAACTATTGGCTCGGTGCTACTGGAAAACACCAACGGTTGTAACCTTAGAAAACGGGCTAAATTGTCCACTGGCGGCGGGTTGTTGTTGTTGTTGTTGGCATTGCCTGGTTACGAACTAGCAATTGCATCAAGGCATTCTCATTGTTGGATCAACTGAGTGAGCTCGGTGGGAAAACAAAACCGGGGTCACGTCTCGGAGGCATCTGAGGGTTTAGATGGGAGAGGTTAGAAATAGAAAGAGGTCTAGTGAGAAAACACTACCCATATGCACATGAGGCAAACACACATTCATTCAATCAAGCAAGCAAGGGCATACAAAACGATCTAGGACTATCGCATAAGTGCTCAACTACTACTAGTTACATGGGGAAAATACTACTATTATATGGTGGTCATGTAGAAATTTCGATCGGTGGAAGACTCCATGATGTCTGCTCCACCGTCTTCATAGTCATCATCACTTGGATCTGAGTCGGTGTAAATCGATGATGATGTAGTTGTCTGGACAAGCGGGGTCTTCTTCCTCTTCTTGCTCCTCTTCCTTGGGTGCTGGTCCTCCCATGAAGACTCCAATCTTCTTGACTAGGTCGTCGTTCTTCTCCAGTAGTATCTTGATTTCTTCCTAATATCCATCACGTGTAGACTTGAGTTCTTCCTCCAATTCGATGATCTTAGTTTTCGCCTTCTTCAAATCCATCATGTCTGCACACATCTGGTTCTCATGACGTCGAATGTGCTGGTTTAGCTCCTGGATGTAAGCTGCAATGGATCTATCCTTCTTGGTGCTAATTACTTCCCATTGCTCGTCTCGGCGTCCACATATTTGGTATATGGTGTCTTTAAGCTCCTTGTTGTAGACTTCTCCAATGCGTCCCATGGTAATGTGAGCTGCCATACTCTTTCCCAAACTCCAGGTTGGTGCATTGAAAACACATACTATGGGCTCCGTGCTTGGTGCAAACGTCCTTCCGGGAACTAGAGCTTGAATCTTCCAGCATTCTTCTTCTGGTAAGGTGGCGTTGTACGTCCCGGTGAAGCTTGGTATTCCAATATTCAGGTACCTAGTGACTTCCTTCAAGTGGCGTCCGAAAGGTGTGTCTTCATCCGGTTGGGCAAACTTGTACTTCATCTCCGTTATCCTAAAGAGTGGAAAAGTGGAGAGGAGTCAGAAATGAGTAGAGAGGAGTGACCTATGGTTTTATCTTAGTGGTCATGTCCTACACTCAGCGTGTGCTCTGATACCATCTTGTAGCGACCGACCTCAGATGGTCAAGTCTCGTGCTTCATGTCATCCCCGGATCGGTAATCTTGACACACACGATACTCAAGGATTTATAACAGAGTAGCAATCACACACTTATTACATCGAATGTCTCAAAGGAGAACTTATTACAATAGTATGGCTGAAGGCCATCTAATGCGATAACAATGAAGGCTTGGAAGATAAAGTGAGTCCATCAACTCCAACGGCATAAGCGAGCTGCACGGCAACGACCTACAATCCTTACTCCTCGTCGAAAAGTCTGCAACATAATACGTTGCAGCCCGAGAACGGGTCAGCACATGGAATATGCTGGCAATGTAACACATAGAGAGTAATGAAAGAATAAGCTATTCTACATGCATATATGGCTGGTGGAAAGCTCTATGGTTACAGTTTTGCGAAAAGCCAATTTTCCCCTACATCAAAGGAATAAATTTTACTTTAACTATCATGGTGGTTGAAACATCATTGAGGAGGTATAACCCCAACTCAATCCCAATTAAAGTGATTAAAAACCCAGCAGTATTAATTTAGAGTGATGAGATACATGTGAATACTCAAGTACTAGATACTCAGATTGTCCATAACCGGGGACACGACTAACCATGATTAGTTTGTACACTCTGCAGAGGTTTGCGCACTTTTCCCCACAAGACTCGATCGCCTCCGTTGGTTTCTCGCACTGCATGGTGTTTGAGAAACGGATGACCGAGACACGATCTTTCGAAACATTAACTCTCTACTCGGATAGATCATACCAAACCTATAAAACCCACTACCGCTGATCTACCTCTTGAGAGCTTCACGTAACTTACTCAACTATGCTAGAGCCCATAATAGCTTGTGGCTGCACACGGAAGTTTCTAGCATGAATAATCTCAGCCCTTTGAGCACAGGTGGCGGTCCATAGGAAGATCACACGGGTACCCCGGGATTTCCAAAAAAACAGACAACATTGGGTTCCCCAGGTGCCTCAATCCACCCAGATGTGTATTTAAGTTGCCACCTTAAAGTAAACCATTAATTAACAACCTCACATCTGTCGTGAATATCTATTAAACCCAAACCACGTCTACGAGCATAGCATGGCAATATAAGCATAACGTAGAAGTAACTCCCAAGGGTTTGAAAGTAACAGGGCAATAGGTTCCTACCTCATCATCTACTTCCCAACCCACAAATTAATGCCATCCTAATCATGCAATGTTTGAGGATTGAGCTAATGCATAAAAACTGGGTATGAAAAGGTATGATCAAGTGTTACTTGCCTTGCTGACGATCCGTGAATCCTAGAGACTCGTAGTAACACGCTTCGCACTCCGGGAATTCTATCGCAAGCAAACAATACATACATAAGCAACAAACAAAGATGCACAAACGAAACTTCAACTGAAAGAGGTTGACCGGAGAGTTCAACTTAAGAACTCCGGTTTGCAAAAAGAATCAAACCAAACGGAACAACGAAACTCAAACGGCGAGAAAAACATGGTCCGTTTACTAATCTGAACTAGAGTCAAATTTTACAAAGATAAAAACTGGTTTAAGTTGATTATTCGGAAAGAGGGTTTCGCGATGAAACTCCAGGCGTTTGAATTGTCTGATTCCGATAAAGGAGCGACAAGATAAACAGGTTTGAAAATCGGATCAGAAATCACGATCAAAAATAACCGCGGAATAAATCCGATAAAAGAAAAGCGATGAACTGCTAAACGAACGAACGTTCGTTAACAGAAACTAAACAGTGAACGCGTTCGTCAGAATGAACGGATGAACGGACGTTCGCTAAGTAAATAAATCAACGAAATAAACCGATCTATATATATAAAAAAATGATCTAGGGTTTTAAAAAAAACCAAAGGGTTTAAAAAAAACCGGTGGCGGGGTCGGGTACCTCCGGCGAGGCGCGTCCGTGGGCAGGCGGCTCGGTGGGTTCTGGGTGGGTGGCGAGGCGGGCGGGCGGGCGGCTCGGCGAGGCGCATGCGGCGCTGGGAGGCGGCGACGGCGACCAAGGCGGCGGGCGGCGGCTCGGCTCAGGCTCCCGGTCCCGGGCGAGGGCGATGGTGGCGGTGGTGGTGGCTAAGGGGGGCATATATATAGGAGGCGGGCGGGCGGCTTGGGAAGGGCGTCCGGGGTGGAGTCCGGCTCGGACTCGCCCTCGGCGTCCATGCCAAGCTGACGGCGCAGACGGGGGAAGGCGGCGGCGTGGGCGGGCCGGCTGGCTCGGTGGGCCTTTGGCCCGATCAGCACGGGTCCATTTTTTTTAAAACATTCCGCCGAAAGAAAAATTCCTAGAAAAATAAATAAAAATCTAAAAATTCCAAAACAAGTTTTCTCCGTCTAAATAAAATATTTAGAACTAGAGGAACTTTTCTTGGCCCCTAAAATGCAAATTTTTAAACATATGCAAATTTTTCTAGGGCAAATAAAATTCCAAATAAGTAAAATAAAATCCCAAAAATGATTTTAACATTTTTCCTCCGGTATTTCAATTAGTTCTGGAGAAGTCATATTATCTCCTCTCGTTTATTTTAAACTTGAAATATTTTTCCGGAGAGAAAAATAATAAAATCCATTATCCTCGTCTTTCATTATTTGATAAAATTCAAATATGAAAATCGAAAAATCCCCAACTCTCTCCGAGGGTCCTTGAGTTGCTTAGGATTTCGAGGATAGCAAATGAATATGCAATAAAATATGATATGCAAGGATGACCTATGTATAACATGCCAAATTGAAAATTTGGGATGTTACAGAGGGAGGGGTGGCCGCACCCATAAGCCCTGGCGCCTCCCTCCTCCCTGTAACACCTCCTCCTCCTCCCGTAGTTGCTTAGAGAAGCCCTGCCGGAGTTCTGCTGCATCCACCACCACGCCGTCGTGCTGCTGGATCATCATCAACCTCTCCTTCCCCCTTGCTGGATCAAGAAGGAGGAGACGTCATCCGCTCCGTACGTGTGTTGAACGCGGAGGTGCTGTCCGTTCAGCACTAGGTCATCGGTGATCTGAATCACGGCGAGTACGACTCCATCATCCCTGTTCCATTGAACGCTTCCGCACGCGATCTACAAGTGGTAAGTAGATGCAATCACTCTCCCATGACTCGTTGCTAGATGAACTCATAGATGGATCTTGGTGAAACCGTAGGAAAATTTTTAATTTTCTGCAACGTTCCCCAACAGATGGGTTGGATGAGATTTACCATGTAATTGAGTTAGTTTTTTTAGGGTTTGATCCCAGTATCCATTATGTTCTAAGATTGATATTGCTATGACTTTGCTATGCTTAATGCTTGTCACTAGGGCCCGAGTGCCATGATTTCAGATCTGAACCTATTATGTTTTCATGAATATATGTGAGTTCTTGATCCTATCTTGCAAGTCAATAGTCACCTACTATGTGTTATGATCCGGCAACCCCGAAGTGACAATAATCGGGACCACTCCCGGTGATGACCATAGTTTGAGGAGTTCATGTATTCACTAAGTGTTAATGCTTTGGTCCGGTACTCTACTAAAAGGCGGCCTTAATATCCCTTAGTTTCCAATAGGACCCCGCTGCCATGGGAGGGTAGGACAAAAGATGTCATGCAAGTTCTTTTCCGTAAGCACATATGACTATATTCGGAATACATGCCTACATTACATTGATGAACTGGAGCTAGTTCTATGTCACCCTATGTTATAACTATTGCATGAGGAATCGCATATGACATAATTATCCATCACTGATCCAATGCCTACGAGCTTTTCACATATTGATCTTTGCTTAGTTACTTTACCATTGCCACTATTACAATTATTCAAAACTGCTACTGTTACTTTTGCCACTATTACCGTTACTTCCATATTACTTTGCTACTAAATACTTTGCTACAGATATTAAGTTTTCCAGGTGTGGTGTAATTGACAACTCAACTGCTAATACTTGAGAATATTCTTTGGCTCCCCTTGTGTCGAATCAATAAATTTGGGTTGAATACTCTACCCTCGAAAACTGTTGCGATCCCCTATATTTGTGGGTTATCAAGACTATTTTCTAGCGCCGTTGCTGGGGAGCATAGCTCTATTCTTTGAGTCACTTGGGATTTATATCTGCTGCTCACTATGAGGAACTTAAAAGACGAGAAAACCAAGATTTATCCCTCAACTACGAGGGGAGGTAAGGAACTGCCATCTAGCTCTGCACTTTATTCACCTTCTGTTTTGAGTAAACTTGCGACACCTAGTCCTGCTGTTAATTCTGATATGTCGCATGTTATTGATGATGCCACTTCTGCTATGTGTGATGCTTATGATGAAACTACTTCTATGCTTGATAATACTGTGCCATTAGGTGAATTTCTTGATGAACAACTTGCTAGGGCTAGAGAGAATGAAATTATTGAAACTGATAATACTGATGAAAGTGATGATGAAGATTCTCCCCCTAGATATGAATTGCCTGTTATGCCTGAGGGTTATGTTATGGATGAAGAAACTGCTAGAGATTTTCTTGCTTGCAATGATAGATCTGATCTTAAGAAATTATTAGCTAAGCTGAAAGAGAAGTCTTTGAATGCTACAATGAAATACGACCCTGCTTTTGTTACTTCACCTATCTGTGTTACTGAAAAGGATTATGATTTCTCTGTCGATCCTGAGATAATTACTTTGGTTGAATCTGATCCTTTTTATAGCTATGAATCTGAAACTGTTGTGGCACATCTTACTAAGTTAAATGATATAGCCACCCTATTCACTAATTATGAGAGAACTCGTTAGTATTATATCCTTAAATTATTTCCATTCTCATTAAAGGGTGATGCTAAAACTTGGTTTAATTCTCTTGATCCTCGTTGCCTGCGTAGTCCCGAGGATATGATTTTTACTTTTCTGCTAAATACTTCCCCGCTCATAAGAAACAAGCCGCTTTAAGGGAAATATATAATTTTGTGCAAATTGAAGAAGAGAGTCCCCCACAAGCTTGGGGAGGCTTCTCCGATTATAATGCTTTGCTGATCATCCTCTCAAGAAAAATGAAATACTTGATATCTTTTATAATGGACTAACCAATGCTTCCAGAGACCACCTGGATAGTTGTGATGGTTGTGTTTTCAGGGAAAGAACAATTGATCAAGCTGAATTGCTATTGAATAATATGTTGACTAATGAAAACAATTGGACACTTCCTGAACCAACTCCTAAGCCAACTTCGAAGAAAAGGGGTATTCTATTTCTCAGTCCTAAAGATATGCAAGAGGCAAACAAATCTATGAAAGAAAAGGGTATTAAAGCTGAAGATGTTAAGAATTTACCGCCTATTGAAGAAATACATGGTCTTGATAACCCGACAAAGGTAGTAAAGGTAAATTCTCTCTATAGATTTGATGAAGGTGATATTCCTCGTTATAAGTCTGCTAGCCAATGCTTGGATGAGTTTGATAATTTTATTGTTAAACCAGAAAACTTCAATGCTTATGTTAGTAGACAATTGAAACACAATGCTTATATGATTGAACACTTGAGTGATTATATGTCTAGAGTTAAAGGTGAACTTAAACTTATTAGTAAACATGCTTCTATGGTTACCACTCAAGTAGAACAAGTGCTTAAAGCTCAAAATGATTTGCTCAATGAATTAAATAATAAGAAACATGATAATGCTGTTAGAGTTGTGACTAGAGGTGGTAGAATGACTCAGAAACCTTTTTATCCCGAGGGCCACCCTAAGAGAATTGAGCGAGATTCTCAAAGAAATAATGTTGATGACCTAGTCCTTCTAAAAATAAGAAGAAAAATGATAGGACTTTGCATGCTTCTAGTGAACCTGTAGTTGACACACCTGAGAATCCCAATTATATTTCTACTAGTCATCAACCCGTGCATCTGCACGGGCTAGTTTTTTAAAAGGTTCATAGTTACAATACTTTTCATGACCTTTTTCTTTGCATCTAGCAAAAATATAAATTTGTTGTGTGTGAACCATTAAATGAATGATGAATATCAAACAGATAAATTATATGCTGGAAGTTTACAATAATTGATAAAATATTTATATTTTATTTGACAACAAACAGGACAAATAAAAATCCTAATCATAGAGATCCCGGAACATAATCCAAATGTGCCATAAATTACTTAATTTTGAATGATAACTAAAAATGTAATAATTTATTTAGTTAATACTAATCCTTTTTTATTTGGGAGTCCAGCGGGTTATTTTGCATTATGCTTAGGATAGTCAAATGAAATAAGCATTTCATAACAACAGTGTACCCCACTATAGTATAATGAGAAACTTACTCTACAAACACCGAAAACCAAACCAAATACTGCAGAAGCAATCATAAGTGTAATACTTCCTAAATTCTCCTTTTATCCGGGCACCACCCATGGAGTAGTCTTTCCACCGTGTATAACTCTCGCTGTGGTAGCAAATGATGGGTCCAACTTTTCCGATAGTATTGTCCGCTTGTTTGCTCAAGACAGTGTACTCCATTAGTTGGCAGCGCTCTTATAATTGTTTGTGATCTTTTAGCAATTCAACATATATAGTTCTTCCACCCATGTGTTCGCAAGGTTAAATCTGTGGAAAAAAGGATTCAAATCTTCAGTATTGTCTCACAAAAGCAAGTCACATGAATGTCGCAAATATTTAACTTACTGGTGGTTGGTGCTAGGTATATTAGTGTTAGGAAAGTAGATGTACAGATTGAACATTTGACTGTGGAAGAAAATGATTTTTCTTATTTAGTATTATTGAATTCTAAATATATTTTGGAGATCTGTTTTCTGTAATACCCATAATTTTGGAAACTCTATTTCATGACCTTCTATTTTGGAAATATTTTACAAAATATGACACAAATTGTTGTATTTTGCCACACACATATTTATAACATAAATACACTCTTTATATGTAATGCGATATTTACTATATAATTTTTAATCATACATAACGGACTACTTATTATTTTCAAATCACAAATTATAAATGATATGATAACTTATATTTAAAAACTCTATTTCAGGATATCATAACTATAAAAATATCTGAGCAAATCAGGCACCTTTATGTATTTGGTATCTACACATTTTTCGCATACATGGCCTTTTTTATTTTTAATGTAATTCATAAAATATGTAATTATTTATAACTTAATATTACATTCTATTACACAGATTGGACTTATATAGGTTGGAAAAGAATTAACTCTATGCTGCCAAACCTACTGAATAGCATTCTTCTGGCGCATTGGATATCTGGCATTTATTAGTAATGAGTCTGAATCACTTTGTTGAAATTTGGTATCCTGACGCATTACATGGATTTTTTTTAGAAACTCAGTATATATAGTTATGTTTTCTTTAAAACATAAGTTACTTAGTTCAACCCGGAGTACTATATAGTAATTTTCAACAGTAAATTTAGCCTGTTTCAACTCGGTCATTTTAAACAGTAAATCTAGCCCGTTTCAACTCGGCCATTATATTTAAGTTAGTTAAGACATAACGTAGTTCTAAATTTTGAACAATCGTTAGAAATCTACACATGTAAAGGTCAAGTAGGACATACATATATGAAATTCCGTAAAATAATATGATAATTGTTCACTCAAAGAAAATAATATGATAATTTATTATCTGTACTTACTATAATCTAAATACTTTTTCACGGCATGTTCCTGTTGCATAGTCTCGCTTACTGCACAATATCTTAATTTGTTATTTTCTCGGATAGAAAAACATCATATTTCCTCATATGTATATGCATGTCTATATATGTTTCACACACATGATTTTTTTATAATTACGTAAATTATTTCGCCTGAGTCACATCCATGCATGCTAATTTCCTGTCTATCATTGGGGTTTAGGTGTATGCATGTACGTGCTTGACTAAGCTTTGCACATATATAGGTGTCGGTGAAATAATACACATGAATGTACATCACTCTATTCTACTATTAAGTGATTCGTTGAGCACCTCGTCAAAGAAATAAACCTTTCAGATCAACTTCTAATTTTATTTTTACATTATTTTCCTTTCGAGAATATTTGCATTGTTGTCCTAAAATATTGCAATATTTGCAAATATCGGGATTGTGTTCTTTTAATTGATAATAACACAATGACTTACTGAAAGACCAAAGCAGATTTCTAGTGCGAAGGTTGTGCCACCACTTGATTGTTTCCTCCATGAGCAAGCAAGCTTCTGGTAACAGTCATGTGGACGGAACGTGATGAGCCGGCGAGCCGCAAACTTCAGAAATATCTGAAAAAGAAGCAAATAGGCACGATGCATTAATCTGGAAAGGAAGAAGAACATGCACAACTCAAAAGCATGGATGTCGTCCGTGACTTGCATCGCTCCAGGATCAATCAGTGTACGCGTGTATCGTATATGTACGCATCCAGCCGCCGGAATTTGCTTCTCCTGCCTCATGCTAGCTTCATCTCCGTTCATTTGTCAGGGACAAAAACACCGGCCAGCAGCACAAATCGAGGGCCAGCTTTCGGCACCTCCATAACGCTCATAGGAAAGTCCTCGGTAACTTGCATCTAGAGGATCTCCAGACCAAGGCATGCAATAATTAATGCTTCTTGCAATGTCATGTCTCTCTACGGGGAAAACAGAATTCAACTTGTTTATTTTTGGAGAACCATTGGGAGATAGAGACCCGGCACAGGACGACTCCCGTGCGTGGGACAACCGATGGGATATTTTTTTTAGTTTTAGGCTTCATCAACGGCTCAAAATATATTATATTTTAATCTGATGGATGTAATCTCTTAACTTTTACAATTAACGTGGAGCCTTGTATGGTGCTTCCAATTAGTAAATATAAGATTTCTGATGCTGAAACACAATCTGGTAATGAACATGAACCTAGTGATAATGTTAATGATGATGTTCATGTTGATGCTCAACCTAGCAATAACAATGATGTAGAGATTGAACCTGCTGTTGATCTTGATACCCATAATCAAAGAATCAACGTTATGACAAAAGAGACTTCATTGCTAGGAAGAACGGTAAAGAAAGAGAACCATGGGTTCAGAAACCCATGCCTTTTCCTCCTAAACCATCCAAGAAAAAGGATGATGAGGATTTTGAGCGCTTTGCTGAAATGATTAGACCTATCTTTTTGCGTATGCATGTGATTGATATGCTTAAAATGAATCCTTATGCTAAGTACATGAAAGATATTGTTACAAATAAAAGAAAGATACCGGAAGCTGAAATTTCCACCATGCTTGCTAATTATACTTTTAAGGGTGGAATACCAAAGAAACTAGGAGATCCAGGAGTACCAACTATACCATGCTCCATTAAAAGAAACTATGTTAAAACTACTTTATGTGATCTCGGAGCCGGTGTTAGTGTTATGCCTCTTGTTTATATCATATACTTGATTTGAATAAGTTGACACCTACTGAAATATCTTTGCAAATGGCCGATAAATCAACTGCTATACCTATCGGTATTTGCGAGGATGTGCCTGTTGTGGTTGCAAACGCTACTATTTTAACGCACTTTGTTATTCTTGATATTCCCAAGGAATATAGTATGTCGATTATCCTTGGTAGGCCCTCTTTGAATACTACAGGGGCTATTATTGATTGCAACAAAGGTAATGCCACTTTTCATGTTAATGGTAATGAGCATACGGTACACTTCCTGAGGAAACAACCTCAAGTCCACAGTATCAATTGTATTGGAAAAATTTCAACGATTACTATTGGACGTTTTGAATTCCCTCTTCCTAATGTCAAGAAGAAATATGATATTCTTATTTTTGGTGATGTGCATATCCCCATTGAGGTAACCTAGTGTCATTCGAAATTTCTCTGGTTCCATGTTATTCGAGAAGAGTTTGTTAACAAGACTTGATCAACCTTGTTAGTGGATTCCTTTTTATGAGCATGAGATGGATGAAGTTAGAAAGCACAACCTTCTGTACCCTCCTTTTACTTTCTATTATTTAGATTAAATAAAGCAAAAATAGTATTTTGTGTCTGTTTTCTGAATTATCTTTGCAATAAAAAATACCCCGCAAATAAAAGTTCTCCAAATATCCCGAAAATGAAATATGTTTTTTTCTAGAATATTTAAGAATTATTGGCACTGAGAACACACCAGAGGGAGCCAGCACCTGGCCACGATGGTCCAGGGCGCGCCCACCCCCTAGGCATGCCCCCTGCCTCGTGGGCCCCACGTGGCCCCCTCCACTTATTCCTGCACCCACACACTTCGTCTTCCTCCAGAAAAAATCACCACACAGCTCAAACTCGTGTTCTAGCTCGTTTTGCTGTGGTTTTCGATTTCCTTGCTCAAAGCTTCATTCACGAAACTATTTTGGGGGATTATTCTTCGGTATGTGACTCCTCCAATGGTCCAATTAGTTTTTGTTCTAGTGCTTTACTTATTGCAAATTTTTGCTGCCTAGGCGACCTTGTTCTTGAGCTTGCATGTCAAATTTATATGGTCAAAAGTAGTTCTAATGCATGATATAGCCTGTAGGCACTTGTGGGAGTAGTTGTTATCAGTTTTGTTGAGTTTGGTTCACTGTTATTTTGAGTCACTTAAAATTTCAGAAATTTTTCAGAGAAAGAAAAATGCATTGGAAAATATACCAAGGTGGTTCCTCAAGGAAGCAAGGACCAAGGCTCGCGATACGTGAGCCATACAATGAACCACCAAGGGAAGCTCAAGTGCGACCTTTTCAATGACCATCAGAAGATTTTATGGTTCAAGCATGCATTAAGGAGGAATTTGACGCGTATGTGCGTAATGCTGATCTTGAGGACTTCGTGTCAGATAAGTGCTCCCAATACTACTACCTAACCGATTCCTTTGTGAGAAGGTTTAAATTTACATCCTCGCGCAATTCTCACACTGTCTTATTTGATCTTTATGATAAATCTTATACCATGGACTTGGAAGATTTTAATAATGCTTGTAAACTCCCGGAGTGGGGCAATGCTAGTGAACCTCGCAAAGCTGAATATAAAGACTTTTTTGCTAGTATGACTGTGGGGGAATCTAGAGAAATCACACAAGCTACCATAGGGAGCATTCATTTTCCTTCCATACATCATTTTTCTCTCTTTATAGGTAGATGCATTAATGGTAAAGATGAAGCTTGTCACATGTGCGTTCCAGATCTTTGTGTTCTCAAAAGTGGAGTATTAGGAGATAAACAATATAACTTGGGGGCGATTGTCGCACGAAGGTTGCATCATAACAATATAAGTGGAGATTTGTTTGGTGGGATTTATGCAACTCGTTTAGCTAACTATCTTGATGTACCCATACATGCAAATGATATAGAGTTGCCTCCTGTTTATTTAGATTATAATGATATGGTTCGCCATCAGTTTATTGAGAGGAATGAACAACCCCTTCAGTACCGACTAATCTTTGACAGACAACGCGCTGTCCATATTGCTCTCCCTGCTCCTACTTCCTTTGACTTTCAGGCAAAAAGGAGATATGTTATAACCAGGGAGGAGGCGAACGAGTATGAAAGGAGGACGGAGGCAGCTCGCCTTCAAGCTGCAGCTCGTCAGGCAGTAGCGGCTGCATCTTAGTACGGCCCTAGTTACAACTTTGGATATCCGCCTGGCCATCCGTGGGCATAGACCAACTTAGGCCAAAAGCCTAAGCTTGGGGGAGTATGTATTTCTCACTGATACTACATTCATGTTCACACACTCATTCTAGTTGTCGGTGCTCATACTTTTTCATTGTACTATCATGCTAGTTTATTTTCTTTTCTAAGCCTTCTTCATGTGTGTTTGAAAAACCTTAAGATTTTTTTTAGCTAGTTTACTTTCCATGCTTGTAGTAGTAGTAATTAAAATAAAACCAAAAAAGATTTCTCGTTCTTCTTGTGCTTGTTGGGAGCTTTCCCGTGTAAATAGTTTTATTTCTGTTCTTTTCTTTGGGGGTCGAGAGGAGAAGACCATGCTGAAAATGTTGAGTGGCTCTCAGATGCATTATTATTGACTTAACCAAGAGCCCATATTACCTTGTCTTCTCCCTTGAATTGAATGCTTGCAGATTCCAGCTTAGTCCAATGCACATGCACTATTATTATTATCCACTACACCGTTCGGTCGTGCAAGTGAAAGGCAATAATGATGATATATGATGGACTGATTGAGATGAGAGAAGCTGGTATGAACTCGACGTATCTTGTTTTTGTAAATATGATTAGTTCATCATTCCTAGTTCAGCCTATTATGAATAAACATGTTTGCAATGACAATTAGAGATTGTAGTTGCTTATGCCATGCTTAATTAGCTAGGAGTTTATAATGGTTTACCTTGCGTGCCAACATGCTATTAAAATGATTGTGATGTGGTATGATAGGGTGGTATCCTCCTTTGAATGATTCGAGTGACTTGACTTGGCACATGTTCACACATGTAGTTGAAACAAAATCAACATAGCCTCCACGATATTTATGTTCACGGTGGATTATATCCACCTCATGCTTGCACTCAATGTCTATTAATTTTAATGCATGTTCATGACTGTTGTCGCTCTCTAGTTGGTCACTTCCCAGTCTTTTTCTAGCCTTCACTTGTACTAAGCGGGAATACTGCTTGTGCATCCAAAATCCATAAACCCCAAAGTTATTCCATATGAGTCCACCATACCTTCCTATATGCGGTATCTACCCGTCGTTCCAAGTAAATTTGTATGTGCCAAACTCTAAACTTTCAAATGAAATTCTGTTTTTATGCTTGAACAACTCATGTATCAACTAGGGCTGTCTATATCTTCCATGCTAGGTGGGTTATTCTCATGAGGAGTGGACTCCGCTCCTCATTCACGAGAAAATGGCCGTAACTGGGATGCCCAGTCCCATGCTCAAATCAAAATAATTGCAAACAAAACTCCCCCATTATTGTTGTTAGTTGGAGGCACCCGTTGTTTTGGGCAAGCCATGGATTGATGCTTGTTGGTGGTCGGGGAGTATAAACTTTACCATTCTATTTGGCAACCGCCTATAATGTGTGTAGCATGGAAGATATCGAGATCTCTTAGTTGTTATGTTGAAAATGAAAGTATGTCGCTCAAAATATTATTTATCTCTATTTCAAAATCGAGCTCTGGCACCTCTACGAATCCCTGCTTCCCTCTGCGAAGGGCTTATCCATTTTACTTTTATGTTGAGTCATCCTCCTCTTATTAAAAAGCACCAGTTGGAGAGCACCGCTGTCATTTGCATCCATTACTATTAATTTATATTGAGTATGACTATGACTGGATCTCTTTTACCATGAATTACAATGTTTAATAAGTCCTTGATCTTCAGAGGTGCTGTGCATTTATGTTTTGTGGTCTCAAAAAGGGATAGCGAGATACCATCTTGTTATATCATATTATGATTATTTTGAGAAAGTGTTGACATCCGAGATTTATTATTATTGCTCGCTAATTGATTATGCCATTGATATGAGTAAACATGAGACCTAAGTGTTATTGTGAATATGGTTAGTTCATAATATTTGCTGAAAACTTGAATGCTGGCTTTACATATTTGCAACAACAAGAGCAAACAGAGTTTGTAAAAGCTTTTCTTTATCACTTTCAGTTTGTCAACTGAATTGCTTGAGGGCAAGCAAAGGTTTAAGCTTGGGGGAGTTGATACGTCTCCATCATATCTACTTTTCCAAACACTTTTGCCCTTGTTTTGGACTCTAACTTGCATGATTTGAATGTAACTAACCCGGACTGACGCTGTTTTCAGCAGAGTTGCCATGGTGTTATTTTTGTGCAGAAATAAAAGTTCTTGGAATGACATGAAACCTCATGGAGAATATTTTGGAATTAATAAAAAATATTGGTGAAAGAATCAAGACCAGGGGGCCCACACCCTGTCCACGAGGGTGGGGGCGCGCCTGCCCTCCCTGGGCGTGCCCCCTGTCTCATGGCCCCCCTGAGGCTCCACCGACCTCAACCCCAACTCTATATATTCACGTTTGGGGAGAAAAAAACCAGAGAGAAGGATTCATCGCGTTTTATGATACGGAGCCGCCGCCAAGCCCTAATCTCTCCTGGAGGGTTGATCTGGAATCCATTCGGGGCTCTGGAGAGGGGAATCCATCCCTGTCGTCATCATAAACCATCCTCCATCACCAATTTCATGATGCTCACCGCCGTGCATGAGTAATTCCATCGTAGGCTTTCCGGACGGTGATGGGTTGGATGAGATTTACCATGTAACCGAGTTAGTTTTGTTAGGGTTTGATCCTTAGTATCCATTATGTTCTGAGATTGATGTTGCTATGACTTTGCTATGCTTAATGCTCGTCACTAGGGTCCGAGTGCCATGATTGAAGATCTGAACCTATTATGTTTTCATGAATATATGTGAGTTCTTGATACTATCTTGCAACTCAATAGTTACCTACTATGTGTTATGATCCGGCAACCCCGAAGTGACAATAATCGGGACCACTCCCGGTGATGACCGTAGCTTGAGGAGTTCATGTATTCACTAAGTGTTAATGCTTTGGTCCGGTACTCTATTAAAAGGAGGCCTTAATATCCCTTAGTTTCCAATAGGACCCTGCCGCCATGGGAGGGTAGGACAAAAGATGTCATGCAAGTTCTTTTCCATAAGCACGTATGACTATATTCGGAATACATGCCTACATTACATTGATGAACTGGAGCTAGTTCTATGTCACCCTATGTTATAACTATTGCATGAGGAATCGCATCCGACATAGTTATCCATCACTGATCCAATGCCTACGAGCTTTTCACATATTGATCTTTTCTTAGTTACTTTACCGTGCCACTGTTACAATTACTACAAAACTGCTACTGTTACTTTTGCCATTGTTACCGTTACTTCCATATTACTTTGCTAATAAATACTTTGTTGGAGATATTAAGTTTTCCAGGTGTGGTTGAATTGATAAATCAACTGCTAATACTTGAGAATATTCTTTGGCTCCCCTTGTGTCAAATCAATAAATTTGGGTTGAATACTCTAACCTCGAAAACTGTTGCGATCCCTTATACTTGTGGGTTATCAGCTACAAGTAAAGCTAACTCATCCAGCTCTGGATAAGATTTGCTCTCATTGTCTTCGCTCGAAGACATAGGGTTTGGTTGAGCATCACCTTAGTCACTCTGACTTTGTTCACTTGGACCCCACTTAATAGTATGGTGGTTCCTATGACTCAACAAAGAAGAAAAGGAAACTGCAAAACAACTATGTCTTCACACTCCATAGTCTTCATACGATGTCTACTCACGCCATAGTCTTCAATGTGAATATCTTCACAGACCACCATTGTATTCAATGTTTTCACACATTTTTAGGGGTCATCTCTTGTAGGTAAACCGAATCAATATGGGACTACTACCTGTGTTATCCTGCAATTCTCACAAACACATTAGTCCCCCAACCATGTTTGTTATCAATACTCCAAAACCAACTAGGGGTGGCACTAGATGCACTTACAACCTCCCCCTTTTTGGTGATTGATGACAAACCGGTTGAAGTTTTCAACGGGGATAAACGTATGTGAAAGTTCAGTGTTGTGAGTATTGTCTTCATACATATGACGAGGCTCCCCCTGAAGATGTGCATATAAATGATTTGCTTTTGAATGCAAATGCACATGGTAGGTTTTGCTTTGTGTAGGCCATAATCAAAGTGTGAAGACAATACATCATGCATATATGAAGATAATGAATATAATGATATGCATAATGGAAAATGGACGTCTGCAGAATGACTTCATGCGGGATTTATCATCGCATCACAAAGTGGCAGTAAATGTAGCAGACGACCATCAAGTTTAAGTGTTACTACTCAAAAGCCAAAAGTTTCAGAACGAGAGTTGTAAGTACTTAGCAAAAATCAAGCAACCACCCATATGGACCCCTTGAAGACTATCAACTCTTATGCTTCTCCCCCTTTTGTCAGTAATGACCAAAAATGTTTGAAGACATAGAGCATCTACTCGTTCCCTGAAGGAGCAGAAGCTGGAGCAGGGTCGACGTTGGAGTTGTGGTGGTGCAGAAGGGCCTGGTGCAGTATCGAGATGTAGTGTAGCCATGGTCGGTGAAGTGGCGTCGTCTTCTTCATCGACGACATTCGCAACAACAGTTGCAGTTGAAAATGAATATTCAGAATATTCAAGTGAGGGAGTGCAGCGCCAACTTGCATTTTGTGGAGGCCTGGAATCAAACTTGAAGCCCTCGGTGAAGCCATCTTCGTGAAGATTGTATTCAGAACATAGTAAGGTGAGGGACTTCCAGGACCGCCGAGAGGTTTCATGAGTAGCAAATGAGTTCTTGGTGGCTAGGTTTCGAATGCGATTGACATCCACCAAGAGACTATGCATCTGACGCTTTAGCCATACGTGATGCTTATCCTGCTTTTGATGTAAGGCCACAAGCAGCTCTCGGTCATTGAGTACACAAGAACGCTTCCGAGGCCTTTGGGCAATCGTACTAACAGTGGCTTCAGTATTTGCATGATGAGGCATACGCACATTGCCAGCCAGAGGATAAGCAGGAGTTACAGCATTAGGGACATGAACTCCTTCTATTGGTTGCGAGAAGCTGTGATGATCAATATTTTGATGACATAGAGGCTCCTTGGCAGGCTCGGGGTAGATGGCTTCAACTGACAGATCAACCTCAGGCAGAAAGACAAGATGGTTGCGTGCTGAAGGCTGATAATCGACAGAAGAATGGAGTTTGATTAGGCGCATCACCCATGGAGCATAGAACTTCAAGCAAAGTAGATCAATCCAGATGCAACAAGTTGTCTGATGAAGAAATCTTGGGAGTTGATTCTGATGCCATTGACAAAATAAAACACCAAAGTCTTCATTGTTCCTTCAAGTTTGGCTTTGGAAGAATGTCCCTTGATTAGCCATAGAGTACGCCTCAGTATATGATAGACTGTGCGGGGCAAGTACTCGAGGTCCTTGATGAAGAATTCCTTAGGATATTCTGCATCTTGAGGCAATGGCTTGATCATGCTGAGCATCTGACTCATATTGGGTTCAGGCCTTTGAAAGATACTCTGCAGTTCTTCTCTTTGATGCTGACAACCAGGCTCATACAATTCACCTGGAGTGGGGCAGGGAGGTATGCTCGATGATGTCTTGAGCTTTGGCTTCATGGTGCACATCTCCTGTCATCCACTCGAGGATCCATGTCTTTAGATCCCTGTTGTAGCCACGAATGTGAAGAGTAGCATAGAACTGCAGCAGAAGCTCTTCATTCCAGTGCTCTTTGGCAGTGAAAAATTGCAGAAGACTAGCATCCCAAAAGCAGTCAAGAGCTTCTTCAAGGCAGGGTAGCCCAGCAACAGCTTCACAATCAATACGCATGTGAGGAAAAATTCTCCCTTGATTGTAGAGAATACAGGAGTAGTAGCTGCGCTATTGATGGCTCCAAAAGCAATCGGAAGAGATCTTTGGCTTCGAGTATGGGTTCTCGGCACTGTCAAAGAATGTATTGTGTGCCCTGAAGCTGTTTACGCTGAATGATCCTGGCGAAGTAGAAGCACCTGGAAGCCTTGGCAGCCTTGGCTTTGGCTTCTGAACTTGTGGTCGCTGCTCCACATGATAATCATATTGTGGTCCGGGAGTAGTGGGAGGAACCATGATTGGCCAGCGAACTGTGACCAAGTCCCCATCATGATTGTAAGCTGTTTCCATAGTGTGAGTCCTTGGGGGAGGAATAGCACCGTCAGTGGGGACCGGCATCACAGAAGCTTCAGGATTCACATTGGCTTCAGGCACAACATTAGGTTCAGGCTCCACATGGTCTTCAGCCAAGACAGGGTCATTGGCTTCAGCAGTGTTTGTGGCAGCCTCATTGTTCTCAACCTCCATTTGGTCAACGACCGGAGGGTCTGGCATAATCACATTCTCCTCGAGAATGACTTAGTCTATAGTTGGGGGTGTGGCAACTCTCTCTTTTCTTCTTTCTTCTTCTTCGGCTGATGCAGCCAGATTGTCTTCAGCAACTTTAGCTTCAGACTCTGGAACCGTCACAAAAGGATTCTCTTCAGGGAACACTTGACGTGCCACTGAACTAGATTGTTGTGAATCTTCTTCTGGGATGGTTGACATGGAGACAGATGGCCTGAGACCTTTGCGAAGCCGTTGAAACACGGGCGACGCCTTTGGTGATGGAGTGGTCTCCATGTAGTTGTCGTCATTCAGTACCGGATTGGTAACTTGTGCTGGGGGAGTATGGGGTGTCTCATCATGAACTGGTGTTTCTTCTTGCGGGCGCTCAGCCCAGGAATCATCTTGAGTGATTGGCGTCAATGGACGACCAATACTAATGTATTCACTGCTCGTTGGAGCAGGCGATGATACCAAGTGGTGCTCGAGTTGAGGAAGGACTTCATCATCAATAACATTGTCTTCATGACCAATGTCTTCAGCTGCGTTGGGGTCAACAGCTGGAACTTGTTCATCTACATGAGCCTCTGTGGAAGCAGGCTGGTGGATCACAACTCGTCGATCTTGGTTGGTGGCAGCTGGAGGAGCGATAGAGATGGGTTCAACAATGAGAGGCTGAGAGGCTGCAGCACGCTCTTTCTTTGAAGACTTAGTTCCCTTAGTCTTCAATTTTTCTTGGAAGGGGCATCGTCAGATGCATCCTTGTGCTTGTGCTTCTTGGCTTCGGCTTCAGCTGCCCTTGTCTTCTTCAACTCAGAAGCTGCTGAGGGGACCTTAGGATTCGAGCCTGTCATGCTCGCAGGGAAGACAATGCACGGTACTTCCTGCCTTGGTGCTTCTGTTTGGGTCGTAGCAGGCTTCTTTTGTTTGGCAGCCATCCTAGGATCGATGCCAGGGTGCCCAAGAGCTTTGAGCTTCTCAGCTTCATTGTGTGCTTGAACACATTTTTCTGCAAAATACTTCATGAGCTGTCGCGAGCCTTTAGCTTCAGTGTGCTTCTTGTGGAATTCCTCCTTGAGGTCATGCAACATCTTCTTGAAAGATTTGAACATCTGCCACGCTGAGCTTGGCCATGTGTAGGATCGAAAGTATGTCTAGAGAGGGGGGGGGGTGATTAGACTACTTGACCAAATAAAAAACTATCTTTTTCCCAATTTTAGTTCTTGGCAGATTTTAGCAACTTAGCACAAGTCAAGCAATCTTAACACAATTCAAGCAAGCATGCAAAGAGTATATAAGCAGCGGAAAGTAAAGCATGCAACTTGCAAGAATGTAAAGCGAGGGGTTTGGAGAGTGCAAAAGCAATAGGAGACACAGATGTTTTTGTCGTGGTTCCGATAGGTGGTGCTATCGTACATCCACGTTGATGGAGACTTCAACCCACGAAGGGTAACAGCTGCGCGAGTCCACGGAGGGCTCCACCCACGAAGGGTCCACAAAGAAGCAACCTTGTCTATCCCACCATGGCCGTCGCCCACGAAGGACTTGCCTCACTAGGGTAGATCTTCACGAAGTAGGCGATCTCCTTGCCCTGACAAACTCCTTGGTTCAACTCCACAATCTTGACGGAGGCTCCCAAGTGACCCCTACCCAATCTAGAAGACACCACTCTCCAAAAGGTAATAGATGGTGTGTTGATGATGAACTCCTTGCTCTTGTGCTTCAAATGATAGTATCCCCAACACTCAACTCTCTCTCACAGGATATGAATTTGGTTGAAAGAAGATTTGAGTGGAAAGCAACTTGGGGAAGGCTAGAGATCAAGATTCATGTGGTAGGAATGGAATATCTTGACCTCAACACAAGTGTAGGTGGTTCTCTCTCAGAAAATGCATGTTGGAAGTTTAGGCATATTCTGATGGCTCTCTTCACGAATGAAGAGTGGGTGGAGGGGTATATATAGCCTCCACACAAAAACTAACCGTTACACACAACTTACCAAACTCGGTGGGACCGAATCATGAAACTCGGTCAGACTGATTTAGTTCATAATGTGACCGTTAGGTATTTCGGTGGGACCAACATGTCAACTCGGTGGGACCGATATAATTAGGGTTAGGGCATAACGTAATCTAGGTGAGACCGGTTACACAAACTCAGTGAGACCGATTTTGGTAATAAGCTAACCAGAGAGTTGGTCAGGCAAACTCGGTGGGACCGATTTGCTCATCTCGGTTGGACCGAAACGTTACGAAGGGGAAACAAAGAGTTTGCATTGCAATCTCGGTGGGACCGATCGCTCATCTCGGTTTGACCAAAATGTTATGAAGGGAAACAAAGAGATTGCAATCCCATCTCGGTGAGACCGAGATCCCTATCGGTGAGACCAAAAAGATTAGGGTTTCTGGCAGTGGCTATGTCAACTGAACTCGGTGGCGCCAGATAGAAAGTTTCGGTGGGGCCGAGTTTGACTTTTGGTTTGGGACATATGTGGATGTGAGAAAGTAGTTGAGGGCTTTGGAGCATAGCACTAAGCACTTTGAGCAAGAAACTCATTAAGGAACACCTCAGCCCTCTTAATAGTATTGGCTTTCCTATTGACTCAATATGATCTTGGATCACTAAAAGTAAAATGTAGAGTCTTGTGATTTGAGCTTGAGCCAATCCTTTTGTCCTTAGCATTTTGAGGAGTCCACGTTTCTCATCCATGCCATGCCAAACATTGAGCTTTCCTGAAATATGTATCTTGAAATAGCATTAGCTCAATGAGATATATGTTGTTAGTAATTACCAAAACCACCGAGGGATAGTTGCACTTTCACCATGTTCTTCTTGAAGTGAGCCTTCTCATAATCGATCTTGTTTTTGAGTTCGACAATCTTCTGAGCCAAGGCCAACTTGCTGGCAATGGCTCCGTGGAATGTGATGTTGATGCCCACTAGAAGCTAAAGATCATCAATGCTGATGCGCTGGTCGTCGAACCACTCATCGATGAAGTTGTTTAGAATGTCAACATCAAATAGGGGCAGGTCGTTGAAGATTTATGCCTCTTGCTTGCTCTTGATAAGCATCTCGAGAGCATCATCACCAAGATCTTCGTCGTTGGATAGATCAATGGTGTCATCTTCATTGCGCAGAACAGCAAACAGAGTCAGGGATTGCCCAGTGTGCTTCTTGGGCAATGGCTTATTTGTCCTCTTGGACATGCGAGATAAGTCTTCAGACTGCACATTGGATTCAGGCGGTGCAGACTTCAGAGTCTTCCTAGTTGAAGGTTTTGGTGAAGCAGATGGCTTTGCAACCTTTGTCTTTTTCTTATTTTTCACCTTTGGAGGTGAGGGAGCATCATCAGAATCAGCTTCTCTAGCAGATTGCTCCACAACTGCTCTCTGAGTAGCAACATGAGACAGAAGCCCGTTAAAATTGGCGAATGGGCCAATTCTATTCTCACTAGCTTCACATGTCCCATCAGATCTTGGAGTGGAGGGGCCAGGGTTGAAATTGAGGCCAAACTCCTTCTGGTTCTTGATAGCTGAATCTTTTGCAAACTGAAAGTTGCGCTTGAAAAGATTTTCTTCACGAAACCATAGAAGAAATGATGGGCCGGCATTCTCAGGTTGTGGTCCTCTGACCATACAGGGATAGAACTCCCGTTCAATAGCTTCAGCCTTAGTCTTCGGCACCAAGCCGCGGTACAGACATTCACCGCACGAGCGCTTAATGGCATTCTTTTCAGCATATTCAGGCGTTCCAAACCTGTACTTGAACCATTCCTCAGCCCAATATCTTCTAATCCACTGAATTCTGTTCTTGCACTGATTGTAATTTTCTTCAGGATCTAACTTGTACAGTTCGTACAGATCAGGAGGCAAATCAAGTGCTGTGTTGCCACGGTGTTGTCTGCCGCCTTTCCGTGTAGACTTTTCTGAAGCCATTATATTCAGACTGATTGTATTCAACACAGTGAAAGGCTTCCGTCTGCTGGTCAGACAAGAACTGGCTTTGGGAGATTCGATGTGACGCTATAAGTATTCTGCAAATGAATGGAGACTATGAGAACCAAGGGATTCTCCCATGGACATGTACCTGTGATAGCATTAGAGATGCGAGGGAAGGGGAAGAGGTCATATGCATTCTCAGAAGATTTTGAAGATAAATCAGTTTAGAAGACATTAACCTCATAGTGCGAAGACATTCACTTATTTGGAGAGAGTTGGTTCCAGATTTGTACGAATCCATGAATAAGTACAAGTGAGGAATCTAACTAGTTATGAAGCATAAGTGAATATACTTGGCATGATATGAGATTCAGGAGAAGATATATCCAGATTTGGAAGTGAAGAAACCACTTTTGGTTGAAGTGGATGGATTTCACGGATCAAAAAGGCAATAAAAATTAAGATTTAATTACCGCGTACGAACTGCTAGATGATGTTAAAAGAGAAGTCGAGCAGTTCAATCTCCAGCGCCCTAACTCGGCGGCGGAAGACACCTATGGCGGCGCTGGAGAGGACGAGGTCCGCAGCCGGCGTGAGGACGGCGTCGAAGAAGTCGCAGCAGCTAAGCACTTCATCTCCGGCGTCGACGCGAGCTAGCGGAGGCGCTAGGGTTGGTGCGAGGTGGCGAAGGTGGAAGAACAGATATTGACCTGGCGGGTGAGTATTTATAGGAATGAGGAGGGCGGCGCAATGTAATTACTCAGGTGCCCCTGGCGGTTCACATCTGAGGGACACGTGGCATGCATGCAACTTATTGAAAGTTGTTCCATGTGTCCCACGCACGCCTGGATTGTCGGGTGGTCGTTCCAGCTTCTCCGGTATTCAAGCAATAAGGATATAGCATTAAAATCAAATTTAAATGTTTATCACATTGTCATCTGCTGACAAGGACTCATTGAAGACAATTGACAGGTTTCAATAGAGTGCATATGATTTGGACAGATCTAGTTTGAGGTAGAAGCGCAAAATAGGTTAGGGTACGATCACATTCACTTAGATCAATAAAGATTCAAGAACGAAGACATAGCTATAAGTGAATGCTGTAGAGGACAGAAGACAAACAATATATATCAACTCAACATTGTGAAGATAAACCTTGAAGTCAAATCAATGTTGAATACAAACCAAATGCGAAGACTATGCAACCATGACGCCAAGAGAAACACTTCAATAAGAATTTTGGTGGTGGCGTTACCCACCGTATAGGAAGTATTAGACCCAGCCACGGCGCACAATTATCGTGGCGCTCCAAAGTCAATTTCCACGTTAATGTATTCACACTCAGAGCGTAAGTCTTCATTGATTGAAGATATATGTTACTTCGTGTGTTTCACATCTAAGTCATCAACATGCATAAGCGTTAGGATGTGTGTCTAATTACATGACATTTGAGGATTATAAGATATTTAGCTCACACCGCAACTTGCAAAACCTTTTCTCATCCAAGGGCTTTGTGAAGATATCTGCCAATTGCTCTTCAGTGTTGACGTGAATGATATTAATATCTTCCTTCATGACATGATCTCTGAGAAAGTGATGACGGATCTGAATGTGCTTTGTCTCTGAGTGCTGAACTGGGTTGTTGGCAATCTTGATGGCGCTTTCATTGTCGCAGTAGAGTGGCACATGCTTCAAATGGATACCATAGTCCTTGAGAGTTTTCTTCATCCATAGAAGCTGAGCGCAGCAAGATCCAGCAGCAATGTATTCAGATTCAGCAGTGGAGAGAGACACACAGTTCTGCTTCTTTGAAGACCAACATACAAGAGATCGTTGAAGAAAGTGACATGTCCTGATGTGGACTTGCGATCAACTTTGTCACCAGCATAATCGGCTTCTAAGAATCCAACTAGATCAAACTCTGAGCCCTTTGGATACCATAATCCTAGAGTTGGGGTGTAAGCCAAATATCGAAGAATTCGCTTCATGGCTAAGTGATGCGATTCCTTTGGTGCCTCTTGAAATCGGGCACACATGCAAACACTAAGCATTATATCTGGCCTAGATGCACATAAGTAAAGTAAAGAACCAATCATGGAGCAGTATACCTTTTGACCGAGCTCTTTACCATTATCGTCGGAGCCCAGATGACTTTTGGTTGGCATTGATGTAGTGTATCCTTTGCAGTCTTGCATTCCAAACTTATTCAGGCAATCTTTGAGGTATTTCTCTTAAGATATGAAGATGCCATTGCTCTGCTGACAGATTTGAAGACCGAGGAAGAATTTCAGCTCACCCATCATGGACATCTGATATTGCTCTTGCGTCATGTGCCCAAACTCATCACTGTATCTTTTGTCAGTGCAGCCGAAGATAATGTCATCCACATAGATTTGGCACACAAACAGTTCACCGTCATATGTCTTCGTGAAGAGTGTAGGATCTAGAGAACCAGGTTTGAAGCCTTTGCTCTTCAGGAAGTGTTTGAGTGTGTCATACCAAGCGCGAGGAGCTTGTTTGAGGCCATACAGTGCCTTGTTGAGATTGTATACCATATCAGGATGTTTTGGATCTTCAAAGCCAGGTGGTTGTGCAACATACACTTCTTCTTCAATCTTGCCATTGAGAAAGGCACTCCACATCCATTTGGTATAGAAGAATGTTGTGATGGTTGGCATAGGCTAGCAGTATGCGAATGGCTTCAAGCCTTGCCACGTGAGCGAATGTTTCATTGAAGTCAATCCCTTCTACTTGATTTTAACTTTGATCAACTAGACGAGCCTTGTTTCTGACAACTTGACCATGCTCATCTTGTTTGTTGCAATAGATCCATTTGGTGCCAATGATATTGTGCTTGAGAGGATCAGGACGCTTGACCAATTCCCATATATTGTTCAACTCGAACTGATGAAGCTCTTCTTGCATAGCTTGAATCCATTCAGGTTCCATGAATGCTTCAACAACTTTCTTGGGTTCATAGACAAATGCAAAGTGCCCACAGAAATTTGCTAGCCGTGTTGTTCTGGAATGAGTGAGTGGACCAGGTGCATTGATGCTATCAATTATCTTCTCAAGCTGTACTTCATTTGCAACACGAGGATGAACCGGACAAAGATTTTGCCCTTGCAGATCATTATCATCAGCTTCAACATTGACTTCAGGCTGAGCATTGTCTTCGGGTTGATTTGGTGCAATGATGATTTCTTCTTCAGCCTGTGCTTCTGAAGGTATGATTTCTCCAGTACCCATAAGTTTGATAGATTCACTAGGAGGGACTTCATCTAGCACATTTGGCAGGTGCTCTCTTTGCGAGCCGTTAGTCTCATCGAACCACACATCCACAGTCTCAACCACTTTATAGTGAAAGAGGTTGAAGACTCTGTAGGAGTGCGAATCCTTTCTGTATCCAAGCATAAATCCTTCATGTGCTTTCGGTGCAAATTTTGAAGTGTGACGTGGATCCTTGATCCAGCACCTAGCACTAAATACTCCGAAGTAACTGACGTTTAGCTTCTTACCAGTTAGCAGCTCATATGATGTCTTATTTAGAAGCTTGTGAAGATAAACACGGTTGATGACATGGCATGCAGTATAAATGGCTTCAGGCCAGAACTTCCTTGGAGTCTTGTACTCATCAAGCATTGTCCGAGCCATATCAATGAGGGTTCTGTTCTTGAGCTCCACGATGCCATTCTGCTGAGGTGTGTATGGAGCAGAGAACTCATGAGTGATACCCAGGTGTCGAGGCCGGCGTTCTTGAATTCTGTGCCGTTGTCACTTCTGATGTGCTTGATCTTGATGCCATAGTTCGTCATGGCACGATTGGCGAATCGTCTGAAGACATCCCGCACTTCAGTCTTGTAGAGGATTATATGCACCCATATATATCTTGAGTAATCATCAACAATGATGAAGCCATAGAGACAAGCAGTGGTAGTAAGAGTAGAGTAGTGAGTAGGGACGAATAAGTCCATATGAAGCAGCTCGAAGGGACTTGATGTCGTCATGATTGTCTTCGAGGGATGCTTGGCCCTAGTCATCTTCCCATCTTCATAGGCACCACACAGATGATCCTTCTTGAACTTGATGCCCTCGATGCCCATGGCAGGCTTCTTCTTCGCTAGAGTGTACAAATTCCTCATGCCAGCATGTCCTAGCCTCCGATGCCAGAGCCAGCACTCTGAAGCTTTTGCTAGAAGATATACGACCAACTGTGGTCATGCTGAAAAGTCTACCATGTACAGATCATCTTTTCGATACCCTTCAAAGACTAGAGATTTGTCAAATTTCATAAGCACAAGACAACGATATTTTCCAAATATCACAATTATGTTCAGATCAAAAATCATTGAGACATACATTAAGTTGAAACCAAGGGATTCAACAAGCATCACTTTATCCATGTGCTGATCCTTTGAGATTGCAACTCTACCTAGACCCAATACCTTGCTTTTACCAGTATCAGCAAATGTGATGTGACTTTTGTCAAACGGACGAAGGGTTGAATCCATCAGAAGACTTCAATCACCAGTCATGTGGTTAGTGCATCCACTATCCATAATCCATTATGAAGCCTTTGGTGTCATATCCTATAGTACTGTTTGGGGGATAGGCTTCACCAAGGGTATTGTGAAGCAGCAACATTTGACAAACAAGTGGAATATGAAAGTTCAGATCTTGGTTAGGATAAATAGGATGATTGTCAAGGAATCCCGGGACGAAATACATAATAAGACCATTTGGACATTTTATCTTGCGTCCCACAATATGTTTAAGGTCCCCAGCATTAGCATCTAACGCCTTTGATTTTTGGCTGGAGACTTTACCCTGCAAAAGAGAGTTAGGTTTTCTTAACCACCCACATCTTCAGGGGTGGCTTAGAAGTAATGAGTCTAAGTTCAGCATCTGAAAACTTTGGCTTTGGAGCCCTAGCAAATAGCCTTGCAGGAGGTGAATAATACTCATAAGAATAAGCAGAGAAGTTCTTGGTCTTATGAACATAGCGGTTTGACGACACACACTCATATTCACAAGTCTAAGTATGGTTTCCCTGCAAAACATCAGTGTTAGGGTGACTCTGGTGAGTCCTCTGTTTGTATGAAGCCTTTGGACCATATGAAGCATTTGGTCTGGGATTTGTCTTCTTCCCAGGTGGTGTCATGATGACATTCACGGGTAGATTCTCAAGACAACTCTTGGGTATCCAGATCTTCTTGAGAGGTGGTCCATTCCTGCAGTTAGTATCGATATACCTGGCAAACACTTCACCATTCTGATTCCTGAATAGTTTATAGTTTGCATCAAAGGATTCATCAATGATAATTGGGTTAGCATAAGAGAAGCCACGTAAGGTAGATGGATCCACTGAAGGTCCCTTTGCAGCAACCCATGTGGTTTTGGGGTACTGCTCAGGCATACAGTAAGAACCATCAACATTCATTTTCCTTTCGAACCCAACACCCTCTTTCCTAGGGTTTCGGTTCAGAATCTGTTTTTTGAGGACATCACATAGTGTCTAATGCCCTTGGAGACTTTTATACATTCCTGTCTCAAGTAATGTCTTCAACCAGGCATTCCCATCAGCAATAGTAGTGGTATCCTCAGCAGAGGGGTTAGTCACCACATTAGCAGTTGAAGATATTGCAACACTAGCAACATTTGAACATTCAGCAAGAGAGACATCATTATCACACTCAAGACATTTTAGACATGGTGGTTCAAATCCTTCCTGAGCAGAACTGATCTGTTGAGCGCGGAGTGACTCGTTCTCCTTTTGAAGATCTTCACGAGCCGATCTCAAGTTCTCAATTTCTTGCTTCCTTTGGAGATAATCATAGGAGAGCTTTTCATGAGAATTTGAGAGCGTTTCATGACGACTTTCAAGTTCCCCGTACTTAACATGAAGATTTTTAATGTCTTCAATTAAGGACTGAGTTCGGGTCATTTCTGCGTCCAACAGGTCATCGCTTTTGTCTAGCAATTTTTGAATATGTCCCATAGCATTTTGTTGTTCGGTTACAATTTTAGCAAGTGTTTTGTAGCTAGGTTTAGATTCACATTTAGAGTAATCTTCACTTTAGGTTTGAAAGTAAGCATCACGCGAGTTTACCTTAGCACCACGTGCCATGAAGCAGTAGGTGGGAGCAGAGTCATCCTCATCCTTGGCCTCAGCGTTGGTGACGAGGCCATTGTCTTCAGTGTTGAAGATGGACTTGGCGACATATGCAGAACCTAGAGCCTGGCTTGCTACTCCAGAATCAGATTCCTCTTCAGACTCCACCTCTGCCTCCTCAGATGCAGATTCCTCCTCTGAATCCATATCCTTGCCAACAAATGCACGACCTTGCTTGATGAGCTCTTCTTGTGTGATGAAGACTTTGACGAAGACTTGGACGAAGACTTTGAGGATTTCTTGTTCTTCTTGTCATCAGAATCATATTCCTTGCTCTTCTTCTTCTTCTTCTTGGTCTCATTGTCCCACTGTGGACACTCATAGATGTAGTGACCAGGTTTCTTGCACTTGTGGCATGTTCTCTTCTTGTGATCACGACAGGGAGCTTCATCATTTCTAGAGCTGGATCTTGAAGACTTTCTGAAGTCTTTTTTCTTAGTGAACTTCTGGAACTTCTTCACAAGCATAGCAAGTTCCTTTACAATGTCTTCAGGATTGCAGTCAGATTCTTCTTTAGATGAGGAAACAACCTTTGCCTTCAAAGCATGAGTTCGGCCATAGTTGGGACCATAGATATCTCTTTTCTCGGATAGCTGGAACTCATGTGTGTTAAGCCTCTCAAGTATGTCAGACGGATCGAGAGTCTTGTAGTCAGGACGTTCTTGAATCATAAGAGCCAGAGTGTCAAATGAGTTGTCATGTGACCTCAGCAATGTGTTGACGATTTCGTGCTTGGTGATCTCAGTGGTGCCGAGTGCATGGAGCTCATTTGTGATGTCAGTGAGGTGATCAAATGTGAGCTGGACATGGTCATTGTCATTTGTCTTGAAGCGGTTGAAGAGATTGCAAAGAACATTGATCCTTGAATCTCTCTATGTTGAGACGCCTTCATTGACCTTGGAAAGCCATTCCTAGACTAGCTTTGCAGTTTCCAGAGCACTCACACGACCATACTATCCTTTGGTCAGATGACCATAGATGATGTTCTTGGCAGTTGAGTCCAGTTGAATGAACCTCTTGACATCAGAAGCAGTGACAGCTTCACCGACCTTGGGAACGCTGTTCTTGATGACATACCAGAGGTCGACGTCAATGGATTCAAGATGCATACACATCTTATTCTTCCAGTAGGGGTAATCAGTGCCATCGAAGACGGGGCACACAGCGGAGACTTTGATTATCCCTGCAGTCGACATAGCTAAACTCTAGGTGGTTAAACCGAATCATACAGAACAAGGGAGCACCTTGCTCTGATACCAATTGAAAGTGCTAGTATTTGGCTAGAGGGGGGGGGGTGAATAGGCGATTTTTATGAATGTCTTCAAAACACAGGTGCTTTGAAGACAAACAATATAAATGAACCTATTGATATGCAGCAAAAGGTAGACTACACTAGACAAGCCATAGTCAAGTAAGCAATGAAATGAAAACACGAAGACTATCAGTAGCTAGGTAGTAAGGATCAGGTTGGAAGACAATGTGAAGCCAGATAGTAAATAGTCTTCACTCAGTGAAGTCATTCAGATCAGACAAATAGGCAATGACTTCACGAAGACAAACCGTAAGTAAAGAGAGGTAAGGATAGAACCAGTTGCTCGGAGAGGACAAGGATTTGTTGGCCCAGTTCCAGTTGCTGTGACAACTGTACGTCTAGTTAGGGAGGCTGAGATTCAAATCAGAAGACCGCGTCTTCACCTTATTCCCCTTGAGATAAGAACACTTAGTCCTCGCCCAATCAATCTGGTAAGTCTTCAAGGGAGACTTCCAAACCTTCACAGACTTCGTTCACCGGCAATCCATAATGGCTCTTGGATGCTCAGGACGCGACGCCTAACCGGTTGGAGGATCCACAGTCCTCAAGTGTAATAAGTCTTCAGATCACGCAGACAGAAAGACTTCAGTGATGCCTAACACTCTTTGGCTCTGGGTGTTTTGGGCTTTGTCCTCGCAAGAATTACTCTCTCAAAGGCTTCAGAGGTGGGTTGCTCTCAAACGACAAAAGCCGTGCACTAACTCTGAGCAGCAACCAATTTATGGTGTAGGGGGTGGGCTATTTATAGCCAGAAGGCAACCCGACCTGACTTTTCCAAAATGACCCTGGGTCACTAAGGAACTGACACGTGTCCGACGGTCAGATTTCAAACAAAGGCGGCAGCTTGACTTGGGCTACAAGTAAAGCTGACTCATCCAGCTCTGGATAAGATTTGCTCTCATTGTCTTTGCTCGAAGACATAGGATTTGGTTGAGCATCACCTCAGTCACTCTAATTTTGTTCATTTGGACCCCACTTAACAATACAGTGGTTCCTATGACTCAACAAAGAAGAAAAGGAAACTGCAAAACAACTATGTCTTCGCACTCCATAGTCTTCATACAATTTCTTCTCACGCCATAGTCTTCAATGTAAATATCTCGTAGGTAAACCGAATCAATACGGGACTACTACCTGCGTTATCCTACAATTCTCACAAACACATTAGTCCCTCAACCAAGTTTGTCGTTAATACTCCAAAACCAACTATGGTGGTGAGGTAGTCCTGGATAAGGGGGTATCCGGACAGCTGGACTATATACTTTGGCCGGACTGTTGGACTATGAAGATACAAGATAGAAGACTTCGTCCCGTGTCCGGATGGGACTCTCCTTGGCGTGGAAGGCAAGCTTGGCGATCCGGATGTAGATCTCCTCCTCTGTAAACCGACTCTGTGTAACCCTAACCCCCTCCGGTGTCTATATAAACCGGAAGGTTTAGTCCGTAGGACTCATGATCATCATCATCAACAATCATACCATAGGCTAGCTTCTAGGGTTTAGCCTCACTGATCTCATGGTAGATGAACTCTTGTAATACTCACATCATCAAGATCAATCAAGCAGGAAGTAGGGTATTACCTCCATCGAGAGGGCCCGAACCTGGGTAAACATCGTGTCCCCAGTCTCCTGTTACCATTAGCCTTAGACGCACAGTTCGGGACCCCCTACCCGAGATCCGCCGGTTTTGACACCGACATTGGTGCTTTCATTGAGAGTTCCTCTGTGTAGTGACTGCAAGGCTAGATGGCTCCTCCATCCTTCAACCACGCTGTCCTGGGTGAGACTTTCCTCCCCGGACAGATCTTCATGTTCGGCGGCTCCGCAATGCGGTCCAATTCGCTTGGCCATCTGGAGCAGATCGATAGCTACGCCCCCGGCCATCAGGTCAGGTATGGAAACCTAAACTACACCGCCGACATCCGCGGAGACTTGATCTTCGACGGATTCGGGCCTGTGTCAGGAGCGCCGAACAATCACGACGTGCACGATCTAGATTGGAAGTCAGATAGTATTCGGAACATCGCACCTGCCAGCGCTCCGGACTTCGCTCTAGAGCGGGTCGTGCCTTCCAAGGACGGGTGGATGGACCCCGCCCCGGAGGCCGCACACTCCTCGGTGTGGAGCCGAAGACAGACTCCTCCCCTAAAGGGATCTGTGTCTCCGGACCCCCGGACTCAACTCCGGCCGTGTCTTTCGGGCCGCGCGCGTTCGTGCCCATTGGATCTAACTAGGCTCCAGTCATGGAGTTCACCGCCACAGATATTTTTCAGCACTCACCCTTCGGAGACATGCTAGATTCTTTAAGGTCTCTCTCTCTCTGTCAGGAGACTCCTGGTCGAACTATGTCCGACTCGAGTGGGAAGCTGGCGATGAAGAAATTCGTTGCCCACCCACCACCCACTTAATAGCCACGGTCGATGACTTGACCGACGTGCTTAACTTCGACTCCGAAGACATCAATGGTATAGATGACGATGCAGGAGAAGAACATGAACCACCGCCCACAGGGCGCTGGACTGCCACCTCTTCATATGACATATACATGGTGGATACTCCCAAAGAAACCAATGGTGATGAGGCAACGAAAGATAACTCCTCGGGGAAGAAAATAAAACACGGGCATCATCGGCGCCGCTCCAAGCCTCGCCACAAACAATACCGACACTGGTGAAGAAAATCCAGATGGTGCCGAAGAGGAATGCGATCCTGATCAACCCACCTTCGAGCAAGCTGAACAGGAACACGGGCTGGCTAGCCCAGATGAACAGGCGACAGACGGATGCTTGGAGGACGATAACTATATGCCTCCCTCCGAACACGAGGTGAGCCTCGGTGATGACGAATTCGGCATACCAGAGGATCCCATAGAGCAGGAGCACTTCAAGCGCAGGCTTATAGCCACTGCAAGAAACCTGAAGAAGAAGCAGCAGCAGCTCCAAGCTGACCAAGACCTGCTCGCAGACAGATGGACCGAAGTCCTGGCGGCCGAGGAATACGGACTCGAGCCCCCGAGAAGGGGATACCCAAAGCATAAACCGCTAGAAGAAGAGGCCGAAGAGCCTGAACTTCCGGCACAAGATGAGGCTGGCCGGCCACCTCGTGGCCGGGATAAAACAGGCTATCAGGCCAGACACCAGCCCGCACCCCCACGCCGATTCACCACGACACGGGGGAATACGCATGACCTGCGAGACATATTGGAAAACAACGCAGGACAACCAAGATCTATCTACGGATCAAGGGGATGCGCCACAGCTCATGACACCGATCGTCATGCCGGATACAATGCTGATAAATCCGGCCAGGCCGGACATTACCGACCAGACCCAATCGTAATACGCCACGACATAGCCCAGCATAGAGGCGCCGCACACCTCCTCTGCTTCACTGATGAAGTAATGGAACATGAATTCCCAGAAGGGTTTAAACCCGTCAACATCGAGTCATATGATGGCACAACAGACCCGGCGGTGTGGATCGAGGATTTTCTTCTCCACATTCACATGGCCCGCGGTGATGACCTACTTGCCATCAAATATCTTCCACTAAAGCTTAAAGGGCCAGCTAGACACTGGCTGAATAGCCCGCCCGCAAACTCCATTTGCAGTTGGTAAAATCTTGAGGACGCATTCCTCGATAACTTCCAGGGCACCTATGTGCGACCACCGGATGCTGATGACTTAGGTCACATTACCCAATAGCCCGGAGAGTCAGCCAGAAAATTCTGGACTCGGTTTCTCACTAAAAAGAACCAAATTGTCGACTGTCCGGATGTTGAGGCCCTGGCGGCCTTTATGCATAATATCCGCGATGAGTGGCTTGCCCGACACCTCGGCCAATAAAAGCCGAAGACCATGGCAGCCCTCACGACACTAATGACCCGCTTTTGCGCGGGTGAGGACAGCTGGCTGGCTCGTAGCAACACCGCGCCTAGAAACCCTGGTACGTCAGACATCCGTGATAGTAACGGAAAGCCACGGCGCAACAGACACAAGCGTCGAAATAATGGCGACAATGCGGAGGATACGACAGTCAATGCCGGATTCAGCAACTCCAAATCCGTTCAGCGGAAGAAGCCGTTCAGAAGAAACAATCCGGGATCGTCCAGTCTGGACCGCATACTCGACCGCTCGTGCCAGATCCATGGCACCCCCGATAAACCAGCCAATCACACTAACAGAGATTGTTGGGCGTTCAAACATGCCGGCAAGATAAACACCAAGAACAAGGACAAGGGGCTGCATAGCGATGATGACGAGGAACCCCGGCGTCCGAACACTGGAGGGCAGAAGAAATCCCCCCCCCCCCCTAGGTAAAAACGGTGAACATGATCTATGCCACTCACATCCCCAAACGGGAGCGCAAGCGTGCACTTGGGGACGTTTATGCGATGGAGCCCGTCGCCCCGAAATTCAACCCATGGTCAACCAGCCCGATCACCTTTGATCGTAGGGAACATCCCACCAGCATCCATCACGGCGGCTCAGCCGCATTGGTCCTTGAACCAATCATCGACGGATTCCACCTCACGCGAGTCCTCATGGACGGTGGCAATAGCCCGAACCTGCTTTATCAGGATACAGTGTGCAAAATGGGCATCGATCCATCACGGATCAAACCCACAAAAACCACCTTCAAAGGTGTAATTCCAGGAGTAGAGGCCCGGTGCACAGGCTCAATAACACTGGAAGTGGTCTTCGGATCTCCGGACAACTTCGAAAGCGAGGAGTTAATCTTCGATATCGTCCCTTTCTATAGTGGCTATCACGCACTGCTTGGACGAACCGCGTTCGCTCGTTTCAATGCGGTACCGCACTATGCATACCTCAGGCTCAAGATGCCAGGACCTCGCGGGGTCATAACAGTTAATGGAAATACAGACCGCTCCCTCCATACGGAAGAACATACTGCGGCCCTCTCGGCCGAAGTACAAAGCAGCCTCCTCCGACAAACAGCCAATCTGGCAACGACATCTCCGAACACCGTCAAGCGAGTCCGGAGTACCCCGCAACAGGACAGTCAGGCACACCAGGAGCTCGATTAGCAATCCGGCCTCCACCCCAGCCCCATTCAAGCGGCGTTCGTACCACGCGTGCACAATTACACGCTCAAAATAACATGGGCATAGGTGGAGGCGAGATGATAATGCGGTCAGAGTGCGGTTCAGCCGCCAGGAGGCCCGCATTTTTTTTTCCTTTTTTTAGGACCCCACTTTTGGGCAGCCCCTTCAGAAGAGATCGGATAACCGGACTCATTATGGAGGGGGCACCAAGGAGGCAAGAGGCTTTTGCACACAACGGAATACTCAGGTGGTCTTCTACAATGATCGTTATACCTGTTCTTACATACCAGCATGAAGCCTGCCCTTGGATAGGATATGTCAAATAGTCCTATTTTTTTCTGCTTAAATGCATCAATTTGTACACCTATGTTTTGCCATATTGTCCAAACAAATTGGAAGTAGTACGTAGCGTCAGCTTCTTGTTACTATCCTCATATTTTCTGTTGGATATTTATTCAATATTGCATCTGTACATCTTGGTATGGTCAGTTTGCCAGGGGCTTCTTATCGAGCCCCACACTATGGCAAGGAAAGTCCAAACACTTTCAACAGTGCGACACCCCGGACTTATAGCATTATATGCGTCAGCTCCGAATCATGTCTTGGGTCAATAGTTCGGTTGGCCCGGCTCCCTTGTTTTGGTACCTTACGTTGCGTTATATCGGCTAAGGTAGCACAGGGAGAACTACTATGATTGTGTCCTGGTTCTTCTGGACGAGCACCTCAGTAGAGAAAGCTGAAAACTGACCGTCATGATGCGGCGAGAGCTGGTCGCTGTTGCGAGGTACCAAAATTCCTAAAGATTTTTTCCGCTTAAGGTGAGGAATCGGCTTCGTCCGATTTAGGCATGTATAACGCCCCAGTTCGGCTTTCCGAATACTAGGGGCTTCGCCGAAAATTTAAAATGTTGACTTCTATGGTCAAGTGAGAGTTATAAAGCCGAATAGTCCGATTGCCTTGTTCGCTGCGCCAAACACCTCCTTAAAGGACCAAAACTTTGGATAAAGAGTGTTTGGGTCTCCACAAACACCCAGTACTAGTTACAAGGGGGCGGAAGCCGACGACTGGCCTACTTTCAGATTTTGATAAACGACCGCAGAGAAGGTAATATTTTAAATCAAACAAAGTGTTGCATAGCACAAATAAACCCGTTCTGATATTACACGGACGACATGAGTACATTCACTCAAAAATTATATTCTTAGGACATTCATTCGCCAAAAGACGAGCGCCTTTCATAATGCCATCATAATATTTCTCGGGGCAGCGATGCTCCTTGCCCTCCGGGGGTCCATCCTTCACGAGCTTCTCAGCGTCCAGTTTGCCTCAATGCACCTTCGCGCGGGCAAAGGCCCGTCGGGCACCCTCAATGCATGCGGACTGCTTGATAACTTCTAGCCGTGGACAGGCATGCACCATCCGCTTCACGAGGCCAAAGCAGCTGCCGGGCAAGGGCTCGCCAGGCCACATCCGGACTATGAGGTCCCCCATGGCCTGTTCGGCCGCATTGTGGAGTTCGACCAGCTGCTTCAGTTGGTCACTCAGAGGCATCGGGTGTTCAGCCCTAGTATATTGGGACCAGAACAACTTCTTCGTAGAGCTTCCCTCTTCAGCGCGATAGAACTCCGCAGCATCCGAAATGCTGCATGGCAGATCTGCGAATGCCCCTGGAGAGCTCCGGATTCGTGTAAGTAAAAGAAATGACTCCTCCACATGCTTGCTTTGCATACAGAATGCCTTACCCTCCGCTATCTTCTTGGCCGCCCGGATTTCCCGAAGGGCCTTTTGGGCTTCGGCCTTGGCATCGGCCGCGCTCTGGAGGGCCTTTGCAAGCTCAGACGCTTGCGTCTTGTAGTCATGCTTCAGGGAGCCGAACTTCTGGCCGAGCTCCTGGAGCTCCTGTTGTACCTCTCCCACCCGAGCATCTTGCTTCTCTCGCTCGGTGCACTTAGTATCCGCCTTGGCTTCGGCCGCGGACAGTGCTTCCTTCAGGGCCGCCAATTCGGTCGCGGTCCCTATCAAAAGCCATGATGCTTTTTCTTAGCATCCCCAACTTTTTAACCTCTATACGACATATGGACGGGGTTTTTTCTCACCTCTGTTCGCCTCGAGCTGCTTCTTCACGAGGCTGAGCTCTTCTTCAGCCTGCCCCTGTTCACGCTTGAGTCTGGCGACCTCGGCCTTGCGCGCAGCGGCGGTCAGCAACAGTGCCTGTTTGATTCATACAGACAAATACTATTAGCTTCCTGCGGTTTTTTAGTTGACCCTCTGTTTGGCTTTTCTTTCCGAACACCAACCAAAGTATCAGGGGCTACTGTCTATCGGGTGATATTTCCTCACACTTTATTTACCTCAAAGCCTATTAGCTGGCTGGTGCAGGCTTCGGTCAATCCGCTCTTGGCGGACCGAACCTTCTCAATCACCGTACCCGTAAGTGTACGGTGTTCATCCTCGATGGAAGCGCCTCGAAGCACTTCCAACAAATTATGCGGTGCCTCCGGCTGGGCGGAGGTCATCGGCACAACTGGCTCACCCTCCTTCCCGAGGGACTTCTTACCGGAATCCGGAACCTTTGTAGGCTCCGGCACAGTAACCGGCCGAGAGCCAGACTTGCTATGGCTACCGTCAGCATAATCCATGGGGTTCTCATCCCCCATGTGTCTGGCGCCCGAGATTTTGCCTTGGGGCTTCTCCGGAACCGTCGCCTCCTGCTCTGGCATCCTCCGGGAAAACACCTCAGTGTCATCCAGGGGTCTTGGAGAGGTCGCCGTCGGGAGCGAATTCATCTCCGACTCATTCAGAGACTCCTCCGAAGAGGACTCCTCGAGATCGGACCCGGCCGGACTGCATATACGTGTTCAGCGTCATTACAAACCATGAGGTCGAAAGTCATACGAAAAATATTATGGAATGCGGATACTTATGACCTCGCCCGGGGTTTGCCCCTGGGCAGCCACTCCTCGTCACTAAAAGCGGCGGTAGTGGATTGATCTGGAAGGGACACCTTGCCCTTATTCGGCGTCCCAGCCTCCCCCGACGGGGCGGCCTTCCTTTTCTTCTCCTCCCTAGCGCGGGGAGGAGGCATTTCTTCATGTTCTCCCCGTCTTGAGGGATCTTCCTCGTCGTTTTCAGATGACGACTCTATCACGGCCTTACGCCTGTGACCTTTTCTGGTCCCCGTGTCCGCCTTCTTGGACCCTTCGGCCCCCTCAGTTGAGGCGGCCTTCTTATTCTTCTTCCTCTCCTCCCCTTCGTGGGAGGAGTGCGCCTCATCCTCTTCTGGCGAGGCGTCGGGTGCGGCCTCATGCTGAAGACCCATTCAGGTCCCCGTGGCCTTCTTTTCAGCCTTTTTCTCCGGCACCTTATAAAGCGCCGGAACCAGCATCTCCGCCAGGAGTGCGCTTACTGGGTCCTCTGGAAATGGAGCCGGACAATTGATCCTCTCTGCCGTCTCCACCCACTCCTGTTCGGTCAACAAGGTGACTTAAGAATCCTCCCCTAAAAGTACTAAGGGGACGTCTCGTAAATAGTCAAGGGACTTACCGGACTGGCAAGGCGCGTTGCGCTGAGCCCCCTGTCCTCGGAAAGGGGAGGAGGGACTTCGCCGGTCTTGAAAAAAACCTTCCAGATTTCTTTGTCCGTCGTGTCGAAGAGCTCTAGTAGCATCTGGTGTTCGGCTGGGTCAAACTCCCACATATGAAATGCCCGTCTTTGACACGGGAGAATCCGGCGAATGAGCATAACCTGGACCATGTTGACAAGCTTGATCTTATTGTCCCTCATACTTCCCAGGAAGGTCTCGAGTCTGGTCAGCTCCGTGGGTTCGCCCTAGGCCAGGCCCTTCTTCTCCCAGGAGGTGAGCCGCGTGGGGATTCCGGATCTGAATTTGGGGGCCGCCACCCAGTTGGCGTCGCGCGGCTCGGTGATGTAGAACCACCCTGATTGCCACCCCTTTATGGACTCCATGAAGGAGCCCTCGAGCCATTTAACATTGGGAATTTTGCCCACCATGGCGCCTCCGCACTCCGCCTGTTGGCCGCTCATGATCTTCGGCTTCACGCAAAAGATTTTTAGTCATAGGCCGATGTGAGGCTTTATGCGGAGGAAGGCCTCGCACACGACGATGAACGCCGAGATGTTGAGGACGAAATTCGGGGCCTGATCATGAAAATCTAGCCCGTAGTAGTACATAAGCCCGCGGACGAAAGGGTGGAGTGGAAACCCTAGTCCATAGATGAAGTGAGGGAGAAATACCACTCTCTCCCGAGGCTTCGGCGTAGGGGTAATTTGTCCCTCTGTTGGAAGCCTGTGCGCGGTATTGGCGGCTAGGTATCCGGCTTCCCGAAGCTGGGTATTGTTCTCCTCTTTGATTGAGGAGGCCATCCACTTGCCTCCCACTCCGGACATGCCGCAGTCTTACGGAGAAGGTGAGAACTTGGGTGCCCGAGCTCGAGGGTGCGAGATCGGATGAGCGAAGGAAGAAGAAGGCGTGGGTGAAAATGGGAGATTCCTGCCCCTTTATAAAGGCGATGTAAATGTGCGCCTCCCCACTTGCCTCTCGAAATCTCTTATTTTCCAGGCGCCTCGATTAATGGCGCTGGTTGGTTTACCCATACCCGCATTGATGGAGATCCCATGATAAGGGGACACGATCTCTGCTTTGACAAGACGTGCCAAAGAAACCGCCTCGCGATGTGTGCGGAAGCAGGTTGTGGAAAACGGTTCGAATAAAAACAGGACCGTGGCATGATGTCACTTTTCGAAGAATTGTCAGTAGATTAGATTCATGGATTATTATTATTCTCTCTATGGTGGTATATTGAATGTTATCTTGCAGAGCCGGACACGGTCCTTGTGTTCGGAATTTATCTTGGAGTATTCGGAGATGGAACCCGCCTCGCAATGCCGAAGACAATCTATGCGCCAGACTCATCGTCATTGGAGCCTGGTTCAGGGGCTACTGAGGGAGTCCTGGATAAGGGGGTATCCGGACAGCCTGACTATATACTTTGGCCGGACTGTTGCACTACGAAGATACAAGATAGAAGACTTCGTCCCGTGTCCGGATGGGACTCTCCTTGGCATGGAAGGAAAGCTTGGCGATCCGGATGTAGATCTCCTCCTCTGTAAACCAACTCTGTGTAACCCTAGCCCCCTCCGGTGTCTATATAAACCGGAGGGTTAGTCCGTAGGACTCACGATCATCATCATCAACAATCATACCATAGGCTAGCTTCTAGGGTTTAGCCTCTTTGGTCTCATGGTAGATCAACTCTTGTAATACTCATATCATCAAGATCAATCAAGCAGGAAGTAGGGTATTACCTCCATCGAGAGGGCGCGAACCTGGGGAAACATCATGTCCCCAGTCTCTTGTTACCATTAGCCTTAGACGCACAGTTCGGGACCCCCTACCCGAGATCCGCCGGTTTTGACACCGACAATGGGCGCAATATACTGTCCGATTCCTTCAGACAAGGGAACTTCCTGAGGAGCAGGAAGAAGCAGAGAAAGTGGTCCGTTAGTCTGCCCTGTATCAGTTCATTGACGATGTTCTGTACAGGAAAAGGCCAAACAGCGTCAAGCTAAAATTCCTACCCCGGGAGGAAGGACTGGAGTTGTTGGCGGAGATACATGGGGGAATATGTGGCTCCCACATAGGGTCGAGGGCCCTTGCTGGCAAGGCTTTCCTGCAGGGTTTCTTTTGTCCCACTACCCTCCAGGATGCGACGACACTTGTAACCAAGTGTGAAGCGTGCCAGTTCCCTTCGGAAAAACTTCATCAACCAGCTCAAGCCCTTCAAACCATCTCTCTCTCCTGGCCCTTCTCGGTCTAGGGGCTCGACATATTGGGCCCTTTCCCTCGTGCCGTTGGGGGCTTTTAGTACTTGTATGTTGCAATCAACAATTTCACAAAGTGGCCTGAGGTGGAAGCCATGAGGAAGGTGACGGCGCAGTCAACCATCAAGTTCTTCAAGGGGCTAGTCTGTCGTTTTGGTGTACCCAACAGGATCATCACAGATAACGACACACAGTTCACAAGCCACGCCTTCATGCAATACATTGAAGATCTGCGCAGCAAGGTATGTTTTGCTTCCGTGGCACACCCAGGAAGCAATGGCCAAGCAGAGAGAGAGCCAATGCTGAGGTTCTACGAGGTTTAAGAATGATGACTTTTGACAGGCTGCACAAGAGTGGAAGGCGCTAGATTGATGAGTTGCCGACGGTTCTTTGGTCGATCATAACGACGCCGAATCGAGCCACCGGCCAGACACCCTTCGCCCTGGTCTACGGGGCAGAAGCAGTTCTCCCCACGGAGCTCATACACGGGTCACCTCGAGTGCTCGCTTATGATGAGCTTGAGCAAGAGCGATTGCGGCAAGATGACGCGACGCTCCTTGAGGAAGGTCGTCTTCGGGTGGCTGTGAGAGCAGCACGCTACCATCAAGCCTTGCGCCGCTACCATAGCCGGAAGGTTCATGACCTAAGCTTTGAGGAAGGCGACCTTGTTCTTCGGCATGTTCGGTTGGCCAATAATTCCAACAAGTTTACGCCAAAGTGGGAAGGCCCTTATCGAGTAACACGAGTCACCAGGCCTGGTGCAGTCCGCCTGGAGACCGAAGATGCCATTCCAGTGAGCAATTCCTGGAACATCGAGCATCTTCATAAGTTTTACCTGTAAGGCAGGGCTGCCGGGCTCCCCGGCAGACCACCTTTTGTACAAGCCTTGCCGGAAAGGCATGTAACCCTTTGTACAAATCCAGGCGCAGACCCTGAGCATAAATAAACGAAGAGCTGGCGCCCTAAGTTATAGCATGCATGCTAGGTTGAGTCTCCTCCTCGGTTAGGGTTGATTGTGCTTAGCGACGACTAACCCCTAGCTTAGAGGTCGAGTTTGCGTCTGTTTGTTCCTCTCCGTCCTTTTTGGTTCGCATGATACATGAGCAAATCCTCATAGCCCTATGGAGATTGGGGGAACAAGCAGGCGCTCCAACCCCGGCAAGCTAAGGTTGCCAGGGGCTGAAGACACGAGGGTCCGACCCCGGCTAGCTAACGCTGTCGGAGGGGGGACCATAGATCCAGATAAGTTTTTCATCCCCCATCTTGCATTCCCGTATGAAACTAGGGGCTTATGAAACCTCGTCTTGCTTCCAGGCTACCGTGCTCCTTTTTTCCTGTACCAAAGGAATTATTTCTTGGGACAGAATCTGGTTGCAGCTGCGGCAGCGAGGAAACAGGCGTAGGGCCTAACTCTATTTCATTACTGCCTCCACCAGAAATGCGAGTGCAACTGAGCGAAGTAAGGGGGCGGCAAGGTCTGTTGCCGGGAGACTTTGATTATGCAGAAAATAAAAGGGGCTCGTTCCTTGGTCTAAGCGTGGCTCACACACAAAGGACCCAACAAGCACCTCTTTTTCATTAATACGCCCGTACAAGTACAAATCATATGGAATGTATACATGAGCAAGGGGATTGCAGGTTCTAGATCTAATTAAGGCCCGTAGGCTTACAAGCTAAAAAAAGAGATAAGGTGCCTGTAATCCCTTTCTTGTCCCTCTCCTTAGGAAAGGCGACAAGAAGGTGAAAAGGGCAGAGGGAGCTTCTTGGCAAGGTACGAGCAGCAGAAGGTGCCAAGAGAACATGCCAGCGGTCACCTAGGAGAGGGCTGGTGGTGCTGGCGCCGGAGGAAGAACCGGAAGATGAGGCAGCGGCCCGTCAATACGCTATGAAGGTGTCGGTGCCATCGTACTCCGACTTGACTGCCTGCTGAGGGAGTCCTGGATAAGGGGGTATCCGGACAGCCAGACTACATACTTTGGCCGGACTGTTGGACTATGAAGATACAAGATAGAAGACTTCGTCCCGTGTCCGGATGGGACTCTCCTTGGCGTGGAAGGCAAGCTTGGCGATCCGGATGTAGATCTCCTCCTCTGTAAACCGAGTGTGTGTAACCCTAGCCCCCTCCGGTGTCTATATAAACCGAAGGGTTTAGTCCATAGGACTTACGATCATCATCAACAATCATACCACAGGCTAGCTTCTAGGGTTTAGCCTCTCTGATCTCGTGGTAGATCAACTCTTGTAATACTCATATCATCAAGATCAATCAAGCAGGAAGTAGGGTATTACCTCCATGTAAGTGCATCTAGTGCCCCTTAGTGATTTTGGTGTATTGAAGACTTATAGGTTAAGGGACTAATGTGTTTATGAGTGTACACAGGTCTGTAAGTCTATGAGGAGTTTGATATTTACAAGAAAGTCGACCCCTAAAACTGAAGTTCTTCGACTGAAGACTTTGATATTCAAGACTTTCTCAAGACTTTGAAAGTGAAGAAATTGGTGTGACCTTGAAGACTTGGTATTCATTTGAGGAACATGAAGCGTGAAGACTTTTGTTTTCGTAGTTTCATTTCTCTTTCTTGAGTCATAGGAAACACCGTCATTACATAGGGGTCGAGGAAATACTAAGGAAAAATTTCCATGTGATGCTCAACTCAAAATCCTACACCTACCAATCCCTTTGAGTGAAGCCTTTGGAAATCTCATACAACTCAGTCAATTTCTTGAGGATGAGACGAAATTCTTACGGTCACGAGGAATTTGTTCGACCGAGGAGTTAGGAATTCGCCATGGATTGCCTACACAGTGAGGAACATGATAGCCCCGAGGAATTTGAGAGTCAAATTTCCGACCGTTCTTTATCTTTGCGCCACTGTCCCAAAATATCTTATCCACCTAACGGTTATATCATTGAAGGGCATTTATGTCTTATCATGTCGGGCTGCTCTCTAGGCTATAAATAGCCGCCCCCTACAACCACTAGCTGGTTGGCTGCTCCGAGAGAACTTGACACTTGTCATTTGAGAGCAACCCATCCTCCGAGGACTTTGAGCGAAAATCATCGAGTGAGGAAAAAACCAAAAACCAAACCCCTACAAACCCAGAGTGATTGAGCATCACTGAAGAGATTGATCCTGCATGGATCCGACGCTTGTTACCTTTGAAGACTGTGCTTCTTCCAGACGGTTAGGCGTCATGGTCTAGAGCATCCAAGAGGATTTGTGGATCGCCGAGTGACCGAGTCTATGAAGGTTTGGAAGTCGCCTGAAGACTTACCACGAGTGATTGGACGAGGTATGTGTGACCTTAGTTCAAGGAGAATACGGTGAGGACTTGCTGTCTTGAGCTGCGTGCTCGCCGATCGGGTGTCCGGACTGTGTGTCCTCGAGTTTAAATACTCAGCCGCCCAACCAGACGCATAACCGAGACAACAGTTGAACTGGTCTACCAAATCATTGTCTTCACCAACCTAATCTGGTTCTATTTCCTCAACTCTTTCATTTCCTCATTGTGTTGAGTGTTCGCTCATATCTGTGTTTGAAGACTTTGGTCAAGACTTTATCAATTTCGTCAGTTCAATTCTTCATCTGTTTGTCTTCATCTAATTCTTCATCCGGGACTGTGTCCTCGAGTTTAAATACTCGGCCGCTCCAACCAGACATTATAACCGAGACAACAGTTGAACTGGTCTACCAAATCATTGTCTTCACCAACCTAACTGGTTCTATTTCCTCAACTCTTTCATTTCCTCATTCTTGTGTTGAGTGTACGTTCATATCTGTGTTTGAAGACTTTGGTCAAGACTTTATCAATTTCGTCAGTTCAATTCTTCATCTGTTTGTCTTCATCTTGTGCTATCCTGTGTTTACGCTTTACATACTCTTTGATTGTCTTCATTTCATCATGATGACCATGCCCGCATTCTCTTATGCTTACTTCTGAGTACTTATTCCGCTGCACGTAGTTCTTCACTTAGGAATTTCCTCACCAGAAAATTCCTCATTGAAGAATTCATAAAAATCGCCTATTCAACCCCCTCTAGTCGATATAACACACTTTCAATTGGTATCAGAGCAAGGTACTCCCTTGTTCTGTGTGATTTTGGTTTAACCACCTGGAGTTTTAGTTATGTCGACCGCAAGTATGATCAAGGTCTCAGCTGGGTGTCCTACCTTTGATGGGACGGACTACCCTCTATCGAAAAACAAGATGCGAATGCATCTTGAGGCAATTGACAACGATCTCGGTATGTTGTGAAAATGGTGTTCCTCCGTCTCACCCTCACCGAACGCTGCCGATGTGAAGAGATTCAAGAAACTCGATTCTCAAGTTAAGAATATCATATGTGGCCATCTAGCAAAGGACAATATGGAAGAGTGAGTGCTTTGGAAACTGCTAAGCTCATACGGGACAGGCTGTCCAAAGTAAATGAAGGAGTCTCAACTCAGCGGACTCTCGAGTTGATGTTCTTCAAATCTCTTCAACCGCTTTAAAAGACTCGACAATGAAAATGTTCAACAAACCTTCGATCGCCTCATCGACATCTCAAATGAGCTTCAAGCGCTTGGTGCCTCGACATCACCGACCATGAGGTGGTGAAGAAATTGTTGAGATCGCTTGATTCCTCATTTGATACTTTGGCACTGATGATACAAGAGCATGCTGACTACAAGTCACTTGATCCAGCTGATATCCTCGAGAGGCTAAATACTCATGAGTTCCAGCTTGCTAAAAATAGAGATCTCTATGGAAAATCACGTGCCCTGAAGGCCAAGGCTGTGTCTGAATCTGATTGTGAAGACTCTAGTAGTAGCCTTGGAGATCCTGAAGAATTGAGCTAGGAGCTAGCACTGCTCGTGAAGAAATTCCAGAAGTTCTCAAGACGTGGTCGCTTTGGAAAATCCTCAAGGAGCAGTGATTCCTCATCCAGTGACTATAAGAGAAAACTATGCCACAAATGCAAGAAATATGGTCACTACATTCAAGATTGTCCTCAGTGGGAAAAGGAATTAAAGAAGAAGAAATACAAGGATTACAGTTCTGATGACGCTAAGAAGAAGAAGAAATCACCGAAATCTTCATCATCAAAATCCTCAAAGTCTTCTTCTCACAAGAAGAGCAGCTCCAAGAAGGCTCGGGCATTCATTGGAAAGGAAATGGACTCTGAAGCTGAATCCGAGGAACATGAGGAAGAGGAGGCATCAGAAGAATCCGAGTCTGGTGTGGCGAGTCTGGCTCTCGCTACTTCTTTCGTCAGCAAGTCCATCTTCTACTCTGAAGAAAATGACCTCACCAACAAAGCTGATGAAGATAGTGATGACTACGCTCCCACCTATTGCTTCATGGCAAAGGGTGCCAAGGTACTCAAATATACCTCCTCTGAATCTAGTGAAGATGAATCTGATGAAGATCTCAAGCCCAGCTACTCAAAACTTGCTAAGATTGCTGTAAAACAACAAAGGGCTCTTGAAAAGGTTCAAAACATGCTAGACAAAAGTTATGATATGTTGGGTGAAGAAATGGATCACACTAAAGCCCTGACTGAAAATCTTCAGAGACTTCAGTCTAGGTTTGACAACCTTCAAGGTCATCATAACACTCTCTTATCTGATCATGAGAAACTTTCTTATGAATTTGTTCAAAGAAAGCAAGATCTTGAGAAGCTAAGAGTGAGTTATGAAGATCTTCAGAAGGAGCACGATTCATTACTGGCTCAACAAATCAGCGCTTCTTAGGAAGAATTTGTTCCTCCATGCTTAGAGTGCATTGAACGTGAATCTGCTAATTCTTCACCTGAATGTTCAAATGCTTCAACTGTTACAAATTCTTCACCTGCTCCTGCTATCACTAATTCCTCATCTGAGGACATTGCTAGTATCACTGACGATGCAGGGCTGAAGGAATTGTACATGACAGTCATGTAGAAAAGCCTCAAAGGGCATCAGACTCTTTGTGATGTGCTTAAAAAGCAGATCCTCAACATGAATCCTAGGAAAGAGGGTATTGCCTTTGAGAGGAAACTCAATGCCGATGGAACATTTTGGAAGCCTGAGCAGTACCCCAAAACCTCATGGTTGCTGCAAAGGGACCTCCAGTTGATCCATCTAACTTATCTGGCTTTACATGTGAATCTCCTCATTCTTCTGATGAGTCATTTGACTCCAACTATAAACTGTTCAAAAATCAGAATGGTGAAGTATTTGCTAGATATGTTGGCGCTAACTGCAGGAACGGTTCCCCTATGAAGAAAATCTGGGTTCCCAAGAAGTGCCTTGAAAGTCTTCAGGTGAATGTCCTCATGACACCACCTCTGAAGAATAGGAACCCCAGATCAAACTCTTCATATGGACCAAATTCTTCATATGGATCCAAGTCCTCAAACGGACCAAATTCCTCACGTGGATCAAATTCCTCAAAAGGATCAAATTCCTCATATGATTATCATCGTGCTAACAACTCTGTTTCGCAGGGTAGAGCTAAGGGCTATGAATATGTGCATTATTCTTCAAACCAATATGTTCATAAATCCTCAAGAATTTCTCTCGCTTATTCATATGCTTACCCTAACCCCTCTTATGTGAAACGAAATGGATTGGCCTCTATGCCACCATTCTCATATGGAGCTCGCAGAGTGATGAACTCTTTGCCACCCCTTCAGATGTGGGTGGTGAAGAAAAAGAACTAACCTCTTCTACAGGGTCAGGTCTCCGACGTGCTTTAACGTCTCAAGAATTTGTTGGGGCCCGACAAAAATGCTGAAAGGACGCAGCTAATCATGAAGAAATGAACTTTCATTTCACACGCCCTCATACCACTTATATGTTATATCGTCTCGATGAAATTCATCGATGAACTTGATATCATATTCTTCACCGATGAAGTATATGAGATCGTAAGTTGCACTAATTCATCCGCAGGATGATCAACCCAAAGCCAATGAGTGGGTCCTCGATAGTGGATGTACAAATCACATATTGGTGACAAGAATCTATTGATGGATACTCCCTTATCACCGCCACATCTGAAGCATATCATCTTTTGCCGACAAAGGCAAAAGTCGTATTGGGTCTTGGTAAGGTTACGATCTCTAAGGACATACACATGGACAAAGTCATGCTTGTTGAGTCCTTAGGATACAACCTCATGTCAGTCTCAATGCTTTGTGATCTTGTTATGGTCGTTATCTTTGGCAAGTATCGTTGTGTTGTGATCATGGAAACTGACAATTCCAAAGTCTTTGAAGGCTTTAGGGGAGGAGACTTGTATATTGTTGATTTCTCTACAGGACCACAACCAGCCGTGTGTCTACTTGCAAAAGCTTCAGAAGGCTGGCTATGGCATTGACGACTTGGTCATGCAGGCATGAGGAATTTGCACACGCTTGCAAAGAAGAAGCATGTCATTGGCGTTGAGAATGTCAAATTCCTCAAGGATCACTTGTGTGGAGCCTGTGAAGCTAGAAAAATGACCAAGGCCAAGCATCCAGCGAAGACTATCATGACCACCACTCGTCCCTTCGAATTGCTTCACATGGACCTCTTCGGTCCTAATCTTTACTCAGCAGTCACTAATGATGCATCTCTATATGGATTTATTATTGTTGATGATTACTCTCGTTACACATGGGTACACATTGTTACTTACAAAAATGAAGTGCAGGAAGTCTTCAAACGATTTTCCTTGAGGGCTTCAACTAACTTTGGTGTGAAGATCAGACACATCAGGAGTGACAATGAACTGAGTTCAAGAATTCCGGTCTTGATGCCTATCTTGATGAACTTGGTATTACTCATGAGTTATCTGCTCCCTATACTCCTCAGCAAAATGGCGTCGTGGAGCGCAAGAACAGAACTCTTGTTGAGATGTCTCACACTATGCTTGATGAATACAAAACGCCTAGTCGTTTTTGGATTGATGCAATTGATACCGCGTGCCACATATCAACAGAGTATATCTTCACAAATTCTTCAAGAAGACTGCCTATGAACTCCTCACTGACAAGAAACCCAATGTGAGTTATTTCAAAGTCTTGGTGCTAAATGCTGGATTAGAGATCCTCATCACAATTCTAAATTTGCACCAAAGCACATGAAGGTTTTATGCTTGGTTACAGAAGGACTCAGACACCTACTGAGTCTTCAACATCGCTCTTCACAAGATTGTTGATATCAGTAGATGTGCGGTTCAATGAAACTAATGGCTCGCAAAGAGAGCACCTACCTTCGTGTTAGATGAACCAGCTCCGAGGAATCTATCAAGTTCAAGGCAACTGAGGATGTCATTCCTACTGAAGAATCTGCTGAAGTCATTCCTGTACGCGAAGAATGTCGAGCTGATGCACCTGAAGATAATGCTGAAGACAATGGTGCTGAGGAAAATGATCAAATTCCTCGACGACAACCAGCTCATCCTCGCGTTGCAAAAGAAAGTGCAGTTGACAAGATCATCGAATGACATTGAAGCACCAGGTCCTCTCACACGCTCAAAAGCTTCATATTTATCTAACTTTTGTGGGCACTATGCTTTTGTCTCTATCACAGAGCCCACTAAGGTAGATGAAGCATTTCCGGAGCCTGAGTGGATTCAGGCCATGCAATAAGAATTACATCAGTTCGAGCTCAACAATGTTTGGGAACTGGTCAAACATCTAGATCCTCGCAAGCATAATATCATTGGCACAAAGAGGATCTACCGCAACAAGCAAGATGAAAATGGCCTTGTGGTGAGAAATAAGGCACGACTTGTAGCTCAAGGCTACACGCAGGTTGAAGGAATTGATTTCGATGAAACTTTTGCACCTGTTGCTAGACTTGAGGCTATTCGCATACTACTTGCTTATGCTAACCATCATAATATCACTTTATATCAAATGGATGTGAAAAGTGCATTCCTCAATGGTAAGCTTGAGGAAGAAGTATATGTTGCTCAACCCCCAGGATTTGAAGATCCAAAGAATCCCGACAAAGTCTTCAGACTCAACAAGGCCCTCTATGGTCTCAAACAGGCTCCACGGGCGTGGTATGATACATTGAAGGAATTCTTCGTGAAGAATGGCTTCACACCCGGTTCACTCGACCCTACTCTCTTTACTAAATCATATGATGGTGAACTTTTTGTGTGTCAAATATATGTTGATGATATTATCTTTGGCTGTACTGACCAACGTTATAGTGATGAATATGCCTATATGATGAGTGAAGAATATCAAATGTCTATGATGGAGAGTTGAAATTCTTCTTAGGTCTTCAAATTCATCAACAACACAATGGCATATTCATATCTCAGAGAAATACCTCAAGATGTCCTCAAGAAATTCGCATGCAAGATTGCAAAGGTGTCAAAATTCCTATGCCCACAAATGGCCATCTATGCAATCGATGAAAATGGTATTGACTTTGATCACAAGGTATAACGCCCATGATTGGTTCTTTATTGTACTTATGTGCATCTAGGCCAGATATAATGCTTAGTGTTTGCATGTGTGCCCGATTTCAAGCTACACCAAGGAATCACACCATAAGGTGTGAAGCATATTCTTCGATATCTAGCTCACACACCAACACTAGGATTATGGTACCCCAAGGGCTCTACTTTTGATCTCATTGGATATTCTGACTCTGACTATGTTGGTGATCGTGTGGACTGCAAGTCAACATCTAGTACTTGTCTTTTCCTCGGACGATCTTTGGTCTGTTGGTCCTCGAAGAAATAGAACTGCGTATCACTGTCTACTGCGGAAGCTGAATACATTGCTGCTGGCTCTTGTTGTGCTCAATTGCTGTGGATGAAGCAAACTCTCAAGGACTAGGGCATCAACATGAAGAATGTGCCTCTCTACTATGACAATGAGAGTGCCATCATGATTTCTCACAACCCAGTTCAGCACTCGAAGACAAAACACATTTAGATTCGTCATCATTTTCTTCGTGATCATGTGTTGAAGGGCGACATCTCCATCGAGCATGTGAAGACTGAAGAACAACTAGCCGATATCTTCACAAAGACCTTGGATGAGAAGAGATTTAGCAAGTTGCGGTGTGAGCTAAATATCTTAGAATCTTCGAATGTTCTTTGAAAAGGACACACATCCTGACACATATGCAAAATTGATGACTTAGATGTGCAACACATGAAGAAACGTTTTTCTTCAATCAATGAAGAATAACACTCTAAGTGTGAAGAAATTATTGAAGAATTTGATTCTCAGAACCCTACGACAATTGTACGCGGTGTCTGAAATCATCATTCTTATACGGTGAGTCACGCCACCACCAAAGTTGAAAATATTCAATTTGAGATTTTCCTCAGTTTTTGAAATTCTTCAGTTTTTCAAATTCTTCAACTTTGCAAAATCTTCATTGTTTCCGCTCGTTTTTCTTCATTATCTATATATATATATATATATATATATATATATATATATATATATATATATATATATATATATATATATATATATATATATATATATATATATATATATATATATATATGGGTTTATGTCCTCTACAACATTCACTTATGGCTATTTCTTCAAGTCGCTTTTTCTGCTAAGTGAATGTGATCGGACCCTTCCCCCTCTATGCTATACTCAACCCAATCTATTCACAAATTCTTCATGTGTGTTCTATTTGAAACTCGTTCAAAATATTCATTGTGTCCTTGTCAGCTGAAGAAATTGCGAACGGAACTTTAAAACTGATCTTATCCAAACTTTTGTTTTTCCCGCTCAAACCGTTCCGCATCCCATGATAGATTTATCTATTCACCCATGATCTAACACAATCTCCACTTTTCAGTACGTGGGTGACACATGTCAAGCGAATGAGAAGGGTCAGGGGAACGTTCGTCCCAAATCTTCGGGCGAACAGTTTTTCACCGTGGCTATATATACCCCCTCTCCCCTTCCTCACTTCCTTTATTCTGCTCGACCGCTCTCTCTCGCTCGAGCTTCTCAAACCCTAGCGCCGCCGCTACTCCATCGTCGCTGGTGAGGAAAAGCTTCACTGCCTCGACCTCATCGCCGACGAACTCATGCCGACCGTGGAAATCTTCACTCCGCCGCCGCCGTAGCTGTCTTCCTCCACCGAGTTAGGGCGTGGAAGATCTAACCTGACGAACTTCCCATCTGTTCTTCTCAGTTCGTCGTGTTCTTCACTTCGGGTAATTAAAAGTTACTTTTATTACTCGCTTTGATTCTCAAACCTCCCTAAAAATCTTCAAAGGTGTTTATTCTTCAAATCTTCACACATATGAACACCTCAAACAAAATATGCTCTTGATTCGTTTCTCTAAGCAATGATTTTCTTCACGATTCCTCAATTGTGTGGATCCTCGATCTATACAACTCTGGAACCTAAGACAAAGATCGCTTAGTGAAATTCTTCAAGGCACATCTGGTTAAGTTCCTCAAACTAGTTCTTTTTGAAAAAACTTCTGAGAACGCATATGACCTCTCCAAATTCCTCGCAACTATACTCTGTTCACAGGTACTCATGTCCGCTGCTGAATTAGCGTTCCTCGAAGAAAAGTTGCATACTTCTTCAGAGAATTCAATTGTTCAAATTCCTCAGCTGAAGAATATGGCAGAAGGAAAGAAGCCACAGAAAGGAGGAAAGAGGCCTGAGGTCATGACTGCGTTTGAGATTCCTGAGGAAATATATGCTGATTATTGCACACCTGATGAAGCCGAGTTCGGCAAAGAAAACAAAAATCAGCGCAAGGTGCGCATTCAAAGGATTGAACGGAGATGGGCAAGGGAATGGAGGGAGTACAGATATGTAACTCCAAAGTACATGAAGAAATTCGCTCTCAATCCTCCATGCCCAAGAGCTCCATTGGCAGCTGGTCAAGAAGTCGACCCCACCAAAGATCAAGCGTGGTGAGGACTTTCCTCAAGAATGGGCCAAGCGCCAAGCCAAATTGGCAAGACAAGCCAATGAGGCAGTGAGGAAATTTAATGAGGATTCTGCTACTGCTGCTGCCACTGAGGCCTCTGTCAAGCCAAGAAAATCTATGGCAAAAAAGCCCGCACACAAGCCAAGTGCTTCACCAACAGTGCCCTCACGGCCAAGTTCCTCAGCTGTGCCCTCATGGCCAATTCCTCATGCTGCTCCTACTCCTCCCAAATCCTCAGCTCCTACAATGTCCTCAGCAACTCCTACAAAATCCTCAGCAGTTCCGACAAAGTCCTCAACACCTGTGCATCTGGCCACGTGCCAAAGGACTGCAGGCATCTCTATTGCCTCTGGTGTTTCAGCAAGTTCCTCAGCTGCACCAAATTCTTCATCTGGCCCGACTCTGCTGAAGACTAAGACCACAACTGGACGAGGTCCTCGGCCAAGTCCCAAGAAGAAACATGTCGCCTTCCAAGAGCCACCTGCAGATGATGAGGCTGATGATGATGAACTTGCGGAAATCATCAGAGACCGCCAAGAAAGGGCCGCTAGAGCCAAAGGCACACAATGCGTTAATTTGTTGGATCCAGAGCGATCCTAGATTACATTGATCTCGCACAAGGACCCAAACACTCCTATGCTCGACTTCAAGTTGACACCGCCAAAGTCACATGTTGACTCATTTCATCCAAGAGGAGAAATGGAAATTTGAAACGCGGAGAGATCAAGAAATCGCAGTACAGAAAGGAGAAACTGCTGAAGGAAAACGTTGTCAAGATGACAACTTAAGAACTTATCAAGATGCAAGCTGACATCAAAGCCCTCAGCAACAAATTTGACTCCTATTATGCTGATTGGCAAGGAGCCAAAGTCAGATTCGTTAACCTGACGAAGAAATTCACCAATGTTGCAGCCCCAACGCAACAAGAAATTCCTCAGGCTGGAGCCTCAGCTCAGCAGACTGAAGAACATGCCAGCACCGCTGATGAAGTTTAGGCTGCTGAAGACAATGCTAGTTCCAGGGCTGATGACTCCATTCCAGCCGCTGAAGAAATTGCCAGGGCATCCACTAGTGGTGCGCCTGAAGAAACTGAAAAAGTCAGGCAATCTGCATCGCCATACCGAGGAAAATCAACCAGATTCCTCAGCTCCTCCTGCGCCAACACCAACTCCAATTCTTCCATCTACCTCTGATGTGAAGAGGACCAAGGCTGCAGAACGAGCTGCAGTGAAGAAACGGAAAGCATCTGCTACTTCAAATTCTTCAGCCCCGAAGAAGATAAAGACAATGACCAGCTCTTTTGAAAATCCTATTGATGTTGTTCCAATTTCCTCCATGCCATCAAAGGACCTTGTTCCTTTTGGTGAAGATTATGAGATCCCAAGCGGATCTGATGAAGAAGATCATTCTGCTGCTTCGTCGGAACAGATTGATGAAGAAATTGAAGTGGAAGCTATCCCTTCAACTCCAATCATTTCCTCGCATATGCCTCAGTTCACAGCTGAAGAGGCCGGTGTTGAGGAAATTGAAGAAGATGTGGACATTGGAAGCAGAACGCCAATGATGAACGATGACTTTTGGGAAAGTCAGCATCCAAATTCTCCACTCTTCACCCCAATTCAACAGATTACTCAGTCCCCTGCTCCAACAGTTCAAATGGGCTCTGAAGAAACTCATCCCACTTCATCTTTCCATGAAGAAATTCCAGCCACTAAGCCGATGAACCTGCTCACGCTGATCCTCGATCGCTTTTGTAGAGGAACCAGAAATTCCTCACTGAAGAACACGAGATTGCGATTCCAGAGGTCGTGATGCAACTCACTGACACTCCACTGCCAAAGCCAAAGAATCCCTTCTCAACAAAGCAAAAGTTCAAGGCTGAAGATTTCTTCCACGAGCACGTATTCTTCACGATTACAATCCATATGATTCTGCTCGATAAGGAAGAGGCGTTTCGACTGCCGGTCAAGCCAATTTCTATTCCTCGGTGCTCTTCAACAAAGACAAAGTCTTCGATCATGCACATATTCCTCATGTGGACATGGAGTCTCCGCGAGCTTCGAGCCAGTCCTTAGTGTTCTTCACGATGCGGGACTTGAATTTCTGCACTAATATCTGTGATTGGAATGAAGAACTCATTCTTCAATTCTATGCAACGCTGCACATCACCGGAGACGCCAAGACGTGAACTCATGGGTGTTAGACTGGATGTCCGAAAATACTCACTACAAGGCACCAAAGAATCGAATTGCTTCGTGCCCTACCACTCGATCCTCCCTTGATGGTGCTCGTTGTATCTACAACGAACCTGAGCTTTCAAATCATTATATGCAAGTGCTGATGAAGCCTTTGAAGCCAGGGCAGGCCCCAAGAACCAAATTCCTCGTCAAGGAATTATTGTATGTGCCTCGGACTGTCTATCGGATTCTGACGAAGTCAATGAGTCCTATCAAAGGCCACAACTCAAATGATGAAGAAGTCGTTGGCATCATGAAGAATATGCTTTTCAATATCATTCATGGCGTTCCCGTCAACTTCCATGATTTCTTCATGAGGACTCTGGCAAACATTGCTATGTCACCATTTGAGCTGAAGCCTTATGCACCTTGGATTATGAGATTCATCAGGACAAGGTATTCACTCAATTACAAGGCTGATACTCTGAACCACTGTAGCTACTTGCCCCCGATTGAAGTCCTCAAACGGACATTTACCTCAGCTGATGACAAGGGAAAGGCAACTGCTGTGATCGATGAAGGCACTCGTCCATTGGATGGTCAGTTTCGCAAAGCTGCATCCTACTCCACCAATGATGACTCTGCCACACATGACTCTACCGCAAATACCTCAGCCAAGCAAATTCCTCAAGCCACAAAGACCTGTGGTGATGGTGATCGTGAGTTACTCCTCAGTCTTCATCAGAAGGTTGATCGCAATCATAAATGGGTCAAACGTCAGTTTGGTTCAATTCTTCACAACATGACCTCAACACACAATGTAGCGAAGAAAAACCACTACTACCTCCATGAAACCTTCAAACGCACCTGGGCTGTTCTTTCAAATGTCTACATCGCGGAAGAACTGACGACAATGGGTCTCAAGGAAGAATTTGACTGGTCTGCACCTCCTCCGAAGAAATACAAGAAGGTCAAAGTTCCTTCCTTGGTGGCCAGCTCCTATTCTTCATCGCGAGACACTGATGAAAATGAAGACTTGGACGACACCGCGGCAGGCCCTACTACAACAACCGACCCCTAACAACTGGCGCCCTTCTTCAACTTGAAATTCTTGAGGCGTTAGTCCTCGTTTCGATCCTTTTGGTCATTCGATGACAAAGGGGAGAAATTTGAGTTAGTCTTCAAGCCGGTCTATTATATGGGCATTTTTTGTTAAGTTACAACTCTCGCTCTTCGAAACTTTTATTGGATCGAGTTGTAATCTTAAACCCGATGGTGCTTTGATACTTTTGATGCACTGTGCTCTGATACTCTTGACGCGTTATTCCTCATTAATGTTATCGCACGCATGCTGAATTTCATCAAGCACCATATTTCATCATGCATTTCAAATTCTTCATATAATATGTCAAATGCGTGTATGAATTACATGATATAGGGGGAGATCTCCATGATTCAACTCTTCAAATGTGCATTGCCTCAAAAGAAAATTCCTCACTATGCACATCTTCAGGGGGAGTTCTTCTATATCTTGCAATCAAATTCCTCAATATCAGTATTTACACTTCATATGTTTATCCCCGTTGAAAACTTAACCTATATTGTCATCAATCACCAAAAAGGGGGAGATTGTAAGTGCATCTAGTGCCCCTTAGTGATTTTGGTGTATTGAAGACTTATAGGTTAAGGGACTAATGTGTTTGTGAGTGTACACAGGTCTATAAGTCTATGAGGAGTTTGATATTTACAGAGAAAGTCGACCCCTTAAAATGAAGTTCTTCGATCAAGACTTTGATATTCGAAGAATTTCGAAGACTTTGAAAGTGAAGAAATTGGTGTGACCTTGAAGACTTGGTATTCATTTGAGGAACATGAAGCGTGAAGACTTTTGTTTTCGTAGTTTCGTTTTCTCTTTCTTGAGTCATAGGAACACCGTCTTGTTAAAGGGGTCGAGGAAATACTAAGGAAAAATTTCCATGTGATGCTCAACTCAAAATCCTACACCTACCAATCTCTTGAGTGAAGCCTTTGGAATTCTCATACAGTTCATCAATTTCTTGATGTGAGACGAAGTTCTTCGGTCACGAGGAATTTGATCTGACCGAGGAGTTAGGAATTCGCATGGTCTTGGATTGCCTACATAGTGAGGAACATGATAGCCCCGAGGAATTTGAAAGTCAAATTTTCGACCGTTCTTTGTCTTCTTGCCACTGTCCCAAAATATCTTATCCACCTAACGGTCATATCATTGAAGGGCATTTATGTCTTATCATGTCGGGCTGGTCCCTAGGCTATAAATAGCCGCCCCTACAACCACTAGCTGGTTGGCTGCTCCGAGAGAACTTGACACTTGTCATTTGAGAGCAACCCATCCTTCGAGGACTTTGAGCGAAAATCATCGAGTGAGGAAAAACCCCAAAAACCAAACCCCTACAAACCCAAAGTGATTGAGCATCACTGAAGAGATTGATCCTGCGTGGATCCGATGCTTGTTACCTTTGAAGACTGTGCTTCTTCCAGACGGTTAGGCGTCATGGTCTAGAGCATCCAAGAGGAATTGTGGATCACCGAGTGACCAAGTCTGTGAAGGTTTGGAAGTCGCCTGAAGACTTACCACGAGTGATTTGACGAGGTCTGTGTGACCTTACTTCAAGGAGAATACAATGAGGACTTGGTGTCCTGAGCTGCGTGCTCAGCGACTGGGTATCCGGGACTGTGTGTCCTCGAGTTTAAATACTCAGCCGCTCCAACCAGACGTACAACTGAGACAACAGTTGGAACTGGTCTACCAAATCATTGTCTTCACCAACCTAACTGGTTCTATTTCCTCAACCCTTTCATTTCCTCGTTACTGTGTTGAGTGTTCTTTCATATCTGTGTTTGAAGACTTTGACTGAAGACTTTCTCAATTTCCTCAGTTCAATTTCTTCAATCTGTTTGTCTTCATCCTGTGCTATCCTGTGTTTACGCTTTCTTTACTCTTTGATTGTCTTCATTTCATCATGATGACCATGTCCGCATTCTCTTATGCTTACTTCTGAGTCCTTATTCCGCTGCAAGTAGTTCTTCACTTAGGAATTTCCTCACCGGCAAATTCCTCATTGAAGAATTCATAAAAATCGCCTATTCACCCCCCCTCTAGTCGATATAACGCACTTTCAATTATCCACTATTCACCCCAATCCAACAAATTCCTCAGTCCCCTGCACCAACGGTTCAAATGGGCTCTGAAGAAACTCATCCCAACTCATCCGTGCATGAAGAAATTCCAGCCACTAGTGTTGAAGAACTCTTCTTGCTGATCCTATGAACACGCAGACTGCATATGAAGAGGAACAGAAAATCCTCGGCTGAAGAACCTGAGATTGCGATTTCTGAGGTCGTGGTGCAACTCACTGACACTCCACTGCCAAAGACAAAGAATCCATTCTCAACGAAGCAAAAGTTCAAGGCTGAAGATTTCTTCGGCGAGCATGTATTCTTCACTGACTACAACCCATATGACTCTGCTCGCATAAGGAAGAGGCGTTTCTGGACTGCTAGTCAAGCCAACTTCTATTCCTCTGTGCTATTCAACAAAGACAAAGTCTTTGATCATGCACATATTCCTCATGTGGACATGGAATCTCTTCCAGGCTTCAAGCCAGTCCTCAGTGTTCTTCATGATGCAGGATTGCTGAATTTCTGCACTGACATCTATGATTGGAATGAAGAACTCATTCTTCAATTCTATGCGACGCTGCACATCACTGGAGATTCTGAAGATGTGAACTCATGGGTATTGGACTGGATGACAGAAAATACTCACTACAAGGCACCAGCTACTGAAATGCTTCGTGCCCTCCCTCGATCCTCCCTTGATGGTGCTCGTTGCATCTACAACGAACCTGAGCTTTCAAATCATTACATGCAAGTGCTGATGAAGCCTTTGAAGCCAGCACAGGCACCTCGAACCAAATTCTTCGTCAAGGAATTACTGTATGTGCCTCGGACTGTCTATCGCATTCTGACGAAGACAATGAGTCCTATCAAAGGCCACGACTCAAATGATGAAGAAGTCGTTGGCATCATGAAGAATATGCTTTTCAATATCATTCATGGCGTTCCCGTCAACTTCCATGATTTCTTCATGAGGACTCTGGCAAACATTGCTATGTCACCTTTTGAGCTGAAGCCTTATGCTCCTTGGATTATGAGGTTCATCAGGACAAGGTCTTCACTCAATTACAAGGCTGATACTCTGAACCACTGCAGCTATTTGCCTCCAATTGAAGTCCTCAAATGGACATTTTCCTCAGCTGATGATAAAGGCAAGGCAACTGTTGTGATAGATGAAGGCATTCGTCCATTGGATGGTCAATTTCGCAAAGCTGCATCCTACTCCACCAATGATGACTCTGCCACACATGACTCTGCCGCCAATACCTCAGCCAAGCAAAATCCTCAAGCCACAGCACCCAGGGTGATGACCGATCGTGAGTTACTCCTCAGTTTTCATCAAAAGGTGGATCGCAATCATAAATGGATCAAGCGTCAGTTTGGTTCAATTCTTCACAACATGACCTCAACACACAATGCAGTGAAGAAAAACCAATACTACCTCCATGAAACCTTCAACCGCACCTGGGCTGTTCTTTCTAATGTCTATAGCGCAGAAGAACTGGAGACAATGGGTCTCAAGGAAGAATTTGACTGGTCTGTACCTCCACCGAAGAAATTCAAGAAGGTCAAGGTTCCTTCCTTGGTAGCCAGCTCCTATTCTTCATCGCACGACACTGATGAAAATGAAGACTTGGACGACACTGCGGCAGGCCCTACTACGACAACCGACCCCGACAACGTTGTTGCTCCTTCATCAACTTGAAATTCTTCAGGGGCGTTAGTCCTCAGTTTCAATCCTTCTGGTCATTTGATGACAAAGGGGGAGAAATTTGAGTTAGTCTTCAAGCGGGTCTACTATATGGGCGTTTTTTTTGCTAAGTTACAACTCTCGTTCTTCTGAAACTTTATTGGATCGAGTTGTAGTCTTAAACCCGATGGTGCTCTGATACTTTTGATGTGTTCCTCGGCATGCTTATTTCTCATTATATGTTAATACACGCATGCTGAACTACATCAGTCACCATATTTCATCATGCATTTCAAATTCTTCATATTATATGTCAAATGCGTGTATGAATTACAAGATATAGGGGGAGATCTCCATGATTCAACTCTTCAAATGTGCAATGCCTCAAAAGCAAAATTCCTCACTATGCACATCTTCAGGGGGAGTTCTTCTATATCTTGCAATCAAATTCCTCAATAACAGTATTTACACTTCATATGTTTATCCCGTTGAAAACTTAACCTATATTGTCATCAATCACCAAAAGGGGAGATTGTAAGTGCATCTAGTGCCCTTAGTGATTTTGGTGTATTGAAGACTTATAGGTTAAGGGACTAATGTGTTTATGAGTGTACACAGGTCTATAAGTCTATGAAGAGTTTGATATTCTGAGAGAAAATCGACCCTAAAACTGAAGTTCTTCGATGAAGACTTTGATATTCGAAGACTTTCGAAGACTTTGAAAGTGAAGAAATTGGTGTGACCTTGAAGACTTGGTATTCATTTGAGGAACATAAAGCGTGAAGACTTTTGTTTTCGTAGTTTCGTTTTCTCTTTCTTGAGTCATAGGAAACACCGTCTTTCGTTAAAGGGGTCGAGGAAATACTAAGGAAAATTTTCCATGTGATGCTCAATTCAAAATCCTACACCTACCAATCCCTTGAGTGAAGCCTCTGGAAATCTCATACAGCTCAGTCAATTTCTTGATGTGAGACGAAGTTCTTCAGTCATTGAGAATTTGTTCGACCGAGGAGTTAGGAATTCGCTAGTGCGGATTGCCTACGATGAGGAACATGATATACGAGGAATTTGAGAGTCAAATTTCCGACCGTTCTTGTGCTGCACGACTGTCCCAAAATATCTTATCCACCTAACGGTCATATCATTGAAGGGCATTTATGTCTTATCATGTCGGGCTGCTCCCTAGGCTATAAATAGCCGCCCCCTACAACCACTAGCTGGTTGGCTGCTCCGAGAGAACTTGACACTTGTCATTTGAGAGCAACCCATCCTCCGAGGACTTTGAGCGAAAATCATCGAGTGAGGAAAAACCCAAAAATCAAACCCCTACAAACGCAGAGTGATTGAGGATCACTGAAGAGATTGATCCTCCATGGATCCGACGCTTGTTACCTTTGAAGACTGTGCTTCTTCCAGACGGTTAGGCGTCATGGTCTAGAGCATCCAAGAGGAATTGTGGATCGCCGAGTGACCAAGTCTGTGAAGGTTTGGAAGTCGCCTGAAGACTTACCACGAGTGATTGGACGAGGTTTGTGTGACCTTAGTTAAAGGATAATACGGTGAGGACTTGGTGTCCTGAGCTGCGTGCTCAGCGACTGGGTGTCCGGGACTGTGTCTCCTCGAGTTTAAATACTCATCCGCTCCAACCAGATGTACAACTGAGACAACAGTTGGAACTGGTCTACCAAATCGTTGTCTTCACCAACCTAACTTGTTCTATTTCCTCAACTCTTTCATTTCCTCATTACTGTGTTGAGTGTTCGTTCATATCTGCGTTTGAAGACTTTGACTGAAGACTTCCTCAATTTCCTCAGTTCAATTCTTTAGTCTGTTTGTCTTCATCTTGTGCTATCCTGTGTTTACGTTTTCTGTACTCTTTGATTGTCTTCATTTCATCATGATGACCATGCCCGCATTCTCTTATGCTTACTTCTGAGTACTTATTCCGCTGCAAGTAGTTCTTCACTTAGGAATTTCCTCACCGGAAAATTCCTCATTGAAGAATTCATAAAAATCGCCTATTCACCCCCCTCTAGTCGATATAACGCACTTTCACTCCATCGAGAGGGCCCGAACCTGGGTAAACATTGTGTCCCCAGCCTCCTGTTACCATTAGCCTTAGATGCACAGTTCGGGACCCCCTACCCGAGATCCGCCGGTTTTGACACCGACATTGGTGCTTTTATTGAGAGTTCCTCTGTGTCGTCACGATAAGGCTTGATGGCTCGTCTCGCTGTGAAAGACAACATCACTGCCGGGGGAAGCCAGGCTTTAGGCCAAACTCTCCGGCTGGGCGGATTCATTATGACCGCCCGAACAACCACTGCACCGACAATGACTTCTCAGGTCATTAAAAATAGCCTCCACGTTGATTCGGAATTCTCCGAACAGATGGATCCAATGGAGCTCTTCTCCCTCAATGAGATCTTGGATCGCATCGCCGCCCTGGGCGTCGCTAAGGACTATGACCGGATCGGGCTTAAACCCGATCAAAGGGATATTCACTCTCCACTGGTCACCCATGAGATAGCGGTAGTGGAAGAGCATCATCCTAATTCTCCCTCCACTTTGAGGATGAACTATGTCCGGATTTCCGAGCTCTCCGAGCCAGACACCCGCTCGCGGGAGGACATGACCACGATCCTGGACTCAGGATCGGGGGGCGGGCCGAAGAAGTTGGGCAATGCCCCAGAACCCGAGCCGTCAAGCTCGGAAGCTTCTTTGCCCCTGGGTCTCAGATCGGGTCAGGATTCAGACTCAAATCGGTCTGGGCCAAATTCCTCCTTGTGATAAACAGGTTCAAGGACTATCGCGAGGTAGATGCAATCTCCCTCTTTTGCAAAACTTGCACGGACAAAGGGATTCTCAATGCTATAAGCCGCTGTGACATAGTACACTTCGCTGACTTAGCAGCCATAGTGCAAAAGTACTGCGCGACGGAAAGCGCCTGGAAAACCCAAACAAGTTTCTGGGACAGTCCGGCTCTAGGCAAATCCCCTGTCTGAACTAAAAGGGTAAAATCTCGTAAGTCACCCGATTCAAGTACCAAAAAAATAAAACCCACCGCAAGACATGGAACCGTATTGGAAGAATGGCTAAACGGGCCGTGCAAGATTCATAGCACACCGAATACTACGCCAACGCATAGCCTTAGAGCATGTTGGATACTCCGGCAGGTGGCAAAGAGCGGTGAAGATCTCCTCATAAAACATCCCACCGGAGACAACAATACGGTATTTACAGTCTTCGAGACCTTCGCCTCAAATAATAGGCGAAAGCGAGCTCAGCGCAGCCTCGCAGAATTCGCCACGTGGCAACAGTAAACCCATGGAACGACACGGCTATAACCTACAATGCCAGTGACGAACCCCAATTCCGGACAGTCCGAGCACCAGCCGCTTTGGTCCTTAGCCCAATCATGGATGGCTTCAGGCTTACTGAAGTGCTCATGGACGGCAGAAGCGGACTAAACCTCATCTATGAGGAAACCCTTAACAAGATGGAAATTGACAAGAGCCGCATTGAACGAAGTAGCACCACCTCTAGGGGAATCATCCCTAGTCGAGAGGCACAATGCGCGGGAAAAATCACACTAGATGTGGTATTCGACACGTCGGAGAATTACAGGTCTGAAGAAATTACATTCCAAGTAGCCCCGTTCAACAACGGATACCACGCCCTCTTAGGGCGGGACGCATTCACTAGTTTTCAGGCTATACCCCATTACGGGTACATGAAGCTCAAAATGCCTGGGCCCAACAGAATCATCACTCTAGCTAGTGATCCGGACGTCGCACTCCGCGCCGAAAATAAAACTGCTGCCCTCGCCCTGGAGGCATTATCAGAAGACCTCGCGGCTGAAGAGCTGACAACACTACGAGCAATAGTGGACAGATACGATGTGATACTCGACAAGCGACCTAAATCCACCTCCTTCAAGCCAGCGGACGAGATAGTCAAATTCCAAGTCCACCCAACGGACCCCTCAAAGACAGCTTCCATAGGGACACAGGTGAACACCACAATAGACGCTGCACTGCGAGACTTCCTGCGTGAAAATTGGGATATTTTCGCCTGGCATCCCTCAGACATGCCGGGCATCCCACGTAGGCTGGCCGAACACAGCCTCAATATACTAAAAGGATACAAGCCAGTCAAGCAGACTCTTAGGCGCTTCTCAGAGCCTAAACGGCAAGCAATGGGAGAAGAGCTAGCCAAGCTACTCGAAGCCGGATCCATCAGAGACATCAAACATCCGGATTGGCTAGCAAACCTGGTAATGGTACCAAAAAAGGACAAATCCTGGCGCTTATGTGTCGATTTCAAAGACCTGAATAAAGCTTGCCCTAAGGATCCCTTCCCCCTCCGCCGCATCGATCAGATAATCGATGCCACCGCAGGACACGATTCATTGTGTTTCCTCGACGCATACTCCGAATACCATCAAATCAAGATGGCGGAGTCCGAACAGGCTGCAACAGCTTTCATCACCCCGTACCGCCCCTTCTGTTTCAACACCATGCCCTTCGGGCTAAAAAACGCCGGCGCAACTTATCAACGCATGATTCAGACATGCCTGGAGAAACAAATCGGCAAGACAGTAGAGGCCTACATAGACGACGTGGTCATCAAAACAAGACACTTCGGAACCTTAATAGATGACTTGAGGCTTACGTTCGATAATCTCCGAACATACGACATCAAGCTCAACCCGGAGAAGTGTGTCTTCGGAGTACCCTCTAGAAAATTGCTCGGCTTCATCGTTTCCAATAGAGGAATTGAAGCCAATCCAACAAAAATCCGAGCTCTGTCACAGTTGGCTATCCCAACAGACCTCAAGCAGATCCAGAAACTAACTGGATGTGTGGCTGCCTTAAGCCTCTTTATCTCCCGCTTAGGAGAAAAGGCACTACCCTTGTATCGCCTTCTTCGATGCACCGAACACTTCGAGTGGACGGATGCGGCCACGGACGGACTGGAAGAAATAAAGGCACTCTTGGCCACCAACCCAGTCCTAACCGCGCCAAATATGGGCGAACCCATGCTATTATACATAGCCGCAACAAACCAAGTTGTGAGCGCAGTGCTCGTCGTCGAACGAGAGGCAGACGGACACAAGTTCCCGCTCCAAAAGCCGGTATACTACGTGTCCACTGTCCTCACGCCATGTAAATCTCGGTACCCACACTATCAAAAGATAGCGTATGCGGTCTTCATGGCATCCCGGAAACTACGACACTACTTTCAAGAGTGTTCGATCACGGTGGCCTCCGAAGTTCCACTCAATGACATAATAAATAACCGCGACGCAACATGCCGAATTGCTAAGTGTGCTATTGAGCTCCTTCCATTAGACATAACATACAAACCACGAGGGGCCATTAAGTCGTAAGTACTGGCTGACTTCGTCGCTGAATGGATAGAAGCCGAACTCCCTAAAGAGTACGGCGCGTACACAAACTGGATCATGCATTTAGAAGGCTCCAAAATGCTGGCCGGATTAGGAGCGGGTGTCGTCCTGACATCCCCCACCGGAGACACGGTATAGTATGTCCTCCAAATATTATTCACAGACTCCAACAATGCAGCCGAATACGAGGCTCTGTTGCATGGCCTTCGGATGGCAGTCTCCATGGGCATTCAACACCTCGAAGTGCGCGGGGACTCGAACCTCGCAATATCTCAGGTAAACGGAGACTTTGACGCCAAGGATCCGAAAATGGCGGCCTCTCGCAATGCCGTCCTCAAAATGTCAGCTCAGTTCGAGGGGATCGAATTCCACCATGTGGCTAGAGAAACAACCAAGCGGCCGATATCCTCGCCCGCATTGTCGGTGTACTAAAGTAGGGGTACCCTAGTACCCTGAACTCGTGCATGGGCAGTCGCAGCTTCCCGTGGCGAGCCTTGCCGGGCGTCTGCCAAAGACCCTCTGCGGCCCCTTTGGATCCGTTGAAGAACAAAGTAGTCAAGACCCCGGCAAGAGGAGCTTGCCGGGAAGGCCACTCAGGGCGCGAAGGAAACAAGGCCCCGGCAAGAGGAGCTTGCCGGGAAGGCTTGGCGGGTGCCGAACCCCCAAGCGCGACGAGTTTCCTGCCCCGGCAAGGCACTTGCCGGGGCGGGCGACCTCTCTTCATCTCCGCTCCAGCTCACCCGCCAACGTGTCGCCACGGGGCTCTCCCAAGGACGCGTGTCGATGGGCTGTGCAGCCAGCGGGGAGTAGCGACAAGCGGCGCTGACAAGCTACCATCGTGGCAAACGGAGGTGCACTTGACGGTCCCTGTTACACTGTTCGGGCGACCAAGACGGGCATTGATGACTCTTGTCCCTTGCCGTCAGAGTTAGGTATAGATTACTGTACACTGTACAAAGCGGTGTACCAACCTATGTTTTTACTATCTTACCCTTGTCTACTTGCCATATGTGGTAACCCCTTGTGCCTATAAAAGGAGGCCCGAGGGCAACGTAGAGGGGGGTCGGTTCGGCTAGGTTCAGTCCAGCTCCGGCTTAGTTCATCACATTCATACGAAACCACACTCAGGCTAGGTCTTGTAGCTCCCATTGCTCCCTAGCAAGAACACGAGATAATCCACAAAGCAGCAGTAGGAGTATTATCTCCCCGGAGAGCTCCGAAGCTGGGTAAACCCGCTGGTGTGCATCGCCTCGATCCGCTCTTTGTGCAGTCTCCGCCCCCCTCCGAACCACAAGGGACCCAGGTCCCGTAGGTGCTCGTGGGGGCACGATCGGTCCTCCCCCGACATCTTTGTACGCCCGGTAAGCGTCGAGGCTGTGTGAACCCGATTCGGCGGTCGCACGAGCAACTTCATCGACATCTTCATCGACATGGCGCCGAAGAAGAAGCCTTCGGCAGCGGCTGAGCCGTCCGCATCAAACCCACCACCACCGGGCCGTCGGTGGTGGGGAAGCTTTAAGCGGAGGGACGGCGTCGTCGAGAGAGCCACGATGCCGCCAGGTCAAGGACAAGGCAGCGCAGGCGTCGGCGTCGAATCTGCACGCGTCCATCGCAGGAGGAGGCGGGGCGAGACAGCGTCATGATACTCGCGGTGCCATACGCTCATTGGATCAAGGCCAAGCTGGACGATCCCGAGGCCCTCGAGACCCGCATGCACCTCAGCATGCCGGTACAAGTGGAGTACGGTCACTTGGGCGAGATACTGCTCCTCCTAACTTGGTTAGGAGTCCGAGCACATCTCGTTCTTCGCTCCGTACGCCATTGCCGCCAACCACACCAGCGGAAGCCTTGGCGAGAGCTCAGTTACTACTAGATTACCCTCCAACGGCCGATAAGGTCGACGAATGGAGGGCCACAATTCAGAGTCTCATCGGCTTCGCCAACGGTGACGTCCCGCGGCAACCGAGTGCCTCGCAGCCGCGGCGAGGCGACAAGGCGCGAGCCGATGGCGAAGAGACTTGCGGGGGTGCACCCACCGTACTCCCCTTCCGAAGGCCAAGATCGCCGACTCGCCGGATCCACCTCGTGGCGACTCCACAGCGTCGTCGGATCCGCGAGCTCGTCGCGACCAACGCCAAGTTCTTCGAGAGCGGCAAGAGGAAGACTTCGAACCCGTATCGGCGCCAAGAGAAGCGCCGTCAATCGACCAACGCGCGGGCCCATCGTCGACATGCATGCGCCCGGAGAACCAGCGACTTGTCCGTCTGCTGTAGGTTGCCCTGCGTTCACTCGTGAGCTGCGGCAAGTCGGTGGCCCGACAAGAAAAACTTCAAACCAGATGTGCGGAGAAGTATGGCGGCAGGACACACCCATCGGAGTTCCTCAGCATTTACACCATCACGGTGCAAGTTGCGGGGGGACGAGACGACAAGATCCTCGCCAACTACTTTCCTTTGGTGCTCAAGCCAAACGTCAGATCCTGGCTCATGCACTTGCCGGATGGCTCTATTTCTTCTTGGGCAGATTTGTGCCACCAGTTTGTTGGCGCCTTCACAGGCGGACACAAACCTCATGGCCAGGAGAGTGATCTCCACCTGCTTGCCCAGAAGGAGGGGGAGTCTCTGCGCAAATTCATTCAGAGATTCATTCGAGTGCACTACAACATCCCGGACGTCCACCCTGCTGCGGTGATCAGCGCATTCCATCAGAATGTGCGAAACCGCAGGATGAGGGAGGAGATGGCGATGTGCAAAGTGAAAGACGTCGTGAGCTTTACACCCTCGACAAGTGCAAGACGCTACTGAAGAAGGAAGAAGACTCCGGGAGAGAATGTGGGAGCGGAGTCGGCGGTGAGGGATCGCCCGGCAAGGAGTAGCCGCGGCGGGACAACAGAGGAAGAAAAACCAAGAAGTACTAGTTGTCGAGCAGTCCGGCAAGAATGGTGCCGCCAACAAAGCCAAGGCCGTGGCTCCGGCAAGGAGGTTGCCGTTGACGCCGACCGCCAAGCTGTGGCGACCGCCGACAAGCCCGACAGCCCAACAAGCAAGATCAGTAAAATCCACCGCACTAAAGGCCATGATCTCCAAAGCTGCAAGAAAGTCGAGCAGCTTGTTGAGCTCTGAAAGCTGAATCGAAGCGGCGAGACAAGGAGAAGGCCCAAGAAGGTGCAGCTGCAGCAAGTAAGAAGAGACCCGGTCGGGAGGGCGCCACAAAGCCAAGCAGCGCAAGGAGACGAGACCTCCCGTGGCGCGACAAGGAAGAAGATGAAGATGAAGATGACGAGGATGATGAAGACGATGAAGCCGATGAGCAGGAGTTTCAAAAGGCAAGCGGAGGTCCTTATGCGACGGCGGTGAGTGCGTCTCAGCATACCTCGCACCGCCAACTCAAGCAATGGATGCGTGAGGTCAATGCAGCAGAATCATCCATAGAGTCACGCAAACCTCTGAAGTGGTCCAGCACGCCCATCATCGTTGAAATTGAGGATCACCCTGATCGCATCACTATGGTCAGGTGTTTGCCGATGTTGGTCTCACCAACCATCCGCAACCTCAAGGTCACGAAGATGTTGGTTGACGGCGGGGCCGGCCTGAATTTGATCTCCTCTGCAGTGCTCCAGAAACTTCAAATCCCGGACAGCGAGCTCGAAGAAACTGGTACTTTCCAAGGAATCAACCCAGGAAGGAGCAAGCCCAAAGGGAAGGTCACGTTGCGGTGACGTTCGCGATGAGGAGCTCAACTTCAGAACCGAGAGGTCACATTTGACGTCGCCGATTTCCCATTGCCCTACAATGGCATACTTGGCCGTCCAGCACTCGCCAAGTTCATGGCCGCCTCTCATTATGCTTACAACCTACTCAAGATGCCCGGCCCGATGAGCGTCATTTCTGTCCATGGCGACAAGAAAGATGCACTTATCTGCGCCGACAAGATTTATCGGGATGCAGCAGCCGCGACAGATAGCAAACCACTTACCGCTGAAGCTCCCGGGGGGAAGAAGAAGACCACTAGGTCCGGCAAGGGCTCTGTTGCCCACTCCGGCAAGCGCACCTCTTCGGAGTGCTGCGCTACCGTCGAGGACGCACCATCGAGCTCCACCGGCAAGTGCAAGAAGACAATGCCAGCTCCGCCAAAGACCAAGAAGGTGCCCGCCAAGGAGGACGGCACTGGTGATACCTTCACCATCAGTGCCACACTTGATCCTAAATAGGAAGGCGAGCTCGTTGCTTTCCTGCGGGCGAATGTCGATGTGTTTGCATGGCAACCATCTGATATCCCCGGTGTTCCCAGGAAAGTAATTGAGCACCACCTAGCTGTCTGTCCTCACGCGCGGCCCGTCAAGCAAAAAGTTAGGAAACAGGCAGTGGAGCGCCAAGAGTTCATAGCAGAAGAAATCAAGAAATTGGAAGCAGCAGGCTTATCAGAGGAGTCCTCCACCCCACGTGGCTGGCCAATCCGGTAGTTGTGCGCAAGGCTAATGGGAAATGGAGACTTTGTATTGACTTCACTGATGTTAATAAAGCTTGTCCCAAAGACCCATTTCCCTTGCCGCGTATCGACCAGATTGTTGACTCCACGGCTGGATGCGATCTGCTTTCGTTTCTTGATGCATATTCAGGATATCATCAGATCTTCATGGCAGAAGAGGATGAAGAGAAAACCGCATTCATTACACCATGTGGCTCGTACTGCTTTATACGGATGCCTTTCGGCTTGAAGAATGCTGGTTCAACCATTGCAAGAGTAGTCCATGATGCCTTTGGACCACAGATACACAGAAATATAGAAGTTTACATGGATGTCATAGTGGTCAAGAGCAAAGACAGACCGACCCTGGTTCAGGATTTGGATGAGACGTTTGCAAACCTGCGCAAGATCAACCTCAAGCTCAACCCCGAGAAGTGCGTGTTTGGAGTCCCTTCCGGCAAGCTTCTCGGGTTCTTTGTATCTCAGCGGGGAATTGAAGCCAATCCCGACAAGATCAAGGCCATTGAGCAGATCGAGGCACCAAAGCGCGTCAAGGATATCAGGAGGCTTGCCGGTTGCGTGGCTGCTCTCAGCAGGTTCATCTCTAAGTCTGCTGAACGCGCCCTGCCGTTTTTCAAGATTTTGAAAAAGGCAGGTCCAATGAAATGGACTCCCGAAGCGGAGGCTGCGCTGCAGGACTTGAAGAGATACATGTCCTCCGCTCCAATACTTGTCGCACCTAAGCCACAAGAGAAGTTGCTGTTGTATATAGCGGCGACCAATCAAGTGGTTAGTGCTGCGTTAGTAGCGGAGAGGGAGGAAGATGATCAGCCGGCAACCGAGGCAAGCACATCCAGCGACAAGCAAGGTGCCTCGCAGTCAAGCCCTGGTCCCGACAAGGACGGATCAGCGCAGGCTTGCGGCAAGATACAGAAGAAGATGGTGCAGCGCCCAGTATACTTTGTCAGTTCCCTTCTGCAGGGGGCTAGGTCAAGGTACTCTGGTGTGCAGAAGCTGCTTTTTGGCCTCCTCATGGCCTCGAGAAAGCTGCGCCATTACTTCCAAGCACATGAGATAACATTTGTCACTCGCTTTCCGCTGAAGAGGATTTTGCAAAATCCGGAAGCAACAGGCAGGATTGTTGAGTGGGCGCTGGAACTGTCAAGCTTTGGTCTCAAGTTCGAAAGCACTTCAACTATCGAGCAGCAGGTATTGGCAGAATTCATAGCAGAGTGGACCTTGACGCAAGATGAGGAAATTCCAGAGACAAGCATCCCGTCAAGGAGGCAAATAAAGAGTGGTTGATGTACTTGACGGTGCCTTCTCGCTGCAAAGGCGCCGGTGCCGGGCGTGTTGCTTATCGCACCCACCGGGAGCACCTCAAGTACATAGTCCAGATGCACTTTCCCAAGGAACAAGCAACAAATAATACTATGAGTATGAAGGCTTGCTTGCCGGTCTCGTGGATCGCAGCGGACCTTGGGATCAAGAAGCTAATTGTCGGGGACTCGCAACTTGTCGTCCGCCAAGTAAATAAAGATTATCAAAGTCCGCTGATGGAAGCGACGCCGATGAAGTGAGGAAGCTGGAAGAGCACTTTGAAGGCCTCGCAAATGGAGCACGCCCAAGAGCACAGAATGATGTAGCTGATGGCCTCTCCAAAAGTGCCGCACTTAAGTTACATGTGGAACCAGGGATTTTTGTGCTCAAGCTAACTCAGCCAACCGTAACACCATCAACAGGGTAGAGCAAGAAGAGAAAATTGGTTTCTGGCGACTACTTTTCGGCAGAGCTCTCTGAAGCCGCCGCCAAGAAGGTCCCCAAAACCAACGCAAATGTCATTGAGGAGCAGTCTGCTCCGACAAACGATGCGGTTTGTATCGTTGAAGCAAACGCTCCCGACAAGTTTAGCTCCGGCAAGCTTGCCGGGGATCATCGAGCTCCGGCGGACCCGCAGGTCCTTGCCGTAGAAGCTGATGTTCCTGCAGTGATAGGTGAGCCTTTAGTCCTTATTGTCGAGCCACAGTGCTCCAACATGGGCGTGCAAATCGTCCATTTCCTTCGACAGAGAACTTCCCAAGAGCAAGAAGAAGCGGAAAAAGTAGCCCGGCAGTCAAGTATGTACCAGTTTGTTGACAACATCCTATATGTAAGAAGGCTCAACGGTGTGAAATTGAAGTGTATTTGCCGAAGATGGATGAAAGTTGTTGGCAGAGATACATGGAGGCATATGTGGTCACCACATTGGCGAAGAGCACTTGCCGCAAAGCTTTCCGGCAAGGTTTCTTCTGGCCGAAGCCCTCCAGATGCAATCGCACAAGTAACCAAGTGTGAAGCATGCAGCCCATTCCAAACAGATACACCAACCAGCTCAAGCTCTCCAGACGGTCCCTTTATCCTGGCCCTTTTCGTCCGGGGCTCGACATCCTCGGCCCCTTCCCCCGAGCTGTCGGGGGCTTTGAATACTTGTACGTCGCAATCGACAAGTTCACAAAGTGGCCGGAAGTGGAACCAGTGAGAAAGGTGACAGCACAGTCAGCCGTCAAGTTCTTCAGGTCAATTGTTTGCCGTTTTGGGATTCCTAACCGGATCATCACCGATAACGGCACACAGTTCACGAGCCACACCTTCATGCAGTACGCCCAAGATCTTGGCGCCAAGATCTGCTTTGCTTCTGTTGCTCATCCGAGAAGCAACGGTCAAGCAGAGAGAGCAAACGCTGAAGTGCTGCGAGGACTCAAGACCAGAACTTTCGACAGGCTGCGCAAGTGCGGAAGGAACTGGATCGAGGAGCTACCGGTGGTTCTTTGGTCGATCAGGACGACGCCAAATCGAGCCACTGGCCAGACACCCTTTGCTCTAGTCTACGGAGCGCAGGCAGTTCTCCCACGGAACTCAGATACGGGTCACCTCGAGTGCTCGCTATGATGAGCTTGAGCAAGAGCAGTTGCGACAAGATGACGCTGCTCCTCGAGGAAGATCGTCTTCAGGCTGCTATACGAGCTGCTCATTACCAGCAAGCTTTGCGGCCGCTACCATAGCCGCAAAGTTAATGCCGAAGCTTCGAGGAAGGCGACCTTGTTCTTGAAGCGCGTTCAATCCGCCAAGAATTCCAACAAGTTGAGCCGAAGTGGGAAGGCCCTTATCGGGTGAAACGAGTCACTAGGCTGGCGCTGTCTCGCTTTGAGACCGAAGATGGCCTTCCGTGAGCAACTCCTGGAACATAGAGCATCTTCGCAAGTTTTACCCATGAGATGCGGGTTGCGGAACCTGTTCGGCAACCACCCTTTTTACAAGTCTTGCCTCTATTGCATGTAATCCTTTGTACAAAGCCGGGCGCAGACCCCGTGCATCAGTAAAGCCTATGGTTGCGCACATTTTGTCAATACATGCTTTCATAGTCATATATGCATGTGTTTACTAACATCTTGTGCAGCACCAGCACCCGGTAAGCGATAATGAGCCATTAGGCTCCATAACCTTATTTTTCTCTTCTTTCTTCTCAAACAAGAAGAAGGTTCATCCACCCACAAGTTAGCCGGGGGGAGGAGGAGATAATGGTGCGGGCCGACAAGCGTCGCTCGAGGAACTGTCGCCTTGCCGGAAAATGGACAACAGAAAAGCTAAGTTGCTAAGTTTAAGCGACCAGTTTTAAATTTTTAAGTTATCTTCCTCGAATGATAGTACTTTGTATGGAAAACCTGTGCACGGAGGAACCAAATCGTGACTGGTCGCGCCCTTACTTTGTTTCGAGTCCGCTCAACAACTTAAGCGAGCTTCGGCTAGTCTGCGACGAGGTTGCTTGTCGGTAGCGACCCCGCCAGCAGGCTGCTGAAGTTCCGCACTCGGCGCTCGCGGCAAGGGTGCCTGCACCGGCAAGTTTCCCTGGAAAGCGTAGGGCAGTAACATACAAGGGAAGAAATCGAGTAAAGGAAATAACATTGCATTCGATTGCCTAAGATAGAGTATATTACATAATCACTTGTCGCGACACTGGCTAAATTGTTCTCAGAACTGAAATAACAGCGAAGAGAAGAAAGGTGAGCCGGCATCCAAGCCCCGGCAAGCCAGAGTTGCCGGGTGCTGCGGCAAGCCAGAGTTGCCGGGGGCTGCGGCAAACAAGAGTTGACGGGGGCTGCGGAGGTAGGTTAAGGAGGCGGGAAGGGAAAAAGGAGCGCCTATGCGAGCTACAGGTGCCAGAAGGCACCAAGAGAACATACCGGGGGCTCTCCGAAGGCTTGACGGGGACGATGGCGCCGGAAGAGAGGCTCGAAGACGGAGCGGCAGGACGTCATCACGCTGTCGAGGGCACTACGCCCTCGTACTCCGACTTGACGGCCTTGTCGCCATCCTCTTCCCCTTCCGCAGCCTTCCCTCGCCCGGTCACCCAAGGAGACGACCGGGGGAGTTCAAGGCGCCCGGCGACACGGATGATGGGGTCGCGGAGAGCCAAGCGGCGCCCGGCGACTAGTTGGGCCGCTACCCTCATCGTCGCTGTCGCTCTCCTCCTCGTCCTCTCGCTCGAGGAGGAATCTTCTGTCGGAGGAGCTATCCACGCAGCACCTCGCTCAGTGCCGAGATCCCGAAGACCTTGGCGGGCGGAGATCACCCTCCATTAACTTAAAATGGAGGGTAAACCCCGCCAGCAGATTGTGGATGCGGGCGAACGTCTTCCACCCACGATCAAGATACATCACATTAGGGGCTGGGAATACAACGCGGACTCGCGTGCCGCTGATCCCACAGCCCCTCATGTGCAATCTCAATATCTCGGGTGGATCCGACTCCATCGCGCTCCCGAATGGAGCTGGAAGACGGAGGCGACGACGAGGCGCCCGGCGCTGCTTGACGAAGAACTCGCAAGGATCGTCCCCCGTATGGACCGCCGCGGGGAGGGGGACCGCCGGCAGGGGTGGAGACGGCGCGCCGCCCCGCCCGCCTCTCCCCCGAGTGCCTCGACCTCGTCCACGACCTCGCCCCCGGAGGGGAACCGCCGACGGAGGCGGAGACGGCGCGCCGCCTCGTCCGCCTCCTCCCCGGGCTCCTCGACCTCGTCCGCGACCTCGCCCCCTCCCTCTTCCCCTTGTGGCTGGCTCTGCCACCTCGGGCGTGGGATTGGGAGGGGTGCGCTGTCTAACTGCGACCCTCGTCGCCGCTGACGAAGAACCAAGGATCCCTTTCGTCATGATGAATGGGAGAAAGGAGGAGATGGGAGATTGCGGGCTCCTGCGCTCCCCTTCCGCCCTTCTTAACAGAAGCAAGGTGGGGGCTCGGCCGCCCCGCTCAGCGAATCAAGGCATAGGAAGAGCAGGGAATCGGGGCAGACCTGCTGCCTCTGCTAGCGACGGCCCAGTTTCCCACTTCCACCGTCCGTGACCCCAAGTGCATGGGAACCGCGTGGCGGAGATGCAGAACTAAGGTGACAGATGAGGTGACCTCGCACGCCGCCCACTTCCCCCACGACACCGCAATTGATGCGTGCCGTTACAGAGGAGCGCGACGGATACGGAGTGGATTTGGTTTGGGCTCAGGCCGCGCGTGCCCGTGCCCTGTTTTGGGCCTGGCCCAACAGCGCTCGACACCGTGTATGGCCCAGACCCGGGGGCTCCTGTCGGTGTACTAAAGTAGGGGTACCCTAGTACCCCGAACTCGTGCACGGGCAGTCGCAGCGTCCCCGTGGCGAGCCTTGCCGGGCGTCTGCCAAAGACCCTCTGCGGCCCCTTTGGAGCCGTTGAAGAACAAAGTAGTCAAGACCCCGGCAAGAGGAGCTTGCCGGGAAGGCCACTCAGGGCGCGAAGGAAACAAGGCCCCGTCAAGAGGAGCTTGCCGGGAAGGCTTGGCGGGCGTCGAACCCCCAAGCGCGACAAGTTTCCTGCCCGGCAAGGCACTTGCCGGGCGGCGACCTCTTCATCTCCGCTCCAGCTCACTCCGCCAGCGATGTCGCCACGGGGCTCTCCCAGGATGCGTGTCGGCGGGCTGTGCAGCCAGCGGGGAGTAGCGACAATGGCGCCGACAAGCTACCATCGTGGCAAGCGGAGGTGCCTTGACGGTCCCTGATTAATTGTTTCGAGGCGGCCGAGGCGGGCATTGATGACTCTTGTCCCTTGCCCGTCCGAGTTAGGTATAGATTCTGTACCTTTGTATAAAGCGGTGTACCAACCTATGTTTTTACTATCTTACCCTTGTCTACTTGCCATATGTGTTAACCCCTTGTGCCTATAAAAGGAGGCCCGAGGGCAACGTAGAGGGGGGTCGGTTCGGCTAGGTTCAGTCCAGCTCCGGCTTAGTTCATCACATTCATACGAAACCACACTCAGGCTAGGTCTTGTAGCTCCCATTGCTCCCTAGAAAGAACACGAGATAATCCACAAAGCAGCAGTAGGAGTATTATCTCACCGGAGAGCTCCGAAGCTGGGTAAACCCGCTCGTGTGCATCGCCTCGATCCGCTCTTTGTGCAGTCTCCGCCCCCCTCCGAACCACAAGGGACCCAGGTCCCGTAGGTGCTCGTGGGGGCACGATCGGTCCTCCCCCGACACGCATCGGCGCTAGACGCGACCCCGTATCCCCAACATCTTCTTAGAAAGATTGTTCAAACCGCCCGTGGCATGGGAAGGGGAGTCCGGCACCATTAGTCCGACTCCGAACACAACCCCAACTTCTGACCCTTCTGACGTAATCGGAGGCTCTGCCACTGAAATAACATCTTCGGCCCACGAAATAATGATTGTCATCGCCCCGTGGACCGATCCCTTCTTGGCCTTCCTTAATAGGCAGGAGCTCCCCGAGGACCAAAATGAGGCACGCTGCATCGTGCGACGCTCTAAAGCCTACAACGTCCATGAAGGAGAACTCTACAAGAAGAGCACCACCGGAGTGCTCCAGCGATGCATCTCCGAGGAGGAAGGGCGGCTGCTCTTAGCCGAAATACATTCCGGACTAGGCGGGCAACACGCGGCAGCCCGAGCTCTCGTAAGCAAGGTCTTTCGGACAGGATTCTACTGGCCGACAGCCCGCGCGGACGCACAGGACCTTGTCCAACATTGAGTTGGTTGTCAACTATTTGCCAATCAGAGCCATATGCCCCCTACCGCTCTCCAAACGATCCCCATAACTTGGCCCTTCGGGTCTGGGGGCTGGATATGGTGGGACCCCTCAAAGGGGGAAGCCATAAGAAAAAATACTTATTGGTCATGGTGGACAAATTCACCAAATGGATAGAAGCCAAACCAGTTAAAACGGCCGAATCCAGACCAGTGATAGACTTCATATTGGAGGTTGTACACCGTTACGGTGTCCCCCACAGTATTATCACCGACAACGGCTCAAATTTTACAGCCGAGGAGGTGAAAGCCTGGTGTAGCAAAATGGGCATTAAGCTCGACTACGCCTCTGTCTATCACCCCCAAACAAATGGTCAGGTCGAACGTGCAAATGGTCTTATCATGAGCGGCATCAAACCCAGACTAGTGCGATCCTTGAAGGAATCAGACACGCATTGGGTCAAGGAACTCGACTCGGTACTCTGGGGGCTGCGGACCACGCCGAATCGCACCTCCCGATACACACCATTATTTATGGTGTACGGCGCAGAAGCAGTGCTGCCCTGCGATATAATTCATGACTCACCTCGCGTGCGCATGTATGAAGAGAAGGAAGCCGAGCTAGATCGGCAGGACAACTTAGATGCTTTGGAGGAGGAGCGTGATGTCGCTAAAGCCCGTTCCGCATTCTATTAGCAACAGGCTTGAAGGTATCAAAGCAGAGAAGTACGGGCCAAAACTTATAACATTGGCGAACTCGTTCTGTGCCTACCTGAGAAGAAGAAGGACAAGCTCAAACCCAAGTGGGAGGGTCCCTTCATCATTGATAAATTTCTCACCGAAGGAGCGTACCGTCTGCGCAACGCCTCTGACAACAAATTCGAGCCGAACCCATGGAACGCGGCCAGACTCCGGAGATTCTACGCCTAGCACCGAACCCAGTGTTCGTCTCCTCATCTCCACCTCTTCGATTATGTTCCATTTCCTCCTTTCTCGCCCCTTTTTTCCTTTTTTTATACATATAGCCTTAAAATTGCATGGTTGCCCCGAGCACTCCGGCCGCATTATGAGCGCCAAGACTATACTGGGGCTTTCCTATTGGAAGCTATATATATATATATATATATATATATATATATATATATATATATATATATATATATATATATATATATAAAATCACTTTAATGGCTTTCTGCCAAGCCACATATGCATTTTTCTTTCCATATGTGCCTTTTCTTCACTATTATATGCATCGATATGACTTAAGTTTTGGCCATGCTGGGTTGTTCGCCTTGTATTTATGCCCCACGCTCTCGTTAATTCTGCTAGGGCATAAGGGGAGCACCTCTGCGATTGTTCTTGTCGGTTGAGCCAGATGTGTACCTTATAATGGGTGAAGCCGAAGCTAGCGTTCTTAAGGGAATATTCGTTGGTGAACAAAAGATGTTCTCGCTCCTAACAACGTAAAATACCCAGATGTTTTGTTTCCTGTGCTTTGGCTCCGTTGCTCGGACATGCACATCGATGCATGCGCACTCCAGAGAAAGGAACCCTAACGGAACTATTCTCGTTCGGAAGATGTTTCTTACTATCCATGTAATATAACATAACTAGTTGGGTACTTGTCTGTTCACGCACTTATGACCCCTACGCCTGGTTTCCACGCATGCCCCGTGAGGGAGTCCTGGATTAGGGGGTGTCTGGATAGCCGGACTATAGCCTTTGGCCGGACTCCTGGACTATGAAAATACAAGATTGAAGACTTCGTCCCGTGTCCGGATGGGACTTTCCTTGGCGTGGAAGGCAAGCTTGGCGATACGGATATGTAGATTTCCTACCATTGTAACCGAATCTGTGTAACCCTAACCCTCTTCGGTGCCTATATAAACCGGAGGGTTTTAGTTCGTAGGACGAACAACAATCATACCATAGGCTAGCTTCTAGGGTTTAGCCTCTCTGATCTCGTGGTAGATCTACTCTTGTAGTACCCATATCATCAATATTAATCAAGCAGGAGTAGGGTTTTACCTCCATCGAGAGGGCCTGAACCTGGGTAAAAACATAGTGTCCCTTGTCTCCTGTTACCATCCGCCTAGACGCACAGTTCAGGACCCCCTACCCGAGATCCGCGATTTTGACACCGACATTGGTGCTTTCATTGAGAGTTCCTCTGTGTCGTCATCTTTAGGTCTGGATGGCTCCTCCGATCATCAACAACGATGCACTGTGAGTGAGACTTTTCTCCCGGGCAGATCTTCGTGATTCGACGGCTTTGCACTGCGGGCCAATTCGCTTGGCCATTTGGAGCAGATTGAAAGCTACGCCCCTGGCCACCAGGTCAGATTTGGAAGTTTGAACTACACGGCTGACGTCCGTGGGGACTTAATCTTCGACGGGTTCGCCACAGCTGCGCGCCGACTGTCATGAGGGGCATGATCTAGCTCGCCGCTGAACAAAGGTCTCGGAGGCTGCACAGTTGTCCGCCCGACCTTTAGTTTTGAGTTGGCTGGCGCTGACGAGGACGGGTGGCTGGACACCACTCGGGGTTGCGATCTCTATGGCGATTGAGCCAGATACCTACCCTGCCCTTTTATGCTCGTGACTCAAGCTGCCGGACTCCTCTCCGGACTCGAGCCTTCCGCACTTCGCCTAATCGAATCCGATTGGGCGCCGATCATCGAATTCACTGACGCGGAAATCTTTCAACACTCGCCCTTTGGCGACATCCTGAACTCACTAAAGTCTCTCTCTTTATCAGGAGAGCCCTGGCCGGATTATGGTCAGGAAGGTTGGGATGCGGACGACAAAGAAATTCAAAGCCCACCCACCACTCAATTCGTAGCCACTGTCGATGATTTAACCGACATGCTCGACTTCGACTCCGAAGACATCGACGGTATGGACGACGATGTAGGGGAGGAACACGAACCAACACATATAGGGCACTAGAAAACCACTCATCTCACGATGTATACATGGTGGACACACCTAAAGGAAGCGACGACGAGGAACAACGGAATGAGCGGCTCTTATGTCGCTGCACATCCCCTATGTTTCACCGATGAGGTGCTGGATTACGAATTTCCAGCGGGATTCAAGCCCTTAAACATAGAGGCGTACGATGGAACAACAGACCCTGGAGTCTGGATTGAGGATTACATCCTCCACATACACATGGCTAGAGGAGATGATCTCCACGCCATAAAATACTTACCCCTCAAGCTCAAAGGGCCAGCCCGGCATTGGCTTAAAAGCCTTCCCGAAAACACCATTGGAAGTTGGGAGGAGCTCGAGGATGATTTTCGGGCAAATTTTCAAGGGACCTATGTCCGACCTCCGGACATCGACGATTTAAGTCACATAGCTCAACAACCCGGAGAGTCAGCCCGGAAATTTTGGAACAGATTCCGTACTAAAAAGAACCAAATAGTCGACTGTCCAGACGTCGAAGCCTTAGCAGCTTTCAAACACAACGTCCGAGACGAATGGCTCGCCAGACACCTCGGAGGTGTATCCACCACGAAGGATCATTCCCTCAAAAAGCAGTTAAAACAGCGTCGTAAGCGCCGCTCAAAGTCCCGCCTCGACAAAGACAACAGCCATACAGACCCAGCCATAGAGCAGGGCGAACCGGTGGACGACGAACATGCTATCGAGCAACTGTCCAAATAGGACAACCTGGATAAACAACCCGTCCCCGGCGAAGATAACAGTCCGGACGATCTCACGCCGGAAAAGTTGCTGGAGCAGAAGAACCTCCACAAAAGGCTCGTCGCCACTGCACGTAGCCTGAAAAAGCAGAAGCGGAAGCTCAAAACATCGGAAGATGCACTCAGAATCAGATGAAGCAAAGTACTCAATACCACAGACAAATACGGCGACATTCGCTGAACAAAGAGCTACCCAAAGCAAAAACTACTGCCCGAATTTGATGAGGAGGCCGTAGAGCCCCCGCAATCAAAAAACAAAGAGGCCACCCGGTCGGATGGACGACCCTATGGCAAACAGAGAGCAGCAAACGGCACCGAACACAAGCCGGCACGCGATCCGCACAGGGATTCGCATCAAAAAGATGGCCCAGTTAGATCTATCTACGGGCCAAGAAAGCAAGCTCTAGTAAGCAATGCAACACATCAAGTATCCGAACATCATGGTACACCTAAATATAGGGGTGCTGCACATCCCCTATGTTTCACCGATGAGGTGCTGGATTACGAATTTCCAGCGGGATTCAAGCCCTTAAACATAGAGGCGTACGATGGAACAACAGACCCTGGAGTCTGGATTGAGGATTACATCCTCCACATACACATGGCTAGAGGAGATGATCTCCACGCCATAAAATACTTACCCCTCAAGCTCAAAGGGCCAGCCCGGCATTGGCTTAAAAGCCTTCCCGAAAACACCATTGGAAGTTGGGAGGAGCTCGAGGATGATTTTCGGGCAAATTTTCAAGGGACCTATGTCCGACCTCCGGACATCGACGATTTAAGTCACATAGCTCAACAACCCAGAGAGTCAGCCCGGAAATTTTGGAACAGATTCCGTACTAAAAAGAACCAAATAGTCGACTGTCCAGACGTCGAAGCCTTAGCAGCTTTCAAACAAAATGTCCGAGACGAATGGCTCGCCAGACACCTCGGCCAAGAAAAGCCAATAACAATGGCCGTATTAACAAGCCTCATGACCCGCTTTTGCGCGGGAGAGGATAGCTGGCTGGTAAGATGCAGTACCAGCGACCCAAGTACATCCGGAGTCAGGGATGGAAACGAGAAACCACGACGCGGCAAGGACCAGCGTCGGACCAAGGGAAACAGCCCGAAGAGCACGGCAGTCAACGCCGGATTCAAAAGCTCTCGGCAGAATCATAAAAAGCTGCCCCTTAAGGATAACAGGGACGAGCTATCTAACATAAACAAAATCTTGGACAAGATATGCCAAATCCACAATTACTCCGGAAGCACGCAAACCATACCCACAGAGATTGATGGGTCTTCAAGCAGTCCGGTAAACTCAACGCCGAACACAAGGGGCTCGACACACCAAGCGAGGACAATGACGAACCCAAAAAGCAGAGAACCGGAAAACGAAAGAATTTCCCACAAGAAATCAAAACAGTAAACTCACTTCACGTCACAAAACGGAAAAATAGAGCGGCGCCCATAGAGGTACGCGCCATACGGCCTATGCCGGAGGAGTCCCGCCACTGGTTGTTAAAATCAATCACCTTCGACCATCGGGTTTACTCTAGAAGTATACGGAATGCAGGTTGGACTGCCTTGATATTAGATCCGATAATTGGCGGACTCCAATTTACACAAGTCCTAATGGACGGCGGCGGTGATCTAAACCTGCTATATCAGGACACAATCCGCAAAATGGGGATAGACCCAACCAAATTTCACCATAGCAACACTTCCTTTCAAGGGGTATTGCCAGGCCCATATGCCCATTGTACGGGCTCTCTACTGCTAGAAGTTGTGTTCGGCTCACCCGACAACTTCCGCCGCGAAAAGTTAACCTTCCACCTCGCCCTATTTACAAGTAGCTATCAAGCACTATTGGGACGCGAAGCTTTCGCCCGCTTTAACGCAATACCGCATTATGCATCTCTTACACTTAAAATGCCCGGTCCACGCGGCATCATCTCGTTAAAAGGAAACATCGAGGGTTCTTGAGTTTGGAAAATCGTGCGGTTGCCTTCACAGCCACACAATAAACCTGCTTCACCAATAAAAGCACTTAGACAGGTCGTCCAGACCCCGGACACGGCTGGACGAGTCCGGCGTAAACATACAAGGGCTTACTAGACGCATACCTCCGTACAAGAGGCTCCGCGCATGCACAACAAGAGACAATAAATCTCAATTTTATTCATTTTTTTGAATTATACTTCGTTTATTTAATATAACGTACATTTTCACACGACCTTTTTCAACTAAGTTCCTCTCTTTTACAGATGAACACCGTGCTACACCCGTCCAGGATACGGCACAACGGAGACATAGGCGTAGACGTGCAGTAGGGAACCCTTGCAAGGATTCCTTTCAGATTAAGACCCTGCGTAAACCTTTTTCACTATCTCTTGTTGATACACATCCCCCGGTTTCTTGCTATAACCGAGGAGGAGGCTGGCGTTTTGGCATAGGCCATGTCAGAATTTCGCGCGTACGTGGACACCAGGGGCTTATTACCAAGGGCGATTATTCGACCCGTTTTCATAAAGACCGAATACCTTAGGGAGTGTTCGGCGTCTCGAGTTAGGCCTTATATGCATCAGCTTCGAATCATGTCTTTGGTCAAATGTTGGGTTTGCCCGGCTCCTGTGTTTTGCTGCCTTACGCTCTGCTCTATCGGCTAATGCGGCACTGTGGAGAACTATCTGCGATTGTGCCCCGGTTCGCCAAAGAGCACCTCGAGAGAAAGCGAAAACTGATCATTCATGATATAGCGTGAGACTGGTCAACCACTCGATGACCCGCTGAATCTTTAGAATTCCTCCGCATTAACGTAAGGGTCGTTTCCGGTCAGCACATACGCGCCCGAATTCGGTGAGCGGTGTGCCCTAGGGGGTATATAGTAGCCCCACCGTTTAACTCCTATGGCTAAGTGAAAGTGATAAAGCATTATAGTCCGTTGCCTAGTTTGCTGCGCTATCACCTCCTTTGTAGGACCAAGATGTTGGATCAAGTGTGAAAATGCGCTTTGCAAACACCCCCGCATTATATGCGGGGCTGAAGCCAAAGACTGCCATCTTTCATGTTATATACATATACATTAACGCCGCATATGAGGTATTTTAATTTTGAAGGCACAAGTATAAAAAGCTTTTATATTCAATCAAAACATTGTTTCACAATAATACATGTTATTCAACGTAATATCCTTCGAAAATCGCGCCTCTATTAAATGAGCGCCTGCAGAACTTCCCGAAAATAGTGCTCGACAGTACTCAGCTTCCGTCCGAATCTTGGGATGCAACATCGGTGGCCTTCATCTCCGCCCAGTATGTCTTGACACGGGCAAGAACCATTCGCGCACCCTCTATGCATGATGACCGCCTCATTGCTTTGATATGCGGCACCGCACCAAGGAACTGCTGCACCAAGCCAAAATAACTCTTCGGCTCGGGCCTTTTCGGCCACAAATGAGTCACGACATTCTTCATGGCAAGTCCGGACAGCCAATTTAGCTCCGCCCATTCGGCCAAACGATCGGTTAATGGAAGTGGACGCTCTGGATTACGGAACTGCGACCAAAAAAGCTCTTCCATCTCTTGATCTTTTTGATCTCCGAAGTGTTCGGTCGCGTCAGCGACACTTGCCGCCAAGTCCAGATAAGCATCCTCACTACTCCACAGCCGGTCCAACTAAGCATATTTAGGATTCGTGAACTTCCTCCGCAGCAGAAAGGGCTTTCCAGCCGCGATATCTCCGGCCTGACGTAGCTCCTCCTTCATAGCTCTCATCGCAGAGCGAGCATCCTTGGCCTCGGTGGTGGCCTTCTTCAGGTCCTCTTGCTCCGCTCAACCTTCTTTTTCAAGAAGCTCGCAGCGGTTGATAGCATTCTTCAACTTCACGGCCATCTCCGGCATTTCCTTCTTGCTTCGGCATTGAGGAGCCTGTTCGGCTTTTAGCTCTTCGACCACCTTTAAGGCAGCCGCATCACTTTTTCTGGCCTGCTCCTTGGCTCGGGCAAGCTCCGCCCGAAGGTTCTCCATGGCAGCGGCACCATCTGCATCAAGCATACATGTTGTAAGGCACGGGCATCAAGGTCCCTTACCAGGTGTCCACGGAGAAACCGCATACCTTGTGACTCATCAAGCCGCTTATTGACAAGCGCGATGTCGGCATCCGCCACGTCAAGTTGCCGCTTTAGTTCGACAAATTCATCAGTCCGGCTAGCCACCGGACGCTCCGCCACCTACATGGGAAGGGCGACCATATTATAGCTGGGATTATGATCCTCGGCACGCTGTCATTTTTGACAACGCACCGAGTCTCAGGGGCTACTATCTACACAGGGCGCATCTTATATATGCGGAACCGTCAAAAGGTACATCATTGCACGTGTCTCAAAACCCGTCAGCAAACTCCTGGCGGCCTCGTACAACCCGCTTTCCGTGGACGAAATTTTTTCAATCACCGTACCCAACAATGCACGGTGATCCTCTGAGATAGACACTCGCCCGAGCAGATCCTTCAACTCCTCCGACCGTGCACCAAGAGGTGCCGGACTCGTCTGATGGCCTTTTTCGAAGGCCGGACACGGAGGGCTCTGGGGGGCCCTACGACCACCCTCCTCCCCTTCCGGATTCGGAGAAACCCTCCGCAAAGACACCTCAGGATCGTCCGCCTCGCTAGGCGGTACGGTAGGGGGAGGCGTTCCGCTCTCCATCATCTCCGGACGAAGATCCCCTGAAGACGAGTTCTGCTGAGAAGGGTTGAGATCCGAACTACAAGGTAAAATTTCGGTCATCTTCAGAAATAAAACAGGGATGTCTCTTATTTTAAAACTCCCCACTCTACTTACGGCTCGCTGGAGGGCTGATCTCCTCGGGGAAATAATGCAGCCGGGGCATCTCCCGGCGCAGGACCCTCTGGCGAAGATTTCTTCCCCCGCTTTAAGGCCTTGGTCTCCGGATCTTCAGAGGCAGTCCTCTTCTCCCCTTGGATGGAGGGATTCTCGATCCCTCCTTTCTTGATAACCTCCTTCGCGGAGGCAGTAGCTTCCTTGTTCCCCCCTTCGCCTTCTTCCAAAGGCGCAGCCTCCAGCATCTTGGTTAACACGGGATCCAGCGTGGTCTCAGGGAGGGGGCCGGATACCTGATCAGTTTTGCTTTCGCTATGCACTCATGTTTAAAGACAGCTCTTTTAAGGGCAAGTTTATGATAGATATACGGATACCGTGTCCGGGTACGAGACTACTTACTTGAGCATCCGGGCGGTTGCAGCTTAGACCTGCGTCCTCGGTCAAGTTTGGACACATTGATTGTGATCCGAAGAACAGTTTGTACATCTCCACGGGCGTTGCGCCCATAAAATGTTGGAGAGCTCGTGGTTCCTCCGGATTGAACTCCCACAGGCGGAGGGGGCGACGTTTGCAGGGCAGGATGCGACGAATCAGCATGACCTGCGCTACTACGACCAGATTGATCTCTCTCTCTAGGAGGTCTTGAATACGGCCCTGCCACAAGGGCACATCCTTGGACGGCCCCCAGTCAAGCCCTTTATTGACCCACGACGCCAGCCGCGGTGGAGGACCCAAGCGAAAGGCAGGTGGCGCCACCCATTTGGTGCCCCTGGGAGCTGTGATATAAAACCACTCTTGTTGCCATAGACTAAGCTCCTCTTGAAAAGACCCCTCGGGCCATGAAGCGTCAGCATTCTTGCTTATAACAGCCCCTCCACTTTCTGCTGTTGCCCCTTGATCATCTTCGGCTCCACCTTGAAGGTCTTGAGCCACAATCCGAAGTGAGGGGTAATGCGGAGGAAGGCTTCGCATACGACGATGAACAATGAGATGTGGAGGATGGACTCCAGATCCAAGTCGTGAAATTCCAGCCCGTAATAAAACATGAGCCCCCTCATGAAGGGGTCCATCGGGAAGCCTAGCCCCCGAAGGAAGTGAAACGCGAACACCATGCTTTCACCGGGCTTGGGAGTGGGAATAACCTGCCCTTGGGCAGGCAGCCTATGCGAGATTTCGCCGGTTAGATACCTGGCATCTCTTAGCTTTAGGACGTCTTCTTCCGTGACGGAGGAAGGCATCCACCGGCCTTGAAGGTCGGAGCCGGACATCATCGAAGGTCCGAAGCGCCTGAATCTGGAGCTTGGGTGTTGGAACTCAAAGCGAGGGGCGGATTCGATGGAGATTGAGAAAAAGGAGCGGGGCCTTGGTCTCTTTATAAAGAGGTTGAATACCAGGAGCCGTCCCCGTGACTGCTCGGGACTCGCCTTCGATAGAGGAGGCGTGCCAACGGGCACGACTGGGTTACCCACGCCCGTATTAATGAGAATCCCGGAATAAGGGGACACGATCTCTGCTTTGACAAGACGTGCCAAGGAAACTGCCTCGCTAAACGCGCTGAGGTGGGACAGTGAAAACGATTAGAATAAAGGCTTGGCCGTGGTGTGATGTCATGCTGCGGAATACGTCAGCAGATTGAGTTTGTGTAAATAGTATTCTCTCTACGGTGGTATGTGGAACTAATTTTGCAGAGTCGGACACTATCCTTGTGTTCAAAATCTTCTATGAAGTATTTGGAGGAGGAACCCGCCTTGCAATGCCGAAGACAATATATGCGCCCGGACTAAATCTGCCATTGAAGCCTGGTTCGGGGCTACCGAGGAGTCTGGATTAGGGGTGTCCGGATAGCGGACTATAGCCTTTGGCGGACTCTGGACTATGAAGATACAAGATTGAAGACTTCGTCCCGTGTCCGGATGGGACTTTCCTTGGCGTGGAAGGCAAGCTTGGCGATACGGATATGCAGATTTGCTACCATTGTAACCGACTCTGTGTAACCCTAACCCTCTTCGGTGCCTATATAAACCGGAGGGTTTTAGTCCGTAGGATGAACAACAATCATACCATAGGCTAGCTTCTAGGGTTTAGCCTCTCTGATCTCGTGGTAGATCTACTCTTGTACTACCCATATCATCAATATTAATCAAGCAGGAGTAGGGTTTTACCTCCATCGAGAGGGCCCGAACCTGGGTAAAAACATCGTGTCCCTTGTCTCCTGTTACCATCCGCCTAGACGCACAGTTCGGTTCCCCCTACCCGAGATCCGCCGGTTTTGACACCGACACGCCGGTTTTTTATAACTGTGTGGGTATTCGGATACACCCCGGATTGTCGGATCCGGGGGCTGAAGCGAAAAGGTCCGCCATGACAAATGATTTTCTATCCGGCTAGAAAGTACACGAGCCCATTCAAAATTACAAAATCATACTGACTGGCTGTACTCTTCCGCTATACCATCCAACAGGCTGTCTAGCTTACAATCCTGCTGGGAATACTTTGCAGTTAATGCTACTTGATCATATACTAAACTAACAGGTATCTCTTGTCCATCTGGCCCAGCAGGTCCGACTTCGGCCATATGGTTCGGGTCAGCCTTGGCGTATCGCGTCTTCACCATGGCCCAAGCTTCTCTCGCACCTTGCCGGCAAGCTGATATCTTCCATAGTCGGAAGCGCCGGCGTGCTCCTTTGAGCATCTCTACAAGTTCGCCCATGCCTCCTAGCAGGGAAGCGGACGGCCACCAAGCTCGGGCAATACCTCGCAGCACACCGCCGAGCCTCGTTCGTGCAGCCAGAAAGTCTTGCAGCATATCGCCAGCGCACCTGTGCATCTCCTCTTCAGGCGCCCCACAACATAGCTGCAGACATAACTCTGTCAATACGTCTCCTCGCCGAACTATACTACAGTTCGTTCAAGCACTTACTATAAATGCCGCGTCGAAGCCTCCGGTTCTCCTTCACAGAATCCGCGAGTTGAGCCCGAACATCTTTTAATTCGACGCTCAGTTTGAGATTAGCATCTTGCATCTTATTCTTCTCCTGGATAGACTGCATCAGCACGCGTTCGCCTGCCTTCAGCTGACTTCGCAGATGCAGCTCATTATCCCCATAATCTCCGGATTTCCTCTGGGATTGTCTGTTCGTCAGATTTATAAAACATGCCGAACACACAAACTGGTAGAATGAAATTCTTACCAGAAGAAGCCTTTTCGGATCCCCCTTGTTCGACTACATTAGCCTTCATTTGGGCCTTACACTCCTCCAGCTCTTGAGACAACTGGGCATTCTTCTCTACAAGAACCTGTGCATTTACATGATCCTTAAATCAGTTGTGCCAACTGTTTCAAGTCTTAGGGGCTACTACTACACATACTTATTTATTCTCTTACCCGTATATCCTTGACATACTGGTCCGTTGCTCTGGCAAGTCCATCTTGAGAAGCGCGGATATAGGCGTGTCCGGAATTGAAGGCATTGAGCGCATCTTCGGATAAAATACCACCACGGAGTGTCGGCGCCGATGATTCATGGCGCTCTCTACTTCTGAATTTGTGGCGGAAAGCATATCCGTATCCTCCGCAGGAGGACAGTTCGGCACTGTCCCCACGCCGGCCTCTGCCCGTGAAACAGGTCCGGGAATCCGGCTGCTGGAGGCATGGCCGGTAGGATCTCCGGACACAGTCCGGTGTTTCCTGTCGGGGCATAGTTCAAATTATCACGCCTCGACAAAAAGACCAAATAAACCACGGGGCAAGTTCAATGCATACCTCTGCGTCTGTGTATCACTCCTAACCGCCTTCCTTTTAAGCCTACCTTGTCTGGGCGCCTCTTGCTGAGAGGCCCCTGCGGGATCCGCATGACGTCCCGACCGCCGTTTCTATAAAAAGTGCGGCATGTGGTCATAAGGTACGACAAAACGAAGGAATCCTTTCGAAAGGTTGGAACCCCGACATTACTTACATGCGACACGAGAAGCAGTCCGGGATAATCCGTGATGATGACCACTAAAGAGCCGCCACTGCTTGCCTGATAGAATGTCCCGTCGATGAATTCCACGGATACGTCCGGATCTTCCTCGAGTCCGGGGTCGAGAGCCCGGCCGGGATCCTCTGGCTGCGGAGAAGGGTTCTTGAATTCTTTTACGGCCTTCCTCAGTTCCTGTTTTTGAGACGACAAGGTGAATAATGGTGGTCGAGAAGGTAAGAACGAATAGAGTCGAGTAACAAATAATGACTTACCCATCTTCGGGGGTTGTACATGGAAAATCCATCCCACGGTTTAATGCAGAGGAACTCCTCTTCTTCTCCCTTGTACAATTCGGACAGTATCTTCGCCAAAGATGTGGCAGAGTCCGGACCTTTGCGACCACAGCGGGAGGCATCGTCTTCTGCATTGAAGTGCCATATGGGTTTTCCCCTATGTTGAAGTGGCTACACTCCCCTTATAATGCATATTGACATTACTTCAATTATTGTCAATCCTGATTTGGCCAGGGTTTGTATCCGGCTCATCAGATAGAAGACTTCCCTGTTTTCCTCCTCCTGGGGGCTCCGAGGGCGCCATCTTTGGCGTTTCTTCAGCGGAGTATTGGTGAACTCAGGAAGGCCCGTCCGGACTGGTTCCGGAAGGGGCACGTCATCAACATAAAACCACTCCGGGGGCCAGTCTTCAGATGCCTTCTTGGGAGTACCGGACAGGTATCCGGTCTGGCGACGCGCCATATTTCGGCTCCGCCCACTTGATATATAGATCCCTCCTGGTTGCATGGGACGAGGCAAAATAACCTCTTCCATAGCTCGAAATGAGCTTCGCAGCCTAGGAACAGCTCGCAGAGGGCAACGTAGCCCGCAATGTGCAGTATGGAGGCGGGTGTAAGATTATGCAACTGGAGACCGTAAAACTCCAGGAGCCCGCGGAGGAATGGGTGGATTGGAAACCCGACGCCTCTTAGCAGATATGGGACGAGGCATACCCGCTCCCCATGAGAAGGGTTGGGGAATCTCTCCGCTAGCTCCCCGCCATTGTAGGTGGCTATTCTGGATCAGACAGGGACCATGTATGCGGGCGGAAGAAACCCTTTGGTCTGCAGCTCTATTAGGCGGCTGTGAGAGATGGAACACTTTTCCCAATCCCCTGGCTTCGGGCTGGGGGAGCGGCGAGCAGGGCTGCGGCGACCGGTCATGATGGGGTGGGCTCTTTTGGGCGCGCTCTGCGGAATGCTTGCTCGGGGGAAGATGGTGTGATTTGGATATGAAGATCCCCGTCTCCTCAAATAGACGGCTCACCTACGGGATTAGGGTGCCAAATGCAAAAATGCCCCGGCCCCTTGTCTTCGATCGACACGTGGAGGTGACCATTATTGAAGCACAAAAGCCGAGGAGTACAAACTTATGGGGAGGCCGGACACTATTCGCTACAATGGGTGCACCGGATCTGGAGAAGAACCCGCCTTGCAATGCCGAAGACAATTTGCGCGCCGGACTCATCGTCATTGAAGCCTGGTTCGGGGGCTACTGATGGAGTCCTGGATAAGGGGGTATCCGGACAGCCGGACTATATACTTTGGCCGGACTGTTGGACTATGAAGATACAAGATAGAAGACTTCGTCCCGTGTCCGGATGGGACTCTCCTTGGCGTGGAAGGTAAGCTTGGTGATCCGAATGTAGATCTCCTCCTCTGTAAACCGACTCTGTGTAACCGTAGCCCCCTCCAGTGTCTATATAAACCGGAGGGTTTAGTCCTTAGGACTTACGATCATCGTCAACAATCATACCATAGGCTAGCTTCCAGGGTTTAGTCTCTCTGATCTCGTGGTAGATCAACTCTTCTAATACTCATATCATCAAGATCAATCAAGTAGGAAGTAGGGTATTCCCTCCATCGAGAGGTTCCGAACCTGGGTAAACATCGTGTCCCCAGCCTCCTGTTACCATTAGCCTTAGACGCACAGTTCGGGACCCCTACCCGAGACCCGCCGGTTTTGACACCGACACCCGCCAACCGCCTTCTCCGGCCTCCCCACGCCAGCCGCCCAAGGAGGCGACCCCGAGAAGTTCAAGGAGCCGGCGACACGGATGATGGGGTCGCTGGTGTCGCCCCGGCGCGGCGCGCCTGACGCCTAATCAGATCCGTCATCCCTACGCCCGCTACCCTTGTTGTCGCTGCCACTGTCCTCCTCGTCACTCTCATTCGAGGAAGAATCTTCATCGTCGGAGGAGCTCTCCATGTAGCACTTTAGACGAGTGCCAAGATCTCCAAAAACCTTGACGGACAGCAGGCCGTTCTCCATCAACTTGAAGTAGAGAACGAGCCCCGGCGTTAGGCTGTTGATGCAATAGAAGGTCTTCCACCCACGGCGAAGATACGTGACGTGAGGGGCTGGGATGTCGACATCGGCCCATGTGCCGCTGTTCCCATAGCCCCTCATGTGCAGTCTCAGCGCCTGCGGCAGGTCCAGTTCCATGGCCCGAGCAAACAGGGTCGAGAGACAGAGACGACGACATGCCGGCCGGCGCAGCCTGATGAAGAACTCGTACGGGTTGTCCCCGACGTGGCCCTCCATTGGGGGAAGGGCTGCTGGCTGAGGCGAGGTTGATGCACCGCCCCGTCCTCCTCTTCCCCGAGCACCACGGTGGCCTCGGCCTCGTCCCCTCCCTCTTCCCCTCGCGGTCGGCTCCTCCACCACGGGCTCTTGGGGAGGAGCGACGCACTGTCAAGCAGAAACCCTCGCCGCCACCAATGAAGCATCAGTGCGGCCTCTCGCCATGGCAGGAGAGAAGAAAGAGTAAAGATGGGGATAGGAAGATGGCGAAGGACTGAGGGGCACCGTTTCTCCCGCTACCCTCTTTATAAAGGGACGGGGGCGGGGCTCAGCCGCCCCTCTCAGCCAATCCGGCTCCTTAAGGTGACAGCGGGCGAAGCCGTCGACCGCCCTCCCCGGCCAATTAAAGGCGCGTGGGTATCAACCCACGCGTGCACATCTTCCTATGCTCTACGCGCCTGTCACTCGCCCTGCACCATGCATGCGACGTTCGTGGCGCAAGGGACGGGCGTAATAGGATGCATGGAGCGACGGTTCCCAAGTGCGGAGAGTAAATGAGCAGCAGCCCTGCATTCTCGAAGAGACACGCAAGATGCCTCTTTACTGTTCGCCACAAATGACGCCATTATGCTTCGATCACCTGCGTGCGTAACCCCCACGTCACGCATTCAACCCAGGTCATGGGGAAGCACAGCGGGCGAAAAGTTACTGCGGTGAAAAACTGCCCTGCCTAACCGTGCACTACTTTTGGGCCTAGCCCAACAAACGCGCCACGCTTATGTGTGGCCCAGGCCCGGGGGCTCCTGTCGGTGTACTAAATTAGGGGCACTACTTTGTACCCCTTACTAAGTGCACGGGCAGTCAAAGCCGCGTAGCCACGACCACACTAAGCAGGGCAAGGGGAAAGGCAGGAGCTGCAGAAACAATCAACGCGGCCCAAAGAACAGAAGATCAAGAGGGCAAGGCTATTCTCCCCGGCAAGAGTCTTGCCGGGGCAGGATCCGCAGCCCCGACAAGAGTCTTGCTGGGGCAAGTTGCCCAGCCCCACGCCAGCAGGATGTGCCACCCTTAAGCCCAAGTTCCCCCAACCTTGTTCGAGCCAGGGCTCAGGTGGCACTTCTGTGGTGGCATGCAGATCTTTGTGAAGACAAGAGATACTCCAAATCAGAGGAGGAATAGAAGGCGACGAACCCCGGCAAGATCCTTGCCAAAGAAGCACACAAGTCCTCCGGCAGCATCCTTGCCGGGGACGACTACGACGCCGCGGCAAGACCCTTGCCGGGGCCCCGGGAAGGCCCTTGCCAAGGACGTCTATGACATCTACGCCAGGCCCGCGTCTGCCACGGTCCCGCCCCCATTCCCTATGCAGCTGCCAGCCCACCAGCTGGGCAGGCACCTGCGTGTCAACAAGGGGCTCCTGGGCCAACTCAGCGCATGCCTACGTGATGGCATGTAAATCTTTGTGAAGGTCCTACCATCGCCCACCTCAGCTGCCTGCCAGCCTACATGGCGCCACCTCAGCTGCCTGCTAGTCTACATGGCACCACACACCTTGCTGGCTCAGGCGCGTGTCGAAGCAGGGTGGAGGTGGTAGCGGACGGGACGTGGGTTCGCATTTAATGCGCCTTGTCCCATATGACTATTGATAGGCTTAAACACAGTACCCCGATGCCACCTCCTGGTGCCACTGTGGTGATCCCCTTGCCTATAAAAGGAGGCCCAAGGCATCCTGGAGAACGATTCGGATCCTTGGACAAGTTACGCTCATTGTAGCTAGCTCAAGAACAACAAGAACACTCAAATAGAGATCATAGGCAGGAGTAGGGTATTACGCTGAACGCGTCCCGAACCTGGGTAAATGCCCTGTGTCCACTGAATTGGCCTCCGATCCCACTCTCCTCTCAACCCTGCAACCCGCAACCATAGTAGGGATCCCGTTTTGATCCCATAGGTGTCGTTTCCACCGACACAAGGACATAATTCTTTGGTGCAGATATGAGGATAATCGTCAAGTTAGGGACCCAGTTCGTGTAGTTGCGACCATCATCTTTCAACTTAGCTTTCTCTAGGAACGCATTCAAATTCAAGGGAACGGTAGCACGGGCCATTTTCTACAACATAGATGTGCAAAAAACTATCAGGATTAGGTTCATGATAAATTAAGTTCAATTAATCATATTACTTAAGAACTCTCACTTAGATAGACATCCCTCAAGTCATCTAAATGATATGTGATCCAAATCAACTAAACCATGTCCGATCATCATGTGAGATGGAGTAGTCATCAATGATGACCATCTCTATGTTGATCATATCCACTATATGATTCACATTCGACCTTTCGGTTTCCAGTGTTCCAAGGCCATATCTGTATATGCTAGGCTCGTCAAGTTTAACCCGAGTATTCCGCATGTGCAAAAACTAGCTTGCACCCGTTGTATTTGAATGTAGAGCATATCACATCCGATCATCACGTGGTGTCTCAGCACGAAGAACTTTCGCAATGGTGCATACTCGGGGAGAACACTTATACCTTGAAATTTTAGTAAGGGATCATCTTATAATGCTACCTCCGTACTAAGAAAAATAAGATGCATAAAGATAAACATCACATGTAATCAAAATATGTGACATGATATGGCCATCATCATCTTGTGCTTTTGATCTCCATCACCAAAGCAATGTCATGATCTCCATCTTCACCGGCTTGACACCTTGATCTCCATCGTAGCGTCGTGGTCGTCTCGCCAACTATTGCTTCTACGACTATCGCTACCGCTTAGTGATAAAGTAAAGCAATTACATGGTGTTTGTATTTCATACAATAAAGCGACAACCATAAGGCTCCTGCTAGTTGCCGATAACTTTTACAAAACATGATCATCTCATATAACAACGTATATCACATCATGTCTTGACCATATCACATCACAACATGCCCTGCAAAAAAAGTTAGATGTCCTCTACTTTGTTGTTTGAAGTTTTATGTGGCTGCTACGAGCTTCTAGCATGAACCGTACTTACCTACGGCACAAAAACCACAATCGTGATTTATCAAGTTTGTTGTTTTAACCTTCACAAGGACCGGCCGCAGTCAAATTCGATTCAACTAAAGTTGAAGAAATAGACACCTAACATCCATATTTATGCAAAACTAGTTGCATGTCTGTCGGTGGAACCGGCCTCATGAACGCAGTCATGTAAGGTTGGTCCAGGCCACTTCATCCAACAATACCGCTGAATCAAAATAAGACATTGGTGGTAAGCAGTATGACGATCGCTGCCCACAACTCTTTATGTTCTACTCGTGCATATCATCAATGCATAGACCTTGCTCGGATGCCACTATTGGGAAACGTAGCATGCGATTTCAAAAAAATTCCTACGCTCATGCAAGATCTATCTAGGAGATGCATAGCAACGAGAGGGGGAGAGTGTGTCAATGTACCCTTGTAGACCAAAAGCGGAAGCGTTAGCTTAATGCGGTTGATGTAGTCAAACATCTTCTAGATCCAATCGATCAAGCACCGAACGTACGGTACCTCCGAGTTCTGCACACGTTCAGCTCGATGACGTCCCTTGAACTCTTGATCCAGCAGAGGGTCGAGGGAGTACATGAGTTCCGTCGGCATGACGGCATGGTGATGGTTATGGTGATGTGATCTGCACAGGGCTTCGCCTAAGCACTACGACAATATGACCAGAGGAGTAAACGGTGGAGGGGGGCACCGCACACAGCTAAGCAAAATTGATGTGCCTAGAGGTGCCCCCCCGCCCCCGTATATAAAGGAGGAAGAGGGGAGGAGGCCGGCCTAGGGCGCGCCCCATGGGGGGAGTCCTACTAGGGCTCCTAGTCCTATTCGCCCCCTTCCTTCTAACGGAGGGGGAAAGGGGGAAGGATAGGGAGAAGGAAATGGGGCCGCGCCCCCTCCCCTTGTCCAATTTGGACTCCCCATGGGGGCGCTACCCCCTTGCGGGCTGCCTTGCCTCTCCCCTATGGCCCATGTGGCCCATTTTTCTCCCAGGGGGTTCCGGTAACCCCTCAGTACTCCAAAAATACCCGAAACACTTAGAAACCCTTCCGGTGTCCAATACCACCTTCCATTATATCAATCTTTACCTCTCGACCATTTCGAGACTCCTCGTCATGTTCGTGATCTCTTTCGGGAATCTGAACAACATTCGGTGTCAGGACCGTTTTTTCAGGATATTAATTTCCAGAAAATGGTCCTTGTGCTCACCAGCCCCAGGATTACTGTTAGCTGATGAGGCACCAACTTGACACAGAAATTCCGAGCAAAATACAAAATATGTGGTACAAGACCATTCTGGCCTATGAGTACAACAAATGGTTTCTAGTGGTTGATGGCGGAAGCGATATGAGGGTCATCAGTGTATATGGGACTCCATTTCCCTCAGGAACAGCTGACTAGGTTAACTCCTATCTTCGCGAGGCTGTTATCACCATTGCTTAGGTTCCAGGGCTGTCACCGCAACGCTCCTCTCCAAGCAAGAAATCTGGCCAAGACAATAGCCAGGGACAAGCCAGTGAGTACTTTGAATGTACTCGCAAACATTATGAACACGGGTATAATATAACAAACGATAATCATGCTCTGAAAACATTCTATGATCACAACGTCAGTCATAAAAATAAAATCCCTGATGCATGCAAGCAGGTTATTTATATGCAACAATGAATATGTAATAACAGAGTAGTAAGAAAATGCACCGATCGGATGTCTGAAGCGACGTCTCGAAAGGATAGTAAATAACGAGCATGCCTCAGTCGGGCGTCTGAGCGACACGACATAAAGGGCTTATAAAGTAAGTAAATAACAACCAGGTTACGATCGAGGCGTCGAGCGACACCACATAAAGGGCTTATAAAGTAAATAAATAACAAGCATGTTACAGTCAAGGCGTCGAGCGACACCACATAAAGGGCTTATAAAGTAAATAAATAACAAGCATGCCATATTCGAATGCCCTGTGCGACACCACAAAAAGGGCTTATAAGGAAATAATCACAGTGAGTATCCAGGAGGTAGAACCGTCCCAGGGATACTCAATAATTTCAAATAATATATTGGGTTAGTCCATAATAGTAATAATCATAATCATCACAAGTCACAAGTCTTGATCCAGGTTCTGGTTTAACAGTTTCTCCTCCGAAGACCGACACTAAGACCGACACTTGACCCCAACCCAGACTGTAGTCCTTAACCATGGACACGGCTATTCGAATAGATTTAACCTCTGCAGAGGGTGTACTCTTTACCCACGAGTAACGGATTCCTTTAGTCCATCGGGACTAATTCCGTCTACGGTCTTTTAATTGAAAACACACCTGAGTTGCACACACCAGCTTAACTTACCGGTGTCTGGAATCACCCACGACACCTGTTAAGAAAAACTCTAAGTGGGGAGGCTACAACCTCGCGTAGCATGGGATCAAATTTATATCGCGCGCTCTAAGGGGTGCCCCCCTCTCGGTCCCAACCGGAAAACACCCATGCCCCCGGACCAGGTGGCATGCCTACCGGATGCAGCCGGTATCTTCTGCCATGGCCTCTCTGTACGGTGTGTGCTAGGAAGGGGTTTACAACTTACTGAACAGTTCCCTACCTGCGGTAGGGACAAGTGGTAGTACGAAACAAGTATGGGGGTTACTAGAACAAGACTCGATCTACGGCCGACTCAGGAGGTTTAAGTATTCCCTGCATGATATGCATAACAAAAATATTTCAACCAACAGGATCACCACTCATTATACCTTACAATGCCATACCGGACATAACCATCCTGACAGAGACCGGAGACAAGCTCACGCCTACCCAAGGCAGAGGCTTTCCCGGATTTCTTTCCGGCATGCATGCAAGGCATACGAGGATGATTACCGTCACAAGTATATCCACTTCCAACAGCAAGGAAATATCCAATATGCATTCATGCAAATGATCGCGTCACCTCATAAAATAACGAGTTCTCCGTATTAAGGTGGTGTTATAATCGTGTCAACCAACACACAAAAATATTATGCCAGGGTTCAGAATGCTTGCCTTCAAGAGTATGCAAGTGGGGTGTGCCCTTTGAAAGTTTACTTCTTCTCCAAATACCTATTTTTTGAAATTATTCAAATTAACACATAGTTTCAAAATGGTACAAAAAAGTTGTCTGAATTTTTTTCAAATAAATCTGAAAATAAACTAGACAATATTTGAGAGAGGTAGGAAAAAGAATCAACTCATTTGGAGTTATATTTAAAAAGTTAGAGCTAGTCAAAGTTTTTGGTCAAATCTGTTTTTAAAATAAAACTGAAAAAAAACGCTTTGAAAAGGGTACACGTCGAAGACGTACTCTGGGAATGCGCCTCCACTTAAAACACGTGGTGGCGGGGCTGGGTCACAGACTGTGGGTCCAGCGGGCCCACTGGTCAGGTTTGACTAGTTCCCCGCCTTCTTCACCCTCTGTCCGAGCCGAGGCGGGGGCTCCGGCGATCGACGCCGGCGAACGGCGGCTCCTCGCTGGGCTCTGAGGGCGGGGATGGATCCGCCACTCCAGGGCGGTCCTCCCGGTGGTTGAGAGGGTGGTGGGGATGGAGGGAGTCGCCGGCGGCGAGCTCCGCGGTGGACGGCGGCTTCGGGATGTTTGGGGGGTTTGGGCTATGGTGCTTCCCCGTCGAAGTTGAGTGGTTGGGCGGCTCCGCGAGATCGAGGCGAACCAAATGGTGGTGCTGGAAGGGTAGGGGAGGGCCTGCTCGCAGCGAATGGCGCCGGAGTGAGATGGCGGCCGAACCTGCCGGAGACGGGGAAGGCGGCCTTCCCTGGTCGATAGCTGGCCATGGGGGCTCTGGAGGAGTGGTATGAGGTTGCCTGAGTGCTCGGATGAGCTCGGGGGTCTCCTTTTATAGGCGAACAATGGCGGTTCCACGGTGGCCAGGGATAAGATCATCGGCGACTGCCGTTCTGTAGCTAGGGGACGCGTGGCGATTGCTGGGGGTGGCGGCAGGGACTAGAGGACGAGCGGCACCGCCTCAGTAGCTGGCGAAGCGCTTGGTGGCTCGGGCGGCGCCGTCCAAGGCAGGGGCTGTCGGAGCGGCGGTGGCGGCTTGCTTCGGTGGCGCTGTAGGGCGCCAGGAGGGGCCAGGGCGGCTTTGCAGCGAGGGAGGAGTCGGGGCGCGTTGGCTGTGAGCGGAGGAGGATCAGAACAGGCGCGGGGGAGGCGACAACGCGACACGGCGACTCGGGCGCTCGCACGTGCAAAACGCGCGCTCTGGCCGTGCCCAGAGCACGCACGCGACGTGCTCGACAAAATGCCAGGGTGACCTAGAGTGCTTGAGCGAGGCTGATAAATAACAGGACTTGGTTAGAGTCTGCAAGAAGGTTAGTGGACAAACTGGTTTGTCCAGAGGTGCAAGGTCACAGTGCAAAGGCAAAATCATGTCAAAACTGTTGGGGAACGTAGTAATTTCAAAAATTTTCCTACGATCACGCAAGACCATGGTGATGGCATAGCAACGAGAGGGGAGAGTGTCCGTCCACGTACCCTCGTGAGACCGAAAGCGAAGCGTTATAACAACGCTGTTGATGTAGTCGACGTCTCCACGATCCGACCGATCCAAGCACCGAACGCACGGCACCTCCGAGTTCTGCACACGCTCAGCTCGATGATGATCCCGGACCGATCCAGCAAAGTGTCGGGATGAGTTCCGTCAACACGACGGCGTGGGACGATGTTGATGCTCCACTGACGCAGGGCTTCGCCTAAGCTCGCGACGATATGACTTCTCCGCGCAGAGGCTTCGCTTAAGCTCCGCGACGATATGACCAAGTGGAATATGGTGGAAGGGGCACCGCACACGGCTAAGGAAAGATCCGTAGATCAACTTGTGTGTCATGGGGTGCCCCTTCCCCGTATATAAAGGAGCCAAGGGGAGGTGGCGGCCCAAGGGAGGAGGCGCGCAAGGAGTCCTACTCCTGGAGTAGGATTCCCTCCAATCCTAGTTGGATTAGGATTCAAGGGAAAGAGAGAGAGGGGGCGGCCCACCTTTCCTAGTCCTAATAGGACTAGGGAAGGGGGGCGCGCCACCTAGGGCTGCCCTTCTCCTTTCCTCCAAGGCCCACTATGGGCCCATGTAGTTCCCGGGGTTCCGTAACCTCCGGTACTCGATAAATTCTCGATTTCACTCGAACCTTCCGATGTCCAAATGTAGGCTTCCAATATATCAATCTTTATGTCTCGACCATTTCGAGACTCCTCGTCATGTCCGTGATCACATCCGGGACTCAACAACCTTCGTGCATCAATACTTATAAACTCATAATGAATCATCATCGAAGCGTTAGCGTGCGGACCCTACGGGTTCGAGAACTATGTAGACATGACCTAGAACCATTCTCGGTCAATAACCAATAGCGGAACCTGGATGCCCATATTGGTTCCTACATATTCTACGAAGATCTTTATCGGTCAAACCGCATAACGACATAACGTTGTTCCTTTGTCATCGGTATGTTACTTACCCGAGATTCGATCGTCGGTATCCAATACCTAGTTCAATCTCGTTACGGTAAGTCTCTTTACTCGTTCGTAATACATCATCTCACAACTAACTCATTAGTTGTAATGCTTGCAAGGCTTAAGTGATGTGCATTACCGAGAAGGCCTAGAGATACCTCTCCGACAATCGGAGGACAAAACCTAATCTCAAATACGCCAACCCAACAAGTACCTTTGGAGACACCTGTAGTACTCCTTTATAATCACCTAGTTACGTTGTGACGCTTGGTAGTACCAAAGTGTTCCTCCGTAAACGGAGTTGCATAATCTCATAGTTATAGGAACATGTATGGGTCATGAAGAAAGCATTAACATACTAAACGATCAAGTGTTAAGCTAACGGAATGGGTCATGTCAATCAGATCATTCAACTAATGATGTGACCTTGTTAATCAAATAACAACTCCTTGTTCATGGTTAGGAAACATAACCATCTTTGATTAACAAGCTAGTCAAGTAGAGGCATACTAGTGACATACTGTTTGTCTATATATTCACACATGTATTATGTTTCGGTTAATACAATTCTAGCATGAATAATAAACATTTATCATGGTATAAGGAAATAAATAATAACTTTATTATTGCCTCTAGGGCATATTTCCTTGATCTCCCACTTGCACTAGAGTCAATAATCTAGATTACAAAGTAATGATCCTAACACCCATGGAGTCTTGGTGCTGATCATGTTTTGCTCGTGGAAGAGGCTTAGTCAACGGTCTCGCAACATTCAGATCCGTATGTATTTTGCAAATCTCTATGTCTCCCACTTGGACTTGGTCCCAATGGAATTGAAGCGCCTCTTGATATGCTTGGTCCTCTTGTGAAATCTGGATTCCTTTGCCAAGGCAATTGCACCATATTGTCACAGAAGATCTTCATCGGTCCCGATGCACTAGGTATGACACCTAGATCGGAAATGAACTCTTTCATCCAGACTCCTTCATTTGCTGCTTCAAGCAGCTATGTACTCCGCTTCACATGTAGATCCCGCCACGACGCTTTGTTTAGAACTGCACCAACCGACAGCTCCACCGCTTAATAAAAACATGTATCCGGTTTGCGATTTAGAATCGTCCGGATCAGTGTCAAAGCTTGCATCGACGTAACCATTTACGACTAGCTCTTTGTCACCTCCATATACGAGAAACATATCCTTAGTCCTTTTCGGTATTTCAGATGTTCTTGACCGCTGTCCGAGGATCCACTCTGGATTACTTTGGTACCTTCCTGCTAAGCTTACAGCTAAGCATACGTCAGTCTGGTACACAGCATTGCATACATGATAGAGCCTATGGCTGAAGCATAGGAACATCTTTCATTTTCTCTATCTCTCGCATTGTGGTCGGGCATTGAGTCCGACTCAATCTTACACCTTGTAATACAGGTAAAAACCTTTCTTTGCTCGATCCATTTTGAACTTTTTCAAAACTTTATCAAGGTATGTGCTTTGTGAAAGTCCAATTAAGCGCCTTGATCTATCTCTATAGATCTTGATGCCCAATATGTAAGCAGCTTCACCGAGGTCTTTCATTGAAAACTTTTATTCAAGTATCCTTTATGCTATCCAGAAATTCTATATCATTTCCAATCAATAATATGTCATCCACATATAATATTAGAAATGCTACTGAGCTCCCACTCACTTTCTTGTAAATACAAGCTTCTCCAAAAGTCCAGATAAACCCATATGCTTTGATCACACTATCAAAGCGCTTATTCCAACTCCGAGAGGCTTGCACTGCACCATAAATTGATCGTTGGAGCTTGCACACTTTGTTAGTACCCTTTGGATCGACAAAACCTTCTGGTTGCATCATATACAACTCTTCTTCTAGAAATCCATTCAAGAATGCAGTTTTACATCCATTTGCCAAATTTCATAATCATAAAATGCGCAATTGCTAACATGATTCGACAGACTTAAGCATCGCCACTGGTGAGAAAGTCTCATCGTAGTCAACCCCTTGAACTTGTCGAAAACCTTTCGCAACAAGTCGAGCTTTGTAGACAGTTATATTACCATCAGCGTCGGTCTTCTTCTTAAAGATCCATTTATTTTCAATGGCTTGCCGATCATCGGGCAAGTCAACCAAAGTCCATACTTTGTTCTCATACATGGATCCCATCTCAGATTTCATGGCTTCCAGCCATTTTGCGGAATCTGGGCTCACCATCGCTTCTTCATAGTTTGTAGGTTCGCCATGGTCAAGTAACATGACTTCCGAATAGAATTACCGTACCACTCAGTGCGATTTTACTCTGGTTGACCCACGAGGTTCAAGAGTAACTTGATCGAAGCTTCATGATCATCATCATTAGTTTCCTCACTAATTGGTGTAGTTGTCACAGAACCATTTCTTGTGATGAACTACTTTCCAATAAGGGAGCAGATCTGATTATCTCATCAAGTTCTACTTTCCTCCCACTCACTTCTTTCGAGAGAAACTCCTTCTCTAGAAAGGATCCGAATTTAGCAATGAAAATCTTGCCTTCAGATCTGTGATAGAAGGTGTACCCAACAGTCTCCTTTGGGTATCCTATGAAGACACATTTTTCCGATTTGGGTTCGAGCTTATCTGGTTGAAGTTTCTTTACATAAGCATCGCAGCCCCAAACTTTAAGAAACGACAACTTTGGTTTCTTGCCAAACCACAGTTCATAAGGCGTCTCAACGGATTTTGACGGTGTCCTATTTAACGTGAATGCGCCGTCTCTAAAGCATAACCCCAAACGATAGCGGTAAATCGGAAATAGACATCATAGATCGCACCATATCTAGTAAAGTACGATTCTGACGCTCGGACACACCATTTCTCTGTGGTGTTCGGGTGGCGTGAGTTGCTAAACTATTCCACATTGTTTCAAATGTAAACCAAACTCGAACTCAAATATTCTCCTCCACGATCAGATCGTAGAAACTTTATTTTCTTGTTACGATGATTTTCCACTTCACTCTGAAATTCTTTGAACTTTTCAAATGTTTCAGATTTGTGTTTCATTAAGTAGATATACCCATATCTGCTCAAATCATCTGTGAAGGTGAGAAAATAACGATACCGCCGCGTGCCTCAACATTCATTGGACCACAAACATCAAGATGTATGATTTCCAACAAATCAGTTGCTTGCTCCATAGTTCCGGAGAACGGCGTTTTGGTCATCTTGCCCATGAGGCACGGTTCGCATAAGTACCAAGTGATTCATAATCAAGTGATTCCGAAGCCCATCAAGATGGAGTTTCTTCATGCGTTTTACACCGATATGACCTAAACGGCAGTGCCACAAATAAGTTGCACTATCATTATCAACTCTGCATCTTTTGGCTTCAACATTATGAATATGTGTATCACTACTGTCGAGATTCAACAAGAATAGACCATTCTTCAAGGGTGCATGACCATAAAAGATATTACTCATATAAATAGAACAACCATTATTCTCTGATTTAAATGAATAACCGTCTCGCATTAAACAAGATCCAGATATAATGTTCATGCTCAACGCTGGCACCAAATAACAATTATTTAGGTCTAAAACTAATCCCGAAGGTAGATGTAGAGGTAGCGTGTCGACCGCGATCACATTGACTTTGGAACCATTTCCCACGCAAGATCGTCACCTCGTCCTTTGCCGCTGCTCGTCTATTCCGTAGTCCCTGTTTGAGTTGCAAATATTAGCAATGAACCAGTATCAAATACCAGTGCTACTACGAGCTCTAGTAAGGTACACATCAATAACATGTATATCACATATACCTTTGTTCACCTTGCCATCCTTTTATCCGCCAAATACTTGGGGCAGTTCCGCTTCCAAATGTCCACCGCTTGCAAAGAAAACACTCGTTTCAGGCTTAGGTCAGACTTGGGTTTCTTCTCTTGATCAGCAACTTTCTTGCTGTTCTTTTGAAGTTTCCTTCTTCTTCCCTTTGCCCTTTTTCTTGAAACTAGTGGTCTTGTTGACCATCAACACTTGATGCTCTTTCTTGATTTCTACTTCATGCTTTTAGCATCGCGAAGAGCTCAGAATTGTCTTAGTCATCCCTTGCATATTATAGTTCATCACAAGCTCTTGTAGCTTGGTGGCGATGATTGGAGAATTCTGTCAATGACACTATCATCCGGAAGATTAACTCCCAGCTGAATTAAGTGATTGTTATACCCGGACATTTTGAGTATGTGCTCACCGATGTAACTATTCTCCTCCATCTTGCAGCTATAGAACTTATTGGAGACTTCATATCTCTCAATCCGGGCATTTGCTTGAAATATTAACTTCAACTCTGGAACATCTCATATGCTCCATGACGCTCAAAACGTCGTTGAAGACCCGGTTCTAAGCCGTAAAGCATGGCACACTGAACTATTGAGTAGTCATCAGCTTTGCTTTGCCAGACGTTCACAACCGGGCTCAAGATCCGCAGCAGTTCTGTCACCCAGCGGTGCTTCCAGATTTAATTTTTCGTGCAGCAATGAGGATAATCCTCGTTACGGACCCAGTCCGTGTAATTGCTACCATCATCTTTCAACTTTGCTTTCTCAAGGAACGCATTAAAATTCAACGGAACAACAGCACGAGCCATCTATCTACAATAAACATAGACAAGCAAAATACTATCGGTACTAAGTTCATGATAAATTTAAGTTCAATTAATCATATTAAAAACTCCCACTTAGCAGACATCTCTCTAGTCATCTAAGTGATCACGTGATCCAAATCAACTAAACCATGTCCGATCATCACGTGAGACGGAGTAGTTTCAATGGTGAACATCACTATGTTGATCATATCTACTATATGATTCACGCTCGACCTTCGGTCTCCGTGTTCGAGGCCATATCTGTTATATGCTAGGCTCGTCAAGTTTAACCTGAGTATTCGCGTGCAACTGTTTTGCACCGTTGTAGATGGACGAGAACTTATCACACCCGATCATCACGTGGTGTCCGGGTACTACGAACTTTGGCAACGGTGCATACTCGGGAGAACACTTCTTGATAATTTTAGTGAGAGATCATCTTATAATGCTACCGTCAATCAAAGCAAGATAAGATGCATAAAGGATAAACATCACATGCAATCAATATAAGTGATATGATATGGTCATCATCATCTTGTGCTTGTGATCTCCATCGCCAAGCACCGCCATGATCACCATCGTCACCGCGCGACACCTTGATCTCCATCGTAGCATCGTTGTCGTCTCGCCAACTATTGCTTCTCGACTATCGCTACTCCTTAGTGATAAAGTAAAGCAATTACATGGCGTTGCATTTCATACAATAAAGCGACAACCATATGGCTCCTGCCGATTGCCGATAACTTCGGTTACAAAACATGATCATCTCATACAATAAAATATAGCATCACGCCTTGATCACATCACATCATGCCCTGCAAAAACAAGTTAGACGTCCTCTACTTTGTTGTTGCAAGTTTTACGTGGCTGCTACGGGCTGAGCAAGAACCGTTCTTACCTACGCATCAAAACCACAACGATACTTCGTCAAATAGACTCCGTTTAACCTTCTCAAGGACCGGGCGTAGCCACACTCGATTCAACTAAAGTGAGAGAGACAGACACCGCCGGTCACCTTTAAGCAACGAAAGTGCTCGAGCGGTGAAACCAGTCTCGCGTAAGCGACGCGTAATGTCGGTCCGGCCGCTTCATCTCACAATACCGCTGAACCAAAGTATGACATGCTGGTAGGTAGTATGACTTGTATCGCCCACAACTCACTTGTGTTCTACTCGTGCATATGACATCAACGCATAAAACCAGGCTCGGATGCCATGTTGGGAACGAGTAATTTCAAAAATTTCCTACGATCACGCAAGACCATGGTGATGGCATAGCAACGAGAGGAGAGTGTCCGTCCACGTACCCTCATAGACCGAAAGCGGAAGCGTTATAACAACGCGGTTGATGTAGTCGACGCGTCTCCACGATCCGACCGATCCAAGCACCGAACGACGGCACCTCCGAGTTCTGCACACGCTCAGCTCGATGAGGATCCCGGACTCCGATCCAGCAAAGTGTCGGGATGAGTTCCGTCAGACGACGGCGCAGTGACGATGTTGATGCTCCACCGACGCAGGGCTTCGCCTAAGCTCGCGACGATATGACTTCTCCGGCAGCAGGGCTTCGCCTAAGCTCATGACGATATGACCGAAGTGGAATATGGTGGAAGGGGCACCGCTTGACATGGCTAAGGAAAGATCCGTAGATCAACTTGTGTGTCATGGGGTGCCCCTGCCCCCGTGATATAAAGGAGCCAAGGGGAGGTGGCCGCCCAAGGGAGGAGGCGCACCAGGAGTCCTACTCCTCCGGAGTAGGATTCCCTCCAATCCTAGTTGGATTAGGATTGGGAGGGAAAGAGAGAGAGGGGGGCCGACCCACCTTTCCTAGTCCTAATAGGACTAGGGGAAGGGGGGGGGGGCCGCCACCTAGGGCTGCCCCTTCTCCTTTCCTCCAAGGCCCACTATGGGCCCATGTAGTTCCCGGGGTTCGGTAACCTCCGGTACTCGATAAATTTCGATTTCACTCGGAACCTTTCCGATGTCCAAATGTAGGCTTCAATATATCAATCTTTATGTCTCGACCATTTGAGACTCCTCGTCATGTCCGTGATCACATCCGGGACTCGAACAACCTTCGTGCATCAATACTTATAAACTCATAATGAACTGTCATCGAAGCGTTAGCGTCACGGACCCTACGGGTTCGAGAACTATGTAGATATGACCTAGAACCATTCTCGGTCAATAACCAATAGCGGAACCTGGATGCCCATATTGGTTCCTACATATTCTACGAAGATCTTTATCGGTCAAACCGCATAACGACATCGTTGTTCCCTTTGTCATCGGTATGTTACTTACCCGAGATTCGATCGTCGGTATCCAATACCTAGTTCAATCTCGCATCGGTAAGTCTCTTTACTCGTTCCGTAATACATCATCTCACAACTAACTCATTAGTTGTAATGCTTGCAAGGCTTAAGTGATGTGCATTACCGAGAAGGCTAGAGATACCTCTCCGACAATCGGAGTGACAAAACCTAATCTCAAATACGCCAACCCAACAAGTACCTTTGGAGACACCTGTAGTACTCCTTTATAATCACCCGATTCGTTGTGGACGCTTGGTAGTACCAAAGTGTTCCTCCGTAAACGGAGTTGCATAATCTCATAGTTATAGGAACATGTATGGGTCATGAAGAAAGCATTAACATACTAAGCGATCAAGTGTTAAGCTAACGGAATGGGTCATGTCAATCAGATCATTCAACTAATGATGTGACCTTGTTAATCAAATAACAACTCCTTGTTCATGGTTAGGAAACATAACCATCTTTGATTAACAAGCTAGTCAAGTAGAGGCATACTAGTGACATACTGTTTGTCTATATATTCACACATGTATTATGTTTCCGGTTAATACAATTCTAGCATGAATAATAAACATTTATCATGGTATAAGGAAATAAATAATAACTTTATTATTGCCTCTAGGGCATATTTCCTTCAAAAACTGCCCATGCACTCAAGGTGTTTGACAAAATGCCAATGGCATCTAGGCAACTCTTGGGGTGGCCAAATATTCCAGATCAAAGTCTCCTTAGATGCAAAAGAGGGTGGTAAGGTTAGTTTGGCAAAAACAGAAACTTGCTAGTGGAAGTTTTTGAGAAAATCATTTCTGGACAGAAACTAAAAGCTATCATTCCATGGACCAAAGACACTCCAATAGGACCAATCTCCTGGACTTAGGGGTTTTGCAGGGTGGTCTATGATTAGGAAAAAGAATCATGGGTCAAAGAGCAAGTTAAAATATGGTTGCAGTACAAATCACCAAGGTGGACCAGAATGAAAATGAGGTTGATTTACTCGAATTTTTCAAAGAACATCACTGGGTTTTTGCATAAAGATGAATAATATACTCCTACTGACAGCCCATAATTTTGGTGGAAGCTTTAAAGAAATATTTAAATAGGTTGTAGTGCAAAATTGCCCACGGGACCTGATTTAAAAACTTGGTGTAGAACTCAAAATATCCAATGAATGAAATATATTTTTGCATAAAAGTGATTTAAGAACATCACATGCCATCCCCAAAATTTGGTGAGATTTTTAAATGAATTGATAAAAGGGTTGCAGTGCAAATGGGACCCTAAACCTATGAAAAACCATTTTAGAGAGACAAAGCTCAGGGATAAATAATTATATAAATAATCCCACTGATAAAAGAATTTTTTTTATTTGAGAGGGTAAATAAGTCCAATAATGGTTGAAATGTTTTCACTTGGGGTAAAAACTCCATAATAATAAAGAAAAGAATGGTTCTGAAATCAACAGGAAATCCAGAAAATAAAAGTTTAAGTTTCCTGGCAAAGTTTTAATAAACAAAACATGGTTAAATTTTTGGGGTGTCACATTCGGTCACCAAAACACATAACTCATATAATACATATCGTCATCGAACGTTAAGCGTGCGGACCCTACGGGTTCGAGAACAATGTAGACATGACCGAGACATCTCTCCGGTCAATAAACAATATTGTAACCTGGATGCTCATATTGGTTCCCACATATTCTATGAAGATCTTTATCGGTCGAACCGCAATGTCAACATACGTTATTCCCTTTGTCATCCGTATGTTACTTGCCCGAGATTCGATCGTCGGTATCTTCATACCTAGTTCAATCTCGTTAACGACAAGTCTCTTTACTCGTTCCGTAATGCATCATCCCGCAACTAAATCATTAGTCATATTGCCTGCAAGGCTTCATATGATGTGCATTACCGAGATGGCCCAGAGATACCTCTCCGATACTCGGAGTGACAAATCCTAATCTCGATCTATGCCAACCAAACAAACACCTTCGGAGATAGTGGTAGAGCATCTTTATAATCACCCAGTTACGTTGTTACATTTGATAGCATACAAGGCATTCCTCTGGTGTTCGGGAGTTGCATAATCTCATAGTCAGAGGAATATGTATTTGACATGAAGAAAGCAGTAGCAATAAAACTGAACGATCATTATGCTAAGCTAACGGATGGGTCTTGTCCATCACATCATTCCACTAATGATGTGATCTCGTTCATCAAATGGCAACTCATGTGCATGGCTAGTAAACTTAACCATCTTTGATCAACGAGCTAGTCTAGTAGATGCACTCTAGGGACACGGTATTTTGTCTATGTATTCACACATGTATCAAGTTTCCGGTTAATACAATTCCAGCATGAATAATAAAAATTTATCATGAATAAGGAAGTATAAAATAACAACTTTATTATTGCCTCTAGGGCATATTTCCTTCAACTTTGTAGGTCATCCAGAACACGTACCGCACCAGAGTGGTACGGTAATCCTGTCTTGAAAGTTATGTTGTTAGAAAAGGGCAAACCTACGAACTATGAAGAAGCTATTATGAGCCTAGATTCTGATAAATGGCTTGAGGCCAGGAAATCTGAGATAGGATCCATGTATGAGAACAAAGTGTGGACTTTGGTGGACTTGCCCGATGATCGACAAGCCATTGAGAATAAATAGATCTTCAAGAGGAAGACAAAAACGAATGGTCATATCACCGTATACAAAGCTAGACTTGTCGCAAAAGGTTTTCGACAAGTTCAAGGAGTTGACTATGATGAGACTTTCTCACCCATAGCGATGCTTAAATCCGTCTAAATCATGTTAGCAATTTCCGCATTTTATGATTATGAAATCTGGTAAATGGATGTCAAAACTGCATTCCTTAATGGATTTCTTCAAGACAGTTGTATATGATGCAACCAGAAGGTTTAGTCGATCCTAACTGTAAGTGCATGTAGTGCCACCTGTCGGTGTAAAAACCTAAGGATCCCGGGTAGGGGGTCCCGAACTGTGCGTCTAAGGATAATGGTAACAGGAGACTGGGGACACGATGTCTACCCAGGTTCGGGCCCTCTCGATTGAGGTAATACCCTACTTCCTGCTTGATTGATCTTGATGATATGAGTATTACAAGAGTTGATCTACCACGAGATCAGAGAGTCTAAACCCTAGAAGATAGCCTATGGTATGATTGTTGATGATTATGATCGTGAGTCCTACGGACTAAACCCTCCGGTTTATATTGACACCAGAGGGGGCTAGGGTTACACAGAGTCGGTTTACAGAGGAGGAGATCTACATCCGGATCGCCAAGCTTGCCTTCCACGCCAAGGAGAGTCCCATCCGGACACGGGACGAAGTATTCTATCTTGTATCTTCATAGTCCAATAGTCCGGCCAAAGTATATAGTCCGTCTATCCGGATACCCCCTTATCCAGGACTCCCTCAGTAGCCGCTGAACCAGGATTCAATGACGATGAGTCCGGCGCGTAGATTGTCTTCGGCATTGCTAGGCGGGTTCCATCTCCGAATACTCAAATTCCGAACACTAGGACCGTGTCCGGCTCTGCAAGATAACATTCCATATACCACCGTAGAGAGAATAATAATAATCCATGAATCTAATCTGCTGACAATTCTTCGAAAAGTGACATCACGCCACGGTCTGGTTTTTATTCGAAACGTTTTCCACAACCTGCTTCTGCACACATCACGAGGCGGTTTCTTTGGCACGTCTTGTCAAAGCAGAGACCGTGTCCCCTTATCACGGGATCTCCATCAATGCGGGTATGGGTAACCCAACCAGCGCCATTAATCGAGGTGCCTGGAAAAATAAGAGATTTCGAGAGGCAAGTGGGGAGGCGCACATTCACATCGCCTTTATAAAGGGGCAGGAATCTCCCATTTTCACCCACGCCTTCTTATTCCTTCGCTCATCCGTTCTCGCACCCTCGAGCTCCAGCGCCCAAGTTCTCACCTTCTCCGTAAGACCGTAGCATGTCCGGAGCGGGAGGCAAGTGGATGGCCTGCTCTGTCACAGAGGAGAACATTACCCAGCTTCGGGAAGCCGGATACCAGGCTGCCAATAACGCGCACAGGCTTCCAACAGAGGGAGAAATTACCCCTGCGCCGAAGCCTTGGGAGAGAGTGGTATTTCTCCCTCACTTCGCTCGTGGACTAGGGTTTCCACTCCACCCTGTCGTTCGCGGGCTTATGTACTACTACGTGCTAGATTTTCACGATCTGGCCCCGAATTTCGTCCTCAACATCTCGGCGTTCATCGTCGTGTGCGAGGCTTCCTCTGCACCAAGCCTCACTTCGGCCTGTGGCTGAAAATCTTCTGCGTGAAGCCGAAGATCGTGAGCGGCCAATAGGCGGAGTGCGGAGGCGCCATGGTGGGAAAAATGCCCAATGTTAAATGGCTCGAGGGCTCCTTCGTGGAGTCCATAAAGGGGTGGCAATCAGGGTGGTTCTACATCACCGAGCCGCGCGATGCCAACTGGGTGGTGGCCCTCAAATTCAAATCCGGAATCCCCACGCGGCTCACCTCCTGGGAGAAGAAGGGCCTGGCCTGGGGCGAACCCACGGAGCTGATCGGACTCGAGACATGCCTCAGAAGTATGAGGGACAAGAAGATCAAGCTTGTCAATGTGGTCCAGGTTATGCTCATTCGCCGGATTCTCCCGTGTCAAAGACGGGCGTTTGATATGTGGGAGTTTGACCCACCCGAACACCAGATGCTACTAGAGCTCTTCGACACGATGCACAAAGAAATCTGGAAGGTTTTGTTCAAGTCCGGCGAAGTCCCTCCTCCCCTTTCCGAGGACCGGGGACTCAGCGCAACGCGCCTTGCCAGTCCGGTAAGTCCCTTGACTATTTACGAGACGTTCCCTTAGTACTTTCAGGGGAGGATTTCTTAAGTCACCTTGCTGACCGAACAGGAGTGGGTGGAGACGGCGGAGTGGATCAACTGTCCGGCTCCATTGCCAGAGGACCCAGTAAGCGCACTTCTGGCGGAGATGCTGGTTCCGGCGCCTTATAAGGTGACGGAGAAAAAGGCCGAAAAGAAGGCCACGGGGACTCGAAGGGGTCTTCGGCACGAGGCCGCACCCGATGCCTCGCCAGAAGAGGATGAGGCGCACTCCTCCAACGAAGGGGAGGAGAGGAGGAAGAAGAAGAAGGCCGCCTCAACTGAGTGGGCCGAAGGGTCCAAGAAGGCGGCTGTCGGTGTCAAAACCGGCGGATCTCGGGTAGGGGGTCCCGAACTGTGCGTCTAGGCGGATGGTAACAGGAGACAAGGGACACGATGTTTGCCCAGGTTCGGGCCCTCTTGATGGAGGTAAAACCCTACGTCCTGCTTGATTGATATTGATATTGTGGATGTTTACAAGAGTAGATCTACCACGAGATCAAGGAGGCTAAACCCTAGAAGCTAGCCTATGGTATGATTGTAAGGGTTGTTGTGATTGTTGTCCCACGGACTAAAGCCATCCGGTTTATATAGACACGGAGAGGGCTAGGGTTACATAGAGTCGGTTACAATGGTAGGAGATCTACATATCCGTATAGCCAAGCTTGCCTTCCACGCCAAGGAAAGTCCCATCCGGACACGGGGAAGTCTTCAATCTTGTATCTTCATAGTCTTGGAGTCCGTCGATGATGATAGTCCGGCAAATGATAGTTCGCTGATGATGGTAGTCCGCTATCCGGACACCCCTAATCCAGGACTCCTCGGTAGCCCCTGAACCAGGCTTCAATGACAATAAGTCCGGTAGCGTTTATTGCTTGGCATTGCAAGGCGGGTTCCTCCTCAAATGATAGAAGATTGGGAACACCAGGATAGTGTCCGCTCGCAAAATAAATTCCACATTCCACCGTAGAGAATAATAATATATACACGGGCTCAATCTGCTGGCGTTTTCCGTGGCATGACGTCACGCCACTACCAAGCCATTACTCAATTGTTTTTACTTTACCACCTCGGCGCATTAGAGAAGCGGTTTCCTTGCACGTCTTGTCGAGCAGAGATCGTGTTTCCCTTAATCCGGATTCTCATCAATACGGGCGTGGGTAACCCAACGCATCATTGATGGTGACGCTTGAGAGATAGCGAGTTTTACCGGGCTGGTGGGGGACGCGTGAGATTTCGCCGCCCATATAAGGGATAAGGATTCACCTTCTCACCTCGCCTTCTTCCTCCTTTGCTTATCCATCTCCGCCTTTCGAGCTCCAAATTGCCCAAGTCCGCGCATCTCGTCTCAACCTTCTCCGACCATGTCCGGAGCGGGAGGCAAATGGTTGGCCTCCACCGTTAAGGAGGAGCAAATCTCCAAACTGCGCGACGCCGGATACCTTCCCAGCGACATCGCGCATCGGCTGCCCCGACGAGGGGCAGCTCATCCCCACCCGCAGGCCCCATGAGAGGGTTGTATTTCTCTCCCACTTCCTCCGTGGACTGGGCTTTCCACTTCACCCTTTTGTCCGGGGGCTCATGTTCTAGTACGGCCAGGATTTCCATGATCTGGCGCCGAACTTCGTCCTCAACATCTCGGCATTTATCGTCGTGTGCGAGGCCTTCCTCTGCATCCAGCCCCACTTGACTTGTGGCTCAAGACCTTCAATGTCAAGCGAAAGTAGTGAAGGGCATTCAAGCGGAGTCTTGGGCGCCATGTTGGGCAAGATGCCCAACGTCCTTTGGTTGAAGGGCCTTCGTGGAATCCGTCAAGGGGTGGCAATCGGGGTGGTTGTACATCACCGAGCAGCGTGACCCTAAATGGGCGGCGGCCCCGTGTTTAGATCTGGTATCCCCACGCAGCTCACCTCCGGAAAGAGAAGGGCTTGCTGTGGGGTAGTTAAACGGAGCTGACGGGACTCCAGGCCTGTATCAAGAAGCTGGTGAAGAAGCTTAGGCTGGTTAACGTGGTCCAAGTCATGCTCGTCCGCCGGATACTCCCATGCCAAGAGCGGGCATTCAATCTATGGGAGTTCGATCCGGAACAGCACCAGACGCTGAACAAGCTCTTCGACACAACGTATGAAGGCACCTGGAAGGTGTTGTTCAAGGGCGCCGAAGCCCCCGCATCCGCGACGGAAGATCGCGGATTTCACTCGCAGCGCCAGGCTGACGAGGTAAGTGATTCTACCCCTTTACGGGACACTTGCTTTTCATAGTTTGACTCTATGCGGGTTTTAATTCCCCCTTTTCCTTTGACAGGACTGGATGAAGAAGGCGGAGCAGATTACCTGTCCGGCTCCTATGCCGAAAAATCCGATTACGCCGTCTAGCGAGGCTGCTGGTTCCGCACCGCACGTGGTGCGGAGAAGAAAACCAAGAAGGAGGCCACGGGTGCTCAAAGAGTGCCCGTTTTCAGTGTCCGGCGACTCGGGCGGACTCCTACCTGAAAATGAGGAGGAGGAAGGATTCTCTCCGGAGGAGGAGGAGAGAGGAAAGGAAGGCTCCCCAGCAGGGAGGGCGAAGGGTCAAGAGGGAAGGACTATTCCCGGACAACTCTGCCAACATCAACGTTGGCGAGGAAGAATAGCCTTCAAGGGCCAGGCCTCCGGCGAGATCGTAAGTATCCAGTTCCTGAATGATTTATAATTTCTTTTCTCGTCACATAGTGTCATTCTAATGCCGCATGCTACCTGTAGTCCGGCGGTGATGATCTCCCGCTTCATCGGCGGGTCGTTGGCTCGTCGGATGTAGACTCCATCCCGACCGCCTCCACCCTCGCGACGCTGAAGATGCGAGTGGGATCCCGGAGGGACCCACCAGGGGAGGCCCGGAGGCTCCACAAGGCGCCCTCCCGGACTTCGCGCCGGACTCCACAACGGAACCCGCAGTGGTTCCGGAGTCCGGCAGGCGGCCCCTTCGATCGAAGGGCAATACTGTGACGCCGGCGGCTTCCGTCCAACAGGAGGCGCCGGGCAATTTGTTGGAGGCGCTGCAGAGCGCTTCCATCGAGGAAGAACACCGCACTATTATGAGTGCGGTGATTCAAAAGGTGCAGCTCGCCAAAGGCGGGCTGACCGAAGCCTGCAATTGCCTTCTATCAGGCTTTGAGGTAAGAAGTTAAAAATATGCATAATAATACCGCATAGACAGTAGCCCCTGATGCTTGGTTCGGTGTTCGGAAAGAAAAGCCGTACTGAGGATCCTAAATAAGATAAACGCAGGGTTGCTAAAAAATTATTTCAATATGGGTTGCAGGCTACGCTGCTGACCTCTGCCGCACTGACTGCGGAGGTTGGTGCGTTGAAGCAGGAGCTCGAGCGGTCCGGGCAAGAGCTCGGCCGCGCCAAGAAGCAGCTCCAAGACAAAGAAGGTGAGTAACACCACTTTGAAATTGTACCTTACAGAAAAGGATTTAGGTTGCGACAAAAAAATAACAAGTATAACATGGGTACTACAGGGGCCACGAACGAGGTGGCGGCCCTGAAGGTGGCCGTGTCCGTGGCCGAAGCATGCGCCACGGCCCGGGCAGGCGAGAGAAAAAGCAAGAGGCGAGGGTGGCGGTGGTTCAGCAAGAGCTCCAGGCTCTCATGGAAAAGCAGGAGAGGTTGGAGCGTGACTCAAAGACTCGAGAGTCCGAGCTTGCCTCGGCTCTCGAAAGTGCCAAAACCGCCAAGGCCGAGGCCCATAAGGCCCTTCAGGAGGTTGAATTGATGAAGAAGATAGCGGCGGGTAAGTCATTTTTCATGCAAAGCAAGCATGTGAATGTAAATTACGTGATACTTACCCGAATTCGGAGCTCTCCAGGGGCGTTTGCAGATCTGCCTCGCAGCGTGTCTGATGCCGCCGCATTCTACCGAGCCGAGGAGGGGAGCTCAACGGAGAAGGTCTTCTGGTCTCAGTATGCTAAGGCCGGCCATTCGGTGCCCCCTAGCGACCAGCTGAAGCAGCTGGTCGAGCTTCACAAGGTGGCCGAGCAGGTCATGAAGGGGCTCATAGTCCGGCTGTGGCCCGGAGGGGCCATGCCTGGGAGCTACTTCGGCCTCGTGCGACGGCTGGTAGATCGTGCCCACAGGTGGAGGCTATCAAGCGCTCCGCTGTATTGAAGGTGCTCGTCGGGCCCTTGCCAGCGCAAAGGTGCATTGGGGCAAGCTGGATGCGGAGAAGCTAATCACTCACACGCCACCAGCGGCAAGGAGCATCGTCGCCCGAACTTTACTATAAGGCTGTCTGAAGGGTGCCCGCAAGATTGCGGATGAGTGCCCGAGGATGTAATTATTGAGTGAATTAGCAATGTGTTATCCTGTGCACTGAAAACTTTGTTCATATCGCTAAGCAACGCTTGTTTAATTTAAAATATTACCTACATGCGGCCGTTTATTAAATCTGAGAGATGGCAAGTCGTCGGCTTCAGCCCCCATGCCACAGTCTTTGGGTGTTCGGATAAACTTGAGCACTCTTGTTCCCATTTTGGGTCCATCTAGGAGGCGCTCAACAAAGCGAACAAGGCAACCGGACTTATAGTGCTTGAACACTCTCACTTAGCCATAGAATTCTATAATTTTAAATTTGGTGAAGCCCCTAGTATTGGAAGACCGAATTGGGGCGCTATCACGCCTTCATCGGACATAATCCGAACTTCGCTCAAGCGGGGTAGGTCTTTAAGGACCCGAAGGACCTCTCGAACAGCGACCAGTCTCGCCTTCTCGTGCGGTCAGTTTTAGCTTTCTCCACTAAAGGCGTTAACCCGGCTGAACCGGGCGCAATCGAAGTGGTTCTCCAGTGCTACCTTAGCCGATAGAGCGGGCGTAAGGTGCCGAACATGGAGCGGGCAAACCCAACTATTGACCCAAGGCAGGATTCGGAGCTGATTCATATAATGCTATAAGTTCGGGGTGCCGCACTTGTGAAAGTGTGCGTACTTTAGCACATCATAAAGCGAAGGACATAAGCCCCTGGTGTGTTTGGCCGTGCCAAGATGCACGGGTGCAACATGTTGTAAATGAACATATATATATATATAAAGTAATGCAATTAAGGGCAAAAGTGTTGCATTTTATTCAAGAAGATATGTTATCAGTGCGGAATGATACAAATAGTGCAGAAAGCAAGGGATTGGACGAATTAAGGGCGTCTCCCTCGAGGGGTAGGCCGCGGAATGTTGTATGTAACAACTTTAATGCTCGTGATGGAGACCACCTGAGTGTTAAATCACGGCCTTTGTCCTTCCCTGGCTGTTGTATCATGAGTTGGCAGGTTCGCCGCGGACTGAGTTTTTGTATAAAAGAGAAAAATAAAACAAAAAGAGCGACACTTGGGAGCCCTGGTGTGGTCGAACCGCACTCTGGTCTGTTGTGGTTGTGCCCTTCCCCTATGCCCATGGTATCTCCAGGGCGTAATTATGTCTGTGAGAGTTTGTCTTGCAATTTAGCGAGGGCTGGGGTTGGGGCGCATTACTTTCTGGCGATGCGCGGGCGTGCGGGTGGTCTTAGTTGATATTGCTCGGGCGGCGCTTGGTTGTGTCCGGTCGTTTAACGGCCGGACTCGAGAATTGCCTTAAAAGGCTGCTCGTACTTCGCCGCGAGCGCTGTATGTTCCTCCGTTCGGAGGGGCGTTCCGTGTTTCCATTGACCATGATGACTCCACGAGGGCTGGCATCTTGAGCTTAAGGTATGCATAATGCGGCACCGCGTTGAACTTTGCAAATGTGGTTCGTCCAGGCAGGGCGTGATAGCGCTTGAGCGGGACTATGTCGAAGATTAACTCCTCGCTTGGAAATTATCCGGGATCCGAAGACCACTTCGGTGTGGCGAGCCTGTACAATTGGCCTCGACACCTGGTATGGCGCCTTTGAAGGTCGTCGTTGTAGGTTTAATCCTTGAAGGGTCTATGCCCATCTTGCGCCTTTGTATCGATAAAGCGAGTTCAGCTCTGCCGCCGTCCATAAGGACTCTCGTGAGGTGAAATCCATCAACGATTGGGTCTAAAACCAATGCGGCGAATCCGCCATGGCGGATACTAGTCGGATGGTCTCTTCGATTGAAAGTGATCGGGCAAGAGGACCATGGGTTAAATTTTGGGGCGACTGGCTCCATCGCATATACGTCCCTTAGTGCACGCTTCCGCTCTCTCTTGGGAATATGCGTTGCGTATATCACGTTTACCGTCCGAACTTGAGGGGGGAATCCCTTTTGTCCTCTGTTGTTCGTGGCCGGTCTCTTCCTCGTCATCGCTGTGCAGCCCTTGTCACTGTTTTGTGATTAATTTGCCTGCTTGAATACCCAACAATCTCTGTTGGTATGGTTAGCTGGCTTTTGAAGTTCCATGAATTTGACAAGAGCGGTCGAGTATTGGTCCAAATTGGACGGGCCCGAGTGGTTCTTTTGAATGGCTTCTTCCGCTGACCGGTTTGGAGCCTCGGAATCGGCGTTAACTGCCGTATCCTCATTCTTTCGCGCCGTTAATGCAGCGTTTGTTTTTTTCGGCGCAACCTGCCATTGCGGTCCTTAGTATCCGGACTGCCGGCGTTTTTGCTGAGGTTATTCTTTGCGGCGAGCCAGCTATCCTCTCCCGCGCGAAGCGGGTCATGAGGATGTGAGGGCTGCCATAGATTTCGGCTTCTCCTGTCCTAGGTGCCGGGCCAGCCACTCGTCACGGATGTTATGTTTGAAGGCAGCGAGTGCCTCGCATCCGGACGGTCGACGATTTGATTTTTCTTTGTTATGAACCGTGTCGAAATTATCGGCGATTTGTCAGCTCTTTGGATTATGTGGCTTAGGTCATCTGCGTGCTCGGTGGTCGCACATCGTGCCACTGGAAGTTGTCGAGGAATCGGCTTCCAGGTCTTCCCGATATCAATTGACTCTGCGGGCAGGCTGTTAAGCCAATGCCGAGCTGGTCCTTTAAGCTTGCGGGAGATATTTGATGGCGTGAAGATGCGTCGCGCGGGCCATGTGTATATGGAGAAGATAATCCTCAATCCGGACCGCGGGTGCTGTTGTGCCATCGTAGGATTCGATATTAACGGGTTTGAACCCTTGAGGATTTGATGATCCATTACTTCGTCGATTGAAGCATAGTGGGTGTCTGGCGCCTCTGTCTTGAGCAATATCGCGGCGTAGCTCGAGAGAGCGTTATGCTGCTGTGTTCGCCCGGCGGAGTAGTTGTATCTGGTGCGAAGGTATTAAATGCGTGGGTCGTGGGCGTCCACGTGATCCATAGATAGATCTGGATTGTCTTGCCTTGTCCTCAATATATCTCGCAAGTCGGCGTGTTCCCCGTGGCTTCTTGCTTTTAGAGCGATGTCGAGTGCGGTTTTGGTGGAGGCTTACGCCTCTCTATCGCGGCCCACGGGTGGTCGGTCTGCCGTATTGTGTGCTGGTGATGCTGCCTCCTCTAATCGGGGAGCAACTTGCGTTTTAGGTAACTTTTGGAGGGCGTTCGAGTTCATACTCTTGACGCGAGGACCTCGGTCCATCTGTCGGCCATGGGTCTTGATCAGCTTGAAGCTGTTGTTGCTTTTCTTTAGGCTGTTTGCCGTGGCCATTAGCCCGCTTACGAAACTCTCTTGTTAGACAGGATCCTCGAGCGCGACGAATTGCGTGCGTCGCGAGGCTTACCTCGTCTCGGAGGAGGTAAGTAATTTTCATCCTCGACCTCTTAAATGCCGCCCTCTCCACGAGGGCTTGCTTCTGCCTCCTCCTGCGCTGGATCGTCTTTGGAGGAGTTTTCTTCAGCACTTTACGGGGTGTTATTATCTCTGTGCGGAATCTCCATTCTTCTTTGTGGCGGGATTTGGAGGCGGCGCTTGTTGACGTCGGCGCTTGGGCTGTTTCTTTAGGGAATCGGCCTCCGCTGCTTCGCCGTCCCCATCTTTTGGGGTGTCCACCATGTATATGTTGTATGACGAGGTGGTTTTCTAGTGTCTTGTAGGCCTTTGGTTCTTATTAGTCTCCGGCATCGTCGTCCATACCGTCGATGTCTTGAATCGTGGTCGAATCGTCGGTTAAATCGTCGGCGGTGGCTACAAAGTGGGTGGTGGGTGGGATCTGAATTTCTTCGTCATCCAGCGTCCCAACCGTCCTGGTCGTAGTTGGCGAGGGCTCTCCGGATAGCGAGAGATGCCTCAATGAATTTATGATATCGCCAAAGGCGAGTGCTTGAAAGATGTCCATGGCGGTGAATTCCATGATCGGTGCCCAATCGGATTCGGTGGCGGGCGCGGGAGGTTGGTCGGCGAGGAGTCCGACACCTCGAGTCATGGGCTTCACGTGGGACAAGGTAAGTGTTAGGCTCCATCGCCGTAGGAATTGCGGCTCGGCGGTGTCCAACCATCCGTCCTTGATTGACGATCAGCTCCGGACTATAGTCGGGCGGATCGGATCTGACCTCAAGGTGCTGTCCGTGGCGAGTTAGGTCATGCCCATCGTGACAGCGCAGTGCGCTCGGCTGTGGCTCGAGATCAATCGAGGTCAAGTCCCGCGGATATCGGCCGTCAATTTTAAGCTTCAAACCTGACTGGCGGCCGAGGCGTAGCTTCGATCTGCTCGGATGGCCAAGGGAGTTGGCCCGCGATCTGAAACCGCCCGAATCTGAAGATATGTCGGGGAGAAAGGTCTCACCCGGGACTGCGTCGTTGTTGATTAAATAGGCCATCAAGCCTATCGGTGGCGACAGGAGGAACTCTCAATGAAAGCAACAATGTCGGTGTCAAAACCGGCGGATCTCGGTAGGGGGTCCCGAACGTGCGTCTAGGCGGATGGTAACGGAGACAAGGACACGATGTTTACCCAGTTGGGCCCTCTTGATGGAGGTAAAACCCTACGTCACCTTGATTGATAATGATATTGTGGATGTTTACAATAGTAGATCTACCACGAGATCAAGGAGGCTAAACCTAGAAGCTAGCCTATGGTATGATTGTAAGGGTTGTTGTGATTGTTGTCCTACGGACTAAAGCCATCCGGTTTATATAGACACGGAGAGGGCTAGGGTTACATAGAGTCGGTTACAATGGTAGGAGATCTACATATCCGTGTCGCCAAGCTTGCCTTCCCGCCAAGGAAAGTCCCATCCGGACACGGAAGTCTTCAATCTTGTATCTTCATAGTCTTGGAGTCCGGTCGATGATGATAGTCCGGCAAATGATAGTTCGGCTGATGATGGTAGTCCGGCTATCCGGACACCCCCTAATCCAGGACTCCCTCAGCGGCCATGGGGACCAGATAAGGTCACCGGCGCAGGGCCGTGTTAAAGTCGTCATCTCAAGACGACGAGGAAGATCCCGAGGCGGGGAGAACATGAAGAAATGCCTCCTTCCCGTGCTAGGGAGGAGAAGAAAAGGAAGGCCGCTCCATCGGGGGAGGCCGGGACGCCGAAGAAGGGCAAGGCGTCCCTTCGGATCAATCCACTACCGCGCTTTTAGTGGCGAGTGGATGCCGAGCAAACCCGGCGAGTCGTAAATATCCGCATTCCATAATATTTTTTTATGCAATTTCGACCTCATGGTTTGTAATGACGCCGAACACGTATATGAAGTCCGGCCGGGTCCGATCTCGAGGAGTCCTCTTCGGAGGAGTCTCTGAATGAGTAGGAGATGAATCCGCTCCCCACGGCGACCTCTCCAAGACCCGTGGATGACATCGAGGTGTTGTCCCGGAGGATGCCAGAGCAGGAGGCGACGGTTCCGGAGACGCCCCAAGGCAAAATCTCGGGCGCTCGACACATGGGGAATGAGAACCCCATGGATTATGCTGACGGGAGCCATAGCAACTCTGGCTCTCGGCCGGTTACTGCGCCGGTGCCTAAAAGGTTTCGGATTCCGGTAAGCAGTCCCTCGAAAAGGAGGGCGAGCCATCTGTGCCGATGACCTCCGCCCAGCTGGAGGCACCGTGTAATTTGTTGGAACTGCTTCGAAGCGCTTCCATCGAGGATGAACGTCGTACACTTATGGGTACGGTGATTGAGAAAGTTCGGTCCGCCAAGAGCGGATTGACCGAAGCCTGCACCAGCCTGCTAACAAGCTTTGAGGTAAAGAAAGTGTGAGGAAATATCACCCGATAGATAGTAGCCCCTGATACTCTGGTTGGTGTTCCGAAAGAAAAGCCAAACAGAGGGTCAACTAAAAAACCACAGGAAGCTAATAGTATTTGTCTGTATGAATCAAACATACCTTTATTCTTGACCGCCGTTTTACGCTACGGCGAGGTCGGCTGGACTCAAGCGGCTGGGGGCAGGCCGAAGAAGAGCTCAGCCTCGTGAAGCAACAGCTCGAGGTGAACAGAGGTGAAAAAACCCGTCCATATATCATTATAGAGGATAAAAAGTTGGTGATGCTAAGAAAAAGCATCATGGCTTTTGATAGGGACGCGACGAAGTGGCGACCACTGAAGAAGCTGTCCGGCGGCGAAGCCAAGGCGGATACTGAGTGCACCGAGCGAGAGAAGCAAGATGCTCGGATGGGAGAGGTACAGCAAGAGCTCCAGGAGCTCGAGAAGAAGTTCAGCTCCCTGGAGCATGGCTACAAGACGCAAGCGTCTGAACTTGCAAAGGCCCTCCAGAGCGCGGCCGACGCCAAGGCCGAAGCCCAAAAGGCCCTTCAGGAAATTCGGACAGCCAAGAAGATAGTGGAGGGTAAGGCATTTTGTATGCAAAGCAAGCATGTGGAGGAGTCATTTCTGTTACTTACACGAATCCGGAGCTTTCCAGGGGCATTCGCAAATCTGCCACGCAGCATTTGGATGTTGAGTTCTATCCTTGAAGAGGAATCTCTCTGAAGCTGTTCTGGTCCCAATATACTGGGGCCGAACACCCGATGCCTCTGAGTGACCAACTGAAGCGGCTGGTCGAACTCCACAATGCGGCCGAACAGGCCATGTGGGACCTCAAAATCCGGATGTGGCCTGGCGAGCCCCTGCCCGACAGCTACTTTGGCCTGGTGAAGCGGATGGTGCATGCCTGTCTACGGCTAGAAGTTATCAAGCAGTCCGCATGCATTGAGGGTGCCCGACGGGCCTTTGCCCATGCGAAGGTGCATTGTGGCAAGCTGGGAATGAAGCTTCGTGAAGGATGGACCCCGAGATCAAGAACATCGCTGCCCCGAGAAATATTATGATGGCATTATGAAAGGCGCTCGTCTTGTGGCGAATGAATGTCCTAAGAACATAATCTTTGAGTAAATGTACTCATGTCGTCCGTGTAATATGAGAACGGGTTTATTTGTTCTATGCAACACTTTGTTTGATTTAAAATACTACCTTCTCTGCGGTCGTTTATCAAAATCTGAAAGTAGGCCAGTCGTTGGCTTCCGCCCCTTGTAACTAGTACTGGGGTGTTCGTGGAGACCCAAACACTCTTTATCCAAAGTTTGGTCCTTTAAGGAGGTGTTTGGCGCAGCGAACAAGGCAATCAGACTATTCGGCTTTATAACTCTCACTTGACCATAGAAGTCTACAATTTTAAATTTTAGTGAAGCCCTAGTATTCGGAAGCGAATCAGGCGTTATACACACCTAAATCGGACGAAGCCGATTCCTCTCCTTAAGCAAAAAAAATCTTTAGGGATTTTGGTACCTCACCAACAGTGACCAGCTCTCGCCGCATCATGACGGCCAGTTTTCGCTTTCTCTACTGAGGTGCTCGTTGAATCATGATGAATTCTCCTGCGCTACCTTAGCCGATATAACGGAACGTAAGGTGCCAAAACAAGGGAGCCGGGGTAACCCAACTATTGACCCAAGACACGATTCGGAGCTGATGCATATAATTCTATAAGTTTGGGGTGCCACACTGTTGAAAGTGCTCGGACTTTCCTTGCTATTGTGTGGGGCTCGATAAGAAGCCCCTGGCAAACTGACAGTATGAAAACGTACGGATGCACTATTGAATAAATATCCAACAGAAAATATGAGGATAGTAACAAGAAGCTGACACTATGTACTACTTCCAATTTGTTTGGACAATACGGCAAAACGTAGGTGTACAAATTGATGCATTTAAGCAGAAAAAATAGGACTATTTGACATATACTATCCAAGGGCAGGCTTCATGCGGGTATGTAAGAACAGGTATAACGATCATTGAAGAAGACCACCCGAGTATTCCCTTGTGTGCAAAAGCCTCTTGCCTCCTTGGTGTCCCCTCCATAATGAGTCCGGTTATCCGATCTCTTCTGAAGGGGCTGCCCGAAAGTGGGGACTTGTAAAAAGGAAAAAAAAATATGCGGGACTCCTGGCGGCTGAACCGCACTCTGGCCGCATTGTCATCTCGCCTCCACCTATGCCCATGGTATTTTGAGCGCGTAATTGTGCATCTCGTGGTATCTGACGCCCGCTTGAATGGGGCTGGGGTGGAGGCGGATTACTGTCGTGCTCTGGCGTGCTGGCTGCCTTTGTTGCGGGGTACTCCGGACTCACTTGACGGTGTTCGGAGATGTCGTTGCCGGATTGGCTGTTTGTCGGAGGAGGCTGCTTTGTACTTCGGCCGCGAGGGCCGCAGTATGTTCTTCCGTACGGAGGGAGCGGTCTGTATTTCCCTTAACTGTTATGATCCCACGAGGTCCTGGCATCTTGAGCTTGAGGTATGCATAGTGCGGTACCGCGTTGAAACGAGTGAACGCCGTTCGTCCAAGTAGTGCGTGATAGCCACTACAGAAAGGGACGATATCAAAGATTAACTCCTCGCTTCAGAAGTTGTCCGGAGATCTGAAGACCACTTCCAGTGTTATTGAGCCCGTGCAGTGGGCCCCTACTCCTGGAATTACACCTTTGAAGGTGGTTTTGGTGGGTTTGATCCGTGACGGATCGATGCCCATTTTGTGCACTGTCCTGATAAAGCAGGGTCAGGCTGCTGCCACCGTCCATGAGGACTCACGGGAGGTGGAATCCGTCGATGATTGGGTCAAGGACCAATGCGGCTGAGCCGCCGTGACGGATGCTGGTGGGATGGTCCCTACGATCAAAGGTGATCGGGCAGGATGGCCATGGGTTGAATTTCAGGGCGACGGGCTCCATCTCATAAACGTCCCTAAGTGCACGCTTGCACTCCCGTTTGGGGATGTGAGTGGCATAGATCATGTTCACCGTTTTTACTTGGGGGGGGGGGGGATTTCTTATGCCCTCCAGTGTTCGGACGTCGAGGTTCCTCGTCATCATCGCTATGCAACCCCTTGTCCTTCTTCTTAGCGTTTATCTTGCCGACCTGTTTGAACGCCCAACAATCTCTGTTAGTGTGATTGGCTGGTTTATCGGGGGTGCCATGGATCTGGCACGAGCAGTCGAGTATGCAGTCCAGACTAGACGATCCCAGATTGTTTCTTTTGAACAGCTTCTTCCGCTGACCGGATTTGGAGTTGCTGAATCCGGCATTGACTGCCGTATCCTCGGCATTGTCGCCATTATTTTGACGCTATTGTCTGTTGCGCCATGGCTTTCCGTTACTGTCATGGATGTCGGCGTACCGGGGTTTCGGTAGCGATGTTGCTCACGAGCCAATAACTGTCCTCACCAGCATAGCGGGTCATTAGTGTCGTGAGGGCCGCCATGGTCTTCGGCTTTTCTTGGCCGAGGTGTCGGGCAAGCCACTCGTCACGGATATTATGCTTAAAGGCCGCTAGGGCCTCAGCGTCCGGACAGTCGACAATTTGGTTCTTTTTAGTGAGAAACCGAGTCCAGAATTTTCTGGCTGACTCTCCGGGTTGTTGGGTAATGTGACTTAAGTCATCAGCATCCGGTGGTCGCACATAGGTACCTTGGAAGTTATCGAGGAATGCGTCCACAAGATTTTCCCAACTGCCAATGGAGTTTGCGGGCAGGCTATTCAGCCAGTGCCTAGCTGGCCCTTTAAGCTTTAGTGGGAGATACTTGATGGCATGTAGGTCATCACCGCGGGCCATGTGAATGTGGAGAAGAAAATCCTCGATCCACACCGCGGGGTCTGTTGTGCCATCGTATGACTCGATGTTGATGGGTTTAAACCCTTCTGGGAATTCATGTTCCATTACTTCATCAGTGAAGCAGAGGGGGTGTGCGGAGCCTCTGTGCCGGGCTATGTCACGACGTATTCCGATTGGGTCTGGTCGGTAATGTCCGGCCTGGCCGGATTTATCAGCGTTGTATCCGGCATGACGATCGGTGTCATTAGCTGTGGCGCACCCCCGTGATCCGTAGATCGATCTTGGTTGTCCTGCGTTGTTTTCCAATATGTCTCGTAGGTCCTGCGTATTCCCCCGTGCCGTGGTGAACCGGCGTGGGGGTGCGGGCTGGTGTCCGGCCTGATAGACTGTTTTATCCCGGCCACGAGGTAGCCGGTCAGCCTCATCTTGTGCTGGAAGTTCATGCTCTACGGCCTCTTCTTCTAGCGGTTTATGCTTTGGGTATCCCCTGCTCGGGGGCTCGATTCCGTATTCCTCAGCCGCTAGGACTTCGGTCCATCTGTCTGCGAGCAGGTCTTGGTCAGCTTGGAGCTGCTGCTGCTTCTTCTTCAGGCTTCTTGTAGTGGCTATAAGCCTGCGCTTGAAGTACTCCTGCTCTATGGGATCCTCTAGTATGCCGAGTTCGTCGTCACAGAGGCTCACCTCGTGTTCGGAGGGAGGCATATAGTTAGCGTCCTCCAAGTATCCGTCCGTCGCCTGTTCATCTGGGATAGCCAGCCCGTGTTCCTGTTCAGCTTGTTCGAAGGTGGGTTGATCAGGACCGTATTCCTCTTCGGCACCATCTAGATTTTCTTCTCCAGTGCCGGTATTGTTGCAGCGAGGCTTGGAGCAGCGTCGATGATGCCCGTGTTTTGATTTCTTCCCCGAGGGGTTATCTTCCGTTGCCTCATCGCCATTGGTTTCTTTGGGAGTATCCACCATGTATATGTCATATGAAGAGGTGGCAGTCCAGCACCCTGTGGACGGTGGTTCCTGTTCTTCTCCTGCATCGTCGTCTGTACCGTCGATGTCTTCGGAGTCAAAGTTAAGCACATCAATCAAGTCATCAGCCGTCTCTATTAAGTGGGTGGTGGGTGGGCAATGAATTTCTTCGTCACCAGCTTCCCACTCGAGCCGGACATAGTTCGGCCAGGAGTCTCCTGACAGAGAGAGAGAGAGAGAGAGAGAGAGAGAGAGAGACCTTAAAGAATCTAGCATGTCTCCGAAGGGTGAGTGCTGAAAAATATCCGCGGCGGTGAACTCCATGACTGGAGCCCAGTTAGATTCAATGGGCACGGACGCGCGCGGCCCGTAACACACGGCCGGAGTTGAGTCCGGGGGTCCGGAGACACAGATCCCTTTAGGGGAGGAGTCTGTGTTCGACTCCAACGCCGAGTGTGCGGCCTCCGGGGCGGGGTGCATCCACCCGTCCTTGGAAGGCACGACCCGCTCTGGAGCGAAGTCCGGAGCGGTGGCAGGTGCGATGTTCCGAATACTGTCCGACTGCCGATCTAGATCGTGCACGTCGTGATTGTTCGGCGCTCCTGACATAGGCCCAAATCCGTCGAAGATCAAGTCTCCGCGGATGTCGGCAGTGTAGTTTAGGTTTCCAAACCTGACCTGACGGCCAGGGGCGTAGCTATCGATCTGCTCCAGATGGCCAAACGAATTGGCCTGCAGTGTGAAGCCGCCTAACATGAAGATCTGTCCGGGGAGGAAAGTCTCACCCAGGACAGCGTGGTTGAAGTATGGAGGAGCCATCTAGCCTTGCAGTGACTACACAGAGGAACTCTCAATGAAAGCGCCAATGTCGGTGTCAAAACCGCGGATCTCGGGTAGGGGGTCCCGAACTATGCGTCTAAGGCTAATGGTAACAGGAGACTGGGGACACGATGTTTACCCAGGTTCGGGCCCTCTCGATGGAGGTAATACCATACTTCCTGCTTGATTGATCTTGATGATATGAGTATTAGAAGAGTTGATCTACAACGAGATCAGAGAGGCTAAACCCTAGAAGCTAGCCTATGGTTTAATTGTTGATGATCGTAAGTCCTACGGACTAAACCCTCCGGTTTATATTGACACCGGAGGGGGCTAGGGTTACACAGAGTCGGTTTACAAAGGAGGAGATCTACATCCGGATCGCCAAGCTTGCCTTCCACGCCAAGGAGAGTCCCATCCGGACACGGGACGAAGTCTTCTATCTCGTAACTTCATAGTCCAACAGTTCGGCCAAAGAATATAGTCCAGCTGTCCGGATACCCCCTTATCCAGGACTCCCTCACCCATGCCGGAGCCCGAGGCTCAACGGCAAGGACTAAAGGCATCTCCTCTGCCATGGGAGAAGCCATCTCTATGGCCAGGGCTTGACGCCCTGCCGGAGTCAGTGGCCCCACGGCCGGCTCGGTGTCCCTGGAAGCATCCTTGCCAGCGACTCCAGGGAGCTCGGTGGGAAAGTACTTGCCGGGGCCTGATTTGCTTCGCTTGTTCTGCTCTGTTGATGGTTCCACGGATAGGTGGGTCAGCCGAAGCACAAAGGTACCTGGTTCCACAGGTAGTTTGAGGGCGGCACGCTTCGATAGGTAGTCGACGATCTCGTTCTCCACTTGGGGAACGTGCTCTGCCTGTATACCGTCAAAACACTCCTCCAGCTTCCTCACCTCATCCACGTAGGCTTCCATCAACGGACTCTGATAATCCTTATTAACTTGCCTGACGACAAGTTGTGAATCACCTCTGACAATGAGCTTTTTGACTCTGAGGTCTACCGCGATCCTAAGACTGGCAAGCAATCCCTCGTACTCGGTAGTGTTATTTGTTGACATCTCCCTAGGAAAGTGCATCTGGATGACATACTTGAGGTGCTCCCCAGTGGGTGCGACAAGCAGCACGCCAACACCGGCGCCTTGTAGCAAGAAATCCCCATCAAAGTACATGACCCAGCTGCGGCTTGATTCCTTGCTGGGGCGAGTGGTCTCCTGGACCTCTTTGTCGGGCGTCGAGGTCCAATCCGCTATGAACTCCGCCAAGACTCTGCTCTGAATCGTCGAGGTACTTTCAAACTTCAGACTGAAACTCGACAGCTCCAAGGCCCACTTCACAATCCTCCCCGTCGCATCTGGGTTATGCAATATCCGTTGCAACGGGAGGCGGGTGACGACAGTGATCTCGTGTGCTTGGAAGTAATGACGCAGCTTCCTCGAGGCCATAAGGAGGCCGGAGAACAATTTCTGCACACCAGAATACCTTGACCTAGCCCCATGCAAGAGGGAGCTGACAAAGTAAACTGGGTGCTGCATCATCTTCTTCTTCTGCACCACTTCACCTAGCTGTGTGGCCCCTGTCTCACTGGCATCAGACTCTGCTGGGTGCCCCACCTTCCCGGGATCAAGTCCTTCCGGGGGGAGCCCTGGTTCGGCGTCCGCCATCACTTCTGTCTTCTCATCAACCTCCCTTTGCGCCACTAGTGCAGCACTAAGCACCTGATTCATCGCCGCTAGATACAGCAGCAACGGCTCCTGGGGCTTAGGCGCGACCAGTATGGGTGTAGAGGATAGGTATTTCTTCAAATATTGCAGTACTGCCTCAGCTTCTGGGGTCCACTCCATTGGGCCTGCCTTCTTTAAAAATTTTAAAAAGGGGAGGGCACGTTCAGCGGACTTGGAGATGAATCTGCTCATGGCGGAAACGCAGCCAGTGAGTCGACGCACATCCTTGATCCGCTTAGGTGCCTCAATTTGCTCGATGGCCTTGATCTTGTCGGGATTTGCCTCTATCCCGTGCTGCAACACAAAGAACCCGAGAAGCTTGCCGGAAGGCACGCCAAAAATACACTTCTCAGGGTTCAACTTGAGATTGATCCTGCGTAGATTTGTGAACATTTCCTCCAAATCCTGTACCAATGTTTCCTTGTCCTTGGTTTTGACCACTGTATCATCCATATAGGCTTCCATATTTCTATGGAGCTGGGGCTCAAAACCAATTCGGATCGCTCTTGCAAAAGTCGAGCCAGCACTCTCCAACCCAAAGGGCATCCGTAAAAAGCAATACGTACCACATGGGGTGATGAATGTTGTATTTTCTTCATCTTCCTTCGACATGAAGATCTGATGTTATCTGGAGTAGGCGTCGAGGAAGGACAACAAATCACACCCAGCCATAAAGTCAACAATCAGTTCGATGCGCGGTAACGGGAAGGGGTCTTTTGGACACGCCTTATTGATGTCCGTGTAATCAATACACATCCTCCACTTCCCATTTGTCTTGCGGACCACTACCGGATTAGCCAACCACGTCGGGTGGAGTACCCCCTCACCAAGCCTGCTGCTTCTAGCTTTCTGATCTGTTCCGTGATAAATTCTTGCCTTTCCAGAGCTTGCTTCCTGACCTTCTGCTTGACGGACCGCGCATGAGGACAGATAGCAAGATGGTGCTCAATCACTTCCGTAGGGGCCGGGGATGTCAGAGGCTTGCCACGCAAACACATTGACATTCGCCCGCAGGAAAGCAACGAGCTTGCCTTCCTATTTTCTATCAAGGGAGGAGCTTATGGTGAAAGCCCCTCCCGTACCGTCCTCCTTGACGGACACCTTCTTGGTCTCTGGTGGTGCAGCTCTCGACTTCTTGCTCTTGCCAGTGGAGCTGTCTGGCACGTCCTCCATGGGAGCCCAGCACTCCAAAGAGGTGCGCTTGCCGGGGTGGGTGCGAGAGGTCCTGCCGGTTATCTTGCCCCCCGGAGCTCCATCGGCAGGAGCGAGTGCCTTGGCGGCAGTCGCTGCAACTGCTTGCTGATAGAGTTGATCAGCGCAAATCAACGCGTCTTTCTTGTCGGAGGGGACAGTGATGATGGTCAACGGCCCGAGCATCTTCAGCGTGTTATAGGCGTAGTGCGCCGCCGCCATAAACTTGGCTAGCGCTGGGCGGCCGAGGATCCCGTTGTAGGGCAAGGGGATCTCGGCTACGTCGAAGACAATCCTCTCCGTCCTGTAATTCAGCTTCCAAATGTCACGGGCAGCATGACCTTTCCTTTGGGATGACTCCTTCCCGGGTTGACCCCTTGAAACGTGCCCATTTCCTCGAGGTCTCCATCAGGAATCTGCAGCCTCTTTATCACGACTGGCGAGATTAGGTTCAGGCCGGCCCAGCCATCGACCAGCATCTTCGTCACCTTGAGGTTGCATATTGTTGGCGAAACGAACAACAGCAAGCACCCGACCGCTGTTGTGCGATCAGGGTGGTCCTCGGCGTCGAAAATGATAGGCGTGCCGGACGACCTCAGCTGCTTCCGAGCGTCAATCAATGGCTCCACCGCTGCAATTTCTCGCGCCCACTGCTTGAGTTGGCGGTGAGAGGTATGCAACGAGGCGCCACCGTCGACGCACATGGCCTCTGTAGCTTTCTGGAACTGATGGTCGCTGGACTCATCGTCCTCGTCATGATCCTCGTCTTCCTGTTTCTTGTCACGGCCCCTGGCGGGCCTCTCTTGCTGGTTGTCCTTTACGCGGCGGCCTCCTTGGTCGCGACGCTTCTTGCCGGGCCCTCCGGCTCCATCTTGCCCCTTCTCCTTGTCCCGCCGCTCGTACTCGGCTTTTTTCTTTTCAGCAAGCAGCTCGACTTGCCGGCAGTTCTGGAGGTCGTGGCCTTTGGTGCGGTGGATCTTACAGCACTGCTTGTCGGAGCTCCCCAGCTTGTCGGTAGCCGCCAAGGCTCGGCAAGCGGCACACCCAGCAACCTCCTTGCCAGGGTCACATGCCTTGGCCTTCTTGGCAGCACCGGTGTCGTCAGACCCCTCGGCGGCAAGTACTGTCTTGCCCTTGCGTTTCCTGTTGCGACAACGTCCCTTCTTTGCCGGAGCGGTGGTGTCGTCTATGGAGTCGGTTTCCGCGCCGGCGTCTTCACCGGGGTACTACCATCCCTCCTCAGCCCGAGCACACCTATCGGCCAAAACGTAGAGTTCGGCCACATCCCGGGCCTTGTTCAGTGCCAGCTCTTCACGCATCTTGCGATTGCGCACATTCTGGTGAAATGCATTGATCACGGCGGCAGGTTGAACGTCTGGATTGTTGTATTGCACCTGGCTGAACCTCTGGATGTACTTGCGCAGGTTTCCTCCTTACTTCTGGGGAATGATATGCAAATCACTCGCCTGTCCATTAGCTTGATGGACTCCGGTAAAGGCACCAACATACTCATGGCACATGTCTGACCAAGAAGAAATGGAGTCCGCAGGCAAGTGCATCAACCATGACATGACGTTGGGCTTAAGTGCCAACGGGAAATAATTTGCGAGCACCTTGTCGTCACGCGCCCTAGCAGCCTGCATCGCGATGGTGTAGACGCTGAGGAATTCCGATGGGTGGGTCTTGACATTGTACTTCTCGCCCACGTCAGGCTTGAACATGCGGTGGGAAGGCCACTGGAACTGCCGCAGCTCACAGGTAAAGGCCAGGCAACCCACCTCGTAAGGTAGGCCACCATAGCCTCCCAGAGCCGGGTGGAAGACAACGGGTTCCGCCTGCCTGTCTGATTGGTGGCGTGCATCGCACCGGCGCTTGATAGTGGTTTGAGCATCTTCATGAACTCGTTCCTGAAGGACTTGGCGTTGATCGCGGCGGGTCCATGGGTCGGACGACGCTACTGACATATTGTCACGAGCATCATCACGACGGACCAGCGCTCACGACGGCTGGTGCGGGGAAGGAGAGTGCATCGTGGTAGCATCTCTCCCGGCCCCTACTCTGCTGGGATGCGGTGACTCTATGGAGCACCGGTCCATGGGCGCCGCTGGTCACGGCTCGTCCCTGTTGGCGATGCCGATGAGGCCCCAGACGGTGGCTCTCCACTCGTCGAGCTTCTCCACAGCAGGAGGGAAATCAAGGAGCAGTTGCGCACGCGCCAAAGCTTTTGCTAGCATGGGTGGTGGTGAAAGCTGCGTGGACCGTGACGCGCTCGGACCTCTGACCGCGTCAGAAGGAGCTCTATCATGGTCATGTGGCCGTACACATTTCCCGATAGCGCTCCGGCGTGGATGCTGGCCCAATCCGTCCCGCGAATGGTGCGCGTGGCTCTTCCCACGGCGGCACCCAGGATCCTCATTGTGGCGGCGTTGCTCACCACGCGCAGCTTGAGAGGAACGCATAGTGGGCGCCAGTGTGGGTGTCTTGGAGGTCGTCGTGCCATCAACTGGTGGTACTGCGGCGGCTATGGAGGGCCCCGCGCCTCTTGTGAGGGGCTCAACTCCATCTCTGGACCCGACGACGCGCGACCCGTCGCTCTGTTCACGAGCGGTGCCGCTTGCCAGGGACTTGCTGCCAGAGCGATGCAGGTGTTCGAGGGCCGCACCCCGGGTCCTCTCCGTGACGGGCCCGCTCCCCGCCCGCACTAGTAAAGACGGTCCGGCTCTGGACGAGCCGATTGCCGTCGTCATCTTCTTCTTGGGAGCCATGGCGATGAAGAACTACTGAAACATCTCCTGAACGAGATTCTCTCATGAAACTCCCCCTACCTGGCGCGCCAAAGATGTTGGTGGAAACGACACCTATGGGATCAAAATGGGATCCCTACTATGTTTGAGGGGCGCATGGCTGAGAGGAGAGCGGGATCGGAGGCCAATTCAGTGGACACAGGGCGTTTACCCAGGTTCGGACCGCGTTCAGCGTAATACCCTACTTCTGCCTATGATCTCTATTTGAGTGTTCTTGTTGTTCTTGAGCTAGCTACAATGAGCGTAACTTGTCCAAGGATCTGAATCCTTCTCCTGGATTCCTTGGGCCTCCTTTTATAGGCAAGGGGATCACCACAGTGGCACTAGGAGGTGGCATCGGGGTACTGTGTTTAATCCTATGGATAGTCATATGGGACAAGGTGCATTAAATGTGAACCCACGTCCCGTCCGCTGCCGCTCCACCCTGCTTCGACACGCGCCTGAGCCAGCAAGGCATGTGGTGCCATGTAGACTAGCAGGCAGCTGAGGTGGCGCAATGTGGGTTGGCAGGCAGCTGAGGTGGGGCGGTGGTAGGACCTTCAAGAAGATTTGCATGCCATCACCTAGGCATGTGCCGAGTTGGCCCAAGAGCCCCTTGTTGGCACACAGGTGCCTGCCCAGCTGGTGGGCTGGCAGCTGCATAGGGAATAGGGGTCGGACCGTGTCAGGTGCAGGCATGGCGTAGATGTCACAGACGTCCTCGGCAAGGGCCTTGTCGGGGCCCCGGCAAGGGTCTTGTCGCGATGTCGGAGTCGTCCCCGGCAAGGATGCTGCCGGAGGTCTTGTGTGCTTCTTTGGCAAGGATCTTGTCGGGGTTGGTTGCCTTCTATTCCTCCTCTGATTTGTAGTATCTCTTGTCTTCACAAAGATCTGCATGCCACCATAGAAGTGCCCCCCGAGCCCTGGCTCGAACGAGGTTGGGGGAACTTGGGCTTAAGGGTGGCGCGTCCTGCTGGCGTGGGGCTGGGCAAGTTGCCCCGGCAAGACTCTTGTCGAGGCTGCGGATCCTGCCCCGGCAAGACTCTTGCCGGGGAGATTTGCCTTGCCCTCTTGATCTTCTGGCCTTGGCGCCACGTTGATTGTTTCTGCAGCTCTGACCTTTCCCCTTGCCCTGCTTAGTGTGGTCGTGGCCACACGACTTTGACTACCCGTGCACTTAGTAAGGGGTACAAAGTAGTGCTCCTACTTTAGTACACCGACACCTTGATGCACCGCTAGGTGTACCACCTGCCCCAGCAACTACAGACATTGTGAATGCCTGATAGTCACGTGTTGATGACTACTCATTAGTTCAGTGTGCCATGCTTTACGGCTTAGAATCGGGACTTCAAAGACGTTTTGAACGGCATGGACCATATGAGATGTTCCAGGAGTTGAAGTTAATATTTCAAGCAAATGCCCGAGTTGAGAGATATGAAGTCTCCAACAAGTTCTATAGCTGCAAGATGGAGGAGAACAGTTTTGTTAGTGAGCACATACTCAGAATGTCTGGGTACCATAATCACTTGACACAGCTGGGAGTTAATCTTCCAGATGATTGTGTCATTGACAGAGTTCTTCAATCACTGCCACCAAGATACAAAGGCTTCGTGATGAACTACAATATGAAAGGGATGGAAAAGACTATTCCAGAGCTCTTCGCAATGCTAAAGGCTGCGGAGGTAGAAATCAAGAAGGAATATCAATTGTTCATGGTTAACAAAACCACTAGTTTCAAGAAGAAGGGCAAGGATAAAAAGAAGGGGAACTTCAAGAAGAATGACAAGCAACTTGTCACTCCCGGGAAGAAACCCAAAGCTGGACCCAAGCTTGAAACTGAGTGCTTCTACTGCAAAAGGACTGGTCACTGGAAGTGGAACTGCCCCAAGTATTTGGCGGATAAGAAGGATGGCAAAGTGAACAAAGGTATATTTGATATACATGCTATTGATGTGTACCTTACTAATTCTCATAGTAGTGCCTGGGTATTTGATACCAGTTCAGTTGCTCATATTTGTAATTTGAAATAGGGACTACTGATTAAACGAAGATTGGCTAAGGACGAGGTGACGATGCGCGTCGCGGATGGTTCCAAGGTCGATGTGATCGTCGTCGGCACGCTACCTCTACATCTACCTCCGGGATTAGTTTTAGACCTGAATAATTGCTATTTGGTGCCAGCGTTGAGCATGAACATTATATCTGGATCTTGTTTAGTGAGAGACATTATTCATTTAAATCGGAGAAAAATGTTTGTTCTATTTATATGAGTAATATCTTTTATGGTCATGCACGCTTGAAGAGTGGTCTATTTTTGTTGAATCTTGATTGTGGTGATACACATATTCATAATATTGCTGCCAAAGGATGAAAAGTTGATAATGATAGTGCAACTTATTTGTGGCACCGCCGTTTGGGACATATCAGTGTAAAGCGCATGAAGAAACTCCATAAAGATGGACTTTTGGAATCACTTGATTATGAATCTTTTGATACATGCGACCATGCCTTATGGGCAAGATGACTAAAATTCCATTCTCTGGAACAATGGAACGAGCTAATGACTTATTGGAAATAATACATACCGATGTATGCGGTCCAATGAGTGTTGAAGGTCGTGGCGGGTATCGTTATTTTCTGACCTTCACAGATGATTTGAGCAGATATGGGTATATCTACTTAATGAAACACAAGTCTGAAACATTTGAAAAGTTCAAAGAATTTCAGAGTGAAGTGGAGAATCATCGTAACAAGAAAATAAAGTTTCTACGATCTGATCGTGGAGGAGAATATTTGAGTTACGAGTTTGGCCTTCATTTAAAATAATGTGGAATAGTTTCACAGCTCACGCCACCTGGAACACCACAGCGTAATAGTGTGTCCGAACATCGTAACCACACTTTATTAGATATGGTGCGATCTATGATGTCTCTTACTTATTTACCACTATTGTTTTGGGGTTATGCATTAGAGATAGCTGCATTCACGTTAAACAGGGCACCGTCAATATCCATTGAGATAACACCGTACGAACTGTGGTTTGGCAACAAACCTAAGCTGTCGTTTCTTAATGTTTGGGGATGCGATGCTTATGTCAAAAGGCTTCAGCCTGATAAGCTTGAATCGAAATCGGAGAAGTGCATCTTCATAGGATACCCTAAGGAAACCATTGGGTACACCTTCTACCGCAGATCCGAAGGCAAGATCTTTGTTGCTAAGAACGGAACCTTTCTAGAAAAGGAGTTTCTCTCGAAAGAAGTGAGTGGGAGGAAAGTAGAACTTGATGAGGTAGTTGTACCTTCTCTCAATTTGGAAAGTAGATCATCCGAGAAATCTGTTCCCGTGATGCCTACACCAACTAGAGAGGAAGCTAATGATAAAAATCATGATACTTTAGATCAAGTTGCTACAGAACCTCATAGGTCAAATAGAGCACGATCCAGACTAGAGTGGTATGATAATCCTGTTCCAGAGGTTATGTTACTTGACCATGAATAACCTACGAACTATGAAGAAGCTATGATGAGCCCAGATTCAGATAAATGGCTTTAGGCCATGAAATCTGAGATAGGATCCATGTATGAGAACAAAGTGTGGACTCTGGTGGATCTGCCCGATGATCAGCGACCCATAGAGAATAAATGGATCTTCAAGAAGAAGACTGATGTTGATGGTAATGTTACAGTCTATAAAGCTCGACTTGTTACAAAAGGTTTTCGACAAGTTCAAGGAGTTGACTACAAAGAGAATTTCTCACCCATAGCGATCCTTAAGTCTGTCTGAATCATGTTAGCAATTGCCACATTTTATGATTATGAAATCCGGCAAATGGATGTCAAAACTGCATTCCTTAATGGATTTCTTCAAGAAGAGTTGTATATAATGGAACCAGAAGGTTTTGTCGATCCTAAAAGTTCTAACAAAGTGAGCAAACTCTAGTGATCCATTTATGGACTGGTGCAAGTGAGGGAGTCCTGGATTAGGGGGTGTTCGGATAGCCGGACTATGACCTTTGGCCGGACTCCTGGACTATGAAGATACAAGATCGAAGACTTCGTCCCGTGTCCGGATGGGACTTTCCTTGGCGCGGAAGGCAAGCTTGGCGATACGGATATGTAGATCTCCTACCATTGTAACCGACTCTGTGTAACCCTAACCCTATTCGGTGCCTATATAAACCGAAGGGTTTTAGTCCGTAGGACGAAGAACAATCATACCATAGGCTAGCTTCTAGGGTTTAGCCTCTCTGATCTCGTGGTAGATCTACTCTTGTACTACCCATCTCATCAATATTAATCAAGCAGGAGTAGGGTTTTACGTCCATCGAGAGGGCCCGAACCTGGGTAAAAACATCGTGTCCCTTGTCTCCTGTTACCATCCGCCTAGACGCACAGATTCGGGACCCCCTACCCGAGATCCGCCGGTTTTGATACCGACATTGGTGCTTTCATTGAGAGTTCCTCTGTGTCGTCGTCTTTAGGCCCGATGGCTCCTCGGATCATTAACAACGATGCGCTCCAGGGTGAGACTTTTTTCCCCGGACAGATCTTCGTATTCGGCGGCTTTGCACTGTGGGCCAATTCGCTTGGCCATCTGGAGCAGATCGAAAGCTACGCCCCTCGCCATCAGGTCAGATTTGGAAGTTTGAACTACACGGCTGACATCCGCGGAGACTTGATCTTCGACGGGTTCGAGCCACAGCCAAGCGCGCCGCACTATCCCGAAGGGCATGATCTACCTATGCCGCCGGACAGTGTCCTGGAGGCCGCACCAGAGTTCGCTCCGACCTTTAGCGCGGAGCCAACCGCACCGATCGAGGATGGGTGGCTGGACACCGCCTCGGGGGCTGCGATCTCCTCGGCGATTGAGCCGTACACCTACCCCGTCCTTTGGGAAGCTCGTGACTCCAAGGTGCCGGACTCCTATCCGGACTCTCAATCCCTCCGCGCCCCCGCTAATCGAATCCGATTGGGTGCCGATCATGGAATTCACTGCCGCAGACATCTTTCAGCACTCACCCTTTGGCGACATCCTGAATTCACTAAAGTCTCTCTCTTTATCAGGAGAGCCCTGGCCGGATTATGGTCAGGAAGGTTGGGATGCGGACGACGAAGAAAATCAAAGCCCACCCACCACCCACTTTGTAGCCACTGTTGATGATCTAACCGACATGCTCGACTTCGACTCCGAAGACATCGACGGTATGGATGACGATGCAGGAGACGACCAAGAACCAGTGCCCACGAGGCCTTTGGAAAACCCACCTCGTCATATGACATATACATGGTGGACATCCCAAAAGATGGGAATGGCGATGGAACAACGGAGGATGACACCTCCAAGAAACAGCCTAAGCGCCGACGTCAGCGGCGCCGCTCTAAATCCCGCCACAGCAAAGACGGTGATTCCGTCACGGGAGATAATAACACCCGGACAGTGCCGAAGACAACCCCCTCCAGCAAGATTCAGCGCAGGAGGATGGAGAAGCCAGCCCTCATGAGAGAGCGGCAGAAAAAGAGGTAGAGGATGATAATTACATGCCTCCCTCCGAAGATGAGGCAAGCCTCGACGACGACGAATTTGTCGTGCCCGAGGATCCTGTTGAACAAGAGCGTTTCAAACGCAAACTCATGGCCACGGCAAGCAGCCTCAAGAAAAAGCAGCAACATCTTAGAGCTGACCAAGATTTGCTAGCAGACAGATGGACTGAAGTCCTTGCGGCCGAAGAGTATGAACTCGAGCGGCCCTCCAAGAGCTACCCAAGACGTAGGCTGCTACCCCTATTAGAGGAGGAAGCACCTAAACCTACATTACCGGTGCATGATATGGCTGACCGGCCACCTCGTGGCCGCGACAGAGAGGCCTCTCAGCCCTCAATTCAAGGCGCACCCCATCGCCGCTCAAAAAATACAAAGGCATGGGGAAATGCGCTAGACTTGCGAGATATATTGGAGGACAAGGCAAGGCAGACAAGGTCGATCTATGGATCACGTGGGCGCCCCACGACACGTGACGATAACCGTCACGCCGGATATGGCAACTCCGGCCGGGCCGAACACAGTAGACAAAGCTCATTTGAGCTGCGTTGTGATATAGCCCAACACAGAGGCGCCGCACACCCACTATGCTTCACAGATAAAGTGATGGATCATCAAATCCCTGAGGGTTTCAAACCCGTAAACATTGAATCATACTATGGCACAACAGATCTAGCGGTTTGGATCGAGGACTATCTCTTTCACATCCACATGGCCCAGGGTGATGATCTACACGCCATTAAATACCTCCCACTCAAGCTTAAAGGACCAGCCCGGCATTGGCTTAACAGCTTGCCAGCAGAGTCAATCGGTTGGTGGGAAGACCTGGAAGCCGCATTCCTTGACAATTTCCAGGGCACATATGTGCGACCACCAGATGTCGATGACCTAAACCACATAAGTCAGCAGCCAGAGGAATCGGCCAGACAATTCTGGACACGGTTCCTAACCAAGAAAAATCAAATCGTCAATTGTCCGGATGCCGAGGCCCTTGCAGCCTTCAAACACAACATCCGCGACGAGTGGCTTGCCCGGCATCTAGGACAGGAAAAGCGAAATCCATGGCAGCCCTCACAACACGATGACCGGCTTTTGCGCGAGGAGAGGACAGCTGGCTGGCTCGTAGTAACAACATGACCAAGAGCCTGGTAATTCCGATACCAAGGACAGCGGTGGCAGGTCGGCGTCGCAACAAGCACAAGCGCCGCGTGCGGCGATAATCACGAGGATCTGACGGTCAATGCGGTTCAGAGGCTCTAAACCCGGTCAGCGGAAAAAGCCATTTAAAAGAAATACTCGGGCCCGTCAATTTGGACTGAATACTCGATCGCTCGTGCCAGATACATGGCACCCCTGAAAAGCTAGCCAATCACACAACAGGGATTGTTGGGTGTTCAAGCAGGCACGCAAGTTAAATGCCGAAAACAATGACAAGGGGCTGCATAGCGATGACGAGGAGGAGCCCCGGCCGCCGAACAATAGAGGACATAAGGGATTCTCCCCGCAAGTGCGGACGGTGAACATGATATACACAACCCACATACCAAAAAGGGAGGCGGAGCGTGTACTAAAGGGCGTATATGCGATCGAGCGATCGCCCCAAAGTTCAACCCTTGGTCTTCCTGCCCGATCACTTTTGATCGAAGGACCACCCACTAGCATCCGCCATGGCGGATTCGCCGCATTGGTTCTAGACCCGATCATTGACGGATTTCACCTCACTAGAGTCCTAATGGATGGCGGCAGCAGCCTGAACCTGCTTTATAGAGATACAGTGCACAAAATGGGCATAGACCCATCAAGGATTAAACCCACAAAGACGACCTTCAAAGGCGTCATTGTTGGGGAACGTAGTAATTTCAAAAATTTTCCTACGATCACGCAAGACCATGGTGATGCATAGCAACGAGATAAGAGTGTTGTCTACGTACCCTCGTAGACCAGCAGCGAGCGTTGGCATAGCGTAGAGGAAGTAGTCGTACTTCTTCCCGATCCAACCGATCAAGTACCGAGCGTCGGCACCTCCGAGTTCTGCACCGTTCAGCTTGATGGCGTCCCTCGAACTCCGATCCAGCCGAGTGTTGAGGAGAGTTTCGTCGACCTGACGGCGTGGTGGCGATGATGATGTTCCACGGTGCAGGGCTTCGCCTAAGCTCCATAGCGGTATATTCGAGGTGTAGTTTGGTGGAAGGGGCACCGCACACGGCTGAGAGCGATCTCAATGATCAACTTGTGTTTCATGGGGTGCCCTCTGCCCTGTATATAAAGGAGGGAAGGGAGGGGCTGGCCGGCCACCTATGGCTGCGCTGGGAGTCCTACTCCCACGGGGTAGATTCCCCCCAATCCTAGTCCAACTAGGATTGGCCAAGTGGGAAGGGAGAGAGGCGCCCCCTTCTCCTAGTCCTAATAGGACTAGGGAAGGGGAAGGTCTTGACCAGCACTTGGGCCCCTTTCCTCCTTTCCACTAAGGCCCATCAAGGCCCATTGACCCCCGGGAGGTTCAGTAACCCCGGTACTCGGTAAAATTCCCAATTTCACCGGAGTGATTCGGAATCAAACATAGGCTTCCAATATATCAATCTTTATGTCTCGACCATTTGAGACTCCTCGTCATGTCCGTGATCTCATCCGGGACTCGAACAACCTTGGTACATCAATATCATATAAACTCATAATAAGCTGTCATCGAAGCGTTAAGCGTGCGGACCCTACGGGTTCGAGAACTATGTAGACATGACCGAGACACCTCTCGGTCAATAACCAATAGCGGGACCTGGATGCCCATATTGGTTCCTACATATTCTCGAAGATCTTTATCGGTCGGACCGCATAACAACATCGTTGTTCCCTTTGTCATCGGTATGTTACTTGCGAGATTCGATCGTCGGTATCAATACCTAGTTCAATCTCGTTCTTGGCAAGTCTCTTTTCTCGTTCGTAATACATCATCTCACAACTAACACATTTAGTTGCAATGCTTGCAAGGCTTATGTGATGTGCATTACCGAGAGGGCGAGAGATACCTCTCAGAGCAATCGGAGTGACAAATCCTAATCTCGAAATATGCCAACCCAACATGTACCTTCGAGACACACTGTAATGTACCTTTATAATCACCCGATTCGTTGTGGCGTTTGGTAGCACCAAAGTGTTCCTCGGGCAAGCGGGAGTTGCATAATCTCATAGTCATAGGAACATGTATAAGTCATGAAGAAAAGCACTAGCAACAAACTATACGATCAGGTGCTATGCTAATGGAATGGGTCATGTCAATCAGATCATTCAACCAATGATGTGATCCCATTAATCAAATAACAACTCCTTGTTCATGGTTAGGAAACATAACCATCTTTGATTAACGAGCTAGTCAAGTAGAGGCATACTAGTGACACTCTGTAGGTTTATGTATTCACACATGTATTATGTTTCCGGTTAATACAATTCTAGCATGAATAATAAACATTTATCATGATATAAGGAAATAAATAATAACATTTATTATTGCCTCTAGGGCATATTTCCTTGATCTCCCACTTGCACTAGAGTCAATAATCTAGATTACGGTAATGATTCTAACACCCATGGAGTCTTGGTGCTGATCATGTTTTGCTCGTGGAAGAGGCTTAGTCAGCGGTGCGCAACATTCAGATCCGTATGTATCTTGCATATCTCTATGTCTCCCACTGGACCAAATCCGGATGGAGTTAGGCGTCTTTTGATGTGCTTGGTTCTCTTGTGAAATCTGGATTCCTTTGCCAAGGCAATTGCACGATATTGTCACAAAAGATTTTCATTGGACCCGATACACTAGGTACAACACCTAGATCGGATATGAACTCCTTCATCCAGACTCCTTCATTAGCTGCTTCGAAGCAGCTATGTACTCAACTTCACATGTAGATCCATAGCGGCGCTTTGTTTGGAACTGCACCAAGCGACAGCTCCACCGTTTAATGTAAATCGTATCCGGTTTGCGATTTAGAATCGTCCGGATCGGTGTCAAAACTTGCATCGGCGTAACCGTTCTGACGAGCTCTTTGTCACCGCCATAAATGAGAAACATATCCTTAGTTCTTCTCAAGTACTTAAGGATGTTCTTGACCGCTGTCGATGATCCACTCTGGATTACTTTGGTACCTGCACTGCTAAACTTACAGCAAGGCACACATCAGGTCTGGTACACAGCATTGCATACATGATAGAGCCTATGGCTGAAGCATAGGAACATCTTTCATTTTCTCTCTATCTTCTGCGGTGGTGGGCATTGAGTCTTACTCAACTTCACACCTTGTAATACCGGCAAGAACCCTTTCTTTGCTGATCCATTTGAACTTTTCAAAACTTTATCAAGGTATGTGCTTTGTGAAAGTCCTATTAAGCGTCTTGATCTATCTCTATAGATCTTAATGCCCAATATGTAAGCAGCTTCACGAGGTCTTTCATCGAAAAACTCTTATTCAAGTATCCCTTTATGCTATCCAGAAATTCTATATCATTTCCGATCAATAATATGTCATCCACATATAATATCAGAAATGCTCTGAGCTCCACTCACTTTCTTGTAAATCAGGCTTCTCCAAAGTGCATATAAAACCAAATCTTTGATCACACTATCAAAGCGTTTATTCCAACTCGAGAGGCTTGCACCAGTCCATAAATGGATCATTGGAGCTTGCACACTTTGTTAGCTCCTTTGGATCGACAAAACCTTCTGGTTGCATCATATACAACTCTTCTTCCGAAATCCATTCAGGAATGCAGTTTTAACATCCATTTGCCAAATTTCATAATCATAAAATCGGCAATTGCTAACATGATTCGGACGGACTTAAGCATCGCTTCTGGTGAGAAGGTCTCATCGTAGTCAATCCCTTGAACTTGTCGAAAACCTTTTGCAACAAGTCGAGCTTTATAAACGATAACATTACCATCACCGTCGGTCTTCTTCTTGAAGATCCATTTATTCTCAATTGCTTGCCGATCATCGGGCAAGTCAACCAAAATCCACACTTTGTTCTCATACATGGATCCCATCTCAGATTTCATGGCCTCAAGCCATTTTGTGGAATCTGGGCTCACCATCGCTTCTTCATAGTTAGTAGGTTCATCATGTTCGATAACATGACTTCCAAAATAGGATTACCGTACCACTCAGTGCGGATCTTGCTCTGGTTGATCTCTGAAGTTACTGTAGAAACTTGATCTGAAGTTTCATGATCATCATCATTAGCTTCCTCCTATTTGGTGTAGGTGTCACGAAACTGTTTTACGTGATGTACTACTTCTCAATAAGGGAGTAGATACGATTATCTCATCAAGTTCTACTTTCCTCCACTCACTTCTTTTGTGAGAAACTCTTTCTCCAAAAAGTTTCGAATTTAGCAACAAAATCTTGCCTTGGATCTGTGATAGAAGGTGTACCCAACTGTCTCCTTTGGGTATCCTATGAAGACACATTTCTCGATTTGGGTTCGAGCTTATCAGGTTGAAGCTTTTCACATAAGCATCGCAGCCCCAAACTTTCAAAAGCGACAACTTTGGTTTCTTGCCAAACCACAGTTCATAAGGCGTCGTCTCAGCAGTTTAGATGGTGCCCTATTTAAAGTGAATGTAGCCGTCTCTAAAGCATAACCCCAAAGCGATAGCGGTAAATCAGTAAGAGACATCATAGATCGCACCATATCTAATAAAATGCGATTCTGACGTTCGGACACACCATTACGTTGTGGTGTTCGGTGGTGTAAGTTGCGAAACTATTCGCATTGTTTCAAATGTAGGCCAAACTTCGTAACTCAAATATTCTCCTCCACGATCAGATCGTAGAAACTTTATTTTCTTGTTACGATGATTTTCCACTTCACTCTGAAATTCTTTGAACTTTTCAAATGTTTCAGACTTGTGTTTCATTAAGTAGATATACCCATATCTGCTCAAATCATCTGTGAAGGTGAGAAAATAACGATATCCATACGAGCCTCAACATTCATTGGACCACATACATCGGTATGTATGATTTCCAATAAATCTGTTGCTCTCTCCATAGTTCGGAGAAGCGGTGTTTTAGTCATCTTGCCCATAAGGCACGGTTACATAAGTGCCAAGTGATTCATAATCAAGTGACTCCAAAAGTCCATCGGTATGGAGTTTCTTCATCGCTTTACACCGATATGACCTAAGCGGCGATTGCCACAAATAAGTTGCACCATCATTATCAACTCTGCATCTTTTGGTTTCAACATTATGAATATGTGTATCACTACTATCAAGATTAAGTAAAAACAAACCATTCTTCAATGGTGCATGACCATAAAAGATATTATTCATATAAATAGAACAACCATTATTCTCTGATTTAAATGAATAACCGTCTCGCATCAAACAAGATCCAGATATAATGTTCATGCTCAGCGCTGGTACTAAATAACAATTATTTAGGTCTAATACTAATCCGAAGGTAGATGTAGAGGTAGCGTGCCGATTGCGATCACATCGACTTTGGAACCATTTCCCAGCGCATCGTCACCTCGTCCTTAGCCAATCTTAAGCAATCCGTAGCCCTGTTTGAGTTGCAAATATTATAGCAGAACCAGTATCAAATACCAGTGCTCTGCGAGTATTAGTAAGGTACACATCAATAACATGTATATCACATATACCTTTGTTAACCTTGCCATCCTTCTTATCCGCCAAATACTTGGGGCAGTTCCGCTTCAATGACCAGCTGCTTGCAATAGAAGCACTCAGTTTCAGGCTTAGGACCAGACTTGGGTTTCTTCTCTTGATCGACAACTTGCTTGCCGCTCTTTTGAAGTTTCCTTTTCTTTCCTTTGCCCTTTTCTTGAAACTAGTGGTTTTGTTAACCATCAACACTTGATGCTCCTTTTGATTTCTACCTCCATGACTTTCGGCATCGCGAAGAGCTCGGGCATTGTTTTGGTCATCCCTTGCATATTATAGTTCATCACGAAGCTCTTGTAGCTTGGTGGCGATGATTGGAGAATTACATCAATGGCGCAATCATCCGGAAGATTAACTCCAGTTGAATCAAGTGATTGTTATATCCGGACATTACGAGTATATGCTCCTTGTGAACCGTTCTCCTCCATCTTACAGCTATAGAACTTATTGGAGACTTCATATCTCTCAATCCGGGCATTAGCTTGGAATATTAACTTCAACTCTGGAACATCTCATATGCTCCATGGTGTTCAAAGCAACGTTGAAGTCGGTTCTAAGCCGTAAAGCATGGCACACTGAACTATAGAGTAGTCATCAGCTTTGCTTTGCGGACGTTCACAACTTCGGCGCAGCCCTTACACCAGGCACGGCACCTAACGGTGCTTCGGGGCGTAATTCTTCTGTGCAGCAATAAGGATAATCCTCAAATTCGGACCCAGTCCGTGTAATTGCTACCATCATCTTTCAACTTTGCTTTCTCAAGGGCGCATTAAAATTCAACGGAACAACAACACGAGCCATCTATCTACACATCATAGACAAGCAAGATACTATCGGTACTAAGTTCATGATAAATTTAAGTTCAATTAATCATATTACTTAAGAACTCCCACTTAGAAAATATCCTCAATTCTCTAAGTGATTGCGTGATCCATATCAACTACACCATGACCGATCATCACGTGTGATGGAGTAGTTTCAATGGTGAACATCAATATGTTGATCATATCTACTATATGATTCACGCTCGACCTTCGGTCTCCGTGTTCGAGGTCATATCTTATATGCATAGCTCGTCAAGTATAACCTGAGTATTCTGCGTGTGCAACTGTTTTGCACCGTTGTATTTGAGCGTAGAGCCTATCACACCCGATCATCACGTGGTGTCTCAGCACGAAGAACTTTCATAGCGGTGCATACTCGGGAGAACACTTCTTGATAATTTAGTAAGGGATCATCTTATAATGCTACCGTCAATCAAAGCAAAATAAGATGCATAAAGGATTAACATCACATGCAATCAATATAAGTGATATGATATGGCCATCATCATCTTGTGCTTGTGATCTCCATCTCGAAGCACCGTCATGATCACCATCGTCACCGGTAGCGACACCTTGATCTCCATCGTAGCATCGTTGTCGTCTAGCCAACTATTGCTTCTCGACTATCGCTACTGCTTAGTGATAAAGTAAAGCAATTACATGGCGTTGCATTTCATACAATAAGCGACAACCATATGGCTCCTGCCGATTGCCGATAACTTCGGTTACAAAACATGATCATCTCATACAATAAAATATAGCATCACGTCTTGACCATATCACATCACAACATGCCTGCAAAAACAAGTTAGGCGTCCTCTACTTTGTTGTTGCAAGTTTTACGTGGCTGCTACGGGCTGAGCAAGAACCGTTCTTACCTCGCATCAAAACCACAGCGATACTTCGTCAAATAGACTCCGTTTAACCTTCTCAAGGACGGGCGTAGCCTTTTCAGTTCAACTAAAGTGAGAGAGCAGACACCGCCGGTCACCTTTAAGCAGCGAGTGCTCACAGCGGTGAAACCAGTCTCGCGTAAGCGTCTGGCGTAATGTCGGTCCGGGCGCTTCATCTCACAATACCGCTGAACCAAAGTATGACATGCTGGTAGGTAGTATGACTTGTATCGCCCACAACTCACTTGTGTTCTACTCGTGCATATGACATCAACGCATAAAACCAGGCTCGGATGCCCTTTGTTGGGGAGCGTAGTAATTTCAAAAATTTTCCTCACGATCACGCAAGACCATGGTGATGCATAGCAGCGAGATAAGAGTGTTGTCTCGTACCCTCGTAGACCAGCAGCGAGCGTTGGCATAGCGTAGAGGAAGTAGTCGTACTTCTTCCCGATCAACCGATCCAAGTACGAGCGTCGGCACCTCCGAGTTCTGCACACGTTCAGCTCGATGGCGTCCCTCGAACTCGATCCAGCCGAGTGTTGAGGAGAGTTTCGTCGACCTGACGGCGTGGTGGCGATGATGATGTTCCACGGTGCAGGGCTTCGCCTAAGCTCCATAGCGGTATATTCGAGGTGTAGTTTGGTGGAAGGGGCACCGCACACGGCTGAGAGCGATCTCAATGATCAACTTGTGTTTCATGGGGTGCCCTCTGCCCTGTATATAAAGGAGGGAAGGGAGGGGCTGGCGGCCACCTATGGCTGCGCACAGGGAGTCCTACTCCCACGGGGTAGGATTCCTCCCAATCCTAGTCCAACTAGGATTGGCCAAGTGGGAAGGGAGAGAGGCGCCCCCTTCTCCTAGTCCTAATAGGACTAGGGAAGGGGGAAGGTCTGACCAGCACTTGGGCCCCTTTCCTCCTTTCCACTAAGGCCCATCAAGGCCCATTGACCCCCGGGAGGTTCGGTAACCCCGGTACTCGTAAAATTCCCAATTTCACCGGAGTGATTCGGAATCAAACATAGGCTTCAATATATCAATCTTTATGTCTCGACCATTTGAGACTCCTCGTCATGTCCGTGATCTCATCAGGGACTCGAACAACCTTGGTACATCAATATCATATAAACTCATAATAAGCATCATCGAAGCGTTAAGCGTGCGGACCCTACGGGTTCGAGAACTATGTAGACATGACCGAGACACCTCTCGGTCAATAACCAATAAGCGGGACCTGGATGCCCATATTGGTTCCTACATATTCTCGAAGATCTTTATCGGTCGAGACCGCATAACAACATCGTTGTTCCCTTTGTCATCGGTATGTTACTTGCCGAGATTGATCGTCGGTATCAATACCTAGTTCAATCTAGATTCTTGGCAAGTCTCTTTTCTCGTTCCGTAATACATCATCTCACAACTAACACATTTAGTTGCAATGCTTGCAAGGCTTATGTGATGTGCATTACCGAGAGGGCCAGAGATACCTCTCCGAGCAATCGGATGACAAATCCTAATCTCGAAATATGCCAACCCAACATGTACCTTGGAGACACCTGTAATGTACCTTTATAATCACCCGATTCGTTGTGGCGTTTGGTAGCACCAAAGTGTTCCTCGGGCAAGCGGGAGTTGCATAATCTCATAGTCATAGGAACATGTATAAGTCATGAAGAAAAGCACTAGCAACAAACTATACGATCAGGTGCTATGCTAATGGAATGGGTCATGTCAATCAGATCATTCAACCAATGATGTGATCCCATTAATCAAATAACAACTCCTTGTTCATGGTTAGGAAACATAACCATCTTTGATTAACGAGCTAGTCAAGTAGAGGCATACTAGTGACACTCTGTAGGTTTATGTATTCACACATGTATTATGTTTCCGGTTAATACAATTCTAGCATGAATAATAAACATTTATCATGATATAAGGAAATAAATAATAACATTTATTATTGCCTCTAGGGCATATTTCCTTCAGTCATACCAGGTGTAGAGGCCAACTGTACAGGCTAAGTTACACTTGAAGTGGTCTTCGGATCCCCGGATAACTTTCGGGCGAGGAGTTAATCTTGACATAGTCCCATTCATGGCGGCTATCATGCACTGCTCGGACGAACCGCATTTGCAAAGTTCAATGCGGTGCCGCTTTTCACATATCTTCAGCTCAAGATGCGAGGTCCTCGAGAGTCATTACGGTCAATGGAAGCATGAGCGCTCTCTCCGGACGGAGGAGCATCTGGCGGCCCTCATGGCGAAAGTGCAAAGTAGCCTCTTAAGGCAATTCTCGAGTCCGGCTATTAAGCGTCCGGACACCGTCAAGCGGCGCCGGAGTAACCTACAACAAGACCGTTGGCACGTTCCGAGCACGCATAGCAATGCGGCCCAAGCCCCAGCCCTCGCGAAATTGCAAAACCAGTATTACGCGTACATAATTACGCTCTGGAAATATCATGGGCATAGGGGAAGGGGCACAACCACGGCATGCCAGAATGCGGCTCAACCACACCAGGGGCTCCCGATTGTGTCATTCTTTTTCTCTTTCTTTTTACTTTCAGGACTCCGTTCTCATGAAGCCTGTCCGGCATTAGAATCGCCCGAACACACAATGCAACAGCCAGGAAGCGAAAGCTTCGTCAGTGTCGGTGGTCTCTTTTACGAGCAATATATCTGTTTTACACAACATCCTGCGGCTTACCCTGGAGAGACATGTTAAAAGTCCGTCCCTTGCTTATCGCTTTTATCTGTGTCGTTCGCTCTTACATCAGCCCTTTTGAATAAACAATATATAGCTTCTGCCTATTATTGATTTCCCTTATATATATATATATGTTCATTTGTGACATTGTGCAACCGTACACTTTGGTACGGGCAATACACCAGGGGCTTAAGTACCCCATAACATGGTGTGATAATTCCGAACACTTTCACAAGTGCGGCACCCCGAACTTATAGAATTATATGCATCGGCTCCGAATCATGTCTTGGGTCAATAGTTGGGTTTGCCCGGCTCCCATGTTTTGGTACCTTACGTTCCGTTATATCGGCTAAGGTAGCGCTGGGAGAACCACTGCGATTGTGCCCCGGTTGAGCTGGGTTAAGTACCTTAGTGGAGAAAGCTAAAACTGACCGTCATGATAGGGCGAGAGCCGGTCGTTGTCCGAGAGGTTTTCGAGTCCCTAAAGACTCATGCCGCTTAGAGCGAGGAGTTGGCATTGTCCTGCCTAGGCGTGGATAGCGCCCCGAACTCGGTCTTCCGAATACCAGGGGCTTCACCAAAATTTAAAATTATAGAATTCTAGGGCTAAGTGAGAGTGTTCAAGCATTATAGTCCGGTTGCCTTGTTCGTTGCGTTGAGCGCCTCCCTCGAAGGACCCAAGAATGGGAACAAGAGCGCTCAAGTTCATCTCGAACACCCCAGCACTAGTGGCATGGGGGCTGAAGCCAACGACTCGCCATCTCTCAAATTTAATACACGGCCGCACAGAAGGTAATATTTTAAATTAAGAAGTGTTGCTTAGCGCATATGAACAAGTTTTCAGCGTACAGGATAACAAATGCGAGTCTACTCAAAAATTATATCTATGGAGCATTCATCCGCTATAAGGCAGACACCCTTTAGGACGCCCTCATAATACATTTCAGGCTTGCGATGCTCCTTCTTCGGTGGTGGTCCGTCCTTCACAAGCTTCTCAGCGTCCATCTTGCCCCAGTGCACCTTAGCAATGGCAAGGGCCCTACGGGCACCTTCGATGCAGACGGAGCGCTTGATGACTTCAACACATGGACAGGCGTCGACCAACCGCCTTACCAGCCCGAAGTAGCTCCCAGGCATGGCTTCCTTCGGCCACAGCCGAACTATGAGGCCCCTCATGGCCTGTTCGGCCACCTTATGGAGCTCGACCAGTTGCTTCAACTGGTCGCTTAAGGGCACCGGATGTCCGGCCTCAGCATACTGAGACCAGAACACCTTCTCCGTCGAGCTCCCCTCCTCGGCTCGATTGAATGCGGCAGCATCAACCACACTGCGGGGCAGATCTGCGAATGCTCCTGGAGAGCTTCGGATTCGGGTAAGTAACAGATAATTCACTTTCACATGCTTGCTTTGCATATAGAATGCCTTACCCGCCGCTATCTTCTTCATCGCCTCAATCTCCTGGAGGGCTTTTTGGGCTCCGGCCTTAGCGGCCTTGGCGCTCTCAAGGGCCGTGGCGAGCTCGGACTCCCGAGTCTTTGAGTCACGCTCCAAACTCTCGTGCTTTTCCATGAGAGCCTGGAGCTCTTGCCGCACCTCCGCCACCAGCGCCTCCTGCTTTTCTCGCTCGGTGCGCTCCGCAGCCGCATTGCTTTTGGCCCGGTACACCGCCTCCTTTAGGGTCGCCACCTCGTTCGTGGCCCCTACAATATTCATGTTATTCCTGTCATTTTTTGCAAACACATCTTTTAAATACTCCCATAAGGTATTACTTACCTTCCTTGTCCTCGAGCTGCTTTTTGGCAAGTCCGAGCTCGTTCTCGGACTGCTCGAGGCTCTGCTTCAATGCACCAACCTCCGCAGTCAGTGCGGCAGAGGTCAGCAGCGCAGCCTGCATTCCCATATTGACATACTTATGTTAGACTCTTGCGTATATCTTTTTAGATCCTCAGTTCGGCTTTTTCTTTCCGAACACCAAACTAAGCATCAGGGGCTACTGTCTATGCGGTGATATTTTTATACATAACTCAAAGCCTGTTAGAAGGCTGGCGCAGGCTTCAGTCAGCCCGCTCTTGGCGGACTGAACCTTCTGGATCACCACACTCATAACAGTGCGGTGCTCCTCGTCGATGGAAGCGCCGTTAAGCGCCTCCATCAAATCATCCGGTGCCTTGGTTGGGCCGGAGGTGACGGCGTCGCAGCCTTGCCCTTCTTACGAAGGGGTGCGCTGTCGGACTCGGAACCACTGAAGGTTCGATGCGAGTCGGTGCAGGGCGGACTTGAAGCCCTTCGGGTTTTATCCCTTTGAGCCCGGTTCGGGAGGTCGCCTTGCGGCGCCTCGATAGCCACCTCCTCCTGGCTGGGCCCCTTTGGGACTCCACCCGGCGTCATCTGCGGCGGGGGAGGAGGCAGGCGGTCGGAAGTGAGGTGCTATTCACCTCCGGCGAATCGAGGAGCCGCTCGGCAATTGTCGAGCCCATCCTTGGGGGCTGCATGGTTATATCTGGCGTTATAGGATGCTGTGCGACAAATGAAACGCCACGAGTTATTCTGGTGTCCGGACACTTACGATCTCGCCAGGGGCTTGGCCCTTGGAGCCCACCCCTCTTCGCCGTCGTCGGCATTGGAGGTGTAGTCCGGAGGAAGGGTCCTTCCCTTATTGTACCCTCCGGCCTCCCCGGTGGGGGCGGCCTTCCTTTTCTTCTCTCCCCCCGCTGGGGGAGAGGCCTCTTTTTCCTCCTCCTCGTCTTCGCGGGAGGAGTCCGCCTCGGCGTCATCGGACGATGAGTCCGATAACACCTGGCGTCGGGAACTCCTTCGGGTTCCGTGGCCTTCTTCTTGGCCTTCTTTTCCGGCACCACGTGAGGTGCGGAACTAATAACCCGTCAATTGGGCGTCCGCTGGGTCTTCGGCAAGGGGCGGACGGTCGATCTGCCCGGGCGTCTTCAACCAGTCTGTCAAAGGTGAGGAGTTTTAGATCCGCATAGAATTAAACTATGGAAAAAGAGTCCCGTAAAGGTAAAATAACTTACCTCACGGCTTGATGCTGCGAGCTGAATCCGCGATCTTCCGTCGCGGATCACGGAGCTTCGGTGCTATGAACAGCACCTTCCGAGCGTCTTCGTGCGTAGTGTCGAAGAGCGGTTCAAATTCGGTGTTGTGCGGATCAAACTCCCACAAATTGAAGTCCCGTTGCTGGCATGGGAGAATCTAGCGGATGAGCATCCGTGGATTCGTTGACAAGCTTGATTCTTGTCCACCAGGTTTGGGACGCGGGTTTGGAGTCGGCCAGCTCTTCGAATTGCCCCACGTCGGGCCCGTCTCTTTCCATGAGGTGAGCCATGTGGGAAGCCAGATCGAATTCGGGGCCGCCGCCCATTGAGAATCGCGGCTCGGTGATATAGAACCACCCGATTGCCACCTTTATGGTCTCCACAAAGGAGCCCTCGAGCCATAGGACGTTGGCCATCCTGCCCACCATGGCGCCTCCGCACTCCGCTTGGCGGCCGCCCACTACCTTCGGTTTGACATTGAAGGTCTTCAGCCATAAGCCGAAGTGGGGCTGGATGCAGAGGAAGGCCTCGCACACGACGATAAACGCCGAGATGTTGAGGATGAAATTCGGGGACAGATAGTGGAAATCTAGGCCGTAGTAGAAAATGAGCCCCCGGACGAATGGGTGAAGTGGAAACCCTAGTCGCGGAGGGACTAGGGGAGGAACACCACCCTCTCATGTGGCCTAGGGGTGGGGATGAGTTGCCCCTCGTTGGGGAGCCTATGCGCGATGTCGCTGGACAAGTATCCGGCCTTCCGTAGCTTTTTGATGTGCCCCTCCGTGACGGAGTAGGCCATCCACTTGCCTCCCGCTCCGGACATGGTTGGAGAAGGTTGAGGTGGGATGTGTGGACTTGGGCGCTGGAGCTCGGGTGCCCGGAAATGGATAAGCAAAGGAGGAAGAAGGCGTGTGTGAAAAAGCGGATCCTTATCCCCTTATATGGACAGAGCTATGCGTCCCCACCGGCTTGATAAAACTCGCTTATCTCCCAAGCGCCATAATCAATGGCGCGGTTGGGTTACCCACGCCCGTATTGATGAGAATCCCGAAATAAGGGGACACGATCTCTACTTTGACAAAACGTGCCAAGGAAACTGCCTCTCTAAACGCGCTGAGGTTGCGCAGTAAAAACGATTCGAATAAAGGCTTGGCCGTGGTGTGATGTCATGCTGCGGGATACGTCAGCAGATTGAACTTAATGTAAATGTTATTCTCTCTCTGGCGTTATGTGGAACTTATTTTGCAGAGCGGACACTATCCTTGTGTTCAAAATCTTCTGAAGTATTCGGAGGAGGAACCCGCCTTGCAATGCCGAAGACAATATCGCGCCGGACCGTCGTCATTGAAGCCTGGTTCAGGGAGCTCTTGAGGAGTCTGGATTAGGGGTGTCCGGATAGCGGACTATGACCTTTGGCGGACTCTGGACTATGAAGATACAAGATTGAAGACTTCGTCCCGTGTCCGGATGGGACTTTACTTGGCGTGGAAGGCAAGCTTGGCGATACGGATATGTAGATCTCCTACCATTGTAACCGACTCTGTATAACCCTAACCCTATTCGGTGCCTATATAAACCGAAGGGTTTTAGTCCATAGGACGAAAAACAATCATACCATAGGCTAGCTTCTAGGGTTTATCCTCTCTGATCTCGTGGTAGATCTACTCTTGTACTACCCATATCATCAATATTAATCAAGCAGGAGTAGGGTTTTACCTCCATCGAGAGGGCCCGAACTTGGTCAAAAAAATCTTGTCCCTTGTCTCCTGTTACCATCCGCCTAGACGCACAGTTCGGGACCCCCTACCCGAGATTCGCCGGTTTTGACACCAACAACAAGCATCTCGGAGTTGGAATATATGCTTTGATGAGGTGATTAAAGCATGTGGTTTATACAAACTTTTGGAGAAGCCTGTATTTACAAGAAAGTGAGTGGGAGCTCTATAGCATTTCTAATATTATATGTGGATGACATATTGTTGTTTAGAAATGATGTAGAATTTCTGGATAGCATAAAAGGCACTGGTGGAAAAAAGGCCTTTGGTCGCGGTTCGCAACTGCCATTAGTCGCGGTTGGGCAACCGCGACCAAATAATCTTGCGACTAAAGCCCCCACCTTTAGTCGCGGCTGCTTAAGAACCGCGACTAACGGCCCGTCCACGTGGGCGCCGAGTGACCGTCAGGCGGAGGACCTTTAATCGCGGTTCTTCGCCAACCGCGACTAAAAGCCGCCACAGGTTTAGGGTTTTAGCCCCCCTAAACCTGTTTTCTGTTTAATTTGTATTGTTTTATTTCTTTTGTGCTTTATTTTAATTTTGAAGGAGTTTCATATATTCTACGGTACTACATACATGCATATGAATGTACAATTTCAAATAAATTTGAAATTAGAACCAAAAAGAATTCAAGAGGAATATACAATATATATTCAATATCATCGGATGACCATATACAATTTTGAACAAGTTTCCATACATGATTTAATGCATATAAAGTTCTCGTCCTCGTAATAGTGTTCTCCTTTAGGATGGAGGACTTCCTGCTGAACCATCCAGCTAGTTCCTCTTGAAGTGGTGGGAGCGAGCTTACGGACTAAGCATCATCCGGAGGTTATTCCTCGAGCATTGGTATCACTCGGAACCCGCTCAGAGGTGTATCTCGGATCATCTCCTGAACATAGTATCCACATAGATTGGTCTCCGGTGGCTGAATATCCCCAGCATTCTTAGCCTTTGACCTTTTGAATTCTAGCTCTTTTTGAATTCACCGACCTTTGTATCTCTGAACCGTCTCCAAACCCTACGAGGCAAAGAAAATTAAATGAACAAGAGAGTTATTAGTTACTTGATATTAGGAAATGAGCGAAATAGGCGATCGATATAGGCGCAAATGAATGAAAATAATTACTTCTGCAGCATTCTTCTCATGCCGCCCCAAAGCTTTGGATCCATATTGAGAGAGTCGTGGGCGAGACATTACGAGGTGTTAACTTTAATTACTAGCAGAATCCGGTGGAACCTGCGGACACGATACATGCACGATCGTCATGCATAACTCATCGATTAGCCGGCCACATACCATGCATGGAGTAAACAAAGAGAATGTGCTCAAGGCGAAACACTCACCCAAAATGGTAAGGAAATAGAATATCACTTTTGAGTTCCTGCTTTGTAAGAAACTGCCACAGGTCTGCCTCCACGTCGGCGGGGTGGCGGCTCCAACACATTTCCATTAACGATGTGTGGGTCAATGAACCCAACATCATGGATGTTCCTTACTCTGCATTCCTTAATCTTCATTCTGCATGTATAATAGCGGACACAACAATATAGTTAGGACATATATATAGTGCAGGCAATATGAGCGAGATGGGGTAGAAATTAATAAATCACTTACGAGCGTAGCAAGCGATGATAGATTTATCGAGCTCGCGCAGATTGAAAAGCTGGAACAATTCACTCAGTTCAATTTGTACATAGTAATGTTTGAAGTGATGCTCATGTCTAACTTCGCATAAATATATTCTTTGGCGTTTTTATTTTTATGTAACCCTTGTACCATTTCAGCAGACCTTTCATTTGTGGAGGTAGATCCTTTTCTCTGCGCAGCCTCGGCGAGAGGCCCATTCTTGACATATGTAATTACTACCTCCTTCATGGCGCCTCATCAAGGCCTAACAGTTCACGAAGAGTAATACCTAAGTTGGCGCTTGTTCTCGCTTTCGTTCTGATCAATCCCTGTGCTGCCGCAGCTTGTATGATCTCGGGGGCATCCGGACAGAAGGCTTCCACTATAAGCGGGGCAATCGATTGTTTACTTTGTTCCCCGAGCTGGGCAACTTGTTTCCCACTTTTTTTACTTTCGGCCTTCTCCCGCTCTTTGTTCTCCTTGAACATGAGTGCCTGCCTGCGAAGTTCACGTGCATAGTCGTTAGGCAGATTCTTGCGGCTTGGGGCGGTGTGCTCAAAATGACTTAGCCCACTTCTTTTGCTCATCGAGAAAATCTGGCTTGGGCTCGGGCTCTCTTTTCTTCTTGCAGTCCGCCTTCCATTTCTCCAAATCAGCAGCAGCGGCAGCGTCGACTTCCTCGGCACTCGTTCCCAAGGCCTTGTGGGAGAGGCTTGATGATGGCTCCGGTACCTTTGTGGTCTTAGGTACATAAGGGTCGGGTTAATAATCAGGACTGCTACGCTTCTTTGCGGAGGTGGATTAGGCGGCGTCGATCACCCGCCGGACGAGGGGGGCGGCGGCTGATCACCCGCCGGACGTTGTGGACTGAGGCGGCGTCGGTGGCGTGGCGGAGGTGTGGGTGAACCGCCACCACCACCACCACCACCACCACCGCCACCGCCACCACCGCCACCGTGAGGGGTGGACTTGTTGTCCTTGGCGCCTCGCTGGAAACTTGATAAACTTCTTTTGCCATAGAATGAAATGGCGCTTGACATCTCAAGTCTTTTCTCCCCTTGGTGTAGGAATGTCAATCTCAGGTCCTCAAACCCTTGGACTATGTCCTCCACCGTGACACGAGCATAGCCATCTTGAATGGGGTTGTTGTGGTGGAGTGCTCGAGTAAACATGGTAAAGCACTGCCGATGGCTACCTTCATGGACATGTTCCCGATAGGATAATACAGATGACATTCTTTCATCTCCTTTATATCGTCCACGGGGTAGCGAGGAGGCTCCGGTGCAGTAATTTCGACCACCGAGGCTCCGGTGCAGTAATTTCGACCACCGAGGCTCCGGTGCAGTAATTTCGATCGTCGGTGCATCTGCACCAGCGGTGGGGCCTCCGTGGAAGCCACACTGCTTCTCCGCTGCTGGCTTCGAGATCCATTGGATGATCTTCATGCTGCACCGAGCTGCATCTCTTTGACTACTAGTACACTCATGGTTTTCTTCATCACATCCATTTCCGATGCCTACCGCGCCACAACATCTGCTTCCCGATCCATCTTTCTCTTACGGCTTACGTAACCGTCACGGGTCATCGTGCAGGGAACCCTATTTTCCACGGAATGTGCCCCATGCCTCGTACGTCCTCCGTGTTCGAGATTCGAGGGCTTTTGTCGTAGCGTCGTTCTCTCTGTTGAACTTGATCTTCCCTGTTGAGCATCCTTCATTGCGTCAATAAGGGCTTGGGTGGGTTTAATTAATTTGCCCCGGTAAACACACTCCCCTGTCTCCGGGTTCAGCGTTCCCCCATGCCCGTACCACCAGCTTTTGGCCCTTGGGTCCCATCCCTCCGTACTGGGCCAGTTCCTCGCGCCCTCAGCTCGTTCTCCATCTTCTCCAACCTAGGCACCCAAATGCGATACCCTCCTGGCCCCATAACATGATTGTACTCCTTCTTAGCCGCATTTTCCTTATTTTTTCGATATTTGAATGAACTGCTCCGATTTCTTTTGCTTCACAAATTCTGGCCAATCATGTTTCAGTTTCTCATATTGTCCTTTGAAATCCGAGTCTTGTTCTGCTTGACAAAGTCATGGGCTAGATTTTGCTTGAATTTCGAATCGTAGGCCATCTTATGAAGAAGCGAACTGTTTGACTAGCCTCCTCCTCTCCTTGTTTTCCACAATCTTGTTACCCTCCTCATCGAATTTGTTGTATTCGGAGGTAGAGCGAAATGTTCCATAAGCTTCTTGAAGCAATCTTTTTTGTTCTCTTATCGACAAAGTGAAACCATCAATTCGTGCCTTCTTTGGCTCATTCCACTCTGGGCGGTGATCGAGGCGTTGTCTCTAACAATGGCTCGCATTGGTGACAAACTTGGTGGCGTTCTTGCGGGGCTCCGGTGACCTGCGGTTGCCTTGTCGACAACCTCGATGGTGCATGTTTCTCCTTGTTTCATCGTCTTGGTTGCGCCGCGCTTTGACGGCGTACTCGATTGTTTGACGATCCGGCGAGGCTAAAATAAGAAAAGAGAGTCGCGCGCATTAGTACACACATATTTATTCAAATCAGTTAGTTTGTATCACGGAGGCTCAATGTATATATATACCTCGGCGCGGAGGTGGTTGCTACTTCCATTTGAAGATAAATCGTTTATCGGCGTTTGTTAAACATCATCTTCTTGTGGCGCCCTTCATCTTCACCGTCAAGGTTCAGATAAGAAGAGATATCATCTTCTTCTTCTCCGGTCGGCACATATAGAATATCGCCGTTTATGATGCGAACATATGTGCTTCACCGTCCGGATCATAGTTGTCCATAATCGGGTCAGCTCTATAAATCGCCATTATGTGATCCTGAAAACATGTAGTAAAAACAAATTAATTAAGTGAAGAAGAGGCGGTGGCGAAAGGCGGTGGCAAAAGGAGGCGAGGAAGGGGTGGGAGAGGGTGTCGCGGTAGAAGCCTTGAGGCAGGCGGCGGGGCAGCGGCGTCACGGAGAGGAGGCGAGACAACACACATGTATAACCCTCCGCCCCTCTCGATCCCAAAAAAAAACACCGCGCGCATCGCCGCCCCCCTCGCCGCCCCCTCGCCGCCCCCTCCATTTTATTTTTTTGTTTTTCTTTGGCCGGTTTTCTGTTGTTTTTTGTTTTTTCACTTTATATGTATTTTTTGATTTTATTTATCTTTCAAATTTCGTCAAATTTTCTTATAAAATTCTAAATTGTTTGAACTTCCTTAAATTGACAAACTATTTCAAGCTGTGAACTTTTTCCGATTCAGACACTTCTTTTTCCAAAACCGTGAACTTTTTTCAAAATCCTGAACTTTTTTAAAAAATCGATGTACATTTGAAAGAAAATCAAATTTATGTCAAACTTGATGAACTTTTATTTCCAAAATTTATGATCTTTTTCATGGCTGATCAACTTTTCAAATTTGTGAACATTTTAAAATTGAAGAACTTTTTGTAATTCCTGAACCATTTTAAAAATTGAAGAATTGTTCATTCTGTGAACTTTTAAAAATTGATGAACCGAGGCGGTCGGCGTTGAGGCGGCGAGGAGGCCCCCTCACGTCTTTGGGCGGCGAGGGAGGCGGTCGGCGTTGAGGTTGAGGCGGCGAGGTGGCGATCCGAGGCCAGCCCGGCGTCGAGGCGAGGCGAGGCGAGGCGTCGAGGCGAGGCGACGGGCGGCGGCGTCGAGGCGAGGGACGGTGGCGGCGTCGAGGCGCGGCGAGAGGCGAGGCGAGAATCGGAATCGGAGAAGGCGAGAATCAGACCTTGTATTTATAGCCCCCCCTTTAGTCGCGGTTGGCGCGACCAGCGACTAAAGGTACCCTTTAGTCATGGTCGCCTGCCCATCCGCGACTAAAGGGTTTTTAGCGAGTTTTTGCGTTCCGCGCCCCCTTTAGTCGTCGCGGTTGGGGAGGCGACCAGCGACTAAAAGGTAACCTTTAATCGCGGTTGGTGCGGCCAACCGCGACTAAACGCCCTTGAGTTTAGGGTTTTAGCCCCCCAAACCTGTTTTCTGTTTAATTTGTATTGTTTTCTTTTTAATTTGTATTGTTTTCTGTTTAATTTGTATTGTTTTATTTCTTTTGTGATTTATTTTAATTTTGAAGGAGTTTCACATATTCTACGGTACTACATACATGCATATGAATGTACAATTTCAAACAAATTTGAAATTAGAACCAAAAAGAATTCCACAAGTTCTTCCGGCCGCCTCTGTCTTCCCACAAGTTCTTCCGGCCAGTCTTCCCTTGATTCTTTCCGCCTATGTCTTCCGCCATTTCTTCAAGCCTCTATCTTGGCGTGTCGATGCTCCTTTTATAGGCGCAGCGCGCTTCTGCTTTGTCTTGTTCCTCCGGCAGGCGTAAATGCGCTACCCAGCGTCTGTCTAACCTTTAGTTCGGTTGCACCAACCAGCGGGACTAAAAGTTAGATGACCAACTCTGGATTCCTCTTCTTCCGCCATTTCTTCCCTGTCTTCCGCCTCTTTCTTCCGCCACTTTCTTCCCGCCTCCTGTCTTCCGCTCCCATTTTTCCGCCATTTCTCACTACATATATGTAGCCCGGCTTGGCCAGCATTATCACATCTCTACAATCTCTCATCACTCTCTCATGGCTTCCACCGCACCCTCTAACCTACCAGCAGGTGGAGGAGCTTTGCGCCTCGAACTACCCTTGTCCACGGGCTACGCGTCCCCACCGGCTGGAGCCTAAGCGCCCGGCGTGCAGTCCCTCCGTCCCTCGGTACTGCTGCGCCGGCGGCCATCACGAACCACTACTACCTCGACCTCACGCGAGCAGCGGATGAATCCCGGCATCCCGATAACCAGCATACTTGGGGCGCCTTCTTCATCAATCGGCGTGAGAGGCGCTCGCCGGTATGAGGAGGGCGGTCTGCCTCTGGGAACTTCCACGAGGCGGCCGTCGGCTATGGTGGTATGGCGGACTCTGCGGCGTCATGGACTACATCACGGCCAGCGATATCCCCGCCTGCGCTACCCTCGATTCGAACCACGGCGCCGCCCGGCAAGCGGCGGCGGCGGCAGCGGCGACAGCAGCGGCGGCGGCGGCGGCAACAGAAGCGGCGACTACCGTACAACGGCGGCGGCTATGAAGACTACGGTATGCATATTATCGCCTAGGAAGGTATGACTAAATCACTCCAAATTTCATGTATCATCGGTGGTATCTCGAATCATTGAAAATGGACACCAAACACATCACGGGTAATATAATTCACATGATCCATTCAACAAAGTTTGGTACAATAAATTATTACATCATTTCTTCCTTGTGTCCCTGCTTGCTTACGATTGTGCCGTATCCATGGAGCATCCTCATCATTTAACTTAATGCTTGGGTGGGTGTTCACTTTGAAGGCGCAATTTCAGCAAACATATTATAATCTTGACATATCATCTTGTCCTCCACTCCCACGATGTTTCTTTTCCTGAAAGAACAATGTGGCGCTTTGAATCATCGCATGATGTCTTGATCGTTTTCTTATCTTTCCGTTTCCTCGGTTTGCTACTCATGTCCTTCACATAGAAAACCTGGCGACATCTTTCGCTAGGGCGAATGGTTCGTCAAGGTAACCAAGATTGTTGAAATCCACCATTGTCATTCCGTATTGCTGGTCACCTTTACCCCACCTCCTGTTAGCTTGAACCATTTGCACGGAACAAAGGGACCTTAAAGGAGGTCCATACTCAAGTTCCCATATCTCCTCTATGTAACCATAATATGTGACCTCTTGCCCATTCTCGGTTGCTGCATCAGCGGACACCACTGTTTTGGTTGGTGCTCTTTTTATCTTAGGCGATCGTGTAAAATGTATTCCCATTTATCTCGTACCCTTGGAAAGTCGTTATAGTCGAAGATGGTGTCTTGGCCAACATGTACAGCTGATCTACAACATCATTGTCATTCATTAAATGTTTTCTCAACCAACTGCCAAAAGTCTCCATGTGGGCCTTCCTAATCCAGGATTCGAGGCTTCCCGGGTTGTCGAGCGTAAAATATTCTTGTGTTTCTCAAAATGCGGAGCCACCAAGCTGGAATTGGTCGATCTGATGTGGTGTGCTTGATCGGAGAATGGCCGTCCATACATATCGTTGATTTCCTTCCGATCGTGCCTTTTCCATAGTCTCCCCTCATGCAGCGATCGAGGAAGACCAATCGGCTTAAGGTCAGGAACAAAGTCAACACAAAACTCAATTACCTCCTCATTTCCATAGCCCTTGGCGATGCTTCCTTCTGGCCTATGCGATTCTGAACATATTTCTTTAATACTCCATGAACCTCTCGAAGGGAACATATTGTGTAGAAATACAGGACCGAGCGAAAATCTCTTGACTAGGTGAACCAGGAGGTGCGTCATAATATTGAAGAAGGATGGCGGGAACACCAACTCAAAGCTGACAAGACATTGGATCACATCGTTCTGTAACCGTGGTAGAACTTCTGGATTGATTACCTTCTGAGAGATTGCATTGAGGAATGCACATAGCTTCACAATGGCTACTCGAACATTTTCCGGCGAGAGCCCCTCAAAGCAATCGGAAGCAATTGCGTCATAATCACTTAGCGATCGTGAGACTTCAGGTTTTGGAACTTTTTCTCTGCCATGTTTATTATTCCCTTTATATTGGGCGAGAATCAGACGGGACCTTCATCTGCTCGGGCATTCAAAAAGATGACCTTCTCTTCTTTGGTGAGCATAGCTGCACGACCTTGAAACCATTCGGATGCGGTCATCAGGGTCTTTCAAGCGTTGCTGGTCTGCCGTGCTTCCTTTGTATCATTTGTCTTCCCATACCGCCCAAGAAGCTTAGGAGGTTCACGCAAATATTCTTAAATAGCGTGCATCACGTCGATTGCAGAGCGGACATCTAGGACTTTCCAATATTCTAGCTCCCAGAATATAGATTTCTTCTTCCACATGGCTGCGTGCCCGTCAGCTCCCTTCGGAACTGATTGTCCGCCAGGCCTTTGGTCGCGGTTCACTTCCAGAACCGCGACTAAAGGTCCCATTAGTCGCGGTTCCTACAGCTTCGCGACTTATGGGCTGGACGGAAGCCTGTTTTTCCACCAGTGAGGATACTTGAATAAGAGTTTTACAATGAAAGACCTCGGTGAAGCTGCTTATTAATTGGGCATCAAGATCTATAGAGATAGATCAAGATGCTTGATAGGACTTCCAAAAAGCACATACCTTGATAAAGTTTTGAAGAAGTTCAAAATGGATCAGTCAAGAAAGGGTTCTTGCCTATGTTACAAGGTGTGAAATTGAGTCAGACTCAATGCCAAACCACTGCAGAAGATAGAGAGAAAATGAAATTCATTCCCTATGCCTCAGCCATAGATTCAGGTATGCTATGTTGTGTACCAGACCTGATGTGTGCCTTGCTATAGGTTTAGAAGGGACATACCAAAGTAATCCAGGTGTGGATCACTAGACGACGGTCAAGAACATCCTGAAATAGCCGAAAAGGACTAGGGATATGTGTCGGTGTCAAAACCGGCGGATCTTGGGTAGGGGGTCCCGAACTGTGCGTCTAAGGCTAATGGTAACCGGAGACTGGGGACACAATGTTTTACCCAGGTTCGGGCCCTCTCGATGGAGGTAATACCCTACTTCCTACTTGATTGATCTTGATGATACGAGTATTACAAGAGTTGATCTACCACGAGATTAGAGAGGCTAAACCCTAGAAGCTAGCCTATGGTATGATTGTTGATGATCGTAAGTCCTACGGACTAAACCCTCCGGTTTATATAGACACCGGAGGGGGCTAGGGTTACACAGAGTCGGTTTACAAAGGAGGAGATCTACATCCGGATCTCCAAGCTTTCCTTCCACGCCAAGGAGAGTCCCATTCGGACACGGGACGAAGTCTTCTATCTTGTATCTTCATAGTCCAACAGTCTGGCCAAAGTATATAGTCCGGCTGTCCGGATACCCCCTAATCCAGGACTCCCTCAGTATCCCCCGAACCAGGCTTCAACGACGATGAGTCCGGTGTGCAGATTGTCTTCGGCATTGCAAGGCGGGTTCTTCTCCAGGTCCGGCGCACCGGTTGTAGCAAATAGTGTCCGGCCTCCCCATAAGGTTGTACTCCTCGGCTTCTGTGCTTCAATAATGGCCACCTCCACGTGTCGATCGAAGACGAGGGGCCGGGGCATTTTTTCATTTAACACCCTAATCCCGTAGGTGAGCCGTCTATTTGAGGAGACGAGGATCTTCAGATCCAAATCACACCATCTTCCCTCGAGTAAGCATTCGGAGCACGCCCAAAAGAGGCCATCCCATCATGACCAGTCGCCGCAGCCCTGCTCGCCGCTCCCCCAGCTCGAAGCCAGGGGATTGGGAAAAGTGTTCCATCTCTCACAGCCGCCTAATAGAGCTGCAGACCAAAGGGTTTCTTCCTCCCGCATACATGGTCCCTGTCCGATCCGGAATAGCCACCTATAATGGCGGGGAGAAAGCGGAGAGATTCCCCAACCCTTCTTTGGGGGAGCGGGTATGCCTTGTCCCTTATCTGCTAAGAGGGGTCGGGTTTCCAATCCACCGTTCCTCCGTGGGCTCCTAGAGTTTTACGGTCTCAAGTTGCATAATCTTACCCCCGCCTCCATACTGCACATTGCAGGCTACGTTGCCCTCTGCGAGCTGTTCCTCGGCTGCGAAGCTCATTTAGAGCTATGGAAGAGGTTATTTTGCCTCGTCCCACGCAACCAGGAGGGATCTATATATCAAGTTGTCGGGGAAGCTGATCGTGACCCACGAACACCTATGGGACCGGCTGACCGAGTCCCTTTTGGTTCGGTGGGGGGGGGGCGGAGATTGCACGAAGAGAAGATCGAGCCGATGCACACGAGCAGTTTACCCAGCTTCGGAGCTCTCCGGAGAGATAATACTCCAACTGCTGCTTGTCTAATTATCTTGTGTTCTTTCTAGGGAGCAATGAGAGCTACAAAACCTAGCTTGAGTGTCTCTAGTCTCGAATGAGTCGAACCAGCCGAACCCCTTCTACGTTGCGCATGGGCCTCCTTTTATAGGCTCAAGGGGTCACCAACAGGTGGCAACGTAGACAAGGTCAAAAATGGGAAAATGAGTTGCGGTTGGTACAACTACTTTGTACAGTGTATTCTACCTAACTCTGACGACAAGGGACAAAAGCAATAAATGTCTGTCCATGTCGCCTAAACAGTGTAGAAAGGGACAGTCAGGGGCGCCACCGCTTGCCACGATGGCACTCCTATCTGCGCCGCTTACCGCTGCTCTCCGCTGGCTGCACAGCCTCTTGACACGCATGCCTGAGATGGTCCCATGGCGAACGTTGGTGGATGAGTTGGAGCGGAGATGAAGAGAGGTTGCCTGCCGCGGAAAGTGCCTTGCCGCGGCTGAATCCTTGCCGCGCCCGGAAGCTTGTCGCTCACCAAGCCTTCCCGGCAAGCTCCTCTTGCCGGGGTCTTGTCTTCTGCGGGCCTTGAGTGGCCTTCCCGGCAAGCTCCTCTTGCCGGGGCCTTGTCTCCGTGGCTTAAATACTTTGTTCTTGAATGGTACCAAGGGAACTACGGAGGACCTTGGCGGTCACTAGGCAAGCCTTGCCGCGGGGTGCTGCGACTGCCCGTGCACGAGTTCGGGATACTAGGGGACCCCTACTCTAGTACACCGGCAGAGCCCTGGGCACAGGCCACCTGCAGTGCAGCGCTGTTGGGCCAGGGCCAAAAGCAGTCTGCAGCACGCGGCCTAGATCACGCCATTACTTGCTCCGGACCCACCACGTCCCCCACGAGCAGCCCGCGTTGAGCGTGGCGTCGTGGGAGAGATCGTGGGGGCTTTCTTTAATTGGAAGCGGGCGTCGCCCCTCTCCCTCCTTATAAGCAGGGGAATCGGGGAAGGTCGCCCACCTCGCCATTGCTGTCCCATCTTGAAAACCACCGTCGCTCCTCCTTCTTCTCTAGTCAGGAGAGCGGCGCGCATCCATCGCCACCAGCGCCATCAGCGCCGTCGGTCTCCTCCACCACCTCCGCCATGGCTCGGCCGACAAGGGAAAGGCGTGAAGTCGACCAGCGCAGCGGCTCATGGCGCTGCGAAAGGGCAGAGCCCTCTTCCCTCCCAGCTCGGCCTTAAAGGAGGCGGGGAGGCTACTACCTCTTCTGGTCGGCGGAGGCAGGCGCATCCAGCGCTGAAGGTACTCTCCGCTGCGCGCCGAGTCAGCTTGGCGGGTACCCTTCTTGGCGCTCTTCTTCTATTGCGGGCTCTGCCGCCCTTCTCTGAGTTCTTTGCGATATCATGAACACCTCGGGTTTCGCCTCCTTGATTTCACCCCCAGCGCTGTCACGACCATGGCGGTTTCGCACCTCTGCGAAAACTTTGTCGGAATCCACCAAATGTAGCCCTTTTACGCCACTTCTTCATGCAGCGTCGAGAGAGAGCCACTTGCGGAGGATTGCTTGGATCTCCGGGATCGGCAAGAAAGAATCCTATCTGGAAGGAGGCGCGCGAGCAAGTGGGAGAGTGGAGAGCCGATTGGTGTTGGATCATAGAGGAGAACCGCAGCCCTTCACTGCCCGGCGCCAAACTCCCATAGTCTTGGCGGCAGCGATTGGAGCAACTTGGCGGGAGGATGCTAGGTTGAAGATAGCTGTGACCGGATCTTGCGCCTCGGGCTTGCGGACTCACCGTAAAGCGCGGTTGGCGCGAATTTCGCCCGCCGCGCGCATCTCCCTTGCGAGAGAGGAGGAGACCTGCTTGGGAGTTCCAAAACCGGCGGATATCATGAGGTTGCGCCGGGCCTCAACTGGAATTTCACTGTCTTGGAGTTGGGCGCAATGCTTACGGAGTTGTTCAAGCATGATCCTGATCACCCGAATGGTTCATGTTGCCAAGGAGTCGTTCCTTTGTGCAACAATTCTTCGCTCGACCGCATCCAGCGCCATGATGCCCTTGTGCGATTCACATGGGATCGTTCCAACTGGCAAGAGCTGCAGACTGACGTCGTGCAGCAGTTCTTGATAGCTTGGTAGAAGTGCCGATCCAGCCCGAAAGCGAAGTGGCTCACCAGCGACACCACCGGCGCCGAGATGCAGCGCATTGCCACCGGTGGAGGCGGCAGCAGCTGCTGCCATTGGCGGTCGGGTTCAGCGTGGAGGAGGCAGAGGCAGCAGAGGCGGCAAGCCTTACCGTCGAGAGGAGTTTGCGGCGAGGAGGAGCAGGCCAAGCCGAAGTTGAGCCGAGCAAGTCCGCGGCGCCTCCTCCACCTTCAAGTAGCTTGCATGGCCGGAGCCCGCAGCCCTACCAAGAAGGCGTCTCCACAAGGTCGAGAAGTAGCCGGGCAGCAGGCAGGGCCAACAGCATGCGCCGTGCGGCCCGCTCCACCACAGCAAGCACTGTTGCGAGGGAGGCGCCCCACTGCTGCAACAAGCGAGGCGGGATCTTCTCGGGCCACCGCTGCCACCCCGTAAGCGGTCAAGAGAGCCCTCCTCCGCCTCTTAGCACCGGAGGCGAGCGAATTTGATCTCTCCGCGCTCAGCTCCGACGAGGAAGAAGAAGAAGAGTAAGTCTCTATGATGTGCTTGTATTTCTTCAATTTGGTTGCCTTATCTTGTATCTGATTTGCTTCATTCTGAACTCTTTCCTTTTCAGGGCGCTGGTCCAGAGAGCGTCGAAGAGAGCCAAGACCCCGGTGGTTGTCATCGAAGATGATCCCCCCGTGGCAACAGGAGGTGCATCTGAGACCCCCTTGCCGGACCCGGCAACCCTTACTCAAAGCAGCCCCCAGCACAGCCCCCAGCGTAAGTACATGGTTTATTTCTTATGGTTAGCTGTGCATGGGTGCTCCTTCTTTACTGATATCTGACTTGTTGATTTGTGCGGGAGCGAGCAGCCTCATCGGGAGGGCCGGAAGTCGCTCCCGAAATACCATCTGCTTCAACTCACGCCGCCAAGGGGAATTCCCGGCAATGGGCAGCTCTCCGGCAAGGGATGCTTCTCAGAGCAAGGGGCAGCGCCGGCGATCCTCCGGTGGTTGAGACCCATGACCCTGAGACCCTATCGCAGGTAATCCCTTTAGACCGAAAATTTCCCTTGGGCTCTTTTTCTTCTGTTTTTCTTTTCGAACATTTGCTTGACTGTTCTTTCTTTTTCTGATCGTCAGATCCATCTGCCGGAGAGCCGATGGAGACTGAGGTCGCCGGCGAGGAGGACGCGCGCGGCGATACTCACGACGTCGCTGCCATGGAGGAAGAGGCTGGCGCCGATGGGTCCGCCGGCGAAGAGGCCGCCAAGGCTGCCGCGCAAAAGGCTGGCGAGGGTCAGCGATCGTCTTGGCGACCCGAGGCCGCAGGAGTGCCAGCGCTACACCGACCGCCGATCCCTCCGCCACCGATCAGCGTCGGGCTCGAAGAGCCCCGGCCGGCGCCTATCTGAAGGCGGCGGCGGCGTCTTCATCAAGCTCCCACAGGCGTCGAGCTCGAGGCGCTGGTCAAGGGAGACCTTTGACAAGAGCTGCTCGCCTCCGCTGGGCTGTCGCTGGTTGTGCGTAAGCAAGCAGCGGCGGCGAGTCTCGAGGAGCAGCTGCTTGAAGAAGCTGTTATCGCTCTACCGCGCCCGACAAGCCAAGCTGGAGTCGGGAAGCACTTGTCGCGAGGGGGGCGGACATGGAGAAGCTTGAGAAGAGCTCCGGGCGCCAATCAAGAAGCTCTCGAATGTAGCGTAAAAGCGGAGCAACTCTCCGAAGCGCACAGCCTTCATCCTTGAGAAGGCTGAGGTCGAGGAGCAGCAAAGGCTTGCGGCGAGAAGCTATCTGCGCAAGAAGGCGAGTGGCGCAGCGGAAAATCAACCTTGACAGCTATGAGGAAGAGCTTTGCTGAAAGCAATCACTTGGCGGAGCTCTCAAGGGCGCTGCCGCAGCTGCCGAGGCCGCCAGAAGGAGTTGGAGACAAAAGTGGCGTGGCTGGAGGCGGTCTGCAGAAGAAGCGGCGAAGAGCTTGCGGCGCTGAAGCACTGGCCGAAAAGACGCCTACACTCTTGGCGAGTTGCAGGGCCGTCTCGCTGAGAGGATCAAAGAGCTCGATGCCGCCAAGGACTCCAAGGCAGATCTTGAGCTGAAGCTGACCACCCTGATGGAGACGCTGGCTGGCGCCAAGGAGCGGGAGGTGGCCGTGTTGGAGACAATCAGGACCAACGAGGAGCTGCTGACGAGTGCCACGACTGCCCAGAACACCTTCAGAGAGAACGTGATGCACTGGACGGAGGGTCTTGTGGATACTGCCGCCGCCATCGACAAGGAGCTGATGGAGCTGGGGATGGTGGATCTTGGGTACTCTACCGACGAGTGCCTCCAACCCAGCGCCAAGCTCAGCCTGTTCCTCAAGGGCATGGTGACGGCTCTCCAGCGGCTCCGGGAAGAGATCCCGAAGCAGCTGGCCGAGGAATCGCGCCAGATCTGCGCAGGAGCCCTCCAAAAGGTGTTGATGAAGGTGGCCTTCCGCAATCCAGGCCTCAACCTCAACGGCGTCCTACGATCATTGCCGCCAGATGCCGATGTGGAGGCGCTCAAAGCCCTTGTCGCACCCATTGTGGACAAGGTGGGCAAGATCAAGCGGGTTGATGGCGACCGCGTAGACTAGGTCGCCAAATTTATCTTTCCCTTGTCGCTGTTGATCATGTTTAGGAGAACAATTTATTAGATCTGCGACAAGTTATTTTGTAATATACTCTATCTTAGGCAACGATCGCAATGTTATTTCCTTTACTTGATTCCTTCCTTTGTATGTTTGTGCCCTATGCTTTCAGGAAACTTGTCGGCGCGGGCACCTTTGCCGCGAGCGCTGAGTGCGGAACGTCAGCAGCTTGCTGGCGGCGCCGCTTCCGACAAGCAACCTTGTTGCAACTAGTTGCAGCTCACTTAAGTTGTTGAGCGGACTCGAAACAAAGTAAGGGCGCAAACTAGCTACGAGTCGGTTCTTCCGCGCACAGGTTTTCCATACAAAGTACTATCGTTCGAGGAAGATAACTTAAAAAATTTAAAAACTGATTGCTCAAACTTTGGCAACTTAGCTTTTCTGTCGTTTGCTTCCCGGCAAGGCGATACTTCCTCGAGCGACGCTTGGTGGCCCACACCATTATCTTCTCCTTCCCCCCGGCTAACTTGTGGGTGGATGAACCTTCCTTTCTTTGAGAAAGAGAAAGAAGAGAAAATAAAGTTATGGAGCCTTGTGGCTCGTTATTGCTTACCGGGTGTGGATGCTGCACAAAATGTTAGATAACACATGCAAAAAGGATTATGAAAGCATGTAGTTGACAAGTTGTGCGCAACACATGAGCTTTACTTATGCACGGGGTCTGCGCCCGGCTTTGTACAAAGGATTACATGCAACATCGGCAAGACTTGTACAAAAGGTGGTTGCCGGAACAGGTTCCGGCAACCGCGCCCTATGGGTAAAACATACGAAGATGCTCAATGTTCCAGGAGTTGCTCACCGGAATGCCATCTTCGGTCTCAAGGCGGACAGCGCCAGGCCTAGTGACTCGTTTCACCCGATAAGGGCCTTCCCACTTCGGCGTCAACTTGTTGGAATTCTTGGCGGATTGAACGCGCCGAAGAACAAGGTCGCCTTCCTCGGAACTTCTAGCACTAACTTTGCGGCTATGGTAGCGGCGCAAAGCTTGCTGGTAACGAGCAGCTCGTACAGCGGCCTGAAGACGGTCCTCCTCAAGGAGCAGCGCGTCATCTTATCGCAGCTGCTCTTGCTCAAGCTCATCATAAGCGAGTACTCGAGGTGACCCGTATACAAGTTCCGTGGGGAGAACTGCCTCTGCTCCATAGACTAGAGCGAAAGATGTCTGGCCAGTGGCTCGATTTGGCGTCGTCCTGATCGACCAAAGAACCACCGGCAGCTCCTCAATCCAGTTTCTTCCGCAATTGTGCAGCCTGTCGAAAGTTCTGGTCTTGAGTCCTCGCAGCACTTCAGCGTTTGCCCTCTCTTCTTGACCGCTGCTTCTCGGATGAGCAATGAATAAAGCAGACCTTGGCACCAAGATCTTGGGCGATTGCATGAAGGTGCGATCGTGAATTGTGTGCGTTGTCGGTGATGATCCTGTTAGGAATCCCAAAGCGGCAAACAATTGACTGAAGAACTTGATCGCTTGTGTGCTGTCACCTTCCTCATCGCTTCCACTTCCGCCACTTTGTGAACTTGTCGATTGCTGACGTACAAGTACTCAAAGCCCCGACAGCTTCGGGAAAGGGGCCGAGGATGTCGAGCCCCAGACGAAAATGGCCAGGATAAAGGGATCGTCTGGAGAGCTTGAGCTGGCTGGTGTATATGCTTGGAATGGAACCGCACGCTTCACACTTGGTTACTTGTGCATTTGCATCACGGAGGGCTGTCGGCGGAAGAAACCTTGCGGAAAGCTTTGCCGGCAAGTGCTCTTGCGCCAATGTGGTGACCACATATGCCTCCATGTATCTCTACCAACAGCTTCTGTCCATCTTCCCGGTGAATACACTTCAATTTCACACCGTTGAGTCTTCTTCTGTACAGCATGCTGTCGACAAACTGGTACATACTTGACTGCCGGGCTACTCTCTCCGCTTCTTCTTACTCTTCGGGAAGTTCTCCTGTCTGAAGGAAATGGACAATCTGTTGTGCCCATGCTGGAGCTTGCGGCTCGACAACAAGGAGTAAAGGCACATCTACTGCTGCGGGAACATCCGCTTCTACGGCAAGAACCTGCGGCTCAGCCGGAGCTTGATGTTCCCCGACAAGCTTGCCGGAGCAAAACTTGTCGGGAGCGTCTGCTTCAACGAAACAAACCCTAGGGCTTGTCGGAGCAGACTGCTCCTCAGCATTTTTGGTGTTGACCCTGGGGACCTTCGCGGCGGCGGCTTCGGGTAGCTCGGCCGGGAAGTAGTCACCAGAAATCAACTTCCTCTTCTTATTCTGTCCAGTTGATGGTGTTACAGTCGGTCGAGTCAACTTGAGCACAAAAATCCCTGGTTCCACAGGTAACTTGAGTGCGGCGCACTTCGACAGGCCATCAGCAATATCATTCTGAGCTCTTGGAACATGTTCCATTTGTAGGTCGTCAAAGTGCTCTTCTAGCTTTTCACCTCATCAACGAGGCTTCCATCAACGGACTCGATAATCTTTGTTTACTTGGCGGACGACAAGCCGCGAGTCACCCGACAATGAGCTTCTTGATCCCAGTGTCTACTGCGATTCGAGACCGGCAAGCAAACCTTCATACTCTGCATTGTATTGTTTGTCGCTTGCTCCTTGGGAAAGTGCATTTGGACTATGTACTTGAGGTGCTCTCCCGTGGGTCCGACGAGCAGCACGCCAAGACCGGCGCTTTGCAGCGAGAAGGCACCATCAAAGTACATCAGCCACTCTTTACTTGCTTCCTTGACCGGGATGCTCATCTCTGGAATTTCTTCATCTTACGTTGGTGTCCATTCTGCTATGAACTCTGCCAACGCTCTGCTTTGGATAGTTGAAGTGCTTTCAAACTTGAGGCCAAAGCTTGACAGTTCTAGTGCCCACTCAACAATCCTTCCTGTTGCTTCTGGATTTTGCAATATCCTCTTCAGGGGAAAACGAGTGACGGCTGTTATCTCATGTGCTTGGAAGTAATGGCGCAGCTTTCTCGAGGCCATGAGGAGGCCGAAATGTAATTTCTGCACACCGGAGTACCTTGACCTAGCTCCCTGTAGAAGGGAACTGACAAAGTACACTGGGCGCTGCACCATCCTTTTCTGCATCTTCTTGCAATCCTGCGCATATCCGTCCTTGTCGGGACCAGAGCTTGTCGGTGAAGCCCCCTGCTTGTTGCTGGATGCATCTGCCTTGGTTGCCGGCTCATCATCTGCCTCCCTTTCCGCTACTAACGCAGCACTAACCACTTGATTGATTGCCGCTATGTATAACAACAACTTTTCTTGTGGCCTAGGTGCGACAAGTATTGGAGTGGAGGACAGGTACCTCTTTAAGTCCTGCAGCGCAGCCTCCGCTTCGGGAGTCCATTTCATTGGACCTGCCTTTTTCAAAATCTTGAAAATGGCAGGGCGCCGCCAGCAGACCTAGAGATAAACCTGCTGAGAGCAGCCACACAACCGGCAAGTCTTCGTACATCCTTGACGCGCTTTGGTGCTTCAATCTGCTCAATGGCCTTGATCTTGTCGGGATTGGCTTCAATTCCCCGCTGAGACACGAAGAACCCGAGAAGCTTGCCGGAAGGGACTCCGAACACGCACTTCTCGGGGTTGAGCTTGAGGTTGATCTTGCGTAGATTTGCAAAGGTCTCATCTAAATCTTGAACCAGAGTTGCCCTGTCCTTGCTTTTGACCACTATGTCATCCATGTAGGCTTCTACATTTATGTGCATTTGGGGCTCAAAAGAGTCATGGACTACTCTTGCGAACGTTGAACCAGCGTTCTTTAACCCAAAGGGCATCCGTACAAAACAGTATGTGCCACATGGGGTGATGAACGCGGTTTTCTCTTCATCCTCTTCTACCATGAAGATCTGATGATATCCTGAGTATGCATCAAGAAATGAAAGCAAATCACATCCAGCCGTGGAGTCAACAATCTGGTCGATGCGCGGTAAGGGAAATGGGTCTTTGGGACAAGCTTTATTAACATCTGTGAAGTCGATACAGAGTCTCCATTTCCCATTTGCCTTGCGTACAACTACAGGATTGGCCAACCACGTAGGATGGAGTACTCCTCTGACAAGGCATGCTGTTTCCAATTTCTTGATCTCTTCTGCAATAAATTCATGGCGCCCAACGCCGCTTCTCGACTTTACGCTTGACGGGCCGCTACCGAGGACAGACAGCTAAGTGGTGCTCAATTACTTTCCAGGAACACCGGGATGTCGACGGTTGCCATGCAAACACGTCGACGTTCGCCCGCAGGAAAGCAATGAGCACGCCTTCCTATTTAGGGTCGAGAGTGGCACTGATCGTGAAGGTACCACCAGTGCCGTCTTCCTTGACGGACACCTTCTTGGTCTTCAGTGGAGCTGCCATCGTCTTCTTGCACTTGCCGGTGGAGCTCGATGGTGCGTCCTCAACGGTAGCGCAGCACTCCGAAGAGGTGCGCTTGCCGGAGTGGGCATCAGAGCTCTTGCCGGACAAAGTGGTCTTCTTCTTCCCCCCGGGAGCTTCAGCGGCAAGTGATTTGCTATCTGTCGCAGCTGCTACCTCCCGGTAAATCTTGTCGGCGCAGATAAGAGCATCTTTCTTGTCGCAATGAACAGAAATGACACTTATCGGGCCTGGCATCTTGAGAAAATTGTATGCATAATGAGAGGCTGCCATGAACTTGGCGAGTGCCGGACGGCCAAGTATCCCATTATAAGGCAATGGAAAATTAGCAACGTCGAACGTGACTCTCTCAGTTCTGAAGTTTAGCTCGCTGCCAAATGTTACCGGCAACGTGATCTTCCCCTTCGGCATGCTCCTTCCTGGATTGATTCCTTGGAACGTGCCAATCTCTTTGAGCTTGCTGTCAGGGATTTGAAGCTTTTGGAGCACTGCGGAGGAGATCAGGTTTAAGCCGGCCCCGCCGTCAACTAGCATCTTGGTGACCTTGAGGTTACGGATAGTTGGTGAGACCAACATCGGCAAGCACCCGACCGCAGTTATGCGATCAGGGTGGTCCTCAATATCAAAGATGATAGGCGTGCTGGACCACTTCAGAGGCTTGCGTGACTCCACGGATGGTTCTGCTGCATTAACCTCCCGCATCCATTGCTTGAGTTGGCGGTGGAGGTATGCGAGAAGCACCGCCACAACGCAGAGGACCTCAGAGCTTTCTGAAACTCCTGCTCATCGGTCTCGCTGCCTTCCATATCTTCATCGTCATCTTCGTCTTCATCCTTGTCGCGCGCTGGGAGGTCTGTCTCTTGCCGCTGCTTGGCCTTGCGGCGTCCTCCCCGCCAGGTCGCTTCTTGTTAATTCCCCAGCACCTTCTGGGCCTTCTCCTTGTCGCGCCTTTCAGACTCAGCCTTCTGCTGTTCAACAAGCTGCTCGACCTTCTTGCAGCTCTGGAGGTCATGGCCCTTGGTGCGGTGGATCTTGCAGTACTGTTTGTTGGAGCTGTCCTGTTTGTCGGCGGCCTCCACAGGCAGGCAGTCGGCGCCAGCGGCAACCTCCTTGCCAGAGCCACCAACTTTGGTTTTCTTGGCGGTACCACCGTTACCGGACTGCTCGACAACTAGTACCTCTTTGCCCTTCTTCTTTCTCGTTGTTCCGTCGGCGCTCTTCTTCGCCGGGCGGTCTCCTCACTATCGATCCCCGCTTCGCATTCTCTCCTCGAGTCTTCTTCCTTCTTCAGCACGCACACTTGTCGGCCAAGGCATACAGCTCATCGACGCCTTGACTTTGCACATCGCCATCTCCTCCTCATTCTGCGGTTCCGACGCTCGATGAAACGCGCTGATCATCTGCGGCGGTGGTGGACATCTGGGATGTTGTAGTGCACACGGCTGAATCTCTCGATGAACTTGCGCGGGGACTCTCCTTCCTTCGGCGAGCAGATGAAGGTCGCTCTCTTGGCCATGAGGCTTGTGGCCGCCGTGAAGGCGCCGACAAACCGATGGCATAAATCTGCCCAAGAAGATATGGAGCTGTCCGCAAGTGCATGAGCCAAGATCTCGACATTAGGCTTGAGTACCGGCGGAAGTAGTTGGCGAGGATCTTGTCGTTCCGCACTTCGCAGCTTGCACCGCGATGGTGTAGATGCCGAGGAACTCCGACGGATGCGCCCTGCCATCATACTTCTCCGCACGCCCGCTTTAAAATTTTCTTGTCGGGCCACCGACTGCCGCAGCTCACGAGTGAACGCAGGGCAACCTACCGCGCACGGCAAGTCACTGGTTCTTCGGGCGCATGCATCGCGATGGGCCCAGCGCGCTGGTCGGATTGACGCTGCGCTTCTCTTGGCGCTCGGCGCGAGTTCGAGCGCCTTCTTGTTGCCATTCTTGAAGAACTTGGCGCTGATCATGGCGAAGCTCGTGGATCCGGCGAAGCGGTGGAGTCGCTGTCGAGGTGGATCCGACGAGTCGGCGATCTTGGCCTTCGGATGGAGAGTGCATGGTGGTTGCATCCCCACAGGTCTCGCCGCCACCGGCTCGTGTTTTGTCGCCTCGCCGCGGCAGCGATATGTGCTTGGTTGCCATGAGCGTCGCCGCTGGCAAAGCCGGCGAGACTCGGATGGTGGCCTCCATTCGCCGACCTTGTCCGCCGTTGAGGGTAATCTAGGAGCGATTGAGCTCGCGCCAAAGTTTTCGCTTGAGTGGTGGGTGGCAATGGTGAACGGTGCGAGGAGCGGGATATGCTCGGACTTCTAAATATGTTAGAAGGAGCAGTATCCCGTCCAGGCGACCGTGCTCCACTCGCACCAGCCTGTTGGCGCGCGAGCTGTTCTTGAGCGTCCCCGGATCCATCAGCTCGATCTTGGCCCAACGAACGCATGGCGCTGCATGCACCACGACGCTGTTGGTCTCGCGCCTCCTGAGATGTACGCGGTACGTGTACAGACGCCGAGGTTTGCGCCGCCTTGTCCTTGGACTTAGCAGTGACACGGGCTCCCTCGTCGACGTCCGCTCTTCCGCCGGCGTCTTCCCCGCCACTCGTTGGCTCCAGTGGTGGCGGGTTTGACGCGGACGGCTCTGCTGCCGCCGAAGTCTTTTTCTTCGGTGGCATGTTGATGAAGATGATGAAGATGTTGCTCGTGTGAACGCCGGATCAGGTTCACACAGCCTCGACGCCCTACCGGGCGCGCCAAAGATGTCGGGAAGTTGATCGTGACCCACGAACACCTATGGGACCGGCTGACCGAGTCCCTTTTGGTTCATGGGGGCGGAGATTGCACGAAGAGCAGATCGAGGCGATGCACACGAGCAGTTTACCCAGCTTGGAGCTCTCCGAGAGATAATACACCCATCGCTGCTTGTCCGATTATGTTGTGTTCTTGCTAGGGAGCAATGAGAGCTACAAAACCTAGCTTGAGTGTCTCTAGTCTCGAATGAGTCGAACCAGCCGAACCCCTTCTACGCTATGCATGGGCCTCCTTTATAGGCTCAAGGGGTCACCAACAGTGGCAACGTAGACAAGGGCAAAATGGGAAAATGAGTTGCGGTTGGTACAGCTACTTTGTACAGTTGTATTCTACCTAACTCAAGGCAAGGGACAAAAGCAATAAATGCCCGTCCATGTCGCCTAAACAGGCAGTATGGGACTGTGTGGGCGCCACCGCTGCCACGATGGCACTCCCTGTCAGCGCCGCCATCACGCTGCTCTCCGCTGGCTGCATGCCTCTTGACACGCATGCTCGAGATGGTCCCATGGCGACATGTTGGTGGATGAGATGGAGCGGAGATGAAGAAAGGTTGCCTGCGCGGCAAGTGCCTTGCCGCTGCTGAATCCTGCGCCCGGAAGCTTGTCGCCACCAGCCTTCCCGCAAGCTCCTCTTGCCGGGTCTTGTCTTCAAGGGCCTTGAGTGGCCTTCCTGCAAGCTCCTCTTGCCGGGCCTTGTCTCCGTGGCTTAAATACTTTGTTCTTGAATGGTTCCAAGGGAACTACGGAGGACCTTGGCGGTCACTAGGCAAGCCTTGCCGCGGGGTGCTGCGACTGCCCGTGCACGAGTTCGGGATACTAGGGGACCCCTACTCTAGTACACCGAGACAAGTGGGCGGAGCCAAAATATGGAGCGTCGCCTAGACCGGATACCTGTCCGGTACTCCCAAGAAGGCGTCCGAAGAGTGGCCCTCGGAGTGGTTTTATGTTGATGACGTGCCCCTTCTGGACCCAGTCCGGACGGGCCTTCCTGTTTTCACCAACACTCCGCTGAAGAAACGCCGAAACTGGCACCCTCGGAGCCCCCAGGAGGAGGAAAACAGGGAAGTCTTCTATCTGATGAGCCGGATACAAACCCTGGCCAAATCAGGATTGACAAGGATTGAAGTTATGTCAATATGCATTATAAGGGGAGTGCAACCACTTCAATATAGGGGAAAACCCATGTGGCACTTCAATGGAGAAGACGATGCCTCCCGCTGTGGTCGCAAAGGTCCGGACTCTGCCACATCTTTGGCGAAAATACTATCCGAATTGTACAAGGGAGAAGAAGAGGAGTTCCTCCGCATTAAACCACAGGATGGATTTTCCATGTACAACCCCCGAAGCTGGGTAAGTCGTTATTTGTTACTCGACTCTATTCGTTCTTACCTTCTCGACCACCATTATTTACCTTGTTGTCTCAAAAACAGGAATTGAGGAAGGCCGTAAAAGAATTCAACATCCCTTCTCCGCAGCCAGAGGATCCCGGCCGGGCTCTCGACCCCGGACTCGAAGAAGATCCGTACATATTCGTGGAATTCGTCGACGGGACCTTCTATCAGGCAAGCAGTGGCGGCTCTTTAGTGGCCATCATCGCGGATTATCCCGGACTGCTTCCCGTGTCGCATGTAAGTAGTGTCGGGGTTCCAACCTTTCGAAAGGATTCCTTTGTTTTGTTGTACCTTATGACCATATGCCGCGCTTTTTATAGAAACAGCGGTCAGGACGTCATGCGAATCCCGTAGGGGCCTCTCAGCAAGAGGCGCCCAGACAAGGTAGGCTTAAAAGGAAGGCGGTTAGGAGCGATACGCAGACGCAGAGGTATGCATTAAACATGCCCCGTGGTTTATTTGGTCTTTTTGTCGAGGCGTGACAATGAGAACTATGCCCCGACGGGAAATACCGGACTGTGTCTGGGGACCCTACCAGCCATGCCTCCAGCAGCCGGATTCCCGGACCGGGTTCACGGGCGGAGGCTGACGTGGGGACAGTGCCGAACTGTCCTCCTACGGAGGATACAGATATGCTTTCCGCCACAAATTCACAAGTAGAGAGCGCCATGAATCATCGGCGCTGACGAGCCGTACTCCGTGGTGGTATTTTTCCGAAGAGGCGTTCAGTGCCTTCAATTCCGGACACGCCTATATTCGCGCTGCTCAAGATTGACTTGCCAGAGCAACAGACCAGTATGTCAAGGATATACAGGTAAGAGAATAAATAAGTATGTGTAGTAGTAGCCCCTGAGACTTGAAACAGTTGGCACAACAGATTTAAGGATCATGTAAATGCACAGGTTCTTGTACATAAGAATGCCCAATTGTCTCAAGAGCCGGAGGAGTGTAAGGCCCAAATGAAGGCTAATGTAGCCGAACAAGGGGGATCCGAAAAGGCTTCTTCTGGTAAGAATTTCATTCTGCCAGTTTGTGTGTTCGGCATGTTTTATAAATCCGACGAAAGATTCGGCAGACAATCCCGGAGGAAATCCGGAGATTATGAGAGATAATGAGTTGCATCTGCGAAGTCAGCTGAAGGTGGGCGAACGCGTGCTGACGCAGTCTATCCAGGAGAAGAATAAGCTGCAAGATGCTAATCTCAAACTGAGCGTCGAATTGAAAGATGTTCGGGCTCAGCTCGCGGATTCCGTGAAGGAGAACCGGAGGCTTCGACGCGACATTTATAGTAAGTGCTTGAACAAACTGTAGTATAGTTCGGCGAGGAGCCGTATTGACAGAGTTATGTCTGCAGGTATGTTGACGGGACGCCCTGAAGAGGAGATGCCCGGGTCTGCAGGCGATATGCGGCAAGATCTTTCACAACTGCTGGAGCGAGTTCGGCAGGTGATGCAGGGTATTGTGCAGGCTTTGTGGCCGTCCGCTTCCCTGCCAGGAGGCATGGGCGAACTTGTAGAGATGCTTAAAGGAGCATGGCGGCGCTTCTGACTATGGAAGATATCAGCTTGCCGGCAAGGTGCGAGAGAAGCTTGGGCCATGGTGAAGACGCGATATGGCAAGGCTAACTCGAACCATATGGCCGAAGTCGGACCGGCTGGGCCAGACGGACAAGAGATACCCGTTAGTTTAGTATATGATCAAGTAGCATTAGCTGCAAAGTATTCCCAGCAAGATTGTAAGCTAGACAGCCTGTTGGATGGTATAGAGGAAGAGTACAGCCAGTCAGTATGATTATGTAAATTTGAATGGGCTCGTGTACTTTCTAGCCGGATTGAAAATCATTTGTCATGGCGGACCTTTTCGCTTCAGCCCCCGGATCCGACAGTCCGGGGTGTATCCGAATACCCACATAGTTATGAAAAACCGGGGCATGCGTGGAAACCAGGCGTAGGGGTCATAAGTGCGTGAACAGACAAGTACCCAACTAGTTATGTTATATTACATGGATAGTAAGAAACATCTACCAAAGAGGATAGTTCCGTTAGTGCATGTCCGAACTGCGAGCGAAAGCGCAGGAAACAAAACAACTGGGTATTTTCATTGTTAGGAACGAGAACATCTTTTGTTCACCGACCGAATATTCCCTTAAGAACGCTAGATTTCGGCTTCACCCAGTCTGAGGTACACATCCGGCTCAACCGGCAGTAACGGTCGCAGAGGTGCTCCCCTTATGCCCTAGCCGAATTAACGGGAACGTAGGGCATAAATACAAGAGCCAGCCAACCCAGCATGGCCAAAACTTAAGTCATATCGATGCATATAATGGTGAAAAAAGGCACGTATGGAAAGAAAAATGCATATGTGGCTTGGCAAGAAGCTATTAAAGTGATTAATTATATATATATATAGCTTCAGAATAGGAAGCCCCCAGGTATAGTGCGCGCGCATAATGTGGCCGGAGTGCTCAGGGCATCCGTATAGTTTTAAGGCTGTATGTATATAAAAAAAGGAAAAAAGGGGCGAGAAAGGAGGAAAAGGAACATAATCGAAGAGGCGGAGATGAGGAGACGAACATTGGGTTCGGTGCTAGGCGTAGAATCTCCGGAGTCTGGCCGCGTTCCATGGGTTCGGCTCGAGTCTGATGTCAGAGGCGTTGCGCAGACGGTACGCTCCTCCGGTGAGAAATTATCAATGATGAAGGGACCCTCCCACTTGGGTTTGAGCTTGTCCTTCTTCTTCTCAGGTAGGCGTAGAACGAGTTCGCCAATGCTATAAGTTTTGGCCCATACTTCTCTGCTTTGATATCTTCGAGCCTATTGCTGATAGAATGCGGAATGGGCTTTAGCGACATCACGCTCCTCCTCCAAAGCATCTAAGTTGTCCTGCCGTTCTCGCTCGGCTTCCTTCTCTTCATACATGCGCACACGAGGTGAGTCATGAATTATATCGCAGGGCAGCACTGCCTCTGTGCCGTACAGCATAAAAAATGGTGTGTATCCGGTGGTGCGATTCGGCGTGGTCCGCAGCCCCCAGAGTACGGAGTCGAGTTCCTCGACCCAATGCATGTCTGATTCCTTCAAGGATCGCACTAGCCTGGGTTTGATGCCGCTCATAATAAGACTATTTGCATGTTCGACCTGACCGTTTTTTTGGGGGTGATAGACGGAGGCATAGTCGAGCTTAATGCCCATTTTGCTACACCAGGCTTTCACTTCCTCAGCTGTAAAATTTGAGCCGTTGTCGGTGATAATACTATGGGGGACACCGTAACGGTGTACAACCTCCGATATGAAGTCTTTCACTGGTCCGGATTCGGCCGTTTTAACTGGTTTGGCTTCTATCCATTTGGTGAATTTGTCCACCATGACCAATAAGTATTGTTTCTTATGGCTTCCCCCTTTGAGGGGTCCCACCATATACAGCCCCCAGACCGCGAAGGGCCAAGTTATGGGGATCGTTTGGAGAGCGGTAGGGGGTATATGGCTCTGACTGGCAAATAGCTGACAACCAACGCAATGTTGGACAAGGTCCTGTGCGTCCACCTGGGCTGTCGGCTAGTAGAATCCTGTCCGAAAGGCCTTGCTTACGAGAGCTCGGGCTGCCGCATGGTGCCCGCCTAGTCCGGAATGGATTTCGGCTAAGAGCTGCCGCCCTTCCTCCTCGTAGATGCATCGTTGGAGCACTCCGGTGGCGCTCTTCTTGTAGAGTTATCCTTCATGGACTTTGTAGGCTTTAGAGCGTCGCACGATGCAGCGTGCCTTGTTTTGGTCCTCAGGGAGCTCCTGCCTATTAAGGTACGGCAAGAAGGGCTCGGTCCACGGGGCGATGACAGCCATTATTTCGTGGGCCGAAGATGTTATTTCGGTGGCAGAGCTTCCAAGTACGTCAGAAGGTTCAGAAGTTGGGGTTGTGTTCGGAGTCGGACTAATGGTGACGGACTCCCCTTCCCATGCCACATACGGTTTGAACAATCTTTCTAAGAAGATGTTGGGTGGTACGGGGTCGCGTCTAGCGCCGATGCGGGCGAGGATACTAGCCGCTTGGTTATTTTCTCTAGCCACATGGTGGAATTTGAGCCCCTCGAACCGAACTGACATTTTGAGGACGGCATTGCGATAGGCCGCCATTTTCAGATCCTTGGCGTCAAAGTCTCCGTTTACCTGAGATATTGCGAGGTTCGAGTCCCTGCGCACTTCGAGGCGTTGAATGCCCCTGGAGACTGCCATCCGAAGACCATGCAACAGAGCCTTGTATTCGGCTGCATTGTTGGAGTCTGTGAATAATATTTGGAGGACGTACTGTACCATGTCTCCGGTGGGGGATGTCAGGACGACACCCGCTCCTAATCCGGCCAGCATTTTGGAGCCGTCAAAATGCATGATTTGAGTTCGCGTCGTACTCTTTAGGGAGTTCGGCTTCTGTCCATTCGGTGACGAAGTCAGCCAGTACTTGCGACTTAATGGCCCATCGTGTTTTGTATGTTATGTCGAACGGAAGGAGCTCAATAGCCCATTTAGCAATCCGGTCTGTTGCGTCGCGGTTATTTATTAAGTCATTGAGTAGAACTTCGGAGGCCACCGTGATCGAACACTCTTCAAAGTAGTGTCGTAGTTTCCGGGATGCCATGAAGACCGCATACGCTATCTTTTGATAGTGTGGGTACCGAGATTTGCATGGAGTGAGGACAGTGGGCACGTAGTATACCAGATTTTGGAGCTGGAACTTGTGTCCGTCTGCCTCTCGTTCGACGACGAGCACTGCGCTCACAACTTGGTTTGTTGCGGCTATGTATAATAGCATGGGTTCTCCCATATTTGGCGCGGTTAGGACTGGGTTGGTGGCCAAGAGTGCCTTTATTTCTTCCAGTCCGGCCGTGGCCGCATCCGTCCACTCGAAGTGTTCGGTGCATACAAGGGTAGTGCCTTTTCTCCTAAGTGGGAGATAAAGCGGCTTAAGGCACCAACACATCCAGTTAGTTTCTGGATCTGATTGAGGTCTTTTGGGATAGCCGACTGTGACAGAGCTCGGACTTTTGCCGGATTGGCTTCAATTCCTCTATTGGAAAACAATGAAGCCTAGCAATTTTCCGGAGGGTACTCTGAAGACACACTTCTCTGGGTTGAGCTTGATGTCGTATGTTCGGAGATTATCGAACGTAAGCCTCAAGTCGTCTATTAAGGTTTCGACGTGTCTTGTTTTGATGACCACGTCGTCTACGTAGGCCTCTACTGCCTTGCTGATTTGTTTTTCCAGGCATGTATGAATCATGCGTTGATAGGTTGCGCCGGCGTTTTTTAGCCCGAAGGGCATGGTGTTGAAACAGAAGGGGCCGTACGGGGTGATGAAGGCTGTTGCAGCCTGGTCGGACTCCGCCATCTTGATTTGATGGTATCCGGAGTATGCGTTGAGGAAACACAATGAATCGTGTCCTGCGGTGGCATCGATTATCTGATCAATGCGGGGGAGCGGGAAGGGATCCTTTGGGCAAGCTTTATTGAGGTCTTTGAAATCGACACATAAGCCTTAGGATTTGCCCTTTTTTGGTTCCATTACCAGGTTTGCTAGCCAATCCGGATGTTTGATGTCTCTGATGAATCTGGCTTCGAGTAGCTTGGCTAGCTCTTCTCCCATGGCTTGCCGTTTAGGCTCTGAGAAGCGCCTAAGATTCTGCTTGACTGGCTTGTATCCTTTTAGTATATTGAGGCTGTGTTCGGCCAGCCTGCGTGGGATGCCTGGCATGTCTGAAGGATGCCAGGCGAAAATATCCCAATTTTCACGTAGGAAGTCTCGCAGTGCGGCGTCTATTGTGGGGTTCAGCTGTGTCCCTATGGAAGCTGTCTTTGAGGGGTCCCTTGGGTGGACCTGGAATTTGACTATCTCGTCCGCTGGCTTGAAGGAGGTGGATTTAGGTCCACCAGGAACTTTCCTTCAAATCCAGGTACATCTTGGTGTTGCCGGGATGAATCGAGTACGGTGAATCATGAGCCTCCTGAAGAATTAGCTTCCTGAGTTCGGGATCATTGGGCACATAAATACGATCCTCGAACCATATAGTTTCGTGTTCATCCTTACGAAATCCTTTAGCTTTTCCTTCATTCATCTTCTGCTTTATCTCATCAATTTCCTTGTCCGACTTCCGGCTTCACGAATCCTTTCGCCAAAGTGGACTGTACTTCAGAGTTGCAACAAATCCTCTCGGAACTATCTCTAGTCGGAGATCTCGAGGTCATCAACTAACTCTGGGGTAATCCTCCGCTGTAAGAGTATTCACATAACTCTTACGGCTCAAAGCATCTGCTACAACATTAGCTTTACCGGGGTGGTAATGCAATCTCATGTCATAGTTCTTTATCAACTCTAGCCATCTCCTCTGCCTGAGGTTCAATTCCTTCTGCGTGAAAATATACTTCAAACTCTTGTGATCTGTGTAGAGATCACAACGGTTTCCGATGAGGAAATGTCTCCAGGTCTTGAGTGCATGCACTACGGCTGCTAACTCCAAGTCATGTGTGGCATAATTCATCTCGTGAGGTCGTAGCTGTCTGGAGGCATAGGCTACAACTTTTCCTTCCTGCATTAGTACTCCTCCGAGTCCTTGACGAGAAGCGTCACAATAAACCTGGTATTCCTTGTGTATGTCCGGCAGAATTAGCACTGGGGCTGTGACCAAACGTTTCTTCAATTCCTGAAAGCTGGCTTCACAGTCCTCGGTCCAAATGTACTTGGCTTCCTTCTTCAACAGCTCAGTCATGGGCTTGGCAATCTTCGAGAAGTTCTCAATAAACCTCTGATAATATCCTGCGAGTCCGAGAAAACTGCGGATCTCCTTGATCGAGGTGGGTGATCGCCAATCGGTGGTGATTCAACCTTGGCGGGTCAACTGCTATTCCTTCTCCTGAAATAACATGTCCGAGGAATCCAACTTCCTTCAGCCAAAACTCACATTTGCTGAACTTGGCATACAACTGATGTTCTCGAAGTTTCTCCAGAACTAGACGCAAATGTTCCTTATGCTCTTCCTCGCTCTTGGAGAATATCAGTATATCATCGATGAACACCACGACAAACTTGTCCAGATATTCCATAAACACCTTGTTCATCAAATTCATGAAGTATGCAGGAGCATTAGTCAATCCAAATGACATGACGTTATACTCATATAAACCATACCTGGTAGTGAATGCAGTTTTGGGTATATCCTTTTCATGGATCTTCAACTGATGATACCCTGATCGAAGATCGATCTTAGAGAATACCTTGGCTCCAACTAGCTGATCAAACAGATCATTAATCATCGGCAGAGGGTACTTGTTCTTGATGGTCACTTCGTTCAATGCACGATAATCCACAACCATCCTCAAGCTTCCATCCTTCTTCTCTACCAAAAGGACTGGGGCTCCCCAAGGTGATGAGCTTGGCCGAATATATCCTTTCTCCAATAACTCATTAATTTGATCCTTGATCTCTTTCAACTCATTCGGTGGCATCCGATAAGGTCTCTTGGATATTGGGGCTGTGCCGGGCAATAATTCAATCAAAAATTCGATGTCCCTGTCCGGCGGCATTCCTGGTAATTCCTCCGGAAACACATCGGGAAAATCTTGCACTACTGGCACTTCCTCCTGAACAACTCCCGTGAGGGAATGCACCTGATTCTTCATCTGGCTGTGCCTGGCTACATACTTGATCCTCTTCGCGCCCGGTGGTGAGCAGAATAGACTTGTGGGCACAGTCTATGTTCCCTTCAAACTTCGTCAACCAATCCATGCCTAGGATTACATCCAAGGTCTGGGTTTCCAACACTATGAGGTCTATGGGAAATTTATGATTCCCGATGTTGAGGGTTGCATGACAGCCTAAGCCTGCCATCATTTCTCCTCCTGCGGAACTGACGCGAAGGGGGCTTCTAAGGGTTTTAGTGGGCAACCCGTACTTTTCCACAACTACCCTTGATATGAATGAATGCGTTGCACCAGAATCAAAGAGTACCAAAACTGAACGTGAATTCAATAAGAACTTACCAACCATAGTGTCTGGCTGATCATAGACGTCCTCCACGTCAATGTGGTTCACCTGAGCACGAGGGAAAGGGTTGGGCTTCTTCGCTGAGCTTCCGTTGCCGTTTCCATTCCTCTGCTTGGCCTCCGGGCAGTCGGTGGCATAGTGCCCTGTTTTCTGGCACTTGAAGCAGGTGATGTGGCTCAGATCCTTCGGAGCCGGGGCAGGACGATGATGATTACCATTACCGTTTCCATTGCCATTGCCATTGCCAGACCTGTTGTCCTGGTTGCGATTGTTCCCATTGCCTCCATGGTTATGTCCTCCATGGTTGTGATGGATATGCCCTCCTGAGTATGGGGCATAACGGGGCTTCTGCTGAGCTCCGGAATTGTGCTTCCCCTGGCTGTACTTCCGCTTGCGGCTTTCGATCTGCTGCTGCTTGCCTTCAAGTACGATGGCCTTGTCTACCAGCTGCTGGTAGTTGGCGAAAGTAGCCACCATAAGCTGCATACCCAGCTCGTCATTGAGTCCCTCGAGAAACTTCTCCTGCTTTGCGGCATCTGTGGCCACATCATCAGGGGCATAGCGGGCCAACTTGCTGAATTCATCCACGTACTGTGCCACAGTACGGTTCCCCTGGCGTAAGTTGCGGAACTCACGCTTCTTCAGACTCATGGCTCCAGCTGAAACATGAGCGGTGCGGAAGGCCTGCTGGAACTGATCCCATGTGATGGTGCCAATGGGATAAGTGGCGGTGTAGTTCTCCCACCAAGAAGCTGCAGGTCCATCAAGTTGATGTGCGGCAAAGCGCACCTTCTCCGCATCAGTGCTCCCAACAGTGATTAACTCTCTTCCGATCTTACGGAGCCAATCGTCGGCCACAATCGGCTCAGTGCTGCTAGAGAACACTGGCAGATTCAGCCTCAGGAATCGAGTCAAATTGTCAACAGGGGGTGGTGGTGGTGGCGGTGGATTGTTGTTGTTGTTCTGATTCTGAATGAGCATCTGCATGATGGCATTCTGCTGTTGTAGCAGCTGGGTGAGCTCCGGTGGGAAGTTGAGACCGGGGTCACGTCTCGGAGGCATCTGGTGTTTTGGAGTGGATGAGAAAATTAGAATAGAACAATGGTCTAATGAGAATTATCACTACCCATATGAATGCACAATCATAGACACACCAATCATTTATTCATTCCACTCAAACATGGTTCAATCTCGATTACAAAAAAAACTCATGACTAATCGAAGGAAAATATCGGCCTAACTGATCGACGAAAAGGTAAAAATAACATGCTGGTCGACTAAAAAGTCTTCATCAATAATCCTTGCGTCCTCTGATGTGATGTCCTCTGTTGTGGCGCCTCCTCTTGCGGCTTCCTCCAGTGGAACTCCCTTCATAATCCTGATCATTGCTCACGAGGGGTCCGTCATCTCCACTCGGAAAAAGGTCCTCTCCCAAGTCCATCTTTTCCTCTATCGCGGCAAGCTTCATCTTCAGGTCGTCGACTGTCTCCATGAAGTCCGCGACTTCTTCCTCATGGTTAAGGAAGTCTGCGTGTGCCTTCTCCTCCAATTCCAGTTCACGGAACAATAGCCTCCTGTGTGCCTTCGAGTTACGGCGAGTCTGGATCTCACGTTTCCTGAGGAGACACTCCAAGTCCTGGACATAAGAGAGAATGGAGTCGTCCTCCACGGTACGGATGATATCTCCATTCCGTGCTCTGCGAGAAACCATGGCGAGGTCTGATGGATCGAGCTCGGCCCTGTACTCCTCTCGGAGATGTCCAAGGGCACGATAAATCGCCATGTCCCTTCCGATGATCCAGTTGAAGTCGGTGAACTCAAAGTCAATAGGCTCCGTGTGTCCTCCGAAGGTTCTCCCTGGAATATGCACCTCAATCCTGTAGCGGGTATCCGTCGGTAGTGCATTGGTTGGCTTCCCGGTTATCGACGGCAGAGCAATCTTCAGCTTCTTCACCATCTGGACCAGCTTCCTGCCGAAGGGCATCGTCTCATCGGGCTGGCAGAACTCCGGTAGCAAAATTGGGTGAACTCGACGGCCATCTAGAATGTTGAAAATCGGAGAGGAGTTAGAAATGAACAGGGGAGAATTACGGAATGATAAGGATATAAAGTAGATAGTCTCTTCCTCAGCTTTCCGATCCTAGGGGTTACGATCCTACGGTCAGCGTGTGCTCTGATACCATCTCTGTAGCGACCTGACCCAAAATTGGTCAAATCTCTGTGTATGTACCATCCCAAGATCATGGTGGTACTCACAGTACATCGATGAAATAATCAAAGTTCAATCACACCTGAATTTATTACACGATTCTCATATAGAGTCTTTATTACAAGAGAATAAATTCGGCTCAAGGCCAACTCATGAGAAATAAACTACTAATGCTGCGGAAGCGTAGAAGATAAAGCGAGTCCATCCGACTCCAAAGGGCAATCGCCAAGCGCGGAGCGTAGCCTCACTCCTGATCGGAATATACCTCTGCAACATAAGACGTTGCAGCCATGTAGTCAGCTTTTTGAATAAGCTGGCAAGTCATGAAGAGAATAACAATAATAAAATTACTAACACTATATGCATTTTGGCTGTGGGGCTCTAATTTTCATCATTTTGCGAAAAGCCAATTTTCTCCTACTACAGTGGACTTGCTTGCAAAATTACTACAAATTGTTGGTAGTTATTGAGATGGTTCCGCCAACCAATGTCTCATTCCCAAATTATTAAGTCATAAACCCCTCAAATTAATTTATTAATTTAGTGTTGAGATTTCCGAATACTTCCATGTTCCAGAGGCTCAAATTGTCCGTAACCGGGGACACGGCTAATCGATTAGATCTTAACTCTGCAGAGGTTTGCGCACTTTCCCCGCAAGAATCATTCCCTCCTTTTAAGTCTTCGCACTTCATGGTGTTTGAAGACGGACGAATGAAACAGGTCTTCCAAAGAGTTCTTACGCTACTGCCGTACCCATCCAATCCTACCGTTCTTCTACATCTTGTAGTACCGCCCAGCCAGCGTCACTACTAAGGTTAACCCAGCCAGAGCCCATAATGGCTTGCGGCTGCACAGTAAGCTTCCGTCAATGGGGCATCCATCCGTCTCTTCGTGGCTGGGTGAAGCTTTCGCAAGATGTCATGGCACTTCTCCATGCATCCCGCCAACCACTGGGTTCTCCAGGTGCCCACAACAAATCCTCCACCCAATAGTGAATTCAAGTCCATCTTGATTCTTGTAGTTCATGGGGTTGTCATCATCATTGACTCTCACATCTTACTTATGAATTCACTCAACCAAAACCCGCTCTCACGAGCATAGCAAAATAAACTACTTCGTCCGGGGTCATGGTAACAAGGGGATTGGTTCATCCTACCACATGATACTACTCAAGATTAATAACTTCAAAATTTCAACTACTGCATGCATGGTGGGGGTGGTATAATTTCTAATGCACAAAAATCATAGGCATAGAAAATAACATGATCAAGACTTGCCTTGCTGATGATCCTCGTAAGCTAAAGACTCGTGGTAGCAAGCTTCGCACTCCGGAAACTCTACCGAGACAAACAATAATCACAATAAGCATATAGCTTAGGATCACATAATACAATAGCATAGTAACATGACACACCAAAACAACAAGTCAAAACCCAAAGGAAAACTCAAAGAAAACCAACTCAAAGTTTTCCTACTTCAAACAACAACTAGAAATAGTTTTATATAACAAAAATTTTCTCAACATAACCTAAGCATGAGTTTTTGTTAACTTAACAGAAAAGAATGCATTAAGCAATTAGGAGCAAAAAGAATTAACTTAAAATCTATTATGAAACTCCTATTAGGCCTAATTCAATTTCTATTAAGAAAATAAAATAAAACTTTTATTTATTATAAATAAAAGTTCATCCCTTAAGTGACAGAAACTATCCTAGAATAATCAATCACATGTGAAAATAAATTTATTTCCTAATTAAAATAATAGGAAAACATTAGCTAGTTAATTAATTAGGATTAACAAGATTCTGCTTAAAACTATTTTTTTAATCCTAAAATGCCCAAATTAATTTCTATGGTTTGGCAATATCAAAACAAAGTTGGGACAAAAAGAAATCATATAAAAATAATTTTCCTAACTCATGTTATAACAGATTTACTAATCTGACTAAAACTAAATTAAAGCATTTTTATTTAAATTTAACATAGCTAATTATATTTTCTACAGAATCTATAGAAAATTTGCAAACCAACAAAAAAAGGCTCACTCAAAAATATTAGACAGAATAAAAGATATGAATTTTTCAAATCTGGAACTATTCTGTTAAAACAGAAAAACGAAAATAAAGAAAAAAAATGGCCTAATGGGCCTAACCTATGCACTGAGCGTAATATAAACTAAATGGGCCCTAGGGTTAAACGAGTCGGGCCGGGCTAAATAAAAAAAAACCCTAACTAAATTTAAACCGGACTAAACCGGAGTGAACCGGTTTTTTAAATAAAGAATGTACCCCTTCCGGGGTTCTAATCCTAGCCGCTTACGCGAGATCGGACGGGGGAGAGTAACTCCGGTGGCTTACCGGAGCTCGACGGCGGCGGCTACTCATGATGGCGAGTGCGTTGGCCTCTCCGGTCGTCGGGAGGTCGGCGGAGTCGTCCGCGCGAGTCTTGAGACGGGGGGGTCTTGGTGGAGTTGATGAGGCTCGGGGGAGTCTAGGGGCGGCGGCGAGGCGAATGGCGGCGGAGATGAACTCGGGCTCCCGCGAGCTCGTGAGGAGGAGGAGGGTTCCGCGAGGGGCGAGGGGGGAATGGGATGCGGGAGGGTATAAATAGGGGCGCCTCGGCTTGGCAAGGGGGCGATCGGGAGGATCGAATCCCGGATCCGTCGGGATCCGGCGATCCGCGGCGGCGCGGGCGAGGCGTGGGCGAGGGGTTGAAGGAGGGGTGGCCCACCGTCAGAGAGAGAGAGAGAGGGGTGCGGCGCGGTCGGGCGACCGAGCCAAGTGGTTTCGGGCGCTGGGTGACTGGCCGGCGGCTGGCTCATTGGGCTGGCTTGCTTTGGGCCGCTGGTGGGCAGTCTTGGCGCAGGCTGGGCCAAGGTTTGGCTCGCTACCTGGGAGGGGTTTCTTTTTTTAATTTTTTTAATAAAACAAAACAGAGATAACTTATAGAATATAAATATTTTATATAGGACATATTTATACCAAAATGATCAGGGAATATTCCTATCATTTGAACATTTTTCCAAAGGCAAAATCCAAACTTTATAAAAATTCATTTTTTTCAAATTCAAATAAAACTCAAGTTTGAATTCAAAAACCTTTGGCATTATTTTCCTCTGATATTTTTGGAGTGTCATGTTTACTCCTCTCATACTTTTGCTCAAGTATTTATCAGGCATAGTTTTTGAAATGATTTCCACTTGCCATAGTTTGAATTCAAATTTGAAAACTCAAAACTCTGAAAATCCAAATGGCAATCAAATTCAAACAGGATGCATAGATGCTTAGCTAAAATTGTAAAACATTCCAAATAGGAAATTTGGGATGTTACAGCGTGGTATCCGCTACTTAACGGGGCTACTTGGAATGTAATTTCTTCGGACCTGTAATTCTCCGGCGTGCCGAATACCACATCCAGTGTGATTTTTCCCGCGCATTGTGCCTCTCGACTAGGGATGATTCCCCTGAAGGTCGTGCTGCTTCATTCAATGCGACTCTTGTCAATTTCCATCTTGTTGAGGGTTTCCTCATAGATGAGGTTTAGTCCGCTTCCGCCATCCATGAGCAGTTTAGTAATCCCGAAGCCATCCACGATTGGGCTAAGGACCAAAGCGGCTGGTGCTCGGACTGTCCGGAATTGGGGTTCGTCACTGGCATTGTAGGTTATAGCCGTGTTGTTCCATGGGTTTATTGTTGCCACGCGGCAAACTTCTGCGAGGCTGCGCTGAGCTCGCTTTCGCGTACTATTTGAGGCCAAGGTCTCGAAGACTGTAAATACCGTATTGTTGTCTCCGACGGGATGTTTTATGAGGAGATCTTCATCGCTCTTTGCCACCTGCCGGAGTATCCAACATGCTCTAAGGCTATGCGTTGGCGTACTATCCGGTGTGCTATGAATCTTGCACGACCCATTAATTTAGCCATTCTTCCAATACGGTTCCGCGCCTTGCGGTGGGTTTTATTTTTTTGGTACTTGAGTCAGGTGACTTACGAGAGTTTACCCTTTTAGTTCGGACAGGGGATTTGGCTAGAGCCGGACTGTCCCAGAAACTTGTTTGGGTTTTCTAGGCGCTTTCCATCGCGCAGTATTTTTGCACTATGGCCGCTAAGTCAGCGAAGTGTACTATGTCACGACGGCTTATAGCATTGAGAATCCCTTTGTCCGTGCAATTTTTGCAAAAGAGGGAGATTGCATCTACCTCGCGACAGTCCTTGACCCTGTTTATCACAAGGAGGAATCTGGCCCAGTAGTGACATACTGTTTCTTGGGGCTCTTGTCTAATATGGGAAAGATTGGATAAATCTGGGTGGGTGGGCGGATTTGAGTCTGAATCCCGACCCGATCTGAGACCCAGGGGCAAAGAAGCTTCCGAGCTTGACGGCTCGGGTTTTGGGGCATTGCCCAACTTCTTCGGCCCGCCCCCCGATCCTGAGTCCAGAACCAGGGTCATGTCCTCCTGCGAGCGGGTGTCCGGCTCGAAGAGCTCGGAAATCCGGACATAGTTCATCCTCAAAGTGGAGGGAGAATTAGGATGATGCTCTTCCAATACCGCTATCTCATGGGTGACCGGTGGAGAGTGAATCTCCCTCTGATCGGGTATAAGCCCGATCCGGTCATAGTCCGTAGCGACGCCTGGGGCGGTGATGCGATCCAAGATCTCATTGAGGGAGAAGAGCTCCATTGGATCAATCTGTTCGGAGAATTCTGAATCAACGTGGAGGCTATTTTTAATGACCTGAGAAGTCATTGTCGGCGCAATAGCCGTCCGGGCGGTCATAACGAAGCCGCCCAGCCGGAGAGTTTGGCCTAAAGCCAGGCTTCCCCCGGTGGTGATGTTGTCTTTGACAGCGAGATGAGCCATCAAGCCTTATTGTGACGACACAGAGGAACTCTCAATGAAAGCACCAATGTCGGTGTCAAAACCGGCGGATCTCGGGTAGGGGGTACCGAACTGTGCGTATAAGGCTAATGGTAGCAGGAGACTGGGGACATGATGTTTTACCCAGGTTCGGGCCCTCTCGATGGAGGTAATACCCTACTTCCTGCTTGATTGATATTGCTGATATGAGTATTACAAGAGTTGATCTACCACGAGATCAGAGAGGCTAAACCCTATAAGCTAGCCTACGGTATGATTGTTGATGATCGTAAGTCCTACGGACTAAACCCTCCGGTTTATATAGACACCGGAGGGGGCTAGGGTTACACAGAGTCAGTTTAGAAAGGAGATCTACATCCGGATCTCCAAGCTTGCCTTCCATGCCAAGGAGAGTCCCATCCGGACACGAGAAGAAGTCTTCTGTCTTGTATCTTCATAGTCAAACAGTCCGGCCAAAGTATATAGTCCGGCTGTCTGGATACCCCCTAATCCAGGACTCCCTCAATATGTTTCTCGTTTATGGAGATGACAAAGAGCTTGTTGTAAGTGGTTACGTCGACGCTAGCTTTGACACTGATCCGATGACTCTAAGTCACAAACCGGATACGTATTCTTATTGAATGGTGGAGCTGTCAGTTGGTGCAGTTCCAAGCAGAGCGTCGTGGCAGGATCTACGTGTGAAGCGGAGTACATGGCTGTTTCGGAAGCAGCAAATGAAGGAGTCTGGATGAAGGAGTTCATGTCCGATCTAGGTGTAATACCTAGTGCATCGGGTCCAATGAATATCTTGTGTGACAATACTGGAGAAATTGCCTTGGCGAAGGAATCCAGATTTCACAAAAAGACCAAACACATCAAGAGGCACTTCAACTCCATCCGAGATTTGGTCAAGGAGGGAGACATAGAGATTTGCAAAATACATACAGATCTGAATGTGGCAGACCTGTTGACTAAGCCTCTTCCACGAGCAAAACATGATCAACACCAAGACTCCATGGGTTTTAGATTCATTAAAACGTAATCTAGATTATTGCCTCTAGTGCAAGTGGGAGACTAAAGGAAATATGCCCTGGAGGCAATAATAAAGTTGTTATTTTATATTTACTTATTCATGACAAATGTTTATTATTCATGCTAGAATTGTATTAACCGGAAACTGGATACATGTGTGAATACATAGACAAAATACTGTGTCCCTAGTGTGTCTCTACTAGACTAGCTCGTTGATCAAAGAGGGTGAAGTTTCCTAGCCATGGACATGAGTTGTCATTTGATGAATGGTATCACATCATTAGTGGAATGATGTGATGGACAAGACCCATCCGTTAGCTTAGCATAATGATCGTTTAGTTTTATTGCTACTTCTTTCTTCATGTCAAATACATATTCCTCCGACTATGAGATTATGCAACTCCCGGACACCGGAGGAATGCCTTGTGTGCTATCAAACGTCACAACATAACTGGGTGATTATAAAGATGCTCTACATGTATCTCAGAAGGTGTTTGTTGGGTTGGCATAGATCGAGATTAGGATTTGTCACTCCGAATATCGGAGAGGTATCTCTGGGCCGTCTCGGTAATGCACATCATATGAAGCCTTGCAAGCAATGTGACTAATGATTTAGTTGCGAGATGATGCATTATGAAACGAGTAAAGAGACTTGTCGGTAACGATATTGAACTAGGTATGAAGATACCGACGATCGAATCTCGGGCAAGTAACATACCGATGACAAAGGGAATAACGTATGTTGACATTGCGGTTCGACCAATAAAGATCTTCGTAGAATATGTGGGAACCAATATGAGCATCCATGTTAAAATATTTTTTATTGACCAGAGAGGTGTCTCGGTCATGTCTACATAGTTCTCGAACCCGTAGGGTCCGCATGCTTTACGTTCAATGATGATATGTATTATATGAGTTATGTGTTTTGGTCACCGAGGGTTGTTCGGAGTCCCGGATGAGATCACGGACATGACGAGGAGTCTCGAAATGATCAAGACATAAAGATTGATATATTGGAACGTAGTATTTGGACACCGGTATGGTTCCGAAGTGTTTCGGGTATTTATTGGAGTACCGAGGGGTTACCGGAACCCCGTGGGGGAAGTAATGGGCCAGATGGGCCATAGGGGAGAGGCAAGGCAGCCCGCAAGGGGGTGGCACGTGCCCCCCCTCATGGGGAGTCCTAATTGGACAAGGGGAGGGGGCGCGGGCCCCCTTTCCTTCTCCCTCTCCCTCTCCTTCCCCCTTGCCCCCTCAGTTAGAAGGAAGCGGGGCGGGATTGGACTAGGAGTCCTAGTAGGACTCCTCCCCCCATGGGGCGCGCCCTAGGCCTGCCTCCTCCCCTCTCTCTCCTTTATATACGGGGGCGGGGAGGCACCTCTAGGCACATCAATTGTTCTTAGCCGCATGCGGTGCCCCCCTCCACCGTTTAATCCTCCGTTCATATTGTCGTAGTGCTTAGGCGAAGCTCTGCACGGATCACATCACCATTACCGTCACCATGCCATCGTGCTGACGGAACTCAGCTACTCCCTCGACCTTCTGCTAGATCAAGAGTTCTAGGGACGTCATCGAGCTGAACATGTGCAGAACTCGGAGGTACTGTCATGGAATTGTCACGGCAGATGCCCTAGCATGAGGACTTAGGTGTGGAGCCATCGCAACATAGTTAGTTTGAAGGGGTTAAAACGGGATAAGGGACACAAAGAGTTTACCCAAGTTTGGCCCCTCGCAACGAGGTAAAGGCCTACTCCAGCTTTAGGTTGTATTGCTTGGGTTTCGATTTCCAGGGAGAGAATACGCTTGACCTAGTTCTCGACTAATTGTTTCTTTCCCTAAAACACCGCCGGGTCACCCCTTTTTATACACAGGCTGATGCCCGACGGCTTACAAAGTCCCGGCCGGCTCATACACAACGTGTCCGGCTCACTGAACAAATTACACTTTCCTTAACATACAAGTGGGCCTCAAGTCTCTTCCGGGTCTTGGGCCTTCAGTAAGCTTGCTTCATGAACCACCATCTTCAGGATCTTCTTGGGCCTTCTTGTTATGAACCGCCAGTGGCATGACCCGACACCTCCTGGGTGGGTCATAACCAATAATCATATCCCCAACATTAGGTCCCAGGTTGATGTGAACTTGTTCATATCAATCTTCAAGACTTTGAAAAAAATCCTTCCTTGTCAATCCTTACGAAATCTTATAACCCGCCGTGACGTCAGCTCACAGAATCGCGGTAAGCCGCCATGATGTCATCTCACATTAATATCATACGAAGCTCAAATCTTAATAGGCCTTCACTTTTAGTGAATCTCCAAAAATTTAGGCATCTTTGTTATCACAATCTTTTTTGGCCTCCTCGATTCCCGCACATGCCACTTATCCTTCTTCCTTATAAATAGGGCCATGGGTCCCTTTCATTTTTTTGTTGCCTCCTCGTCTTCATCCTCTTCCTCCCAACACCTCCAGCGCCCGAGCTACGCCGCCGCTGTCGACCTTCGTCCACTGTGTCAACCTCGGCTGCTGCATCGACCTGAACACACCAGAGCTCGTCCGCGCACCTCCGCTATTCAATAGCCTCGGTAAGCCTTCTTCTTTCCTCACCATAGATTTCTATTAGGGTTTTCTTGAGTTCTTCGGAGTTCATCTCCGTTCCTCTTTGTTCCTCCCTATCCTTGTAGTTTTGATCTAAGGTTAAATGCTCATCTTGCGCGGCATCAGTTTTAGCACTCATTTTTGATACTTGAACACCTCCCCTCCGTGAGAGATCCCATCTTCGCACATGAATTGCTCTGCTGCCGCAACTTAGGATTAGAATTTTCTTCATTATTTGAACTTCCGTAGATCCAAAATTATAGCATTGATCTGTGAAAGCTGTTTCTGCAACACTTAGCAATTTTTCCACTCATAGATCCGTTAACTTATAAACCATAACCCGCCAGGTACCATTAGTCCGCTCTTAAGCCGCCAATAGTTTACCATGCATAAATCCAACGTTATCCTCCGGCTTAACACACTGCATGCTTAGCATTCTTACCCTTAAACCAATGGCCGACTTAACAACATAATCCTAAACCGGCAAAAAAAAAATTTAGATCATCATCAACAATGACTAAGACATTCGCTGCATGCAACTGGGCATCATCCCGGGTCACCGAAGAGAATTTGAACAACTTTGTTGGGACTGACGTCTTAGCTAAGAAAGATGGCATCCACTAGAGGATCCCAGGCCTTGAAAATCCTCCTGAGCCCAAAGAAGGACAAGTAATTGTTTTTACTGACCACGTGATCTGGGGGTTTACCTTGCCCGGCTCAAAATTCTTTTGAGATGTGCTACACTTTTTCCAACTTCATCCTCAATACATTGGGCCTAATTCCTTCTCCAATATTTGCAATTTCCAATTCTTCTATGAAGATTATCTCCAAGAAGAGCCCACTATTGAACTGTTCAAAGAGTTTTATTAATTAAACCGGTAGACATAATTTACCGCTGGGCCCAGCTTAGAGCTCGGTGGGGTCTTAGCTCAGAAACGGAAAGATGCCTCCTTCATGTATGCCAAACAGCCCAGTCATCCCAAGGATTGGAACCAGACTTGGTTCTATTGCTAAGACACATCCCCAGTGGGTGAGAATCCCCTGTCGGGTTATCGTGACCACCAGCTTAGCAACACACATCCACTCCCACAGCGGATCAGTACGAAGGAACGGGCCAAGTATGCAGCCACTTTTTCAAAGATCAGAGCCTTCATGGCTAATGGCTTAACCGGCATCGTCCTTGTTCGGTGCTGGGTCTCCTGGAGGATCATGCCCTTAAGCCGCCGCCCCAGCTTAATGTGCGAGTACACCGGCAACTTAAAAGATCCCAAACGCCACTGCGAAATTTAGTTATCTGATGCAGAAGTCACTGAAGCAACCAAGGCTTTGTTACATGAAAGCTGGGCAGAATATAGTAAAACCGGACTTAGTCCTTACTGCACCTTCAACAAGCCACCAGCTGTAAGTGTTGCACACCATGCTTCCAGTCTATATCATGTTTTCGTTAATACTATCCACTTATGATCATCTGACCTCAACCGGCTGATTCCCCATTTTGGAAGAAGAAGCCGCAGGATAAGTCGGCCAAGCCGACCCGGACCAAGATCTAGATTACCAAAAAACCTTCCAAGAAGAAGAACGACCCCTCCGATTTACTAAACTTGGACGACGATGGTGATGACGATGATTTGGAGGTACAACTTGATTCTCCTGGCTCATTTTTTATACATCTTATTGACAATGACTGTTATCAGGATGAAGCAGAAGCCACCTGCGCGGGTGACGAAGAGGTAATTGTTCTTTCCTCTGGCTCAGAATCTCTACCAAAACAGAAAACTCGCCAAGCAAGCCGGAAAGTAAGGTTTTTTCATCCTTTGGATTATTTGGATCCCAACTTTATTTTGAAGAAGCAGCAACATGATGCTCGCCGGACAACCCGGAATAGCGGAAGAGGAATCTTTTCCTCCGGCTTACCAAACACTCCATCACCCCGCAAGCGTCGTCCAGAGGTCTCAACAATTTCTGACTTAACTTCTCCCAAGGCCGGTTTTTTTCGACAACCTCTTAATCCTTCCGATTCAAATTATCAGGGAACATCTCATTCCTCCTATGGCGACTCAACGGGGACTCACGTCCCAGTCTTCAAGATTGTGCCTGGGTAAGAATGTTTAATCTCTGCTTTCGGTCATATATTCAGTTTTTGTACTAACCTAATCTTTGTGCTCTACTCACAGAGCTATGGCGAATCCCAGCAAGAAATCAAAGGTGACAAAGACTACTGAAAATCCTTTCGAGCCAGAGCAGCAGTCAACAGAACCCGCCCACGCCCCTGGAGCCACAAACAATGAACCGCCAATGGTCGACCACAACATCTCCATGGATCAAGTGGATGTTGACCCAGCCATCACCAAGCCGCCAAGCCCTATTAAGCTGCCAAGCCCCATCAAGCCTACTGAAGAAAAGGCCGGTGATGTTATCATCACTGGGCTTGGCTTTACATCACCAGACAATCCCACTGTCTTGGCCAAGTTCAGCGCCAAGGAAGAAACTTCTGTTGCTAACCAAGGCAAATGGTCAATCAACTTAGAGAGTTACGCCCACTTCAGTGCCCAAGAGATCCACTTTGGGTACTTGAACCGCCTACACACAAGCCGCGATTTTGAAGCCAACTTAGTAAACCTGATGAAGGAGCACTTTGAGGTAAACATTACAGCTCTCTTCATATGAATACACTTCTATTAGCCGCCAAGTTTACTAGACATGATAGAATGGAATGTTCTGTAGACTTTAAATAACTTTTTAGATCAATTCAAGTAGCCCCCAACGGCCGGTTTATACTTTCAAGATAAACCAGGACTTCCAATAGTAATACTTCAACTTTGCATATGTAGCCCCCAAGGGCCAGCTTAATCTGTTAAGATGAGCCGGGACTTTGAATAGTAATGATTCAATTTCACCTGTAGCCCCCAAGGACCGGCTTAATCTATCAACATGAGCCATGTCTCATTACATAGTTGTCCATAAAATCCAAGTATATAGCACCCATCAATTGGCTATAGTCATCATAAAGTAGCCGGGTCATCATAAACTTGTCTTCAACAAGAGCAATGTGCATTAGCCCCCAAGTGCCAAGTGAAATACTTGTATTGTGCTTGGGGCTTTTAAGTAAAATGATTGTAATTCGCCTATTGTTTATATCCTGCAGGTTGAACTTACTGCCAAAGAATCCCAAGTCGCCGATCTTCAACAAAACATCAAGTCTCAGCAATCTGAAACCTCCAAGGCCAAGGCAGAATTAACTACCACCTTGGCAGATATGGAAAGGTTGAAGAAAGACTTCAAGGCTGACCAAGAAAGCTGGGATATAGAGAAATCATCTCTATTGCAAAGAGCAGAAGAAGCAGAAGCAACTCTTAAGCCGGTGGCTATAGAGCTTGCCGGTTTAAAACATCAAGTAAATGCCATGACTACTGCCATCTTTGTTAAGTGACTTCATCTTAAGTTGATACTACCAAAGCCTTGCAAGAATATCTCATCCGGCTTGTAGATTTATTTATTGATACAGGCTCCAAGATCGCCCCACCTTGGCTCAGACATGCGCAAGAAGCTGAAAGCCTCCTACATCGTTATAGAGAAATTATATACTGGCGCATAATGAGCCATTTGCACAGCTGCGCATAAGAAACAACCGCCAACCCTCATCAAGGACACACTAGAGAAGCTATCTATGCTGCCTCTGCGAGTCGAGGAACTTAAGAAATCAGCTGCAAGAGCCGGTGCCCTCACTGCGCTAACCCGGGCTAAAGCATGGCAAGCATATCTTGACCCGAAAGATTTGGCTAACGGCTGCCCCAGCGTGAAAGAAGATGGGTCTCCCTTCAGCATAGAGGAATTTGCTTCAATAGCAAGGGAAATGCGCCCTTTGGCAAGCATACTAGCTGAAGTTACTGACCTGTCACATTATCAAGCAGTTTACGATGCTGATAACAAGAAGGTCAAGGTGCAAATCCATGAATCACAGGACCTTACTCCTCCAATCCGTAAGCACACTTTTGCTCCTCACATTGACCCGTCAACACTTATTAGTGATGAGGCTGTATTCAGGGCTTTGATTGGGATCAACTAGGCAACTTCTGACTTCTAGCCAATGGGTGAAGAGGAGGAGGATGAACCGGTGCTTGATGACCCACAACCCTCAACTCGCCAAGGCCAAGACTAGTAAGCCGCAGGCTAGCTTAGCTTGTGCCAGATGTGAAACTTTGCAAATACACTTATTCTTTTGGGCTGTCTGATGCCTTGTAATAGGCTAGTCTTGAAAACAATTATATGTGATGCCATTCCGCATGTTGATCTACATAACACTTATGAATCATTTTGATCTACTTTGACAATCCACTATTTATGCTCATACTCATTATCAACTTTTGCTTATTCATGTTGTCATAAACCCTGCATACAAACAGAGCACTAGTGCCTTGGTGGTTTACCCCAAGGTGGGTCACAATACCACATATAACAAACCACGACTGTAACGTCCATAACCAGGGCCGGTTTACCAAAACCTTATGGAATCATAACAAGAATAAATATCATACCTGTGATATTTATGTATATCGCTGGCTTACCATGCCATGTGCAAATAAGGGTAACAGTCCCATTCCAGAGCACAGCGCCCTGTGAAATTTATTCATACTAACGGCTTACAACGCCATAGACATCAAAGGAGAGCGTCCCAAATTTTTAGAGTACAAAACTCCAAACATATGATCATCATATACTGGTGACTTAACATCCAAAGCCAGGCCCGGTTAATCAAACACCAGATAGTATCAAATAAGATCAAGGCATCATGGCCTGAAACAAAGTGCAACCATATATCAATATGGCACAAACACAAATCACCAAAAAGATTCAAAGGAAAAAAGAAAACAGAAGATCAAGGCATTCAAAGGCTACCAAGCCACAACACGAAGTGCTATTCAAGGGCTGCACATCCAGTGAGTTACTCCTTAATTCAAACCTGTATGCCGGGCCTCACATGTCCAATTGCCGTATTAACTTTGACAAGTTAAGGGTCTTTAAAACATTAACTGTCAAGAGTACGACGAGTCATTCCAGGATTACCTCGTCGGAGTGGCAAGCATACAAAGGCAGGATAACCCGGATTTTAGGTGAATACACCTGGCATCCAAGCCTATTACGAGGGACAACAAAGCTCTTGTTTATTTCACAAAAAGGCCCCAAGTAATATTTCAATCCAGGCGTATAAGGCGGACATGATAGTCATAGCTATGCTCAATGAGCAGGAAGCCCCCAAGTATTTGCAATCGAGGCGTACAAGCCAGATCAAAAGGGTAATCATAGCTATGTGATGACCCACAAGTATAGGGGGTCAATTGTAGCTCTTTTCAATAAGTAAGAGTGTCGAACCCAACGAGGAGCACAAGGAAATCACAAGTAGTTTTCAGTAAGGTAATGTGTGCAAGTGCTGAAACTGTAAGTAGCGAGTAGTTTGATAGCAAGATAATTTGTAACGACCAAGTAACGATAGTAACAATAAGTATGCAGCAAGATAGCCCAATCCTTTTTAGACAAAGGACAAGCCAAAACAGTCTCTTATAACAAGCAAAGCATTCTTGAGGGTACGCAGGAATTTCATCCAGTTACTTTCGTCATGTTGGTTTGTTTTGTGTTCGCTACTTTGATAATTTGATATGTGGGTGGACCGGTGCTTAGGTGCTGTTCTTACTTGAGCAAACCTCCTACTTATGATTAACCCTCCCGCAAGCATCCTCAACTACGAGAAAGTATTAAGAATAAATTCTAACCATAGCATTAAACTCTAGGATCCAATCGGACCCTTATGGAATAGTGCATAAGCTGGGATTTTAGTTTCTGTCACTCTCGCAACCCACATCTATTTACTAGTACACAATGCATTCCCTTAGGGAAACAATATGGTGAAGTGTCATGTGGTCAACGTTCACATGACACCACTAAGGGAATCACAACATACATACTATCAAAATATCGAACACATATCAAATTCACATGATTACTTGCAACATGATTTCTCCCGTGACCTCAAGAACAAAAGTAACTACTCACAAATAATCAACATGCTCATGATCAGAGGGGTATTAAATAGCATAATGGATCTGAACTTATAATCTTCCACCAAATAAACAATATAGTAATCAACTACAAGATGTACTCAACACTACTAGTCACCCCCTAGCACCAATCTATAGTTTCGGTAACAAGATTGAATACAGGAGATGAACTACGGTTTGAGATGAGATGCTACTGGTGAAGATGTTGATGGATATTGCCCTCCCCAAGATGGGATAGTTGTTGGTGATGATGATGATGATGATTTCCCCCTCCGAGAGGGAAGTTCCCTTGGCAGAATCGCTCTACCGGAGGGCAAAAGTGCTCCTGCCCAAGTTCCGCCTCGAGAAGGTGGTGCTTCGTCCCGAATGTCCACCCCCATTTTTTCTAGGTCAAAATCACTTATATACCAGAAGATGGGCACCGGAGGTGGACCGAGGAGGGCACAACCCACCAGGGCGCGCCTAGGCGCCCTTGCGCGCCCATGTGGGTTGTGCCCACCTGGTGGGGCCACTCTGGTAGTTATTTGCTCCAATATTCCTTTAATATTCCATAAAAATTCTCCATGAAGGCTCAGCTTGTTTGGAGTTGTGCAGAATAGGTAGCTTGATGTAGCTTCTTCAGGTCGAGATTTCCAGCTGCCTCAATTCTCCCTCTTGGAATGTACCTTGCAAATTATGAGACAAAAGGCATTAGAATTACTCCAAAAAACATTATTATGGATAAAACATTATAAATAACTGTAAGAAAACATGATGCAAAATGGACGTATCAACTCCACCAAGCTTAGACCTCGCTTGTCCTCAAGGGAAAATGGAAATCAGAAAAACATGTCCACATGCTTTGAGAGAGAGGTGTCGATAAAAACAAAAATACGGACGTAGAAGCATCATGTTTATTATTATAATAGCAACAAAATTGAATATAGGACTTTTATCATTGAACTTGCATCATATACTTCCCATGAATAAGTAATAGTTCAGCACATAATCGAAGTATAAAGCAAAAACTCTATTAAAAACCAACAAACTATGTTCTCAGTCAACATTGCAACTACAATACATCATCTTTTCAGGAAGAGTCACGTGTCGGAGCCTTCTAGGAAGTCCACATACTCAACAATCATATTGTCTTCTATGATTGCTAACACTCACCTCCAACCCATGAGCAAAGCGTTTCAACCAGACACCTAGAAGATAGGGGCTCATAGTTTCGCCTCCCAACATACTCACCTCAAGGGTGATGTTAACAATAATAACTCATGCTATCTATATTCAACTGGACATATGCCCCTAGCTCTTTCCTCACCGCATGATGCTTGCCGAAAGAGGAAATAAAAAGGAATAGAAGGAAAACTTTGGCTCTTTGCATAAAAGTAAATACATAAAAGTAAAAGATAGGCCCTTCACAAAGGGAAGCAGAGGTTGCCATGCGCTTATTTGTTTGCATGCTCAATCCCTTAGTACAAGAGAACATCACGTTGTATTGCCTCTTAAGATGAAAACCTTTATTATGCAGTCTGTCGCTTTTATTCTTTGTCATCCAAGTTCGTAAAATGCTCAATTTTCTCTTACACTAAATGATCTCACATATTTAGAAGTAATTTTTATTGCCTTTTTGCACCGATGACAACTTACTTGAGGGATCTTGCTCAATCCATAGGTAGGTATGGTGGACACTTGAAAAAGATTTGGGTTCAAGGGTTTTGGATGCGCAAGTAGTATCTCTACTTGGTGCGGAATTTTTTGTCTAGCAAAGATAGGGGCCAAGCATCACATGTTAAAGAATCTATGACAATATGACTTCTATGTGAATATAAATATACATAAATCATTAAGTTGTCTTCCTTGTCCAACGTCAACAATTTGACATATAATATTTTGATGAGGGCTCACAATCACAAAATATTTCTAGGATATTATATTTATATGTGAATCTTCTCTTCCCTTATTAATTCTTTCATGAGTTGCATCATTGACTAATGCTCTGTTTGTCAATCTTTAATAAAATTTCCTACTTATACTTTTCCTTGTATGGTGCTATCACCTACCATAGGATTAGTATATGATCTTATTGATTTATTTCCTTTCTTTTTTTCTTCCTTTCTTATTTATTTTCTTTATTTGCAACATGAAAGTAAAGAAATCAAAACTCAGACTAACTTTATTTCATATAAAGCAAAAAGATCAAACTAAGATAAGTAAAAGCAAATAGAGAGTGGGATGATACGATACCGGGGCACCTCCCCCAAACTTGGCAGAAGCCAAGGGGAGTGCCCATACCCGATACACAGTTCTCCTTTGGTGGTGAAGAAGCTTCTTCCTCCTCCTCGGCCAACAGTGCTTGTGTTGTCACCGGGGATGGATTTAGGGTAGCTTCATTGCTTGATAAATCTGACCATAAACAACAAGAAAAGAGAACATAGGATTTCTTTGCGATACGGTGGATAACAGATTCGGGAAGTATATATAAAGTTTTTATCTTGCAGGATAAGTAAATAGAAGAAAAACAGAATCCGGAAGGTGCCCCAGGTGGGCACAACCCACCTGGGCGCGCCAGGCATGGCTGGCGGGCCCTGGTGTCTTATGCCCACCAGGGGATGTTTCCTGGGAGTTTCTTTATTTCCAAAATTCTAAAATATTCCAAAACTAACAAAAAATAATTTTGCGCATTTTTCGAGACTATTTACTTGTAGTAATATGTACCTTCTTATTTTGAAGATTCTGGGGTGTTCCGGAAGGACTCTTTTATGTGTTCTCTCGGTGTCAAAGTTTGGATAATATTAGTTTCAACATTGATAGGCGTACTTGAGATATAATTCTTTATTCGTTATCCGTTGACAACCTTCGGGTTAGTGCCTTTTGTAAAGTTAATTTTATTTCCTATTACTAAGTTCAACTTGACAACTAGACTGATGATGATAAGGTGATGCGATTCTATGGTTAACATCATACTTGGCAAGCATTTTACGAAAATCACCATGAATAAAGTGTGAACCACCATCAATCATTAAATATCTAGGGACTCCAAACCTTGGGAAAATAACTTCCTTAAGCATTTTAATAGAGGAGTTGTGATCAACACTACCAGTTGGAATAGCTTCTACCCATTTATTAACATAATCAACAGCAACCAAAATATGTGTATACCCATTAGAGGAAGGAAAAGGTCCCATAAAATAAAATCCCCAAACATCAAATGGTTCAACAACAAGTGAATAATTCATAGGAATTTCTTGACGCTTATCAATATTACCTATTCTTTGGCATTAATCACAAGATGAGACAAACTTACGAGCATCCGTGAAGAGAGTAGGCCAATAGAATCCAGATTGCAATACCTTGTGAGCAGTTCTATCTCCAGCGTGATGCCCTCCATAAGCTTCGAAGTGACATTTCCGTAGGATTTGTCCCTGTCCAGACTTAGGTACACAACGTCTAATATTACCATCTACTCCTTCTTTATGAAGATCTGGGTCATCCCAAACATAATGTCTTAAATCATAGAAGATTTTTTCTTTTGTTGGTATGTAAAGCTAGGAGGTAAATATTTAGCAACAATGTAATTAGCATAATCAGCATACCAAGGAGTACTATTAGCAACATCTATTGCAGCTAACTGCTCATCAGGAAAACTATCATCAATAGGTAGTGGATCATCAAGCACATTTTCAAGCCTAGACAAGTTATCTGCTACGGGGTTCTCAGCTCCTTTTCTATCAATAATATGTAAATCAAATTCTTGTAACAAGAGAACCCAACGAATAAGTCTAGGTTTAATATATTTCTTTTCCATAAGATATTTAATAGCAGCACGGCCCGTGTGAATGGTTACTTTGGAATCAACAATATAAGGTCTAAATTTATCACAAGCAAGCACCACTGCTAAAAATTCTTTTTCAGCAGTAGCATAATTTCTTTGAGCACAGTCTAGAGTTTTACTAGCGTCAAGAATAACATTCAGTTTCTTATCAACTCTTTGTCCTAGAATAGCACGAACAACACAATCACTAGCATCACACATAATTTCAAAAGGCAAGTTCCAATCAGGTGGTTGAACAATAGGTGCAGAAATTAAGGCTTTCTTGAGTGTTTAAAAGGCTTATAAACAATCATCATCAAAAACAAAAGGAACATCCTTCCGCAAAAGACTAGTAAGAGGCCTAGAAATATTAGAGAACTCTTTAATAAATCTCCTATAGAAACCAGCATGACCTAGGAAACTACGAATACCTTTGATGTCCTTAGGACATGGCATTTTCTCAATTGCATCAACCTTAGCTTGGTCCACTTCAATACGTCTCTCTGAAATTTAATGACCCAAGACAATGCCATCATTAACCATAAAGTGGCACTTCTCCCAATTCAAGAGAAGATTTGTTTGTTCACATCTTTGCAAAACTCGCTCAAAATTGCTTAAAAATCATCAAAGGACTTCCGATAAATAGAAAAGTCATCCATGAAAACCTCAACAATCTTTTCACAAAAGTCTGAGAATATAGCATTCATACATCTTTGAAAGGTAGTAGGTGCATTACATAAACCTAAAGGCATAGGTCTATAAGCAAACGTTCCAAAAGGACAAGTAAAAGTGGTCTTTTCTTGATCAGATTGTAAAACATGTATTTGTGAAAAGCCAGAGTATCCATCAAGGAAGAAAAAATGTGTGTGCTTAGATAGTCTTGCTAACATTTGATCAATAAAAGGCAGAGGGTAATGATATTTTCTAGTAGCTTTATTTAATTTTCTATAGTCAATTACAATTCTATAGCCCGTGACAATTCTTTGTGGAATAAGCTCATTCTTATCATTAGGAACAACAGTAATACCTCCCTTCTTAGGGAAACAATGAACATGACTTACCCATTTACTATCATCTATAGGATAGATTATACCTGCTTCCAGAAGTTTTAATATTTCCGTTCTTACCACTTCTTTCATCTTTGGATTTAACCGACATTAATGATCAACAACTGGTTTAGCATCAGGTTCCATATTAATTTTGTGCTGACATAGAGTGGGACTAATGCCCTTTAAATCATCAAGAGTATACCCAATAGCAGCTCAGTGCTTCCTTAGAACTCTCAATAATCTATCTTCTTCATGTTCTGAAAGGTTAGCACTGATAATAACAGGATATATCTTCTTTTCGTCAAGATAAGCATATTTCAAAGTGTCTGGCAACGGTTTTAATTCAAATACAGGGTCACCCTTAGGTGGAGGAGGACCTCCAAGAGTTTCAATAGGCAAATTTTGTTTAAGGAGAGGACGTTGTTCAAAGAAGATCTTATCTATTTCATTTCTTTCATGCATATGTAAATCATTCTCATGGTCTAGCAAGTATTTCTCTAAAGGATTAGTAGGTGGCACGACAATAGAAGCAAGAACAATTAATTCATACTTACTAGGCAATTCTTTTTCATAATGATGTCTAATAAACTTGGAAAAATTGAACTCGTGAGATTCATCACCAAAGCTAACACTGACAATTTGTTTCTTACAATCTATTTTAGCATTGATAGTGTTCAAGAAAGGTCTACGTAATATAATGGGACAAAATTTATCTTGTGGGGTGGTAAGAACAAGAAGATCAGTAGGGTATTTTATCTTCCCACAAAAGACTTCAACATCTCTAAGAATCTCAATGGGTGATATAGTATCCCTATTAGCAAGTTTAATAGTAACATCTATGTCTTCTATTTCAGCAGGTGCTATTTCATCTCTAATTTCTTCATATAAGGAGTGGGGAATAGCACTCACACTAGCACCCATGTCACATAAACCATGATAACAATGATCTCCTATTTTAACTGAAATAACAGGCATGCCAACAATAGGTCTATGTTTATCTTTTCCATCAGGTTTAGCAATTCTAGCAGCTTCTTCATAGAAGTAAATAACATGCCCATCCATGTCTTCTTCCAAGAGATCTTTAACCATAACAATGCTAGGTTATAATTTAATTTGTTCATCAGGTTTAGGTGTTATAACATAGCTTTTGGTAACCACAGTTGAAACTTTAGAATGTTCTTTTATCCTAACAGGGAAGGTGGTTTCTCAATATAAGCAGAAGGAACAACTGGATCAACATTATAAAGTATAGTTTCTTCTTTAACTAGTACTAGTTCTTTAATTTCATCTTCAATAGGTGGGTGATATTTAGACCAATTCTCTTTAGGAAGTTCAACATGAGTAGAAAATGATTCACAAAAGGAGGCTACTATCTCAGAGTCAAGTCCATATTTAGTGCTAAACTTTTGAAAAGCATCGGTATCCATAAAAGATTTAACACAATCATACTTAATCTTAATATCCGACACTTTACCTTCGTCAAGTTCCCAATCTTCAGAGTTGCGTTTAATTCTTTCCAAAAGATCCCACCGGAATTCAATAGTTTTCTTCATAAAAGAACCAGTACATGAAGTATGGAGCATGGTTTGATCATTACGAGAAAGCCGAGCATAAAAATTCTGAATAATAATTTCTCTTGAGAGCTCATGATTGGGGCACGAGTATAACATCGACTTAAGCGTCCCCCAAGCTAGAGTGATACTTTCTCCCTCACGAGGCCAAAAATTATATATATTATTCCGATCACGATGAACTAGATGCATAGGATAATTTTTTTGATCGAACTCCAATTTCAAACTATTCCAATTCCAAGATCCCATATCATCGCATAGCCTATTGCATGCCAATGGTTTTCCCTTCAAAGATAAAGGGAAAAACTTTTTCATCACTTCATCCCTAGCCAAACCTGCAAGCTTAAACAATCCACAAATTTGTTGCACATGTATCAAGTGCAAATCAGGATGTTCAGTTCCATCTCCTGCATAAGGATTAGCTAGCAGTTGTTCTATCATACCCGAAGGGATTTCATATTCAATATTTTCAGTAGGTGTAGTAGGTTGAGGGGTAATTAACTGTGGTTCCGGACGAGGTGAAGATACCCCGAACAAACCCCTCAAAGGACTGTTTTCCATAATAACAAGTGACAATAAATTTTAGCACACTATATAAATGTTTCCTTACCGAATTCCAGTTACCAAAGGCGCTTCACTCCTCCGCAACGGCGCCATAAAATAGCCTTGATGACCCACAAGTATAGGGGGTCAATTGTAGCTCTTTGCAATAAGCAAGAGTGTCAAACCCAACGAGGAGCAGAAGGAAATGACAACTAGTTTTCAGTAAGGTAATGTCTGCAAGTGCTGAAACTTTAAGTAGTGAGTAGTTTGATAGCAAGATAATTTGTAATGAGCAAGTAACGATAGTAACAATAAGTATGCAGCAAGGTAGCCCAATCCTTTTTAGACAAAGTACATGCCAAAACGGTCTCTTATAAGAAGCAAAGCGTTCTTGAGGGTACACGGGCATTTCATCTAGTTACTTTCGTCATTTTGGTTTGATTTGTGTTCGCTACTTTGATAATTTTTATATGCGGGTGGACCGGTGCTTAGGTGTTGTTCTTACTTTAAAAACCTCCTACTTATTATTAGCCCTCCAGCAAGTATCCGCAACTACGAGAAAAGTATTAAGTATAAATTCTAACCATAGCATTAAACTCTAGGATCCAATCGGTCCCTTACGGAATAGTGCATAAACTGGGGTTTAAGTTTCTGTCACTCTCGCAACCCACCATCTATTTACTACTCTAAAATGCATTCCTTTATAGGCCCAAATATGGTGAAGTGTCATGTAGTCGACGTTCACATGATACCACTAAGGGAATCACAACATACATACTATCAAAATATCGAACGCATATAAAATTCACATGATTACTTGCAACATGATTTCTCTCGTGACCTCAAGAACAAAAGTAACTACTCACAAATAATCAACAAGCTCATTATCATAGGGGTATTAAATAGCATAATGGATCTGAACATATAAGCTTCCACCAAATAAACCATATAGTAATCAACTACAATATGTACTCAACACTACTAGTCACCCCCTAGCACCAATCTATAGTTTCGGTAACAAGATTGAATACAAGAAATGAACTAGGGTTTGAGATGAGATGGTGCTGGTGAAGATGTTGATGGAGATTGCCCTCCCCAAGATGGGAGAGTTGTTGGTGATGATGATGACGATGATTTCCCCCTTCGGGAGGGAAGTTCCCCTGGCGGAATCGCTCCGCCGGAGGGCAAAAGTGCTCCTGCCCAAGTTCCGCCTCGAGACGGCGGCGCTTCGTATCAAATGTCCTCCCCCCATTTTATCTATGTCAAAATGACTTATACCAGAAAATGGGCACCGGAGGTGGGCCGAGGAGGGCACAACCCACCAGGGCGCGCCTGGGCTCCCTTCCACGCCCTGGTGGGTTGTGCCCACCTGGTGGCCCCCCTCTGGTAGTTATTTGCTGCAATATTCCTTAAATATTCCATAAAAATTCTCCATGAAGGCTTAGCTTCTTTGGAGTTGTGCAGAATAGGTAGCCTAATGAAGCTTCTTCAGGTCGACATTTCTAGCTGCCAGAATTCTCCCTCTTGGTGTGTACCTTGCAAATTATTAGAGAAAACACATTAGAATTACTCCAAAAAGAATTATTATGGATAAAACATTATAAATAATAGTAAGTATACATGATGAAAAATGGACGTATCAACTCCCCCAAGCTTAGACCTCACTTGTCCTCAAGCGAAAATCGAAATCAAAAAAACATGTCCACATGCTTTGAGAGAGAGGTGTCGATAAAAACAAAAATACGGACATAGAAGCATCATGTTGATAATTATAACAGCAACAAAATTGAACATAGGACTTTTATCATCTAACTTGCATCATATAATTCCCATCAAAAAGTAACAGTTCATCACATAATCGAAGTATAAAACAAAAACTCTATTAAAAACCAACAAACTATGTCCTCAGTCAACTTTGCAACTACAATTCATCATGTTTTCAGGAAGAGTCACGTGTCAGAGCCTTCTAGCAAGTCCAGATACTCAACCATCATATAGTCTTCTATGATTACTAACACTCACCTTGTACCCATGAGAAAAACGTCTCAACTGGACACCTAGAAAGATAAGGGCTCATAGTTTCACCTCCCAACATACTCACCTCAAGGGTGATGTCAGCAATAATAACTCATGCTATCTGTATTCATCTAGACATATGTGCCTAGATCTTTCTTCACCACATGATGCGTGCCAAAAGAGAAAATAAAAAGGAATAGAAGGAAAACGTTGACTCTTTGCATAAAAGTAAATACATAAAAGTAAAAGATAGGCCCTTCACAGAGGGAAGCAAAGGTTGCCATGTGCTTATTTGTTTGCATGCTCAATCCCTTAGTGCAAGAGAACGTCATGTTGTATTGCCCCTTAAGATGACAACCTTTATTATGAAGTATGTCGCTTTTATTCTTTGTCATCCAAGTTCGTACAATGCTCAATTTTCTCTTACACTAAATGATCTCACATATTTAGCAGCAATTTTTATTGCCTTTTTGCACCGATGACAACTTACTTGAGGGATCTTGCTCAATCCATAGGTAGGTATGGTGGACACTTGAAAAATATTTGGGTTGAAGGGTTTTGGATGCACAAGTAGTATCTCTACTTGGTGCGGAATTTTTGGCTAGCAAAGATAGGGGGCAACCATCACATGTTAAAGGATCTATGACAATATGACTTCTATGTGAATATAAATATACATAAATCATTAAGTTGTCTTCCTTATCCAACGTCAACAATTTGGCATATAATATTTTGATGAGGGCTCACAATCACAAAAGATTTCTAGGATAGTATATTTATATGTGAATTTTCTCTTCCCTTATTAATTCTTTCATGAGTTGCATCATTGACTAATGCTCTATTTGTCAATCTCTAATAAAAATTTCCTACTTATACTCTTCCTTATGTGGTGCTATCACCTACCATAGGATTAGTATATGATCTTATTGATTTTTTTTCTTTCTTTTTTTTCTTCCGTTCTTATTTCTTTTCTTTGTTTCCAACATGAAAGTAAAGAAATAAAAACCCAGACTAACTTTATTTCATACAAAGCAGAAAGATCGAAATAAGATAAGTAAAAGCAAAAAGAGAGTGGGATGATACGATACCAGGGCACCTCCCCCAAGCTTGACAGAAGCCAAGGGGAGTGCCCATACCCGATACTGAGTTCTCCTTTGGTGGTGAAGAAGCTTCTTCCTCCTCCTCGACCAACAATGCTTGTGTTGTCACCGGGGATGGATTTAGGGTAGCTTCCTTGATTGATAAATCTGACCAGAAACATCAAGAAAAGAGAACACATGATATCTTCATGATACGATGGTTAACAGGTTCGGGAAGTATATATAAAAATTTGTCTTGCAGGACAAGTAAACAGAAGAAAAACAGAATCCGGAAGGTGCCCCAGGTGGGCACAACCCATCTGGGCGCGCCAGTCATGCCTGGTGCGCCTTGGTGTCTTATGCCCACCAGTGGACGTTTCCTGGGAGTTTCTTTATTTTGCAAAATTCTAAAATATTCCAATACTAACAAAAAATGTTTTTGCAGATTTTTTTGGAGACTGTTTACTTGAAGTAACACGTACCTCCGTATTTTGAAGATTCTGGGGTGTTCCGGAAGGACTCTCTTATGTGTTGTTCCGGTGTCAAAGTTTGGATAATATTAGTTTCAACATTGATAGGTGTACCAGATATATAATGCTTTATTCATTTTCCGTTGACAACCTTCAGGTTAGTGCCTTCGAAATTATTTATTTTGATGGCTCCAGACCGGTAAACCTCCTCGATGATATATGAGCCTTCCCATTTCGAGAGGAGCTTTCTTGCAAAAAATCTAAAACGAGAGTTGTACAAAAGAATATATTCTCCGACTTTGAACTCACACTTTTGGATTCTTTTGTCATGCCATCTTTTAACTTTCTCTTTGAAATTTTTGCATTTTCATAAGCCTGGGTTCTCCATGCATCTAAAGAGCTAATATCAAATAACCTCTTTTCACCAGCAAGTTTGAAATGATAGTTGAGTTCTTTAATTGCCCAGTATGCTTCATGTTCTAACTCAAGAGGAAAATGTCAAGCTTTTCCATAAACCATTTTATAAGGAGACATACCCATAGGATTTTTATATGCTGTTCTATAAGCCCAAAGTGCATCATCTAATTTCTTAGACCAATTTTTCCTGGACCTATTGACAGTCTTTTGCAAAATTAAATTTATTTCCCTATTACTAAGTTCAACTTGACCACTAGACTGAGGATGATAAGGTGATGCAATTCTATGGTTAGCATCATACTTGGCAAACATTTTATGAACAGCACCATGAATAAAGTGTGAACCACCATCAGTCATTAAATATCTAGGGACTCCAAACCTTGGGAAAATAACTTCCTTAAGCATTTTAATAGAGGTGTTCTGATCGGCACTACTAGTTGGAATAGCTTCTACCCATTTAGTAACATAATCAACAGCAACCAAAATATGTGTATACCCATTAGAGGAAGGAAAATGTCCCATGTAATCAAATCCCCAAACATCAAATGGTTCAACAGCAAGTGAATAATTCATAGGAATTTCTTGACGCTTACCAATATTACCTATTATTTGGCATTAATCACAAGATGAGACAAACTTACGGGCATCCTTGAAGAGAGTATGCCAATAGAATCCAGATTGCAATACCTTGTGAGCAGTTCTATCTCCAGCGTGATGCCCTCCATAAGCTTCGGAGTGACATTTCCGTAGGATTTGTCCATGTTCATGCTCAGGTACACAACATCTAATAATACCATCTACTCCTTCTTTATAAAGATGTGGGTCATCCCAAAAGTAATGTCTTAAATCATAGAAGATTTTTTTATTTGTTGGTATGTAAAGCTAGGAAGTAAATATTTATCAAACAATGTAATTAGCATAATCAGGATACAAAGGAGTACTATCAGAAACATTTATTGTAGCTAACTGCTCATCAGGAAAACTATCATCAATAGGTAGTGGGTCATCAAGCACATTTTCAAGCCTAGACAAGTTATCTGCTACGGGGTTCTCAGCTCCTTTTCTATCAATAATATGTAAATCAAATTCTTGTAACAAGAGAACCCAACGAATAAGTATTGGTTTAGCATCTTTCTTTTCCATAAGATATTTAATAGCAGCATGGTCTGTGTGAACAGTTACTTTGGAATCAACAATATAAGGTCTAAATTTATTACAAACAAACACCACTACTAAAAATTCTTTTTCAGTAGTAGCATAATTTCTTTGAGCATTGTCTAGAGTTTTACTAGCATAATGAATAACATTCAATTTCTTATCAACTCTTTGTCCTAGAACAACACCAAGAACATAATCACTAGCATCACACATAATGTCAAAAGGCAAGTTCCAATCAGGTGGTTGAACAATAGGTGCAGAAATTAAGGCTTTCTTGAGTGTTTCAAAGGCTTCTAAACAATCATCATCAAAAACAAAAGGAACATCCTTTTGCAAAAGACTAGCACGAGGCCTAGAAATTCTAGAGAACTCTTTAATGAATATCCTATAGAAACTAGCATGACCTAGGAAACTACGAATACCTTTGATGTCCTTAGGACATGGCATTTTGTCAATTTCATCAACCTTAGCTTGTTCCACTTCAATACTTCTTTAAGAAATTTTATGACCCAAGACAATGCCCTCATTAACCATAATGTGGCACTTCTCCCAATTCAAGACAAGATTTGTTTGTTCACATCTCTACAAAACTCGCTCAAGATTTCTTATACAATCATCAAAGGACTTTCGATAAACAGAAAAGTCATCCATGAAAACCTCAACAATCTTTTCACAAAAGTAAGAGAATATAGCAGTCATACATATTTGAAAGGTAGAAGGTGCATCACATAAACCGAAAGGCATACGTATATAAGCAAACATTCCAAAAGGACAAGTAAAAGTGGTCTTTTATTGATTAGATTGTAAAACATGTATTTGTGAAAAGCCAGAGTATCCATCAAGGAAGCAAAAATGTGTGTGCTTAGATAGTCTTGCTAACATTTGATCAATAAAAGGTAGAGGGTAATTATCTTTTCTAGTAGCTTTATTTAGTTTTCTATAATCAATTACCATTCTATAGCATGTGACAATTCTTTGTGGAATAAGCTCATTCTTATCATTGGGAACAACAGTAATACCTCCCTTGTTAGGGACACAATGAATAGGACTTACCCATTTACTATCAGCTATAGGATAGGTTATACCTGCTTCCAGAAGTTTTAATATTTCCGTTCTTACCACTTCTTTCATCTATGGATTTAACTGACGTTGATGATCAACAACTAGTTTAGCATCCGGTTCCATATTAGTTTTGTGCTGACATAGAGTGAGACTAATGCCCTTTAAATCGTCAAGACTATACCCAATAACAGCTCGGTTGTAACACCCCGGATGTAACTTTCCATAATTGTAACTCCAACTCTTGCCTTTTCCGTCTATGTGTTGTGATATTTCCTTCATAGTTGGGTTTTTGTCTTTTGTTTTGCATTTTTTTCTTGTCATGCATCTCATGTCAAGCATCATGCGCATTGCATCCGCATGTTTTCATAAAGCTTGCATCTGTTCACAGTTGTCGCGTTCCCCCCTTGCCTTCTTTGACCGATCCGAGTCCAACCTGGTTTTCGGTTCCCTCTTGTCAAACCACCTAACCTCTCTCAGACCCCCTCGCGTGCGCGTCCGAAACCTTTCCCGAACCCGACCCGCTTTGTCATCACCGTTGGATTCAGATCATCCCCAAACATCCCAAAAATATCTTCAGTTTCTTATTTGGGCTTCCTAAGCCTATTTTATCTTGACCGTCTGATTTAGATCAGATGATCCAAACTCCCCTCTTCCTTATATATATAGACCCCCTAGTTCATTTTGGACCTAACCCTATTTCCTAGGGATCCTCCCCAGCCGTCGCCACTATTCTCCATCCCATCACCTAGATCCGTCGCCACCCACCTCCTCTGTTTCTCTGCCTGACCAACCCCCGTGCCTCCCCCCGATTGCCATGGATGTTGCTTCCCCTGCCTGAGCACCTCACCGCGCAGCCAGCCGGCGCTTGATCCAGGTTGGATCGAGTCTCCTCCGTCCAAGCACCCGCACGAGAGATGCCCGACGATCCACCCCAAGAAGCAACAGCGCCCGAGCGCTCCTCCTCCTCCCGACCCGCCGCCCCGGCGAACCTCGCCACCAGTGACCACCTCCTGCAGGCCCGTTCCGCCTCCTTCCTCCCTGCACCCCTTCTCTTCCTTCCCTTTTTCTCTAAGCACCATCTCTTCCTTTCATTTTCTTTGCACAGGAGCTCCAACCCTTGGCCATGAACACTCGTGCTTCCCCGGTGCCTTGCACGTCCACGCCGCCGGCAACAACAGCAGCAGCAGGTCATGCCGCCAGACCTCCCCAACCTCGATGGAGCCCCCCAGGTCACCTACCCTTCCTCTCCTTCGGTTCTCCTCTATTTTTCTCTCACTCACGCCTCTCTCGACAGCTCTCTCGGTACCACTGCAACAGGGAGCCACCATGGCCAAGGATGCCGTACGCCGCCTCCAGCTCGAAGCTCCGGCGCGCCCAAGCTTCGGAGGCGACCAGATCCGGTCCGGGTCGACCTCCCCAAGCCTTCATCACCGGCATCCCCTGCTTCTGCGTGCAGGGACGACGACGACAAGCGACAAGTCCCCTCGCCCGTGTGTTGACCTCCAGCCCGCTCGATCCCCTCCTTCACGAGACGCGTCGGCCTCGATCTGTTTCTGGGCGTTGACCGGTCCAACCGGCCCAGCCCGCGTCCAGCCTCCCCTACGAGCCGGCCCATAAGGCCTAGTGAGCATGAGATCCAGCGCCCTCTCCTGTGCACTGTTGGGCCAGCCAGATTCGGCCCAGTGTGTTTTTTTCCTTGCCTGCCAATTTGTCCAATAATCCAGAGTAACCAGTTTTGCAGAAAAAACCTTGCATTTCATGCATATAATATCTCACAAACCATGCATCATATTAAAATGTTTTAAACATGTAAAATGCTTAGAATTTCATCTAGTTTCACATTATGCCAATTTCATCCATGTTAAAAATGTTTAATTTGCTGTTTGCTAGTATTTTGCATAAATGCCATATTAAAATGATTTATTTCCTAACTAATTAACCATAGCTCCGAATTATATAAACTATATATGTAAATTGTCTAGAAAAATACATACTTAACATGGCGCACTTTGTTTTACTCTTTAACAACATTAAAATATGGTTTAGGGCAGAACAGTATCAAATTTGAAATATGGACATGAGGATTTTCCGGAATTGTTGTTTGTTGTTTCCGGCCTCATTTAAACTTGCCTAAATAGTTAGTTTACTTATGTTTCACCTCTTGCCATGTTTAACAACATTTAATATTGTTGTGTACCTAAACGAGAGTGCACTAAATAACTCGAATGTGGTGTTTTGTCAATATGCAACTCGTTGCATATTGAGCTCCACTTAATTTGTAGTATTGTTTGTTGCACTTTGCCATGCCATGCCTATTTAAACCGGACATGCATCATACTTGATTGTGCATCATGCCATTCTTATGTGATGGTTGTTTACCATATTGTTTGCTTCTTTCTGGTTGTGCTTCTTCTCGATAGTTCCATTTCGCTGGGATTGTGAGAATTCGTTCGACTACGTTGGTTCGACTACTTCATGGACTTGTTTCCGGCCTCATTTAAACTTGCCTAAATAGTTAGTTTACTTATGTTTCACCTCTTGCCATGTTTAACAACATTTAATATTGTTGTGTACCTAAACGAGAGTGCACTAAATAACTCGAATGTGGTGTTTTGTCAATATGCAACTCGTTGCATATTGAGCTCCACTTAATTTGTAGTATTGTTTGTTGCACTTTGCCATGCCATGCCTATTTAAACCGGACATGCATCATACTTGATTGTGCATCATGCCATGCTTATGTGATGGTTGTTTACCATATTGTTTGCTTCTTTCTGGTTGTGCTTCTTCTCGATAGTTCCATTTCGCTGGGATTGTGAGAATTCGTTCGACTACGTTGGTTCGACTACTTCATGGACTTGTTCTTCTTCATTGCGGGATTTCAGGCAAGATGACCATTACCCTTGATATCACTTCTATCTTTGCTTACTAGTTGCTTTGTTCTATCGCTATGGTGTGCTACCTATCAGTTGTTTATCATGCCTCCCATATTGCCATGTCAAGTCTCTAACCCACCTTACTAGCAAACTGTTGTCTGGCTAAGTTACCGCTTTTGCTCAGCCCCTCTTATAGCGTTGTTAGTTGCAGGTGAAGTTGAAGATTGCTCCATGTTGGAACATGATTATGTTGGGATATCAAAATATCTCTTATTTTGATTAATGCATCTATATACTTGGTAAAGGGTGGAAGGCTCGGCTTTATGCTCGATGTTTTGTTCCATTCTTGCCGCCCTAGTTTCCGTCATACCGGTGTTATGTTCCTTGATTTTGCATTCCTTACGTGGTTGGGTTTATGGGAACCCCTTGACAGTTCCCTTTGAATAAAGCTCCTCTTGCAAGGCCCAAATTTGGTTTTACATTTGCCTAACAACCAATCCGTTGGGTTTTCGCGAGCCTGAGGGTCATCTTTATTTAACCCCCCGGGCAAGTGCTTCTCTAAGTGTTGGTCCCAACCGAGTAGACTACAGGGCTACCTCAGGGAAACTTGAGGGTTGGTTTTACTTGTAGGATGTCTCATCCGGTGTGCCCTAAGAACGAGATATGTGCAGCTCCTATCGGGATTTGTTGGCACAGTCAAGTGGTCTTGCTGGTCTTGTTTTACCATTGTCGAAATGTCTTGTAACCGGGATTCCGAGACTGATCGGGTCTTCCCGGGAGAAGGAATATCCTTCGCTGATCGTGAGAGCTTGTGATGGGCTAAGTTGGGACACCCCTGCAGGGTATAAACTTTCGACAGCCGTACCCGCAGTTATGTGGTAGATGTGAATTTGTTAATATCCGATTGTAGAGAACTTGACACTTGACTTAATTAAAATGCATCAACCGCATGTGTTGCCGTGATGGTCTCTCCTCGGCGGAGTCCGGGAAGTGAACAAGGTTTGGGTTATGATTGCACGTAATTAGTTTCAGGATCACTTCTTGATCACTTCTAGCTTCACGACCGTTGCGTAGTTTCTCATCTTACTCTTGTATTCGTATGTTAGCCACCATATTTGCTTAGTGCCTGCATCAACTCCATCTCATTATCACATCCTACCCATAAGCTTAAATAGTCTTGATCTCGCGGGTTTTGAGATTGCTGAGTCCTCGTGACTCATATATACTTCCAAAATAGTTGCAGGTGCCGATGACACCAGTGCAGGAGATGCTAACGAACTCAAGTGGGAGTTTGACGAGGTTCTTGGCTGTTACTACGTGTCTTTTCCTGATGATCAGTAGTGGATCGGGGATCTAGCAGTTGGGGTTATCTTCTTTTCATTTGTATTTGTCCGTAGTCGGACTATGTGTGTACTCTGAATGATGTATGAATTATATGATCCTTGTGTGAAGTGGCGATTGTAAGCCAACTCTCTTTATCCCTTTCTTGTTCATTACATTGGATTATGTGAAGATGACCCTTCTTGCGACAAAGCCACAATGCGGTTATGCCTCTAAGTTGTGCCTCGACACGTGGGAGATATAGCCGCATCGTGGGCGTTACATCGGTGCTTCCTTAGAACTCTCAATAATCTTTCTTCTTCATGTTCTGAAAGGTTAGCACTGATAATAACAGGATATATCTTCTTTTCATCAAGATAAGCATATTTCAAAGTGTCTGGCAAAGGTTTTAATTCAAACACAGGGTCACCCTTAGGTGGAGGAGGACCTCCAAGAGTTTCAATAGGCAAATTGTGTTTAAGCAGAGGACGTTGTTCAAAGAAGATCTTATCTATTTCCTTTCTTTCATGCATATGTAATTCTTTCTCATGGTCCAGCAAGTATTGCTCTAAAGGATCAGTAGGTGGCACGGCAATAGAAGCAAGACCAATTAATTCATCCTTACTAGGCAATTCTTTTTCATGATGATTTATACTAAACTTGGGAAAATTAAACTCGTGAGATTCATCACCAAAGCTAACACCGACAATTTGTTTCTTTCAATCTATTTTGGCATTGACGGTGTTCAAGAAAGGTCTACCATATATAATGGGACAAATTTTATCTTGTGGGGTGGTAAGAACAAGAAAATCAGTAGGGTATTTTATATTCCCACACAAGACTTCAACATCTGTAAGAATCCCAATGGGTGATATAGTATCCCTATTAGCAAGTTTAATAGTAACATCTATGTCTTCTATTTCAGCATCTGCTATTTCATCTCTAATTTCTTCATATAAGGAGTGGGGAATAGCACTCACACTAGCACCCATGTAACATAAACCATGATAATAGTGATCTCCTATTTTAACTGAAATAACAGGCATGCCAATAATAGGTCTATGTTTATCTTTTCCATCAGGTTTAGCAATTCTAGCAGCTTCTTCACAGAAGTAAATAACATGCCCATCCATATCTTCTTCCAAGAGATCTTTAACCATAGCAATGCTAGGTTCTACTTTAATTTGTTCATCAGGTTTAGGTGTTCTAACATAGGTTTTGTTAACCACAGTTGAAAATTTAGCATGTTCTTTTTTCCTAACAAGGAAAGGTGGTTTCTCAATATAAGCAGAAGGAACAACTGGATCAACATCATAAAGTATAGTTTCTTCTTTAACTTGTAATGGTACTTTAATTTCATCTTTATTAGGTGGTGATATTTAAACCACTTCTCTTTAGGAAGTTCAACATGAGTAGCAAATGATTCACAAAAGGAGGCTACTATGTCAGAGTCATGTCCATATTAGTGTTAAACTTTTGTAAAGCATCGGTATCCATAAAAGATTTAACACAATCATACTTAAGCTTTATACCCGACTCTTTACCTTGTCAAGTTCCCAATCTTCAGAGTTGCATTTAATTCTTTCCAAAAGATCCCACCGGAATTCAATAGTTTTCTTCATAAAAGAACAAGTACATGAAGTATCGAGCATGGTTTGATCATTACGAGAAAGCCGAGCATAAAAATTCTGAATAATAATTTCTCTTGAGAGCTCATGATTGGGGCATGAGTATAACATCGACTTAAGCCTCCCCCAATCTTGAGCGAAACTTTCTCCTTCACGAGGCGAAAAATTATATATATAATTCCGATCACGATGAACTAGATACATAGGATAATTTTTTTGATGGAACTCCAATTTCAAGCAATTCCAATTCCATGATCTAGTACCATCGCATAGCCTATACCATGCCAATGTTTTTCCCTTCAAAGATAAAGGGAAAACCTTTTACATCACTTCATCCCTGGGCAAACCTGCAAGCTTAAACAATCCACCAATTTGTTCCACATGTATCAAGTGCGTATCAGGATGTTCAGTTCCATCTCCTGCATAAGGATTAGCCAGCAGTTGTTCTATCATACCCGAAGGGATTTCATATTCAATATTTTCAGTAGGTGCAGCAGGTTGAGGGGTAACTAATTGTGGTTCCGGATGAGGTGAAGATACCCCGAACAAACCCCTCAAAGGATTGTTTTCCATAGTAACAAGTGAGAATAAATATCACCACACTATATAAATGTTTCCTTACCGAATTCTAATTACCAAAGGCGCTTCACTCCCCAGCAACGGTGCCAGAAAATATCCTTGATGACCCACAAGTATAGGGGGTCAATTGTAGCTCTTTTCGATAAGTAAGAGTGTCTAACCCAACAAGGAGCAGAAGGAAATGACAAGTAGTTTTCAGTAAGGTAATGTCTGCAAGTGCTGAAACTATAAGTAGCGAGTAGTTTTATAGCAAGATAATTTGTAACGAGCAAGTAACAATAGTAACAATAAGTATGCAGCAAGGTAGCCCAATCCTTTTTATACAAAGGACAGGCCAAAACGGTCTCTTATAACAAGCAAAGCATTCTTGAGGGTACACGTGAATTTCATTTAGTTACTTTCGTCATGTTGGTTTGATTTGTGTTCGCTACTTTGATAATTTGATATGTGGTTGGACCGGTGGTTAGGTGCTGATCTTACTTGAATAAACCTCCTAGTTATGATTAACCCTCCCGCAAGCATCCGCAACTAGGAGAAATGTATTCATAATAAATTCTAACCATAGCAGTAAACTCTAGGATCCAATCGGTTCCTTACGAAATAGTGCATAAACTGGGGTTTAAGTTTCTGTAACTCTCGCAACCCACCATCTATTTACTACTCCAAAATGCATTCCCTGAGGCCCAAATATGGTGAACTGTCATGTAGTCGACGTTCACATGACACCACTAAGGGAATCACAACATACATACTATCAAAATATCGAACACATATCAAATTCACATGATTACTTGCAACATGATTTCTCGCATGACCTCAAGAACAAAAGTAACTACTCACAAATAATCAACATGCTCATGATCAGAGAGGTATTAAATAGCATAATGGATCTGAACATATAATCTTCCACCAAATAAACCATATAGTAATCAACTACAAGATGTAATCAACACTACTAGTCACCCCATAGCACCAATCTATAGTTTCGGTAACAAGACTGAATACAAGAGATGAACTAGGGTTTGAGATGAGATGGTGCCGGTGAAGATGTTGATTGAGATTTCCCTCCCCAAGATGGGAGAGTTGTTGGTGATGATGATGATTTCCCCCTCCGGGAGGGAAGTTCCTCCGGCGGAATCGCTCTGTCGGAGGGCAAAAGTGCTCCTGCCCAAGTCCCGCCTCGAGACTGCGGCGCTTCGTCCCGAATGTCCTCCCCCCATTTTTTCTAGTTCAAGATGACTTATTTAAACCTATCAGGGTACTAGCCAACTTGCCTCCAGAAGGCTCCCCTGATTTGGGCTTCCTTGGCCGTCGGATCTATCTTCTGGTTTGTTTGAGCCATTGGATCTTCACAGCAGTAAAATCCAATTTTCAACTCAGAGTCATTTTCACTGGCCATTGATGGGTGGGCTCGCGTCGTGTGCTTGTTGGCTGGGTTCGTCGTCCCCGCGTGTAGGAAGTTTTGGCCAATGTGCTCCGCGTGTTCCGTGTCCCATCCCACCCTCGCCTCGTCCCACTCCCACTCCAGCCGCCAGACAAACCCTAGCCCCCTTTCCTCGATCCCCACAGCCTCTCCCTCCCCACATCACCACAGCTGCCACCGTGGAGCCTCGTGGACACCTGCTATTACTCCTCCCTCGTCTCTGTCCGGACGCCCTCTCGTGCTCCACCATGCAGCCACCTCTTCCTCCTCTATTCCCTCCTACCGTGGTTCCGGATCGGGTGCAGGCCGTCATAGTGGAGAGCATGATCGTCAAGGTCTTAATGGTGTGGTGGAGGTGCAGGGGAGGTAAGGATGTCAGATGGATCTGGCGCCTGCTGGCTAAAGCAGCAGGAGTTGGCAAAGCGACGGATGCGGACGCGGTCAACAACAGGGGTTCACGGTTTACCTTTGCATCCTCTCTACCAACTTCACTCACTCACGCCTCCCCCTTTTCTCATGGATGACGGCTTCGGCTGCAGGTGTGCAGGAGGAGTGGAAGGCCGAGGTTGTTTGATGTCCGTACCAGCAAGAGCAAGTAGCTGACGGTGGTCAATTTCTTGCATCCCATCCTGGACTCCACAAGATTTCAGTTTTCTATAGGCTATAGTTCAACTTTTTTCTTCTTGAAGTGAATGGTAAAGTGGCATGTTGGTTACATTAGATTTGTTTGTCAGGCTTGTCTAAAGTCAATAATTTCTTGATCCATTTTCAATTCAGGTAAACCATCCAGATAATCATGATTTGTTTACCCTATTCAGTGTTTCTGTTGTGCTTTGTTTTTGTTTGAAGGTTTGGGCTGGAATTGTTGGATATCCAAATGTTTGTGAATTATCCTTGATTAATTGCTTGCTAAAACAAAGAATGTGTCCAGCAGCACCTCGACCAGGTGTCACAAGAGAACTGAAGTAAATTTCTCAGCTGCACATGTAGTCTTAACATTGCTAGCTGTTGTCCCTAGAAAGCATTTATTAGCTGTTGTATATGGATGTTGTAGTTTTTCTTAGTAGGGAATAGTGTGATGTTTTCTCTATTTAAATTCTAACATTTTAAACCTCAAACAGGTGGGTTCGTTTGGGAAGGATCTTGAGCTGTTAGACTCAGCTGGAATTTTTCCAATGAGAATTAGAAACCAGACAACTCCACTTAAGCTTGATAACCTACCCATTTACTCCTTCTATTCATTGATTATAGGAACAACACATGCATTCGTCATACAAACCTGCAGCTTATGTACGATAAGATGGACTCAACATAAAAAAGTTTCTCTTGGTCTACTCTGATTTTGAGGCAAGGCCCTCGGGAGTTTGTCTAGCCTCATTGTAGTGTGTATCAGTTAATTATGACCTCATCTCTTCAGTGAGATGTTTTCCTCCATGAAGGTTCCTCCTTACATTGGGTTTATTATCCTATTACGCGTGCTTGATTTCTACTGGATATTTTTGCCGATGATGGATTTCCGTATTGTTCTGCAGGATATCCCTGACGATCACAGGGAAAACTCCAAACAAAAGAAAATAATTGTATCAGGTAAGCGCAATAATTTGTTGATCTCTGCAAGTAAAGGTGAAGGAATCCTGTTTCTTACTTTGGTGTGTGTGACATGAAACATCAGTTCCTAAGTAAACATATTATTTTCTTGCCATTGAAAACAAAAATTTGAGCAAATATATATTTTATTGTTCACGATCTTTCTTGTTTGTCTGTATTGAAGTTCATGCTCACTCAATATATATGATGTTGTGATCGTGTCTGATTTGTGCATACTTAACTTTTTTCTTCAGTTCTCCCTTATTGATAAAGAATGCATCATCATAGTAGTTTTCATTTAAAATCTGTATGGGGTTGGTGCATCTGCATTAATAGAATGGTTTTTCTTTAGATTGTGTGTGAAGGTTTTAGATAACGCAGCATATCTGACTTCATAAAAAAGCCATCAATGGCAAGATCAAGTCACACTAAAGTTAAGTTAAAAGGTTACAGAACAAAGCGGTTTGATATGGAATACACACTACTTTCATTTTCATTAACATGAAGTCTGCCATTAACGTACTTTGTTCTTAACATTTTTTTACCAAATGCAAATGAATGTCACGAATATTTTTTCTGAAGTGCTATCACCACTAATAATTATCATTATCGTTTATCCTTTGAAATTGCAGCCTGCGAAGCGTAAATGCTGGACTATTGTTTCTCCCCTGATGCACATGTTTCGCCACAGACAATATAGTGTGTGTGTGTGTGTGTGTGTGTGTGTGTGTGTGTGTGTGTGTGTGTGCGTGCGCGTGTGCATGTGTGTGCGTGCGTGCGCGTGCGTGCGTGTGTTTGTGTGTGTGTGTGTGTGTGTGTGTGTGTGTGTGTGTGTGTGTGTGTGTGTGTGTGTGTGTGTGTGTGTGTGTTTAATGTTTTTCTTGTAGTTTTTGATATTTAGTTTCAGTCACGTTTCATTGTCACAGACCTACACCTATTAGGAAAAGCATAGTTTCATTTTGATCATGTTTCTTTTAGTTGTTCAGTGTTCGTTCATTAATGTAGCAGAGTAAGCAGTACATTTTGTCCATTAGTTAAATCACTCATGTCACATTCAGTTGATTAGGTTCGGTTTTTGTTCCTTTCTTTTTCGTTCCTTCAGTTTTTTGTTCCTTTATTTAGTCATTGTGCTTGCACCATTTGCCGGTATTTAAGCCAATATAACTATTTAGTCCATCTCAATGGACCCTTATGATTCTTGATAGTTTCTCTCTTTCATAGATCAGACTTTTCCGCTTTTTCAGTTAGGCTAATTTATGCTTTCTATTTTAGTTTTTAGTCTTCACTTGATTTAGTTGGACAGTGTGTTCAGTATTTGAATAGTTCAGTTGTTTCATTGATTGATATGTGCATTTTCGTACTTAGTGAAGCATCTTAATGCATTTTCGTACTTTGTGAAGCATCTTAATTTGATTGATATTTGCATTTAGTTGAGAACTCAAGAAGCAGAACAACTGTGTTTCACTTCCTTAGATGGTATTTTTTTTATCGATTATAGACTTATAGTTACAATTACTAGAAGTAGCAAAGGTCTGGGTTTGTTTAGACCTTGAGTTGGTAGCTATGCTTTTTTGTTTCAGATCATATATTGGTACTTCATTTTACTCAGATCATATGAAGGTGAGTGTAATTATGTGATCTGGATTAGGTCGCAATGAAATTCAGAAGTAGTAGAAGTACACTATTTTTTACTTTCTTTCAGAATGATTACTACAGAAGTACACCATTGCATGGTAAATTATTGCCATGGCCTCAATGGCAGGTTGTACCTGATAGTGATATATCCTACGAGTACCGGATGGTCAACATCCTTACCTGACAAGTATAGATTCCACATAGTAGCCTAGCAGTGCATGGATAAACTAGGTTCGGTCTGAAGTCTGAACCCCTAAAGAAGCAAAAGCCAAAAAACAAAGATCGGACGACTAAATACGAGAGTGCATCTTCTCCTTTTTTGTCTTTTTGTTGAGTGTGCATCTTCCAACCTGGCTATAGGCTATAATCAACTCAATTTTGTTTTCTCCATGTGATAGCCAGGACGACCACTTTTACATTCATCTTTTTTGTTTGTGAATTCAGAGCTTCTATTATTACAACTGCACGCTGCAGTCATGCTGAATACATGGGAGTAGTACATTCAGTAGAAGGAGATACAGATTAAAGTTATGCTCCTCATTCAACTTTTGCCACACCATTCAGTAATCAGTACAACTCATTCTGCTTCAGGATGGAAGCTTCGAATGGCTAGCAGAACCGAGGCCGCCAGGACATTGTCACATGGAGGTAGTGCCATGGCCGTAGGTGCTGATGTCGCATGGGCAGCACCGCGACCGCGAGATCGCTGTTGTGTAGTACCACAACCTCTGACTCAGTGTTGCATGATGGAAGAGCAGTGGTCAAGTTTGACGGCATTGAAGCCATATGTGAGATCCCAGCGCTCCAAATGAGGGGTCCTGGCTGTCGGAGGGCCAATAGCGGATGAGGGATAACAACTGGTGGTCGAGGGCGAGTCTGAGAAATCATGAGCTTTTTCTTTCCATGAAAAGTGATAAAGTTACAACATACTCCTTCCGTTCCAAAATAGATCACTCAATTTTATACTAATTATAATACAAAGTTAGTATAAAGTTGGGTCATCTATTTTGGAATGGAGGGAGTAGTTTGCTCAAAGGTGTGCATCAGTTCAGATTGAGCAAGGCACAATCTGGGAAGAAAAACACAAAATTAGAAACAATGTGCATCATGCGTATGTTGGCTAAGCGACGCTGTTGGGGGCCCGGTTGTGGCGCACCCGTTCGGCGTGGTGCCGTCTTGCATTGCCACTATTGTCGCCTCGCGTTGGACAGGAGGAGATAAGTCAATTCCCAATTAAAATGCACAATTAAGGTCCCCAATTAAACTGACAATATCATCATGGAAGGGAAATGATTGGATAACAAACTTTATAGATTTACTATGATATCATTCATTTGTGATAGCATGATCTTAATTGCGCATCTTTGAATATTTTAGGCCCTTGCTCTTGGAAGATTCGACTGATGTGTTGTTGCTTTATAAATAAATGACATGCTAACTTACTGGTTTGGATTAGGTGTGTAGGCAAAGGTAAAAAAAGAATCACAATCTCAGGTTTAGGCATGCACATGGCCTCTGATCACAAAATAAGTAGGCACAGATGCAGTATTGTGATTTTCAGCAAGAGAAAGAGAAGTAAAGTTAATTGCTCAGATTTGAAGCTACACTTGAACCTTGTCCTAATAACTACAACTTGTTCAAATTTTAAGCTACACTTGAACCTTGTCCTAATAACTTCAATTGTTGTGATGTTGCTCTTATATAAGTGCCTTGCTTAAATGCTTGGTTAGGTCGAATGTATAACAAAGAGAAGACTAGCTGAACCATGCTAGAAATATCATTAACGTGCTAAGCTTCAGATAAGCCGAATATCTTGCGATAAGCTTCTATGGGAATTACCTAAGTCTGGAAAGAAAGCACAAATGTAGCTATCATATGTTCTGCACGCGGGCAATGCCTGCGTGATATACATATTGTCAATATAGCATGATTTAACACATGGGATTTCTACTACCAATATAAAAAATGTCCTTGCAAATTGAAACTATTTTCATCGACAACATGGCTTTAGCGGGTGTCTGCGCCATTTGGCGCAACGGGTCAACTAGTATACCAGAAGATGGGCACCGGAGGTGGGCCGAGGAGGGCACAACCCACCAGGGCGCGCCTGGGCTCCCTCGCGCGCCCAGGTGTGTTGTGCCCACCTAGTAGGCCCCCTATGGTAGTTATTTGCTCCAACATTCCTTAAATATTGAGTTGTGCAGAATAGGTAGCCTGACGTAGCTTTTTTAGGTCCAGATTTCCAGCTGCCAGAATTCTCCCTCTTTGTGTGTACTTTGCAAATTATGAGAGAAAAGGCATTAGAATTACTCCAAAAAGCATTATTATGGATAAAAACATTATAAATAACAGTAATAAAACATAACGCAAAATGGACGTATCACTATGCTCAATAAGCAGGAAGCCCCCAAGTGACCTTATGAAGTAACAATAAAGACTCAGGTTCTCATAAATGAAACAACAGAGGCCCTTAATCATCAGGGATGCCAGCTTTATTATACTAATCGTAATATATACATTGGTAAAGGTATGTGAGGGAGTCCTGGATTAAGGGGTCCTCGAACAGCCGGACTATATACATTAGCTGGACTTTTGGGCTATGAAGATACAAGATAGAAGACTTCGTCCCGTGTCCGGGTGGGACTCTCTTTTGCGTGGAAGGCAAGCCTGGCGATTCGGATATGTAGATTCCCTTATCTGTAACCGACTCTGTGTAACCCTAGCCCCCTCTGGTGTCTATATAAAGCGGAGGGTTTAGCTCGTAGGACAACCACAATCATAATCATAGGCTAGCTTCTAGGGTTAGCCTCTACGATCTCGTGGTAGATCAACTCTTGGAATACTCATATCATCAAGATCAATCAAGCAGGAAGTAGGGTATTACCTCCATAGAGAGGGCCCGAACCTGGGTAAACATCGTGTCCCTGCCTCCTGTTACCATTAGCCTTAGACGCACAGTTCGGGACCCCCTACCCGAGATCCGCCGGTTTTGACACCAACATTGGTGCTTTCATTGAGAGTTCCACTGTGATGTCGAAAATAGGTTTGATGGCTCGCCTTGTTATCAAGGACAATATCACTTCCGGGGGAGCCCTGGCCTCAGGCCAAACCCTCCGCCTGGCCGGGTTCGTTATGACCGCCCATTCGGCCGTCGGGCCGACGATGACTTCTCGGGTCATCAAAAATCGTCTCCACGTGAGCTCGGAATACGCCAAGTAGATGGATCCGAGGGAGTTATCGCCTTTGAATGAGCTCCTGGATCGCATCGCCGCCTTGGGAGTCGCTACGGACTATGATAGGATTGGGCTTAAACCCGATCAGAGAGAGAATAACTCTCCGTCGATCACCCATCAGATAGCGGTGGTGGAGGAGCAATGCAACAACTCTTCCCCTATATTGAGGATGAACTATGTCCGGATTCCCGAGCTCCCTGAGCCGGATACCCGCTCGAGGGAGGACATGCCCCGAACTCCGAACTTTGAATCGGACAACGGGCCAGAAAAATTGGTTGACATCCCGGAACCCGAACTATTAAGCTCGGAAGCTCCTCAAGCTCTGGGTTCCAGATCGGGTCAGGGTTCAGACTTAAATCCACCCACCCACCAGAAACAAGCGATCTTTCCCACATCAGACAACAGTCCCAAGAGACGGTACACCACTTTTGGGCCAGATTCCTCCTTGTGAAGAACAAGGTCAAGGACTGTCACGATGAAGACGCAATATCATTATTTTGCAAAAATTTCACGGACAAGGGAATCCTTAACGCCATAAATCGCCATCACGTATCACACTTCGCTGACTTGGCGGCCATAGTACAGAAGTACTGTGCGATGGAAAGCGCCTGGAAAACTCAGGCAGCCTTCTGGGGTCCACTGGCTCTCACTAAACCCCTCGTCCAAACAAAAAGGGTGTACCCTTGTAGATCACCCGATCCAATCACGAAGAAATCGGAGCCCACTACAGGGCGCAGAACCGTGTTGGAGGGATGGCTCGATAGGCCATGCAAAATACACACCACACATGATGTCGTACCAACACACGACCTTAGACCATGTTGCATACTTTGGCAGGTGGCCAAGAGCGGTGAGGATCTCCTCATCAACAATACCGCAGAGCATCATCCCATGGAAAACAACAATATTACAGTATCGATAGTCTTCGAGACTTTCGCCTCGAATAACAGGCGCAAGAGAGCACTTCGCGGCCTTGCTGAAGTCTGCCATGTTGCAGCAATAAACCCCTAGAACAACACGGCTATAACTTTCAATGCCAGTGATGAACCTCAATTCAGAACAGTAAGGGCACCAGCCGCTTTGGTCCTTAGTCCAATTGTGGACAGCTTCCGGCTTACCAAAGTGCTCATGGACGGTGGCATCGGACTAAACCTCATTTATGAGGAAACTCTCAATAAAATGGAAATAGACAGGAGCAAAGCAGCACTACCTTCCAAGGAATTATTCCCAGTCAGGAGGCACGATGTGCGAGAAAAATCACACTCGATGTGGTATTCAGCAAGCCGGAGAATTATAGGTCCGAAGAGATAACATTTCAAGTGGCCCCTTTCAATAGTGGATACCATGCCCTGTTAGGGCGGGACGCATTCACGAGCTTCCAAGCTATACCCCGTTATGGGTACATGAAGCTCAAGATGCCTGGGCCCAATGGAATCATCACTCTGGCCACTGATCCGGACACAACACTCTGCGCCGAAAAGAAAACCGCCACCCTGGCCCTCGAGGCATTATCCGAAGCCCTCGCAGCCGAAGAATTAACTGCATTACGCTCCACAATGGATGGGGACGGCGTGATACTCGATAAGCGATCCAAGTCCACCTCCTTTAAACCAGTGGATGAAATAGTTAAATTCCAAGTCCATCCAACGGACTCCACAAAGACAGCATCCATCGGGGCACAGCTGAACCCCACAATCGATGCCGCACTGCGGGCATTTCTACGCAAGGACTGGGATATCTTCGCCTGGCACCCTTCTAACATGCCAGGGATCCCACGCAGGCTGGCCGAACATAGCCTCAACATTCTGAAGGGATATAAGCCGGTCAAGCAGACACTAAGGCGCTTTTCAGTACCCAAGCGACAAGCTATAGGAGAGGATCTAGCGAAGTTACTCAGAGCCGGATTCATCAGAGAAATAAAACACCTGGATTGGCTAGCAAACCTAGTGATGGTACCAAAGAAGGATAAATCCTGGCGCCTATGTGTCAATTTCAAAGACCTCAACAAGGCTTGCCATAAGGATCCCTTCCCTCTCCCCCGCATTGATCAGATTATCGATGCTACTGCAGGACACGACTCATTGTGTTTCCTCAATGCATACTCCGGATACCATCAAATCAAGATGACGGAGTCCGATCAAGCCGCAACGACATTCATTACCCCATACGGGCCTTTCTGCTTCAACACTATGCCTTTCGGGCTCAAAAAATGCCGGTGCCACCTACTAATGCATGATTCAAACATGCATGGAAAAGCAAATCGGCAAATTAGTTGAAGCATATGTGGACGACGTGGTCATTAAAACCAGACACGTCGAATCTTTAATAGACGATCTGAGGCTCACATTCAATTACCTTTGAACGTATGACATTAAGCTCAATCCGGAAAAATGTGTTTTCGGCATTCCCGCCGGAAAACTACTGGGCTTCATCGTTTCCAATAGAGTAATTGAAGCAAAACCAGCTAAAATCCGAGCTTTGTCACAGGTGGCTACCCCAATAGATCTCAAACAAATCCAGAAATTAACTGGATGCATGGCAGCTTTAAGACGCTTCATCTCCAGATTGGGAGAAAAAGTATTGCCACTTTATTGCCTTCTTCGACGAACCGAACACTTCGAGTGGACGGACGCGGCGACGGCCGGACTAGAAGAAATAAAAGCTCTTTTAGCAAGTAACCCAATCCTGGCCGCGCTGAATGTTGGCGAACCTATGTTATTATACATAGCTGCAACGCACCAAGTTGTGAGTGTGGTGCTCATTGTCAAACGAGAGGAGGATGGACACAAGTTCACGCTTCAAAAGCCGGTATACTACGTATCCACCATCCTCACACCATGCAAATCTCGGTACCCTCATTATCAAAAAATAGCATACGCGGTATTCACGGCATCCCGAAAACTACGACAGTACTTTCAAGATTGTTAAATCACGGTGGCCTTCGAAGTAACACTCAATGACATAATAAACAACCGTGATGCAATGGGCCGGATTGCTAAGTGGGCCATTGAGATCCTCCCATTCGACATTACATATAAACCACGGCGAGCTATTAAATCGCAAGTGCTGGCGGACTTCGTCGCCGAATGGACAAAAGCCGAACTCCCTAAAGAGTACGGCGCATACTCCAATTGGATAATGCACTTCGATGGCTCTAAAATGCTGGCAGTTCTGGGAGCAGGTGTTGTCCTAACATCCCCCACTAGAGATACAGCCCAATACGTACTCCAAATATTGTACACAGACTCCAACAATGCAGCCAAATACGAGGCTCTGTTGCATGATCTTCGGATGGCTGTCTCCATGGGCATCCAGCGCCTGGAAGTGCGCGGGGATTCAAACCTCACAATATCTCAAATAAATGGAGACTTCGATGCCAATGATCTGAAAATGGCGGCTTATCGTAATGTCGTCCTTAAAATGTCAACTCGATTCGAGGGGCTTGAATTTCATCATGTGGTTCGAGAAAACAATCAAGCAGCGGATGTCCTTGCCCGCATTGACGCTAAGCGCGACCCCATCCCACCTAACATCTTTCTAGAAAGGCTTTTCAAGCCATCCGTGGTGTGGCAAGGGGAGACCGGCAACACTAGTCCAGATCTGACCACAACCCCAGATTCCGAACACACTGACATAATCGGGGGCTCTGCAACCGAAATAACACCATCGGCCCATCTCATCATGGCTGTCATCGCCCCATGGACCGAACCCTTCTTGGCCTACCTTAATAGACAAGAACTCCTCAAGGACCAAAATGAGGCACGCTGCATTGTGCGGCGCTCTAAAGCCTACAAAGTCCATGAAGGAGAGCTTTATAAGAAAAGCGCTACCGGAGTACTTCAAAGATGTATCTCTGAAGAGGAAGGGCGGCAGCTCTTGGCTGAAATTCATGCCGGACTCAGCGGCCACCACGCCGCAGATCGATCCCTTATAAGCAAGGCCTTCTGTACAGGCTTTTACTGTCCGACGGCCCGAGAAGACGCACAGGACCTCGTCCAACATTGCGTCGGATGCCAGCTTTTCGCCAACCAAAGACATATGCCACCCACCGCTCTACAAACAATCCCCATCACGTGGCCTTTTGCTGTCTGGGGGCTTGATAGGGTCGGACCCCTTAAAGGAGGAAGCCATAATAAAAAATACTTGTTGGTCATGGTGGATAAATTCACCAAATGGATTGAGGCCAAACTAGTTAAAACGGCCGAATCCAGACCCGTTATAGATTTCATATCGGGCGTTGTGCACCGTTATGGTGTTCCCCATAGCATCGTCACCTATAACGGCTCTAACTTCATAGCCCATGAGGTGAAAACTTGGTGCGGCAACATGTGCATTAAGCTCGATTACGCCTTCGTCTATCACCCTCAAACAAATGGTCAAGTCGAACATGCCTATGGTCTTATTATGATCGGCATTAAACCCAGACTAGTGCGATCCTTAAAAGAATCAAACACACACTGGGTGGAGGAGCTTGACTCCGTACTCTGGGGGCTGCAGACCACGCCGAATCGCACTACCGGATACGGACCCTTCTTCATGGTGTACGGCGCAGAGGTCGTATTGCCCTGCGATATTATTCATTATTCACCTCGAGTGCACATGTACGAATAGAGAGATGTTGAGCTTGATTGGCAGGATAGTTTAGATGCCCTGGAAGAGGAGCGCGATGTCGCAAAAGCCCGTTCCGCATTTTATCAACAACAGGCTCGCAAGTATCAAAGCAGAGAAGTACGGGCCAAGACTTACAGTATTGGCAAACTCGCTCTACGCCTATCGGAGAATAAAAAGGACAAACTCAAGCCCAAATGGGAGGGTCCCTTCATTATCGATAAAGTTCTCACCGGAGGAGCATACTGCCTGCGTGATGCATTAGATAATCGCCTCGAGCCGAACCCATGGAACGCGGCCAGACTCCGAAGATTCTATGCCTAGCGCCGAACTCTTGGTTCGTCTCCTTCCCATAGTTCCTTTCTATTTATTATTTAGCTCTCTTCTTGGTTTTTCTTTTTGTAGCTTTAAAGCTTTAGTGTGGCTAGACCACACATTCGCGACGTACTAATCTTCAAGTATGTGCGACCATTATACCTGGGGGCTTCTTACACAGAAGCTTATTGCAATCACTTTTTGAGCATAAAACTCGTCGCATATGTGTCCTTTTTCCATATGTACCTTTTCTCTTCCATTATATGCATCGATATGACTTAAGTTTTGGCCAAGCTGGGTTGCCTGGCTCATGCGCTTATGCCCTACGTTCCCATTAGTTCGGCTAGGACATAAAGGGAGCACCTCTGCGATTGTTACTGTCGGGTACTCTGGATGTGTGCCTCAGACTGGGTGAAGCTGAAAGCTAGCGTTCTAAAGGGAATATTCGGTCAGCGGACTAAAGATGTCTTTTACTTACTTGTTACACTATGAACCCCTAGATGTTCAATATACTGCGATTTTTTAATGATAGTTCTGACATGCATGTTAATGCATGCACACCCAGCGAAAGGAACCCTTAACGGAACTATTCTCCCTGGAACATGTTTCTTACTATAAATGTAATATAACATAGCTAGTTGGGTACTTGTCTGTTCAAGCAACTATGACCCCTACGCCTGGTTTCCATGCGTACCCCGTTTTATATTACCGAGTGGGTATTCGAAAACACTCCGAACTGTCAGGTCTGGAGGCCGAAGCGAAAAGGTCCGCCATGAAAAATGATTTACAATCCGGCTAGGGACAAACTTGTCCTTTGAAGTACATAATCATTTTGACTTAAAAACTTCCTCTTCTATGCCATCCAACAGGTTGTCTAGCTTACAATCCTGTTGGGAATACTTGGCCACTAATTCTACCTAGTCTTATACCAGACTAACTGGAATTTCTTTCCCATCTGAACCTACAGGTCCGACCCGGGCCATATGATTCAGATCGAGCTTGGGGTACCTTGTTTTCACCATGGCACCTTCTCGATAGGCTGATATCTTCCATACTCGGAACCGCTGCCGTGCTCCCTTGAATAGTTGTACAAGCTCCTCCATACTTCCTGGTAGGGAGGCAGATGGGCACAAGGCCTTGGCCACACTCCGCATCGCCTGCCAAACTTGCTCGTGCAGTTGCGAAAGCTCTTGTAGCAGATCGCCTGAGGATCTGGGCATCTCCTCTTCGGGACGGCCAGTCAGCATACCTGCATACATAACTCTCTTAGTCTGTTTCTTCGCCGAACTATATAAAGGTTCATTTGAGCACATACTAAAAATGCCGCGTTGAAGCATTTTATTTTCCTTCACGGAGTCAGCCAGCTGGGCCTGAACATCTTTCAATTCTACGCCCAGCCGGGTATTGGCATCTTGGAGAACGTTTTTTCTCATACCTGACCCGTGTAAGTATACGCTCGCCAGCGTCTAGTTGTCTTTGAGCTCTGTGTTCATGCTCTTGTAGGATCTCCGGATTCACTCTAGGATTATCTATGGAATCTATTATCAGATCTGCAACGTGTCAACACCACTGGTACACGTTGAGGCCTTCTTGGATTCCTCTAGTTCGGCAGTTGCGGCCCTTAGCTGGGGTTGACACTTATGCAGCTCTTGAGACAACAGGTTATTCTTTTCTGTGAGAACCTATTCATACAATGATCCTTAAATTAGTTGTACCAACTGTTTCAAGTCTCAGGGGCTACTGATATACATAATTATCAGATTTTACTTACCCGTATATCTTTCAAATACTGGTCTGTGGCTCTAGCAAGCCCATCTCGAGCAGCTCGGATGTACACATCACCTGAGTTGAAGGCATTGAAAGCCTCTTCGGAAAAACCAGGGTCGCAGAGTGCGGCCCGCCGGCACCGATGATTCATGGCGCTCTCCACTTCGGAATTTGTAGCGGATATTCTATCCGAACCCTCTGTATGAGGACCATCCTGTGTCGCCTCCATGTTAGCTTCCGTCCTCGAAACCGGTTCCGGAATCCGGCTTGTAGAGGCATGACCGGTAGGATCCCCGAACATAGTCCGGCAGATATTCTTTCTACCAAGACACAACGGATAGTGTCATACTTTAAGATGACAACCACGGAGCATGATTAAAACCATACCTCTTTGATGACGGCTCAGCCGTGTTTCTGTTTGCCTTCCTTTTTGGAAGCCTACCCGGCTTGGGCGCCCCTTGTTGGTGAGTCGCTTCGGGTTCAGCATGGCGTGACGATCGCCTTCCCTTTAAAGCATAAGAAATGTGTGGTGGGTAAGGTAGAAAGAGTGAATCCTTTTCGAAAGATAAGTCTCCTGTTTACTTACATGTGATACAGGGAGGAGGCCGGGATAGTCAGCAATGATGGCCACTTCGGTGCCGTCACAGCTCGCCTGGTGAAACACCCCTTCCCCAAGCTCCACGAATATGTCCAGATCCTCTTTGAATCTGGGGTCAACTGCCCGGTTGTGGTCCTCTAGCTGTGGAGCCGGGCTGTGGATCTCCCTAGTAATTTTTCGCCATTCCTGTTATAGATGGACGGATTAAGTATTTATGAAAAAGAACTCGGGAAATGAATAGAGTTGAGTAATGGATTGCGACTCACCTAGCTGGGAGGGTCGTACATGGAAAATCCGTCCCGTGGCTTAATGCGGATGAACTCCTATTTTTCTCCTTCGTATAAACCGGACAGTATTTTCACCAGAGCGGTCGTGGAGTCCGGACCTTTCCGACCGCAGTGGGTGGCGTCATCTTATCCGTTGAGGTGCCACATGGGACGCTGAGGGAGTCCTGGATAAGGGGGTATCCGGACAGCCGGACTATATGCTTTGGCCGGACTGTTGGACTATGAAGATACAAGATTGAAGACTTCGTCCCGTGTCTGGATGGGACTCTCCTTTGCGTGGAAGGCAAGCTTGGCGATTCAGATGATAGATCTCCTTCTCTGTAACCGACTTTGTGTAAGCCTAGCCCCCTCCGGTGTCTATATAAACCAGAGGGTTTAGTCCGTAGAATAACAACAATCATAATCATAGGCTAGCTTCTAGGGTTTAGCCTCTATGATCTCGTGGTAGATCAACTCTTGTAATACTCATATCATCAAGATCAATCAAGCAGGAAGTAGGGTATTACCTCCATCGAGAGGGCCCGAACCTGGGTAAACATCGTGTCCCCAGTCGTTACCATTAGCCTTAGACGCACAGTTCGGGACCCCCTACCCGAGATCCGCCGGTTTTGACACCGACATTTGTGCTTTCATTGAGAGTTACTCTGTGTCGTCGCTGTAAGGCTTGATGGATTCCTCAACCTTCAACAATGCAGTCCAGGGAGAAACTTTTCTCCCCGGACAAATCTTCGTGTTCGGCGGCTTCGCACTGCGGGCCAACTCGCTTGGCCATCTGGAGCAGATCGACAGCTATGCCCCTGGCCATCAGGTCAGGTTTGAAAACTTGAATTACACGGCCGATATCCGCGGAGACTAGATCTTCGACGGTTCGGGCCTGCATCAGGAGTGCCGAAGAGTCACGACGAGCATGACTTAATTCTGTTGTCGGACAGTATTCGGGATATCGCCCCTGCAGCCGCTCCAGACCTAAATCCAGGGCAGATCACGCCGACCAAGGATGGGTGAATGGACCCCGCCATGGAGTCTGCATACTCTTCGGCGGAAGAGCCGAACACAGACTCCGACGTTAAAGGGATCTGCCTCACCGGACCCACGGACCTGTATCCGGACGTGGGTTCCGAACCGTGCGCGCCCGGGCCCATCGAGTCCGATTGGGCTCCAGTAATGGAGTTCACCGCCGCGGATATCTTTCAGCACTCCCTCTTTGGCAATGTGCTAAATTCATTAAGGTTTCTATCTTTGTCAAAGGACTCTTGGCCGAACTATGTTCGGCCCAAGTGGGATACGGACGACGAAGAAAATCGCCTCCCACCCACCACCCACTTCATAGCCACTGTCTATGACTTAACAGACATGCTTGATTTCGACTACGATGACATCGACGGTATGGACGTCGATGCAGGGGACGATTCGGAACCACCGCCCACGGGGCGCTGGACCGCCACTTCATCATATGACATCTACATGGTGGACACACCTAAGGAGGACAACGGTGACCGAAAGGACACAACGGAGGATAAACCCCCCGGATAAAAGCCAAAACGACGGCACAGGCGCATCTCTAAGTCCAGTCACAGTAAAAATAGCGATAACAGCGCAAGGAAAAATGACACTCCAGTTGACTCCAAAGGCAACAATACGAACCCAGCAATGGAGCAAGAAGAGCCAGGCCACGCTGAACATACGCCCAATCACAGCGATCCCGAGGGCCAAACTCATCAAACTGCCTCCGGAGAGGAGGACAGTCCGGTTGACGATGCATTCATCATCCCGGAAAAACGTTTGGAACAAGATAACCTCCGCAGAAGGCTTATGGCCATGGTGACAAGCCTAAAGAAGCAGAAGCAAAGGCTTAAAGCCACGCAGGATACGCTCAACCGCAGATGGAATAAGGTGCTAGACACTGAAGGAACATATGGCGACAATTGCCACACAAAGAGCTACCCAAAACGCAAGCTGCTGCACGAATTTGACGATGAGGCTGCAGAGCCCATTCCACTAAAGAACAATACGGCCAAAAGGCCGGACCAACCACTTCATGGCCGCGATAGAGCAGCCACTGATGCCGCACACGATTTACGTGAGCTCCTAGACAAAAAGGCCAGTGCGACCAGGTCCATCTACGAATCCAGAGGACACGCTCTGACGCAGGATTACAGTCACCAAAACGATCATATTGATCGAATACCAGTTCAGAATCAACACCGGACACAACAATAGCTGACAGCATGCCGCGACATGTCCAGATATAGAGGGGCTGTGCACCCTCTGTGCTTCACCAATGAGGTGCTCGATCACGAATTTCCACGGGGATTCAAGCCTGTGAACATAGCGGCATATGATGGAACGACAGACCCTGGGGTCTGGATTGAAGATTTTATCCTCCACATCCACATGGATCATGGGGATGACCTCCACGCCATCAAGTACCTTCCCCACATGTTGAAAGGGACAGCTCGGCACTGGTTGAAAAGCCTCCCCGAAAATTCAATCGGAAGCTGGGAGGAACTTGAGGACGCTTTCAGGGCCAATTTTCAAGGGACCTATGTCCGACCTCGGGGCCTTGAGCGATTTAAGTCACATAATACAACAACCGGAGAGTCAGCCCGCAAGCTTTGGAACAGATTTCTCACTAAGACGAATCAAATTGTCGATTGTCCGGATGCGAAGCCCTAGCGGCCTTTAAACACGATATCTGGGCGAGTGGCTGCGGACACCTCGGCCAAGAAAACTCAGGGCGATGGCGGCCTTAACAAGCCTTATGACCGCTTTTGTGCGAGGCGAGGACGATTAGTTGGCCGTAGAAGCACCAGCGACCCAGGCACATCCGAAATTAGAGATGGCAATGGGAAGCCACGACACAATAAGAACAAGCGTCGGAACAATGAAGATAGTCCGGACAACCCGGCGGTCAACGCCGGATTCAGGGGCTCGCGACCCGGTCAAAGAAAGAAGCCATTTAAAGACAGCAAAGAGGGACCGTCCGGCCTGAATAAAGTCCTGGACAGATTGTGCCAAATCCATGGCACCCCCGAAAAACCTGCAAATCATACTCACAGAGAATGTTGGGTTTCAAGTAGGCCGGCAAGTTAAACGCCGAACACAAGGGAAGGGAAACGCCAAGCGAAGACGAGGATGAGCCTCGCTAGCCGAACACTGGGGGACAGAAAAAATTCCCACTAGAAGTCAAAACAGTAAACATGGTCCACGCAACTCACATTGAGTTCGTTGCCCCCAAGTTCAACCCCTGGGCGGCCTGCCCGATCACTTTTGATCACAGGGACCACTCAGCCAGTATTCGGCACGGAGGAACGGCTGCCTTGGTGCTCAACCCAATAATTGATGGATACCATCTTACTCGAGTCCTAATGGACGGCGATAGTATTCTTAATCTGATATATCAGGACACCATCCGCAAGATGGGGATAGACCCATCCAGAATAAGCCAAAGCAACACCACCTTTAAAGGAGTGATACCAGGCATTAAGGCCCGCTGCTGGGGCTCCATCGTATTAGAGGTGACATTCGGTTCTCCCGACAACTTCAGAAGCGAGGAACTACTCTTCGACATCGCTCCCTTCATCAACGGTTATCATGCATTATTCGAAAGAACGGCCTTAACTTGCTTTAACGCAGTACCGAACTATGCCTGCCTTAAACTTAAAATGCCCGGTCCACGTGGCGTCATAACCGTTAGTGGAAACACAGAGCACTATGCGGCGGCTCTTGCAGCCGTACACTAAGCGGCCTCTCCCATCAGAATGCATGATCGGTCATGAAGACCACAGACACGGTTAGACGAGTCCAGTGCACCACCGTCAACAACAGCGCGAATAAACCTGAGCTGGTTGCGAAACATATATCCCCATAAATGGTACCAGGGGCTGCAGACATGTAATAAAGCTCACAATCCGGCTTGCCTTATTAATAGGCCCATATCTCATATTTCTAACATCCATTGAGAATAATCAATTTCCCGCACGCTTACTCTTTTACATGAGTTTTCGTTTTTACACACACTATTAAATGCGACACCCTTCGAATCTGCTACTTGAGAGACAAAAGCGCGGGCGTGCAGCGAGGCCCTGCTCAAAGGTTTCTCTTTAGATTAAGCCCCGTGTAAACCTTCTTTCTTGTCTTTTGTTGCTTGACATCCGTGGGTATTCAATACACCCACAGGGGATCTTTGGCGTTATAGGCATTTCGCCACGACGAGATCAATGCGCGCACACAAATACAGGGTTCATAACCAAGGGCGTTGTTCAGCCCAGTATATGTTATAAAGTCGAAATACCTTCGGCAGTGTTCGGCGTCGCGAGTTTGACATTATATGCATCAGCTCTGAATCATGTCTTTGGTCAAATGTTGGGTTTGCCCGGCTCCTGGGTTTGATGCCTTACGTTCCGTTCTATCGGCTAAGGTGACCGAAGGAGAACTACTGCGATTGTGCCCTGGTTATTCCGGATGAGCACCTCAGTAGAGAAAGCCGAAAAATGACTGTCATGATACAGCGAGAGACTGGTCAACCACTCAAGGACTCATCAGAATCTATAGGATTCCTCCATATTAAAGAAGGTCCATTTCCCGGTCACGTACATACGCGCCCCTATCCGGATGCACGCGGAAGTACTAGGGGCTACATAGTAGCCCCGTCGTCGAACTCCTATGGCTAAGTGAAAGTGTTATAGCTATATAGTCTGGTTGCCTGGTTAGATGTGCGATCACCTCCTTAATGGACCAAGACATTGGATCAAGTGTGATTACGCATATTTTTTCGAACACCCCCGCATTATATGCGTGGGGGCTAAAGCCAACGACGGCTAACTTTCAAGTTATATGCATACATAAACGGCCGCGCAGGAGGAATTATAACACTTTCAGGCAAAAGTATAAACACATCATCTATATTTAACACATAATTGTTTACAATTAATCGATTTGTCACTTGAACATGACATTCTTCGAGCATTGAGCCTCTATTATACGAGCACCTTCTATGACCTGCTCAATATAGTGCTCGGCTCGGTCCTGGCTCCCTGCCGGACTCTGGGTTGCAATGCTGGTGGCCTCCATATCTGCCCAATATGTCTTAACGCGGGCAAGAGCCATCCGCGCACCCTCTATGCACGCCGACCTCTTCATCGCATCGATTCATGATCTGGCGCCAAATAGTTTTTGCACTAAACCAAAGTAACTGTCCGACCTCGGTCCCTTCAGCCATAGATGGTCTATTATAGACCTCATTGCAAGATCGGGCAACATATGGAGCTCGGCTATAACGGCCATCCTCTAACTCAATGGCAATGAGCGCGTTGGAGCGCTAAATTGCGACCAAAACAACCTTTCTATTTCATTATCTTTATGATCCTTGAATAACTTGGCCGCATCAGCCGTACTATTCGCCAAGTCTGCATACTCATCTGCAGCGCTCCAAAGCTGATCCAAAGGAGCATACTTTGGATCAAAGAACTTCATCCGCAACAAATAGGGGCTTCCAGCCGCGATTTCTCCGGCTTGTCGAAGTTCCTCCTGCGCGTCTCTAATTTCAGAGCGCGTCTCCTTAGCCGAATCCAGGGCCTTCTTCAGGTCATCCGCCTTTTCCTGATTCTCCTTCTCGAGAAGCTCATACCGGCCGGCGGCGTCCCTCAGCTCCACAGCCATCTCGGCTATCTTTTCTTCGCTTCGGCGATGAGTAGCCTGTTCGGCTCTCAAGTCTTCGGCCGCCTTTAGGGCAGCCGCATTGCTAGCCCGGGTTTGTTCCTTGGCTAGGGCAAGTTCCGCCCTCAGGGCCTCAATGGCAGCAGCTCCGCCTGTAGTTACATCATACCATATTAATATTACAATCCTCTTAATATTTCCTAAATAAATAAGGAAAAAATGAGCACATACTCTGTGACTCGTCAAGACGCTTGTTTACAAGCATGATGTCGGCATCCACCACATCAATCTGCCGCCTCAGTTCGGCGAATTCAGAGGTCCGGTCTACCGGCGGACCCTTAGCCACCTGCACATGAATGGAGTGTGTTCATTACCTGAGAGTGTGGTCCTCCGTTTGCCGCCTAGGGCTGGCAACCAGAGTCTCAGGGGCTAGTATCTATACGGAGCACACCTAGCGCGTGCGATACAACCAAAAATTATGTATTTTATCGCGTACCTTGAAGCCTTTGAGCAAACTTCCAAAAGCTTCATTTAACCCGCTTGTGGCGGATGGAATCTTCTCCAACACCGTACCCATTAGCGTACGGTGATCCTCTGAGAGAGCAGCTTGCTCCAGGAGGCCCGTCAGCATGTTCGGCCGGGCACCGGACTATTCTGGACCCTTCTGATTGCCCTCCACGGGAGCCGGACGTGTTGGGCTCGGGGCGGCCGAAATGTTAGCTTCCGGCCTCAGCGGATCTGGACTCCTCCGTGACGACACTTAAGGGTCGCCTGCCCCATGGGGCGGAGAGGCAGGTGGGGTTTTTCTCTCCATCATCTCCGGAAGAAGATCCCCCGAAGACGAACCCTGTTGAGACGAGCTACTAGCCGGACTGCAAAAAATAGATCCTGGTTATTGTTCTCAAAGGAAAAAGCAATAGCTTCTTGTTTATTAACTTACAGCTCGGTGGAGGGCTGGCCCGTTTGCAGGCACGATGCGGCGAGGATGCCCTTCAGGGCAGGGCCTCGTGGTGAAGCATTCTTCCCTTGCTTGGGCACCTCCGTCTCCAAGTCTTCGGAGGCAGCCCTTTTCTTCCCGTGGGGGGAGGAAGCCTTGGAAAAACCTCCCCGATTATCCTCTTTCATGGAGACGGTCATTCCCTCGATTTGGATGTGCAGTGTGTGGAGTTCGGCTTCTCTATTCTTCTCTTCCCCTTTCCCCGAGGGCACTTGTCTTAGTGCATGTCTAAGCATCCTGGCTATTACATGATTAGGCGAGTCTTCGGGAAGTGGGGCCGGACACCTGATCCTCTCCGCCTTGTTGAGCCAATCCTGGCCGCGGACAAGTTTTCATAATGATGTTGTGTTAAACATGAGAGAAGTGTTCGGTTACAGGGTTACTTACTTGGGTATCTGGGCGGTTGCAGCTCAGGCCCGCATCCTCGGTGGTGTCCGGACACCTTACTTGCGGTCCGAAGAATAACTAATACATCCCTTCGAGTGTCATGCCGAAGAAGTGCTGAATGGTTCGTGGACCTTCCGGATTGAACTCCCACATCCGGAGAGGCCGACGTTTGCACGGCAGGATCCGCCAAACTAGCATTACCTGAATGATTTTGACAAGATCGATATCCCTCTCAAGAAGCTCCCGAATACGGCTCTGCAATGTCGGTACATCATTAGCAGGCCCCCAGTCTAGTCCCACATTGGCCCACGACGCCGGTTGAGGCGAAGGGCCCGGACGGAAGGCAGGGGCAGCCACCCACGTTGTTCCTCGGGGAGCTTTGATGTAAAACCACCTTTGTTGCCACAGATCGGACACCTCCAAGAAGGAACCTTCTGGCCATGGAACATCAGCGTTTCTGCTTATTGCGGCGCCTCCGCACTCCGCATGTCACCCTCGATCACCTTCAGCTTCACATTGAAGGTCTTGAGCCATAGGCCGAAGTGTGGGGTGATGTGGAGGAATGCTTCACACACGACGATAAACGACGAGATGTGGAGGATGGAATCCGGAGCTAGATCGTGAAAATCTAGCCCGTAATATAACATGAGCCCTCTCGCGAAGGGACCAAGAGTCAAGCCCAAGCCTCGGAGGAAGTGAGAAACAAATACGACACTCTCGTTGGGTTCGGGAGTAGGGATGACCTGCCCAGGGGCGGGAAGCCTGTTCTTAATGTCGGCGGTCAAATATCTAGCCTCCCTGAGCTTCGCAATGTCCTCCTCTGTGATAGAGGAGGCCATCCACCGACCTTGAAGGTTGGATCCGGACATGATTGAAGATCCGAAGTGCCTAAGCTTGAGCTTCGGGTGTTGTAACTCGAGAGGCAGAAAGGCGCAAGCGTGGTAAGAAATGGATAGGCCTTGACCCCTCTATAAAGGGGGAGGATATCAAGCGTCCCCAGCATAACCGTTTGGGACTTGCCTAAGAACACAGAGTCATGCCAACAGGCGTGGTGGGGTTACCCATACCCATATTGATGAGGATCCTGCGATAAGAGGGACACGATCTCTGCTTCGACAAGACATGCCAAGGAAACCGCGTCGCAATGTCTGTGGTAGCTGGTTGTAAAAAAATGGTTGGAATAATGGTCGGGCCGTGGTGTGATGTCACGCTACGAAGAGTTGTCAGCAGATCTGATTTGTGGATTATTGTTCTCTCTACGATGGTGTTCGAAATTTACCTTGGAGTATTCAAAGATGGAACCCGCCTTGCAATGTCGAAGACAATCTGCACACCGGACTCATCGTCATTTAATCCTGGTTCAGGGGCTACTGAGGGAGTCCTGGATAAGGGGGTATCCGGATAGCCGGACTATATGCTTTGGCCAGACTGTTGGACTATGAAGATACAAGATTGAAGACTTCGTCCCGTGTCCGGATGGGACTCTCCTTTGCATGGAAGGCAAGCTTGGCTATTCGGATGATAGATCTCCTTCTCTGTAACCGACTCTATGTAACCATAGCCCCCTCCAGTGTCTATATAAACCGGAGGGTTTAGTCCGTAGGATAACAACAATGATAATATAGGCTAGCTTCTAGGGTTTAGCCTCTACGATCTCGTGGTAGATCAACTCTTGTAATACTCATATCATCAAGATCAATCAAGAAGGAAGTAGGGTATTATCTCCATCGAGAGGGCCCGAACCTGGGTAAACATTGTGTCCCCAGTCTCCTGTTACCATTAGCCTTAGACGCACAGTTCGGGACCCCCTACCTGGGATCCGCCAGTTTTGACACCGACAGACGCCCTCGGTACTGGAGTGGTTGTACCCCCCGCATTATGCATATTGCCATAACCTCGATTATTGTTAACCGGACTAAGAAAGCGTTCTTATCTTGCTCATCAATTGAAGGACCTCCCTATTATCTTCCTCCTTGAGGCTCCGGGGATGCCAGCTGAGGCGTTTCTTCAACGGATCGCTTGTAAACTCAGGAAGACCCATTCAGATTGGGTCAGGAAGGGAGACGTCCTCAATATAAAACCACTCGGAAGGCCATTCTTTGGATGCCTTCTTCGGTGTGCCAGATAGGTATCCGGTCCCAGCGATGTGCTATATCTCGGCTCCACCCACTTGGAATATTGATCCCTCTTGATTGCGAGGGACAAGGCAGAACATCTTCCCTAACCCAGAAATAGCTTGCAAAGAGCGACGTAACCTGCGATGTGAAGGATGGAGGCAGGGATAAATTTGTGCAGCTGGATGCCATAGTACTCCAGGAGCCCACGGAGGAACGGATGGACTGGAAATCCGACACCCCTCAACAAGTAAGGGACAAGGCATACTCGCTCCCCCTGGATGGATTGGGAAAATTCTCCGCTTGCTCCCCGCCGTCGTAAGAAGCCAATTCGGCTCGAACGGGGACTAGATATGCGGGAGGGAGAAACCCCTGGGTCTGCAACTTCACCAATTGACCGTGGGATACAGTGCACTTCTCCCAGTCGCCCGGCTTGACGTTGTGAGGGAAGGAGGAGGAGCTGCGAGCGCCGGCCATGTTGGAATGGTTTTTATGGGCACTATCCCATGGTTCCTCGCTTGGGAAGGAAGGTGTGGATTGGATCTGAAGATCCCCGTCTGTTTAAATAGATAATGTTCTTACATGGTTAGGGTGGCAAGTGTAAAAATGCCCCGACTTCTCGCATTCACTCGACACGTGGAAGCTGGGACTGTTGAAGTACAGAAGCCGAGGAACGCAACATTAAATGGGAAGTTGGACACTGCTCTTTACTACATGTACTTTCAGGAATTCAGAGGAGGAACCCGCCTTGCAATCCGGAGACAATTTGCGTGCTGGAATCATCATCATTGAAGCCTGGTTCGGGGGCTACTGAGGTAGTCCTGGATTAAGGGGTCCCCGGACAGCCGGACTATATACATTAGCCAGACTGTTGGGCTATGAAGATACAAGATAGAAGACTTCGTCCCGTGTCCGGGTGGGACTCTCCTTTGCATGGAAGGCAAGATTGGCGATTCGGATATGTAGACTCCCTTCTCCGTAACCAACTCTGTGTTACCCTAGCCCCCTCTGGTGTCTATATAAATCGGAGGGTTTAGTCCGTAGGACAATAACAATCATAATCATAGGCTAGCTTCTAGGGTTAGCCTCTACGATCTCGTGGTAGATCAACTCTTGTAATACTCATATCATCAAGATCAATCAAGCATGAAGTAGGGTATTACCTACATAGAGATAGCCCAAACCTGGGTAAATATCGTGTCCCCCTCCTCCTGTTACCATTAGCCTTAGACACACAGTTCGGGACCCCCTACCCGAGATCTGCCAGTTTTGACACCGATAGTATGTACATCACACGAGCCAGTGGCTTAGGTGTAATAAGGCCGAAGATGAGCAATATTAAACGACCAGTGGGTCTCCTCCTTTGACGTGCGTGAGTCCTTATGGTCTCGAACATCGATAAGGTAGTATGACCCGTTTTTCAGATTTTTGCTGACCACAAATGGCCCTTCCTAAGGTGGGGATAACTTGTGCATGTCAGTTTGATACGGGATGATCCGGAGCACCAAATCTCCTTATTGGAAGGTCCTAGTCTTAACCCGGTGGTTGTGATAACGATGCAGATCTGGCTGGTAAATCGCCAAACGAGCCGACGCAAGGTCACGCTCTTCATCCAACAGGTCAATAGCATCCTGTCGTGCTTTCTCATTATCAGCTTCAACATAACCCGCTACACGAGGCAAGTCGTGACGTATGTCACTAGGGAGAACCGCCTTTGCTCCATAAACCATGAAGAAAGGCGTATAACCCGTACATCTGTTGGGGGTGGTATTGATACTCCAAAGCATGGTAATTCTTCCACCCGACAACCCTGTCATGGAATTGTCATGGCAGATGTCCTAGTGTACGGACTTAGTCATGGAGAGATAACCCACAAGTATAGGGGATTGCAACAGTTTTTGAGGGTAGAGTATTCAACCCAAATTTATTGATTCGACACAAGGGGAGCCAAAGAATATTCTCAAGTATTAGCAGTTGAGTTGTCAATTCAACCACACCTGGAAAACTTAATATCTGCAGCAAAGTATTTAGTAGCAAAGTAATATGGAAGTAACGATAATAGTGGCAAAATTAACAGTAGCAGTTTTGTAGTAATTGTAACAATGGAAACGGTAAAGTAACTAAGCAAAGATCAATATGTGAAAAGCTCGTAGGTATTGGATCAGTGATGGATAATTATGTCGGATGCGATTCCTCATGCAATAGTTATAACATAGGGTGACATAGAACTAGCTCCAGTTCATCAATGTAATGTAGGCATGTATTCTGAATATAGTCATACGTGCTTATGGAAAAGAACTTGCATGACATCTTTTGTCCTACCCTCCTGTGGCAGTGGGGTCCTATTGGAAACTAAGGGATATTAAGGCCTCCTTTTAATAGAGTACCGGACCAAAGCATTAACACTTAGTGAACACATGAACTCCTCAAACTACGGTCATCACCGGGAGTAGTTCCGATTATTGTCACTTCGGGGTTGCTGGATCATAACACATAGTAGGTGACTATTGACTTGCAAGATAGGATCAAGAACTCACATATATTCATGAAAACATAATAGGTTCAGATCTGAAATCATGGCACTCGGGCCCTAGTGACAAGCATTAAGCATAGAAAAGTCATAGCAACATCAATCTTAGAACATAATGGATGCTAGGGATCAAACCCTAACAAAACTAACTTGATTACATGGTAAATCTCATCCAAACCATCACCGTCCAGCAAGCCTACGATGGAATTACTCATGCACGGCGGTGAGCATCATGAAATTGGTGATGGAGGATGGTTGATGATGACGACGATGACGTATTCCCCTCAACGGAGCCCCGAACGGACTCCAGATCAGCCCTCCTGAGAGAGATTAGGGCCTGGCGGCGGCTCCGTATCGTAAAACATGATGAATCCTTCTCTTTGGTTTTTTTCTCCTCGAATGTGAATATATAGAGTTGGACTTGAGGTCGGTGGAGCCTCGGGGGGCACGAGACAGGGGGCGGCCAGGGGGGCAGGCGCGCCCCCACCCTCGTGGACAGGGTGTGGGCCCCCTGGTCTTGATTCTTTCGCCAGTATTTTTTATTAATTCCAAAAATATTCTTCGTGAGGTTTCAGGTCATTCCGAGAACTTTTATTTCCGCACAAAAATAACACCATGGCAATTCTGCTGAAAACAGCGTTAGTGTGGTTTAGTTCCATTCAAATCATGCAAGTTAGAGTCCAAAACAAGGGCAAAAGTTTTTGGAAAAGTAGATACGATGGAGACGTATCAACTCCCCCAAGCTTAAATGTAGCGACCCGACCCAAAATCGGTCAAGTCTCTGTGTAGCTGTACCATCCCAAGATCATGCTGGCACACACAGTACATTGATGAAATAATCAAAGTTCAATCACACCTGAATTTATTACGATTCTCATATCGAGTCTTTATTACAATAGAATAAATTGCGAAGGCCAACTCATGAGAAATAAACTAAATAAGCTGCGGAAGCGTAGAAGAATAGCGAGTCCATCCGACTCCAAAGGGCAATTGCCAAGCGCGGATCATAGCCTCACTCCTGATCGGAATACTCCTCTGCAACATAAGACATTGCAGCCGTGTTGGTCAGCATTTTGAATATGCTGGCAAGTCATGAAGAGAGAATAACAATAAAAATTACTATCACTATATGCAATTTGGCTGTGGGGCTCTAAGTTTCATTGTTTTTGCGAAAAGCCAATTTTTCCCTATAATAAGGACTTGTTTGCAAATACTACAAAATTGTTGGTAGTTATTGAGATGGTTCCGCCAACCAATGTCTCATTCCCAATTATTAAATAATCCCCTCAATTAATTTATAAATTTCAGTGTTGAGATTTCCGAAATACTTCCAAGTTCCAGAGGCTCAAATTGTCCGTAACCGGGGACACGGCTAACCGATTAGATCTTCACTCTGCAGAGGTTTGCGCACTTTACCCGCAAGAATCGTTCCCTCCTTTTTAAGTCTTCGCACTTCATGGTGTTTGAAGGCGGGATGAGCAAACAGGGTCTTCGAAGAGTTCCTCGGCCCTTGCCGGTACCCATCCAATCCTACCGTTCTTCTACATCTCGTAGCACCGTCCGGCCGAGTCACAACTAGGGTCAACCAAGCGAGCCCATAATGGCTTGCGGCTGCCTGAGTAAGCTTCGGTCAATGGGGTATACATCCGTCTCTTCGTGGCTGGGTGAAGCTTTCCGCAAGATGTCATGGCACTTCTCCATGCATCCCGGCCAACCACTTGGGTTCTCGGGGTGCCCGTCAACAAATCCTCCACCCAAGAGTGAATTTTGAAGTCCATCTTGATCTTGAAGTCATGGGGTTGTCATCATCTTGACTCTCACATCTCCCTTATGAATCACTCAACCAAACCCCGTCTATGAGCATAGCAAAAAATAAACTACTTCGTCCCGGGCAATGGTAACAAGGGGAAATGGGTTCATCCTACCTCATGATACTACTCAAGAACATAACTTCAAATTCACCTACTGCATGCATGGTGGGGAGGTATAATTCCAATGCAATAAAATCATAGGTATAGTAAAAGAAAATATGATCAATGACTTGCCTTGCCGACGATCTTCGAAAGCTAGGGACTCGTGGTAGCAAGCTTCGCACTCCGGAAATTCTACCGAGGCAAACAACAATCATATAAGCATACAAACATATAATCACTTAACATAACAGCATGCTAACATAAAACACAAAACAATCGAATCAAAACCAAAGAAAACTCGAAGAAATCCAAATCAATGTTTCCACCACATCAAACAATCAACCAAGAATAGTTTTACACAACTAAATTTTTCTTAACAGAACCTAAGCATGGTTTTTTTCTAACTAACAGAAAAGAAAACATCATGCAACTAGGAACAAAAAGAATCACATTAAAATCTATTATAGAACTCCTATTATGCCTAAAACAATTCCTAGCAAGAAAAATAAAATAAAAGTTTTATTTATTGTAAATAAAAGTTCCTGTTCTAAAGTTACAGAAACTAATCTAGAATAAACTATCACATAGGAAAAATAAAATTATTTGCTAATTAAAACAATAGGAAAACAGTAGCTAGTTAAATAATTAAGAACTACAAGATTTTGATTAAAACTATTTTTTATTAAATCTAAAATGCCCAAATAAATTCCTACGGTTTGGCTAGGTCAAAATAAAGCAGTGACAAAAAGAATCACTAAAATAAAATAATTCTAACTCATTTTATAGCAGAATTACTAATCTGCCTAAATCTAAAATAAAATAATTTTAAATAATTTAAACATGACTAAACATATTTTCTACAGAAACTACAAGAAATTTGCAAACCAACAAAAAAGAATCAATTAAAAATATTAAGTAGATTAAAAGATATGAATTTTAAAAACTGAAACTATTCTGTTAAAAACAGAAACGAAAAATATTAACTAAAAAGAAAAACTGGGCTAATGGGCCTATCTAGCATGGTGTTAAATAACTAAAAAGCGCTGAGAAATAAACTGCTTGGCCGGTCTAACTAAACCTAATAAAACGGAACTAAACCGGAACTAAAACGGTTCTTAAACTAAACCTAAATAAAACCGTACCCCTTGGGATCTAATCTAGACCCTACGTCTAGATCGGACGGTGAGGTGGTCTCGGCGATGTACCGTGGCGGCAGCGGCGGCGATGGTCGGCGGCTCGGGCGGCGACGGCTCGGTGGCTCGGTGGTCGGGGACGGCGGCGGAGGTCTCCAGTGAGTCGGCGGGCGAGGTCTCGGTGGTGCTCGGGAAGCTCGGGGATGGCAGGCGGTCGGGCGGTGGCAATGGCGCGGTGGCGGCTCGGGTGCTCAATGACGATTGCATGGCGAGGAGGGTTAGGCGAGGCGAGGCGGGGCAGGCGGGGGTTATATAGGGGGGCACCGACTTGGAGGAGGGCAGGTCGAGGCGAGGATCGGGAAGGATCCCGGATCTGCGGGATTCGGCGGCGGGGTTGGCGTGGGCGAGGGAAGAAGGAGGTGGGGCCGGGTGTCGGTGAGAGAGAGAGAGAGGCGGGTCGGTTGGGCGACCGATCACGGAAGGGTTCAGCGGGGGGCTCGGTCGGTCGGCGTGTTTGGGCAGTGGGCTGCTGGCCAAGGCTGGTCGCCTCGGCTGGCTGGGCCGATTAGCTGGTGGCGCTGGGTCCTTTTTCTATTTTTTAATTTAAGAGAGAGAAAAATACTTAAATATACATATTTTATATAGGACATATATATATCAAAATGATGGGGAATATTCCTATGATTTGAACATTTTCGAGGCAAAACTCAAACTTTATAAAAATCATTTTCTAAAATCCCAAATAAAATTCAGATTTGAATTCAAACTTTTTGGCAGGGTTTTCATCGACATATTTGGAGTGTCATGTTTACTCCTCTCGTACTTTTCTCAAGTATTTGTCAGGCATTGTTTGAAATAAATTTCAAGCGCCAAACTTTAAATTCAAATTCCAACAACTCCAAAAACTTACGAAACTTCAAATGCCACTCAAATTCAAACAATATGCATAGGTGCTTAGCTATAATTGTAAAACATTCCAAATAGGAAATTTGGGATGTTACAAACCTACCACCTTAAGATGAATCTAGCCCTCGAGATTGGGTTAACTAACAAATAGGTGCGAGTGGTCTCGGCGGAGGTCTTCTTCTCGCTCCCGGTGGCTTCCTCCTCGGAGTGATGACTCCTGACACCTTGCAAAACTTGATGATCTTCTGCGGGTGACTCTGTTGCAGTCTCGAAAATTCGGACGGGTTTCTCCTCATAAGTCAGATCACTTTGTCGAGTTGTATGGCCTCTAGGGGCCTTGTGTCTCTCAATGGAATATCGGCCATGTCGGCATGGCACTTCTTGGTGAGAAACATGGAAGACATCATGAACTCGGACAATCCTTCCGCAATTCCAACTTGTAAGCAACTTCTCCACGACGTTCGAGGATTTTGTAGGGCCAATGAACCGGGTGCTAACTTTCCTTTAACACGAACCTCTTGATTCCACGAAGTGAGGACACACGAAGATATGCCGGTCTCCGCTTCGTAAGTTACTTCTTGCGTTCTTGTCGGCATAACTCTTACGCCTCGTGAGCTACCTTGAGTCTATCTCGAATCAGTTTGACTTTCTCTTGAATCTCGATAAGATCGGGACGAAAAGTTTTCGATCTCAACACCATCCCACAACAATGGTGTTTCGGACCTCCTTCCGTATAGAGCTTGAAAGGGCCATCTTGATGAGTCGATAACTGTTGTTGTATGAGAACTCTGCGTATGGCAAATTATCATCCCAGCTAGACCCATAGTCTAGCGCACAAGCTCTCAACATGTCCTCCAGGATCTGGTTGACTCTCTCGATCTGTCCATCTGTCTGTGGATGAAAAGCTGTACTGAACTCCAGCCTCGTACCCAAAGTTTCATGCAACTGATTCCAAAACTTTGAGGTAAATTGTGTTCCTCTATCTGACACGATACTCCTCGGAACTCCATGCAGACATACGATCCTGGTCATGTATATCTTGGCTAACTTAGCGCTGGTATAGGTAGTCTTCACGGGAATGAAATGAGCTACCTTGGTCAATCGATCAACCACTACCCAGATGGAATCATAACCTGAGCAGGTCTGGGTAATCCGTGATAAAATCCATTCCAAGTTTTTCCCATTTCCACTCGGGAATCGGCAAAGGTTGAAGTAACCCTGCTGGCTTCTGATGTTCCGCCTTTACTCGCTGGCAAACATCGCATACTGCTACGTACTCGGCAATATCCTTCTTCATACCTGTCCACCAGAAACTTTCCTTCAAATCCAGATACATCTTGGTGTTACCGGGGTGAATCGAGTACGGTGAATCATGAGCCTCCTGAAGAATTAGCTTCCTGAGTTCGGAATCATTGGGTACATAAATACGATCCTCGAACCATATAGCTCTGTATTCATCCTTACGAAACCCTTTAGCTTTTCCTTCATTCATCCTTTTCTTTATCTCATCAATTTCCTTGTCCGTCTTCTGGGCTTCACGAATTCTTTCGGCCAAAGTGGACTGAACTTCCAGTGTTGCAACATATCCTCTTGGAACTATCTCCAGTCGAAGATCTCTGAGGTCGTCGACTAACTCCTGGGGTAATCCTCCCGCTATAAGAGTATTCACATAACTCTTACGGCTCAAAGCATATGCTACAACATTAGCCTTCCCTGGGTGGTAATGCAATCTCATGTCATAGTCCTTGATTAACTCTAGCCATCTCCTCTGCCTGAGGTTCAACTCTTTCTGCGTGAAAATATATTTCAAGCTCTTATGATCTGTGTAAACATCACAGCGGTTTCCGATAAGGAAATTTCTCCAGTCTTGAGTGCATGCACTCTGCTGCTAACTCCAAATCATGTGTGGCATAATTCATCTCATGTGGTCGAGCTATGCGGAGGTATAAGCTACAACTTTTCCTTCCTGCATGAGTACTCCTCCGAGTCCACGGCGAGAAGCGCCACAATATACTGGTAATCCTTGTGTATGTCCGCAAAATCAATCTTGGGGCTGTAACCAAGCGTTTCTTCAATTCCTGGAAGCGGCTTCACAATCCTCGGTCCAAATGTACTTGGCATCCTTCTTCAACAGCTCAGTCATGGGCTTGGCAATCTTCGAGAAATTCTCAATAAACCTCCGATAATATCCTGCGAGTCCGAGAAAACTACGGATCTCCTTGGTGAGGTTGGCGGCGCTTAATCGGTGGTGATACAACCTTGGCGGGGTCAAGCTGCTATTCCTTCTCCTGAAATAACATGTCCGAGGAATCCGACTTCCTTCAGCCAAAATTCACATTTGCTGAACTTGGCATACAAGCGATGTTCTCGGAGTTTCTCGAACTAGGCATAAATGTTCCTTATGCTCTTCCTCGCTCTTGGAGAAAATCAGTATATCATCGATGAACACCACGACAAATTTGTCCAGATATTCCATAAATACCTTGTTCATCAGATTCATGAAGTATGCAGGGGCATTAGTCAATCCGAATGACATGAAGGTATACTCATATAAACCATACCTGGTGGTGAATGCGGTTTTGGGTATATCCTTTTCACAGATCTTCAACTGATGATACCCTGATCGAAGATCGATCCTGGAGAATACCTTGGCTCCAACTAGCTGATCGAATAGATCATTAATCATCGGTAGAGGATACTTGTTCTTGATGGTTACGTCGTTCAACGAACGATAATCCACAACCATTCTCAGGGTTCCATCCTTCTTCTCTACCAAAAGAACTGGGGCTCCCCAAGGTGATGAGCTTGGCCGAATATATCCCTTCTCCAATAGCTCATTAATTTGATTCTTGATCTCTTTCAAATCGTTCGGGGGCATCCGATAGGGTCTCTTGGATATTGGGGCTGTGCCGGGCAATAACTCAATCAGAAATTCAATGTCTCGTCGGTGGCATTCTGGTAATTCCTCCGAAACACATCGGAAAATCTTGCACTCTGGCACTTCCTCTGAACAACTCCGTGAGGGAATGCACTGATTCTTCATCGGGATACGTGCGGATACATACTTGATCCTCTTACGCTCCGGTGGTGAGCGAGAATCGACTTCTTGGCACAGTCTATGTTTCCTTCAAACTTTGTCAACCAATCCATGCCTAGGATCACATCCAAGGTGCGGGTTTCCAATACTATGAGGTCTGCGGAAATTTATGGTTTCCGATGTTGAGGGTTGCATGACAGCCTAAGCCTGCCATCATTTCTCCTCTGCGGGCCCGGCGTGAAGAGGGCTTCTAAGGGTTCTAGTGGGCAACCCATACTTTTCCACAACTACCCTTGATATGAATGAATCGTTGCACCGAATCAAAGAGTACCAATCTTGGATGTGAATTTAATAAAAACTTACCAACCACGATTATCGGCTGATCATAGGCGTCCTCTCGTCAATGTGGTTCACCCGAGCACGAGGAAAGGGTTGGGCTTCTTTGCTGAGCTTCCATTGCCGTTTCCATTCCTCTGCTTGGCCTCCGGGCAGTCGGTGGCATAGTGCCCTGTTTTCTGGCACTTGAAACAGGTGATGTGACTCAGATCCTTCTGAACCGGGGCAGGACGATGTTGGTTGCCATTGTCGTTTCCATTTCCGTTTCCATTGCCTGACTTGTTATCCTGGTTGCAGTTGTTCCCATTTCCTCCATGGTTATGTCCTCCATGGTTGTGATGGGTATGCCCTCCTGAGTATGGGGCATAACGGGGCTTCTGCTGAGCTCCAGAGTTGTATTCCCCTGGCCATACTTTCGCTTGTGGCTATCAATCTGCTGCTGCTTGCCTTCAAGTATGGTGGCCTTGTCTACCAGCTCCTGGTAGTTGTTGAAGGTAGCCACCATAAGCTGCATACCCAGCTCGTCATTGAGTCCCTCGAGAAACTTTTCCTGCTTTGCGGCATCTGTGGCCACATCATCCGGGGCATAGCGAGCTAACTTGCTGAACTCATCCACGTACTGCCCCACAGTATGGTTCCCCTGGCGTAAGTTGCGGAACTCACGCTTCTTCAGACTCATGGCTCCAGCTGAAACATGAGCGCTGCGGAAAGCCTGCTGGAACTGATCCCACGTGATGGTGGCGATGGGATAAGTGGCGGTTAGTTCTCCCACCAAGAAGCTGCAGGTCCATCAAGTTGATGTGCGGCAAAGCGCACCTTCTCTGCATCTGTGCATCCAGTAGTGGCTAACTCCTTCGACCTTGCGGAGCCGGTCGCCGCCACAATCGGCTCGGTGTTGCTAGAGAACACTGGCGGATTCAGCCTTAGGAAGCGGGTCAAGTTGTCAGCGAGGGGTGGTGGCGGTGGATTGTTGTTGTTGTTGTTGTTACGGTTACGAATGAGCATCTTCATGAGGGCATTACGCTGCTGGATCAGCTGGGTGAGCTCCGCGGAAAGTTGAGACCGGGGTCACGTCTCGGAGGCATCTGGTGTTTTGGAGTGGATGAGAAAATTAGAATAGAACAAGGGTCTAATGAGAAAATATCACTACCCATATGAATGCACAATCATAATCACACCAATCATTTATTCAATCAACTCAAACATGGTTCAATCTCGGATTACAAATTTCACGACTAATCGAAAATAACGGCCTAACTGATCGACGGAAAAATAAAGTAACATGGCGGTCGACTAAATGTCTTCATCAATAATCCTTGCGTCCTCTGGTGCGGCGTCCTCCGGTGTGGCGTCCTCTCCCAAGTCCATCTTCTCCTCTAATGCGGCAACATCCATCTTCAGATTGTCGACTCTCTCCATGAAATCCTTGATTTCTTCTTCATGGTCAAGGAAGTCTGCGTGTGCTTTCTCCTCCAGTTCCAGTTCACGGAACAAAAGCCTCCTGTGTACCTTGAGTTCTGGCGAGTGCGGATCTCCGTTTCCTGAGGAGACACTCCAAGTCTTGGACATAAGAGAGAATGGAGTCGTCCTCCACGGTACGAATGATATCTCGATTCCTAGCTCTGCGAGAAATCATGGCGAGATCTGATGGGTCGAGCTCGACCCTGTACTCTTCTCGGAGATGTCCAAGTGCACGATAAATCGCCATGTCTCTTCCGAGGATCCAGTTGAAATCAGTAAACTCAAAGTCAATAGGCTCTGAATGTCCACCGAAGGTCCTCCCTCGAATGTGCACCTCAATCCTGTAGCGGGTATCCGTCGGAAGTGCATTGGTAGGCTTCCCAGTGATCGAGGGCATAGAAATCTTCAGCTTCTTCACGATCTGGACCAGCTTCTTGCCGAAAGGCATCGTCTCATCTGGCTGGCAAAACTCCGGTAGCAGAACTGGGGTGAACTCGGCGGCCATCTAGAATGTTGAAAATCGGAGAGAAGTCAAAAATGAACAGGGGAGAATTACGGAATGATAAGGATATAAAATAAATAGTCTCTTCCTATGGCTTTCCGATCCTAGGTGTTACGTCCTACGGTCAGCGTGTGCTCTGATACCATCTCTGTAGCGACCCGACCCAAAATCGGTCAAGTCTCTATGTAGCTGTACCATCCCAAGATCATGCTGGCACACACAGTACATTGATGAAATAATCAAAGTTCAATCACACCTGAATTTATTACACGATTCTCATATCGAGTCTTTATTACAATAGAATAAATTCGGCCGAAGGCCAAGTCATGAGAAATAAACTAAATAAGCTGCGGAAGCGTAGAAGAATAGCGAGTCCATCCGACTCCAAAGGGTAATCGCCAAGCGCGGATCGTAGCCTCACTCCTGATCAGAATACTCCTCTGCAACATAAGACATTGCAGCCGTGTAGGTCAGCATTTTGAATATGCTGGCAAGTCATGAAGAGAGAATAACAATAAAAATTACTATCACTATATGCAATTTGGCTGTCGGGCTCTAAGTTTCATTGTTTTTGCGAAAAGCCAATTTTTCCCTACAATAAGGACTTGTTTGCAAATACTAAAAAAATCTTGGTAGTTATTGAGATGGTTCCGCCAACCAATGTCTCATTCCCAATTATTAAATAATCCCCTCAATTAATTTATTAATTTCAGTGTTGAGATTTCCGAAATACTTCCAAGTTCCAGAGGCTCAAATTGTCCGTAACCGGGGACACGGCTAACCGATTAGATCTTCACTCTGCAGAGGTTTGCGCACTTTACCCGCAAGAATCGTTCCCTCCTTTTTAAGTCTTCACACTTCATGGTGTTTGAAGACGGGATGAACGAAACAGGGTCTTCCGAAGAGTTCCTCTGGCCACTGGCGGTACCCATCCAATCCTACCGTTCTTCTACATCTCGTAGCACCGCCCGGCCAGAGTCACAACTAGGGTCAACCAAGCTAGAGCCCATAATGGCTTGCGGCTTCATAGGTAATCTTCCGGTCAATGGGGTATACATCCGTCTCTTCGTGGCTAGGTGAAGCTTTCCGCAAGATGTCATGGCACTTCTCCATGCATCCCGGCCAACCACTGGGTTCTCCAGGGTGCCCGTCAACCGTCCTCCACCCAGTAGTGAATTTTGAAGTCCATCTTGATCTTGAAGTCATGGGGTTGTCATCATCTTGACTCTCACATCTCCCTTATGAATCACTCAACCAAACCCCGTCTACGTGCATAGCAAAAAATAAACTACTTCGTCCCGGGCAATGGTAACAAGGGGAAATAGGTTCATCCTACCTCATGATACTACTCAAGAACATAACTTCAAATTCACCTACTGCATGCATGGTGGGGAGGCATAATTCTAATGCAATAAAATCATAGGTATAGTAAAAGAAAATATGATCAATGACTTGCCTTGCTGACGATCTTCGAAAGCTAGGGACTCGTGGTAGCAAGCTTCGCTCTCCGGAAATTCTACCGAGGCAAACAACAATCATATAAGCATACAAACATATAATCACTTAACATAACAGCATGCTAACATAACACACAAAACAATCGAATCAAAACCAAAGAAAACTCGAAGAAATCCAAATCAATGTTTCCACCACATCAAACAATCAACCAAGAATAGTTTTACACAACTAAATTTTTCTTAACAGAACCTAAGCATGGTTTTTTGCTAACTAACAGAAAAGAAAACATCATGCAACTAGGAACAAAAAGAATCACATTAAAATCTATTATAGAACTCCTATTATGCCTAAAACAATTCCTAGCAAGAAAAATAAAATAAAAGTTTTATTTATTGTAAATAAAAGTTCCTGTTCTAAAGTTACAGAAACTAATCTAGAATAAACTATCACATAGGAAAAATAAAATTATTTGCTAATTAAAACAATAGGAAAACAGTAGCTAGTTAAATAATTAAGAACTACAAGATTTTGATTAAAACTATTTTTTATTAAATCTAAAATGCCCAAATAAATTCCTACGGTTTGGCTAGCTCAAAATAAAGCAGTGACAAAAGAATCACTAAACTAAAATAATTCTAACTCATTTTATAGCAGAATTACTAATCTGTCTAAATCTAAAATAAAATAATTTTAAATAATTTAAACATGACTAAACATATTTTCTACAGAAACTACAAGCAATTTGCAAACAAACAAAAAAAGAATCAATTAAAAATATTAAGTAGATTAAAAGATATGGATTTTACAAAACTGAAACTATTCTGTTAAAAACAGAAACGAAAAATATTAACTAAAACAAAAACTGGGCTAATGGGCCTATCTAACACCCGGGCGTTAAATAACTAAAAAGCGCCTGAGGAAATAAACCGCTTCGGCCGGTCTAACTAAACCCTAATAAAACCGAAACTAAACCGGAACTAAAACTGGTTCTTAAACTAAACCCTAAATAAAACCGTACCCCTTCGGGATCTAATCTAGACCCTACGTCTAGATCGGACGGTGGGGGTGGTCTCCGGCGACGGACCGTGGCGGCGACGGCGGCGATGGTCGACGGCGGCTCGGGCGACGACGGCTCCGGTGGCTCCGGTGGTCGGGGACGACGGCGGAGGTCTCCGGCGGGTGCGCCGGAGCGAGGGGGTCTCGGTGGTGCTCTCGGGGAAGCTCGGGGATGGCCGGGGCGGTCGGGGCAGTGGCAATGGCGCGGCGGCGGCTCGGGTGCTCCGGCGAGCGATTGCGGGCGAGGAGAGGGGTTAGGCGAGGGGGCAACGGGCGGAGCGGGGCGGGGGGTTTATAGGGGGCACCGACTTGGAGGAGGGCATGTCGGGCGAGGGGATCGGGGAGGATCCCTGATCCTGCGGGATTCGGGCGGGGGTTGGCGTGGGCGAGGGAAGAAGGAGGGGTGGGGCCCGGGTGTCGGTGAGAGAGAGAGAGAGGCGGGTCGGTCGGGCGACCGATCTGGAAGGGGTTGGTGGGGGCTCGGTCGGTCGGTCAGTGGTGGGCAGCTCGGCCGGGCTAGGCGGGCTGGGCTGCGCTGGCTGCTGGTCGCCTCGCGCTGGCTGGCCATTAGCTGGTGGCGCCTGGGTCCCTTTTTTTCTATTTTTTTTTGAATTTAAGAGAGAGAGAAAAATACTTAAATATACATATTTTATATAGGACATATATATATATATCAAAATGATCAGGGGAATATTCCCTATAATTTGAACATTTTTCCAGGGGCAAAACTCAAACTTTATAGAAAATCATTTTTCTAAAATCCCAAATAAAATTCAGATTTGAATTCAAACTTTTTGGCAGGGTTTTTCATCTGACATATTTGGAGTGTCATGTTTACTCCTCTCGTACTTTTTCTCAAGTATTTGTCAGGCATTGTAAAACATAAATGCAGAGCACCTGTGAAGATCAAGGACTGACTAGACATTGTAATTCATGGTAAAAGAGATCAGTCATAGTCATACTCAATATAAATTTATAGTAATGGATGCAAATGACAGCGGTGCTCTCCAACTGGTGCTTTTTAATAAGAGGATGATGACTCAACATAAAAGTAAATAGATATTTCCTTTGCAGAGGGAAGTGGGGATTTGTAGAGGTGCCAGAGCTCGAATTTTGAAATAGAGAGTATTTTGGTTGGCATACTTTCATTGTCAACATAACTATTAAGAGATCTCGATATCTTCCATGCTACACACATTATAGGCGGTTCCCAAACAGAATGGTAAAGTTTATACTCCCCCACCACCAACAAGCATTAATCCATGGCTTGCCCGAAACAACAGGTGCCTCCAACTAACAACAATCCTGGGGGAGTTTTGTTTGCAATTATTTTCATTTGAGCATGGGACTGGGCATCCCGGTTACCGGCCATTTTCTCGTGTATGAGGAGCGGAGTCCACTCCTCGTGAGAATAACCCACCTAGCATGGAAGATATAGACAACCCTAGTCTATACATGAGTTGTTCGAGCATACAAAGCAGAATTTCATTTGAAGGTTTAGAGTTTGGCACATACAAATTTACTTTGAACGGCAGGTAAATACCACATATAGGAAGGTATGGTGGACTCATATGGAATAACTTTGGGGTTTATGGAAGTGTATGCACAAGCAGTATTCCCGCTTAGTACAAGTGAAGGCTAGAAAAAGACTGGGAAGCGACCAACTAGAGAGCGACAACAGTCATGAACATGCATTAAAATTAATATACATTGAGTGCAAGCATGAGTAGGATATAATCCACCATGAATATAAATATCATGGAGGCTATGTTGATTTTGTTTCAACTACATGTGTGAACATGTGCCAAGTCAAGTCACTCGAATCATTCAAAGGAGGATACCACCCTATCATACCACATCACAATCATTTTAATAGCATGTTGGCACGCAAGGTAAACCATTATAAACTCCTAGCTAGTTAAGCATGGCATAAGAAACTATAATCTCTAATTGTCATTGGAAACATGTTTATTCATAATAGGCTGAATCAGGAACGATGAACTAATCATATTTACAAAAACAAGATACGTCGAGTTCATACCAGCTTCTCTCATCTCAATCAGTCCATCATATATCGTCATTATTGCTTTTCACTTGCACGACCGAACGGTGTGGATAATAATAATAGTGCACTTGCATGGGACTAAGCCGAAATATGTAAGCATTCAATTCAAGGGAGAAGACAAGGTAATATGGGCTCTTGGTTAAGTCAATAAGAATGCATATGAAAGCCACTCAACATTTTCATCATGGTCTTCTCCTCTCGACCCCCAAAGAAAATAATAGAAATAAAACTATTTACACGGGAAAGCTCCCAACAAGCACAAGAAGAACGAGAAATATTTTTGGGTTTTATTTTAATTACTACTACTACAAGCATGGAAAGTAAACTAGCTATTATTTTTGTTTTTCTCAAGGTTTTCCAAACACAAATGAAGAAGGCTTAGAAAATAAAATAAACTAGCATGGATTGTACAATGAAAAAGTATGAGCACCGACAACTAGAATGAGTGTGTGAACATGAATGTAGTATCGGTGAGAAATACGTACTCCCCCAAGCTTAGGCTTTTGGCCTAAGTTAGTCTATGCCCACGGATGGCCTGGCGGATATCGAAAGTTGTAACTGGGGTCGTACTGAGATGCAGCCGCTACTGCCTGACGAGCTGCAGCTTGAAGGCGAGCTGCTTGCGTCCTCCTTTTATACTCGTTCGCCTCCTCCCTAGTTATAACATATCTCCTTTTTGCCTGAAAGTAAAAAAAAATAGGAGCAGGGAGAGCAATATGGATAGCGCGCTGTCTGTCAAAGATTAGTCGGTAATGAAGGGTCTGTTCATTCTTCTCAATAAACTGATGGCGAACCATAGCATTATAATCTAAATAAACAGGAGGCAACACTATATCATTTGCATGTATGGGTACATCAAGATCGTTAGCTAAACGATTTGCATAAATCCCACCAAACAAATCTCCACTTATACTGTTATGATGCAATCTTCGTGCAACAATCGCCCCCAAGTTATATTGTTTATCTCCTAATACCACACTTTTGAGAACACAAAGATCTGGAACGCACATGTGACAAGCTTCATCTTTACCGTTAATGCATCTACCTATAAAGAGAGAAAAATAATGTATGGAAGGAAAATGAATGCTCCCTATGGTAGCTTGCGTGATTTCTCTAGATTCCCCCATAGTGATATTAGCAAGAAAGTCTTTATATTCAGATTTGTGAGGTTCACTAAAATTACCCCACTGCGGGAGTTTACAAGCAGTATTAAAATCTTCTAGGTCCATGGTATATGATTTATCATAAAGATCAAACAAAACAGTGTGAGAATTGCGTGAGGATGTGAATTTGAACCTTCTCACAAAGGAACCAGTTAGGTAGTAGTATTGGGGGCACTTATATGACACAAAGCCCTCAAGTTCAGCATTACGCACATACGCGTAAAATTCCTCCTTAATGCCTGCTTGAACCATAAAATCTTCTGATGGCCATTCACAAGGCCGCACTTGAGCTTCCCTCGGTGGTTGATCGTCTGGCTCACGTATCGCGAGCCTTGGTCGTTGCTTCCTTGAGGAACCACCTTGGTATAGTTTCCTATGCATTTTTCTTTCTCTGAAAAATTTCTGAAATTTTAAGTGACTCAAAATAACAGTGAACCAAACTCAACAAAATTGATAACAACTACTCCCACAAGTGCCTAGAGATTATATCATGCATTAGAACTACTTGGGACCAAATAAATTTGTCATGCAAGCTCAAGAACAGGGTCACCTCAGCAGCAAAATTTGCAATGAATAAAGAACTAGAACAAAAACTAATTGGACCATTGGAGGAGTCACATGCCAAAGAACAATCCCCCAAAACAGTTTCGTGAATGAAGCTTTGAGCAAGGAGATCGAAAATCGCAGCAAAACAAGCAAGAAGCCGAGTTTGAGTTGTGTGGTGATTTTTTAGGAGGAAGAAGAAGTGTGTGGGTGCAGGAATATGTGCAGGGGTCCACATGGGGCCCACGAGGGCAGGGGGTGCCCGGGGGGTTGGGCTCGCCCTGGACCCTCGTGGCCAGGTGCTGGGTCCCTCTGGTGTGTTCTTAGTGCCAATAATTCATAAATATTCTATAAAAACATATTTCATTTTTGGGACATTTGGAGAACTTTTATTTTCAGGGTATTTTTTTATTGCAAGGATAATTTAGAAAACAGACAGAAAATACCATTTTTGCTTTATTTAATCTAAATAACAGAAAGTAAAAGGAGGGTACAGAAGGTTGTGCATTCTAACTTCATCCATCTCATGCTCATCAAAAGGAATCCACTAACAAGGTTGATCAAGTCTTGTTAACAAACTCTTTTCAAATAACATGGAACCGGAGAAATTTCGAATAACACTAGGTTACCTCAATGGGGATATGCATGCCCTCCACAATAAGAATATCATATTTCTTATTGACATTAGGAAGAGGGAATTCAAAACCTCCAATAGTAATCGTTGAAAATTTTCCAATACAATTGATACTGTGGACTTGAGGTTGTTTCCTCGGAAAGTGTACCGTATGCTCATTACCATTAACATGAAAAGTGACATTGCCTTTGTTTCAATCAATAACAGGCCCTGCGGTATTCAAAAAGGGCCTACCAAGGATAATCGACATACTATCATCATCGGGAATATCAAGAATAACATAGTCCGTTAAAATAGTAACATATGCAACCACAACAGGCACATCCTCGCAAATACCGACATGTATAGCAGTTGATTTATCGGCATTTGCAAAGAAATATCAATAGGTGTCAACTTATTCAAATCGAGTCTACGATATAAAGAGAGAGGCATAACACTAACACCGGCTCCAAGATCACATAAAGCAGTTTTAACATAGCTTCTTTTAATGGAGCATGGTATAGTTGGTACTCCTGGATCTCCTAGTTTCTTTGGTATTCCACCCTTAAAAGTATAATTACAAGCATGGTGGAAATTTTAGCTTCCGGTATCTTTATTTTGTTTGTAACAATATCCTTCATATACTTTGCATAAGGATTCATTTTAAGCATATCAGTCAAACGCATATGCAAAAACATAGGTCTAATCATTTCAGCAAAGCGCTCGAAATCCTCATCATCCTTTTTCTTGGATGGTATAAGAGGAAAAGGCATGGGTTTCTGAACCCATGATTGTCTTTCTTACCATGCTTCCTAGCAACAAAGTCTCTTTTATCATAATGTTGATTCTTTGAATGTGGGTTATCAAGATCAACAGTAGGTTCAATCTCTACGCCATTGTTATTGCTAGGTTCAACATCAACATGAACATCATCATTAGCATTATCACTAGGTTCATGTTCATTACCAGATTGTGTTTCAACATCAGAAATAGAAATATCATTGGGATTCTCAAGTCATTTTTCTTATTCTTCTTTTTAGAAGGACCAGGTGCATCAACATTATTTCTCTGAGAATCTTGCTCAATTCTCTTACGGTGGCCCTCAGGATATAAAGGTTCCTGAGTCATTCTACCACCTCTAGTCACAACTCTAACAACATCATAATTTTTCTTATTATTTAATTCATTGAGCAAATCATTTTGTGCTTTAAGCACTTGTTCTGCTTGAGTGGTAACCATGGAAGCGTGTTTACTAATAAGTTTAAGTTCACCTTTAACTCTAGACATATAATCACTCAAGTGTTCAATCATATAAGCATTGCGTTTCAATTTTCTACCAACATAAGCACTGAAGTTTTCTTGTTTAGCAATAAAATTATCAAACTCATCCAATCATTGGCTAGCAGACTTATAACAAGGAATATCACCTTCATCAAATCTATAGAGATAATTTAACTTTACTACCTGTGTCGGGTTATCAAGACCATGTATTTCTTCAATAAGCGGTAAATTCTTAACATCGTCAGCTTTAATACCCTTTTCTTTCATAGATTTCTTTGCCTCATGCATATCTTCAGGACTGAGAAATAGAATACCCCTTTTCTTCGGAGTTGGCTTAGGAGTTGGTTCAGGAAGTGTCCAATTGTTTTCATTAGTCAACATATTATTCTATAACAATTCAGCTTGATCAACTGTTCTTTCCCTGAAAACACAACCAACACAACTATCCAGGTGGTCTCTGGAAGCATCGGCTAGTCCATTATAAAAGATATCAAGTATTTAATTTTTCTTGAGAGGATTTATCAGGCAAAGCATTAAGTAACTGGAGAAGCCTCCTTAAGCTTGTGGGAGACTCTCTTCTTCAGTTTGCACAAAATTATATATTTCCCTTAAAGCAACTTGTTTCTTATGAGCGGGGAAGTATTTAGCAGAGAAGTAATAAATCATATCCTGGGGACTACGCACACAACCATGATTAAGAGAATTAAACCAAGTTTTAGCATCACCCTTTAATGAGAACGAAAATAATTTAAGGATATAGTAGTTGTCTGTGTACTAGAGTAGGGGTACCCTAGTATCCCGACCTCGTGCATGGGCAGTTGCAGCACCCCGCGGCAAGGCTTGCCTAGTGACCGCCAAGATCCTCCGCGGTTCCCTTGGAGCCATTCAAGAACAAAGTATTTAACCAAGAAGACAACGCCCCGGCAAGAGGAGCTTGCCGGGAAGGCCACTCAAGGCACGCGGAGGACAAGACCCCGGCAAGAGGAGCTTGCAGGGAAGGCTTGGTGAGCGACAAGCTCCCGAGCGCGACAAGGATTCAGCCGCGGCAAGGTGCTTGCCGCGGCAGGCAACCTCTCTTCATCTCCGCTCCAGCTCATCTACCAACGTGTCGCCATGGGGCCATTCTAGGCGTGCGTGTCAAGAGGCTCTGCAGCCAGCGGAGAGTAGCGGTAAGCGGCGCTGACAGGGGTGCCATCGTGGCGAGCGGTGGTGCCCCTAACGGTCCCTTTCTGCACTGTTCAGGCGACATGGACGGGCATTTATTGCTCTTCTCCCTTGCCGTCAGAGTTAGGTAGAATGTACTGTACAAAGTAGCTGTACCAACCGCAGCTCATTTTCCCATTTTTGCCCTCGTTTACGTTGCCACCTGTGGTGACCCCTTGAGCCTATAAAAGTAGGCCCGTGTGCAACGTAGAAAGGGTTCGGCTCAGTTAGGATTCGACTCATTCGAGACCAGAGACACTCAAGATAGGTTTTGTAGCTCCCTTTGCTCCCTATCAAGAACACAAGATAATCAGACAAGCAGCAGTAGGAGTATTATCTCTCCGGAGAGCTCCGAAGCTGGGTAAACTGCTCGTGTGCATCGCCTCGATCTGCTCTTCGTGCAATCTCCGCCCCCCACCGAACCAAAAGGGACTCGGTCCGCCAGGTCCCATAGGTGTTCGTGGGTCACGATCAGCTTCCCCGACATCTTCGGGGGCTCCTGTCGGTGTACTAGAGTAGGGGTACCCTAGTATCCCGAACTCGTGCACGGGCAGTTGCAGCACCCCGCGGCAAGGCTTGCCTAGTGACCGCCAAGATCCTCCGCGGTTCCCTTGGAGCCATTCAAGAACAAAGTATTTAACCAAGAAGACAAGGCCCCGGCAAGAGGAGCTTGCCGGGAAGGCCACTCAAGGCACGCGGAGGACAAGACCCCGGCAAGAAGAGCTTGCCGGGAAGGCTTGGTGAGCGACAAGCTCCCGAGCGCGACAAGGATTCAGCCGCGGCAAGGTGCTTGCCGCGGCAGGCAACCTCTCTTCATCTCCGCTCCAGCTCATCTACCAACGTGTCGCCATGGGACCATTCCAGGCGTGCGTGTCAAGAGGCTGTGCAGCCAGCGGAGAGCAGCGGTAAGCGGCGCTGACAGGGGTGCCATCGTGGCGAGCGGTGGCGCCCCTAACGGTCCCTTTCTGCACTGTTCAGGCGACATGGACGGGCATTTATTGCTCTTGTCCCTTGCCGTCAGAGTTAGGTAGAATGTACTGTACAAAGTAGCTGTACCAACCACAGCTCATTTTCCCATTTTTGCCCTCGTCTACGTTGCCACCTATGGTGACCCCTTGAGCCTATAAAAGGAGGCCCGTGTGCAACGTAGAAAGGGTTCGGCTTAGTTAGGATTCGACTCATTCGAGACCAGAGACACTCAAGCTAGGTTTTGTAGCTCCCTTTGCTCCCTAGCAAGAACACAAGATAATCAGACAAGTAGCAGTAGGAGTATTATCTCTCCGGAGAGCTCCGAAGCTGGGTAAACTGCTCGTGTGCATCGCCTCGATCTGCTCTTCGTGCAATCTCCACCCCACCGAACCAAAAGGGACTCGGTCCGCCAGTCCCATAGGTGTTCGTGGGTCACGATCAGCTTCCCGACATCTTTGGCGTGCGGGTAGAAGTGCGTCGATGCTGTGTGAACCTGATCCGCGCTCACACGAGCAACATCTTTATCATCTTCATCAACATGCCACCGAAGAAGAAGGCTTCGGCGGCAGCAGAGCCGTCCGCGTCAAACCCACCACCACCGGAGCTGACAAATGGTGGGGAAGACGCTGGCGGAAGAACCGGCGTCGTCGAGGGAGCCCACGACGCTGCCAAGTCCAAGGACAAGGCGGCGCAGACCTCGGCGTCCGGATACGTACCATGTCCATCTCAGGAGGCGCGGGACCGACAGCGTCATGGTGCTCGTAGCGCCATACGCTCGTTGGATCAAGGCCAAGCTGGAGGATCACGAAGCCCTCGAAACCAGCATGCACGCCAGCCTGTTGGTACGAGCGGAGTACGATCGCCTGGACGGGATGCTGCTCCTTCTAACTTGGTTAGAAGTCCGAGCATATCCCGCTCCTCGCACCGTATGCCATTGCCTCCCACCACTCCAGCAGAAGCCTTGGCGAGAGCTCAACTGCTTCTAGACTACCCTCCAATGGCTGACAAGGTCGACGAATGGAGGGCCACCATCCAGAGTCTCATCGGCTTTGCCAACGGCGATACCCCGCGGCAACCAACTGCGTCCTTGCCGCGGCGAGACGACAAGGCACGAGCCGGTGGCGACGAAACATGCGGGGGTGCAACCACCATGCACTCTCCATCCCGAAGGCCAAGATCGCCGACTCGTCGGATCCATCTCGACAGCGACTCCACCGCTTCATCAGATCCACGAGCTCGCCGTGATCAACGCCAAGTTCTTCAAGAACGGCAACAAGAAGACGCTCGAACTCGCATCGAGCGCCGAAGAGAAGCGCGGCGTCAATCTGACCAGCGCGCCGGGCCCGCTGTCGACATGCAAGCGCCAGGGGAACCAGGTGACTTGCCGTACGCGGTAGGTTGCCCTGCGTTCACTCGTGAGCTGCGGCAAGTCCAGTGGCCCGACAAGAAAAATTTCAAGCCATATGTGCCAGAGAAGTATGATGGCAGGATGCATCCATCGGAGTTCCTCAGCATCTACACCATTGCGGTGCAAGCTGCGGGGGGACGAGACGACAAGATCCTCGCCAACTACTTCCCGCTGGTACTCAAGCCAAACGTCAGATCTTGGCTCATGCACTTGCCGGACAGTTCCATATCTTCTTGGGCAGATCTGTGCCATCAGTTTGTCGGCGCCTTCACGGGCGGCCACAAGCCTCATGGCCAGGAGAGTGACCTTCACCTGCTTGCCCAGAAGGAAGGAGAGTCCCTGCGTAAGTTCATATAGAGATTCAGCCGTGTGCACTACAACATCCCAGATGTCCACCCCGCCGCGGTGATCAGCGCGTTTCATCAGAACGTGCGGAACCGCAGGATGAAGGAGGAGATGGCGATGTGCAAAGTCAAGGACGTCAGTGAGCTGTATGCCTTGGCCGACAAGTGTGCACGTGCCGAGGAAGGAAGAAGACTCCCAGGAGAAAATGTTGAAGCAGGATCTGACAGTGAGGAGATCGCCCCGGCAAAGAAGAGCCGGCGGCGGAACAACAGAAAGAAGAAAAGCAAAGAGGTACTAGTTGTCGAGCAGTCCGGTAACGGAGGTGGCGCCAAGAAGGCCAAGGTTGGTGGCTCCGGCAAGGAGGTTGCCGCTGACACCGACCGCCAAGCTGTGATGGCCGCCGACAAGCAGGACAGCTCCAACAAACAGTACTGCAAGATTCACCGCACCAAGGGTCATGACCTCCAGAGCTGCAAAAAGGTTGAGCAGCTTGTTGAACAGCAGAAAGCTGAATACGAGCGGCGCGACAAGGAGAAGGCCCAGGAAGGTGCTGGGGCAGCTGGCAAGAAGCGACCCGGCCGGGGAGGACGCCGCGGCAAGGCCAAGCAGCGGCAAGGAGACAGACCTCCCCGCGGCTGAGATAAGGATGAAGACGATGATGACGATGAAGACATGGAAGACGACGAAACTGATGAGCAGGAGTTTCAGAAAGCAACAGAGGTCCTCTGCGTTGACGACGGTGCTTCTCTGCATACCTCACACCGCCAACTCAAGCAATGGATGCGGGAGGTTAATGCAGCAGAACCATCCGTAGAGTCACGCAGGCCTTTGAAATGGTCCAGCATGCCTATCATCTTTGATATTGAGGACCACCCTGATCGCATAACCGCGGTCGGGTGTTTGCCGATGTTGGTCTCACCAACTATCCGCAACCTCAAGGTCACCAAGATGTTAGTTGACGGCGGGGCCGGCTTAAACCTGATCTCCTCCGCAGTGCTCCAGAAGCTTCAAATCCCTGACAGCGAGCTCGAAGAGACTGGCACGTTCCAAGGAATCAATCCAGGAAGAAGCAAGCCGAAAGGGAAGATCACGTTGCCGGTAACATTTGGCAGCGAACTGAATTTCAGGACTGAGAGGGTCACATTCGACGTTGCTGATTTCCCATTGCCCTACAATGGGATACTTGGCCGTCAAAGACTCGCCAAGTTCATGGCAGCCTCTCATTATGCATACAATTTGCTCAAGATGCCCGCCCGATAAGTGTCATTTCTGTTCATGGCGACAAGAAAGATGCTCTTATCTGCGCCGACAAGATTTACGGGAAGCAGCAGCTGCGACGGATAGCAAATCACTTGCCGCTGAAGCTCCCGGGGAAGAAGAAGACCAAGTCCGCAAGAGCTCGATGCCCACTCCGCAAGCGCACCTCTTGAGTGCTGCGCTACCGCCGACGACGCACCATCGAGCTCCACCGCAAGTGCAAGAAGATGATGGCAGCTCCACGAAGACCAAGAAGGTGCCGCCAGGAGGACGGCACGGTGGTACCTTCACCATCGCTGCCACTCTCGACCAAATAGGAAGCGCGCTCGTTGCTTTCTGCGGGCGAATGTCGATGTGTTTGCATGGCAACCGCCCGACATCCCCGGAGTTCCTGTGAAAGTAATTGAGCACCACCTAGCTGTCTGTCCTCATGCGCGCCCGTCAAGCGTAAAGTCGAAGAAGCGAGCGGTGGGCGCCAAGAATTCATTGCAGAAGAGATCAAGAAACTGCAAGCAGCAGGCCTTGTCAGAGGAGTGCTCCATCCCACGTGGTTGGCCAATCCGGTAGTTGTACGCAAGGCAAATGGGAAATGGAGACTTTGTATTGACTTCACAGATGTTAATAAAGCTTGTCCCAAGGACCCATTTCCCTTGCCACGTATCGACCAGATTGTTGACTCCACGGCTAGATGTGATTTGCTTTCATTTCTTGATGCATATTCAGGATATCATCAGATCTTCATGGCAGAAGAGGATGAAGAGAAAACCACATTCATTACACCATGTGGCACATACTGTTTTATACGGATGCCTTTTTGGCTAAAGAATGCTGGTTCAACGTTTGCAAGAGTGGTCCATGACGCTTTTGAGCCGCAAATGCACAGAAATGTAGAAGCCTACATGGATGACATAGTTGTCAAAAGCAAGGACAAAGCAACTCTGGTCCAAGATTTAGATGAGACCTTTGCAAATCTGCGCAAGATCAACCTCAAGCTCAACCCCGAGAAGTGCGTGTTTGGAGTTCCTTCCGGCAAGCTTCTCGGGTTCTTCGTGTCTCAGCGGGGAATTGAAGCCAATCTCGACAAGATCAAGGCCATTGAGCAAATTGAAGTACCAAAGCGCGTCAAGGATGTACGAAGACTTGCCGGTTGCGTGGCTGCTCTCAAAGAGGTTTATCTCTAGGTTCTGCTGGCGCGCCTGCCATTTTTCAAGATTTTGAAAAGGCAGGTCCAATGAAATGGACTCGAAGCGGAGGCTGCGCTGCAGGACTTAAAGAGGTACCTGTCCTCCACTCCAATACTTGTCGCACCTAGGCCACAAGAGAAGTTGCTGCTATACATAGTGGCAACCAATCAAGTGGTTAGTGCTGCGTTAGTAGCGGAGAGGGAGGCAGATGAGGAGCCGGCAACCGAGGCAGATGCATCCAGCGACAAGCAGGGGGCTTCACCGTCAAGCTCTGGTCCCGACAAGGACAGATCTGCGCAGACGAGCGAGAAGATGCAGAAAAGGATGGTGCAGCGCCCAGTTTACTTTGTCAGTTCCCTTCTACAGGGGCTAGGTCAAGGTACTCTGGTGTGCAGAAACTGCTTTTCGGCCTCCTCATGGCCTCGAGAAAGTTGCGCCATTACTTCCAAGCACATGAGATCACAGTTGTCACTCGCTTTCCGCTGAAGAGGATACTGCAAAATCCAGAAGCAACAGGCAGGATTGTCGAGTGGGCACTGGAATTGTCAAGCTTTGGCCTCTCAAGTTTGAAAGCACTTCAACTATCCAAAGCAGAGCATTGGCAGAGTTTATAGCAGAGTGGACGCCGACGCAAGATGAAGAAATTCCAGAGACGAGCATACCCGTGAAGGAAGCAAGTAAAGAGTGGCTGATGTGCTTTGATGGTGCCTTCTCGCTGCAAGGCGCCGGTGCCGGCGTGCTGCTTATCGTACCCACCGGAGAGCACCTCAAGTACATAGTCCAGATGCACTTTCCCAAGGAGCAAGCAACAAATAATACTGCAGAGTATGAAGGTTTGCTTTCCGGTCTCAGGATCACGATGGACCTTGGGATCAGGAAGCTTATTGTCAGGGGTGACTCGCAGCTTGTCGTCCGCCAAGTAAACAAAGATTATCAGAGTCCGTTGATGGAAGCCTACGTTGACGAAGTGAGAAAGCTAGAAGAGCACTTCGAAGGCCTGCAAATGGAACATGTTCCAAGAGCTCAGAATGATATTGCTGATGGCCTGTCAAAGTGTGCCGCACTCAAGTTACCTGTGGAACCAGGAATTTTTGTGCTCAAGCTGACTCAACCAACTGTAACGCCATCAACCGGACAGAGCAAGAAGAGGAAGTTGATCTCTGGTGACTACTTCCCAGCCGAGCTCCTCGAAGCCGCCGCCGCGAAGGTCCCCAAGATCAACGCAAAGAGTGCTGAGGAGCAGTCTGCTCCGACAAGCCCCAGGGTTTGTTTCGTTGAAGCAGACGCTCCCGACAAGTTTTGCTCCTGCAAGCTTGTCGGGGAACATCAAGCTCCGCCGAGCCACGTGTTCTTGCCGTCGAAGCCGATGTTCCCAGCAGCAGATGTGCCTTTAGCCCTTGTTGTCGAGCCGCAAGCTCCAAAGATGGGCACGAGATTGTCCATTTCCTTCAGATAGGAGAACTTCCCGAAGAGCAAGAAGAAGCGGAGAGAGTAGCCCGGCAGTCAAGTATGTACCAGTTTGTCGATAGCACGCTGTATGTAAGAAGACTCAACGGTGTGAAATTGAAGTGTATTCACGGGAAGATGGATGAAGCTGTTGGCGAGAGATACATGGAGGCATATGTGGTCACCACATTGGCAAGAAGAGCACTTGCCGCAAAGCTTTCCGGCAAGGTTTCTTTTGGCCGACAGCCCTCCGTGATGCAACGCACAAGTAACCAAGTATGAAGCGTGCAGTTCCATTCCAAGCAGATACATCAGCCAACTCAAGCTCTCCAGACGATCCCTTTATCCGGCCATTTTCGGTGCGGGGCTCGACATCCTCGACCCCTTTCCCGAAGCTGTCGGGGCTTTGAGTACTTGTACGCCGTAATCGACAAGTTCACAAAGTGGCCGGAAGTGGAAGCGATGAGGAAGGTGACAGCATAGTCAGCAGTCAAGTTCTTCAGGTCAATTGTTTGCCGTTTTGGGATTCCTAACAGGATCATCACCGACAACGACACGCAATTCACGAGTCGCACCTTCATGCAGTACGTCCAAGACCTTGGCGCCAAGGTCTGCTTTGCTTCTGTTGCTCATCCGAGGAGCAACGGTCAAGCAGAGAGGGAAAACGCTGAAGTGCTGCGAGGACTCAAGACCAGAACTTTCGACAGGCTGCACAAGTGCGGAAGAAACTGGATTGAGGAGCTGCCGGTGGTTCTTTGGTCGATGAGGACGACACCAAATCGAGCCACTGGCCAGACACCTTTCGCTCTAGTCTATGGAGCAGAGGCAGTTCGCCCCACGGAACTCGTATACGGGTCACCTCGAGTACTCGCTTATGATGAGCTTGAGCAAGAGCAGCTGCGACAAGATGACGCGCTGCTCCTTGAGGAGACCGTCTTCAGGTTGCTGTACGAGCTGCTCGTTATCAGCAAGCTTTGCGTCGCAACCATAGCCGCAAAGTTAATGCCAGAAGTTTCGAGGAAGGCGACCTTGTTCTTCGGCGCGTTCAGTCCGCCAAGAATTCCAACAAGTTGACGCCGAAGTGGGAAGGCCCTTACCGGGTGAAACGAGTCACTAGGCCTGGCGCTGTCCGCCTTGAGACCGAAGATGGCATTCCGGTGAGCAACTCCTGGAACATTGAGCATCTTCGTAAGTTTTACCCATAGGGCGCGGTTGCCGGAACCTGTTCTGGCAACCACCTTTTGTACAAGTCTTGCCGATGTTGCATGTAATCCTTTGTACAAAGCCGGGCGCAGACCCCGTGCATCAGTAAAACTCATGTGTTGCGCACAACTTGTCGATTTCATGCTTTCATAATCAATTCGCATGTATATTCTGACATTTTGTGCAGCATCCACACCCGATAAGCAATAACGAGCCACTAGGCTCCATAACTTTATTTTCTCTTCTTTCTCTTTCTCAAAGAAATGAAGGTCCCCTCGTGCACAAGTTAACCAGGGGGGAAGGAGAAGATAATGGTGTGGGCCGCCAAGCGTCGCTCAAGGAAGTATCGCCTTGCCGGGAAGCAAACGACAGAAAAGCTAAGTTGCCGAAGTTTGAGCTATCATTTTTTAAATTTTTAAGTTATCTTCCTCGAACGATAGTACTTTATATGGAAAACCTGTGCACGGAGGAACCAACTCGTAGCTAGTTTGCACCCTTACTTTGTTTCGAGTCCGCTCAACAACTTAAGTGAGATGCAGCTAGTTGCGACAAGGTTGCTTGTCGGAGGTGGCACCGCCAGCAGGCTGCTGACGTTCCGCACTCAGCGCTCGCGGCAAAGGTGCCCGCGCTGACAAGTTCCCTAAAAGCGTAGGGCACAAACATATAAAGGAAGGAATCGAGTAAAGGAAATAACATTGCAATCGTTGCCTAAGATAGAGTATATTACAAAAATAACTTGTCGCTGATCTAACAAATTGTTCTCCTAAACATGATCAGCTGCGACAAGGGAAAGATAAATTTGGCGGCCTAGTCTACGCGGTCGCACTTGACCCCGCTCACCCTGTCCACAATGGGTGCGACAAGGGCCTTGAGCACTTCAACGTCAGCAGTCGGCGGCAGGGACTTCAGGACGTTGACGAAGCTGACGCCTGGATTGCGGAAGGCCACCTTCATCAGCACCTTCTGAAGAGCCCATGCACAGATTTGGCGCGACTCGTCGGCCAGCTGCTTTGGGATCTCTTCCCGGAGCCGCTGGAGAGCCGTCACCACGCCCTTGAAGAACAGGCTAAGCTTGGTGCTGGGTTGGAGATGCTCGTCGGTGGAGTACCCGAGATCCACCATCCCCATCTCCATCAGCTCCTTGTCAATGGCGGCGGCAGTATCCACAAGACCCTCCGTCCAGTGCATCACGTTCTCTTTGAAGGTGTTATGGGCAGTCGTGGCAGTCGCCAGCAGTTCCTCGTTGGCTTTGATCTTCTCCAACAGACCCGCTTCCCGCACCTTGGCGCCGTCCAGCGTCTCCATCAAGGTGGTCAGCTTCAGCTCAAGATCTGCCTTGGAGTCCTTGGCGGCGTCGAGCTCCTTGATCCTCTCAGCGAGACGGCCCTGCATCTCGCCTAGAGTGTAGGCGTCCTTCTCACGCTCGTGCTTCAGCGCGGTGAGCTCTTCGCCGCTCTTCTGCAGACTGGCCTCCAGCTGCGTCACTTTTGTTTCCAACTCCTTCTTGGCGGCCTCGGCAGCTGCGGCAGCGTCCTTTGATTCCTGGAGAGCTCCGCCCAGTGATTGCTCGCGCGTGGCGAGCTCTTCCTCATAGCTGTCAAGGTCGATCTTCCGCTACGCCAGCTCGCCTTCTTCCGCAGATAGCTTCTCGCCGGCAAGCCTTTGCTGCTCTTCGACCTCAGCCTTCTCAAGGATGAAGGCTGTGCGCTCTTCGGAGAGTTGCTCCCGCGCTTCTGCTACGTCCCGGAGGGCTTCTTGGTTGGCGCGCCGGAGCTCTTCTGCGCGTTTCTCCATGTCAGCTCCCGCCCTCGCGACAAGTGCCTCACGGGACTCCAGCTTGGCTTGTCGGGCGCGGTAGAGCGATAGCAGTTTCTTGAGCAGCTGCTCCTCCTCAGACTCGCCACTGCTGCTGCTTGGCGCATCAACCAGCGATAGCCCAGCAGAGGCGAGCAGCTCTTCGTCGAAGGTCTCTCCCTCGACCGGTGCCCTGGAGCTCGACGCCCATGGAAGCTTGATGAAGACGCCGTCGCCGGCCTTCACATAGGCGCCAGGCTGGGTCTCTTCGGAGCCTGGCGCTGCATCGGTGGCGGAGGGATCGGCGGTCGGTGTAGCGCCTGGCGCTCCTGCGGCCTCGGGATCGTCAGTACGATCGCCAGACCCCTCGCCAGCCTTTGCGGCGGCAGCCTTGGCGGCCTCCTCGCCGGCGGATCCATCGGCGCCAGTCTCTTCCTCCATGTTGGCGGCGTCGACATTGTTGCCGCGCACATCCTCCTCGCCGGCAACCTCAGTCTCCATCGGCTCTCCGGCAGATGGATCTGACGATCAGAAAAAGAAAGAACAGTCAAGCAAATGTTCGAAAAGAAGAACAGAAGAAGAAGAACCCAAGGGAAATTTTTGGTCAAGAGGATTACCTGCGATGGGGTCTACAGCCATGGTTTCGACCACCGGAGGATCACTGATGGTGTCCCTTGGCGGAGAAGACCCCCTTGACGGAGAAGGATCCCTTGCCGGAGAGCGCTCCTTTGCCGGAGAATTCTCCCTTGGCGGCGTAGTTGAAGCAGACGGAATTTCGGGAGCGACTTCCGGGCCCTCTTGATGAGGCTGCTCTGCTCCTACACAAATCAGCAAGTCAGATATCAGCAGGGAAGGAGCACCCATGCACACCTAACTGTAAGAAATAAACCAAATACTTACGCTGGGGGCTGTGCTGGGGGCTGCTCTGAGGAAGGGTTGCCGGGTCCGACAAGGGAGTCTCAGACGCGCCTCCTGTCGCCACGGGGGGATCGTCTTCAATGACAACCACCGGGGTCTTGGCTCTCTTCGACACCCTCTGAGCCAGCGACCTGCATAAGGAAAGAGTTCAGAATGAAGCAAATCAGATACAAGACAAAGCAGCAAATTGAAGGATTACAAGTACAGCGACAAGATCTTACTCTTCTTCTTCTTCCTCGGAGCTGAGAGCGGAGAAGTCGAGTCCGCTCCACCTCCGGTGCGACGAGCTGGAAGAGTAGGCTCCCACGACGCTTGGCGAAAAGGGAGCCATAGTCCCGAAGGCCCCGCCCAGCTTGCTTTGTGGCGGCGTGAGGCGCCTCCAGCTGCAACCGAGCTTGCCGCTGTGGAGCTGCGGCGCCGGGCGCGATGGCTGTTGGCCCGCCCGCCGCCCGCCACTTCCCGGTCTTGGAGGCGCCTTCTTGGTGGAGCTGCGGGCTCCTCTCGCGACAAGCTATCTCAAGGTGGGGGAGGCGCCGGCAGGCTCGATCGGCTCAAGATCAGGCTCGGCCTGCTCCTCCGCCGGCAAGCTCCTCTCGGTCGGCAAGGCTTGCCGCCTCGGCTGCCTCCGCCTCCTCCACGGTGAACCCAAACTCACCAGCGGCAGCAGCCGCCGCCTCCTCCAGCCTGGTGGCGGCGCGCTGCAGCTCGGCGCCGGTGGTGTCGCTGGTGAGCCACTTCGCTCGTTATGCTGAATCGGCACTTCTTCCAAGCTGTCAAGAACTGTTGTAAGACGTCGTCGGCGGGCTCTTGCCAAGTTGGAACGATCCCATGGGAATCGCACAACGGCATCATTGCACGGATGCGGTCAAGCGAAGAGTTGTTGCACAAAGGGACGACCCCCCTCAGCAACATGAACCACTCGGGGTGATCTGGGTCGTGCTTGAACAGCTCCAGCAGCATCGCATCCAGCTCCAAGACGGTGAAGTTCCAGTTCAGGCCCGGGCGCAACCTCATGATGTCTGCCGCATTTTGGAACTCCCAAGCAGGCCTCCTCCTCTCTTGCAAGGGAGCGATGCGGCGTCGAAGGAAATCCGCGCCAACAGCGCCTACAGTGAGTCCGGCATGCCTGAGGCGCAAGATCCGGGTCACAGCAATCTTCAACCTAGCATCCTCCGGCGCCAAGCTACTCCAATCGTTGCCGCACACTATGGGATTTTGGCGCTGGGAGGTGAAGGGCTGCGGATTCTCCTCAATGATCCAACACCAATCGGCTCTCCAATCCTCCCACTTGCTACGGAGCTCTCCTTCCAGATACGTTTCTTTCTTGCCGATCCTGGAGATCCAAGCAATCCCTCCGGCAAGCGGCTCTCCTCTCTCAACGCGGGGCATGAAGAAGTGGCGGAAGAGGGATACGTTTGGGTGGACTCCGACAAAGGTTTCGCAAAGGTGTGCGAAAACTGCCATGGTCAGGACAGCGTTGGGGGTCAAATTAAGGAGGCGGAGACCGTAGGTGTTCATGATGTCACAAAAGAATTGAAAAGGCGGCAGAGCCCGCAGAGAAGAAGAGCGCCAAGAAGGATACCCAGCGAAACCTTCTCGGATGCGGCGGCGGAGATCACCTCGCGCTGGTGCGCCTGTCTCCGTCGACCAGAAGAGGTAGTATCCCTCCCGCAGCTCCTTTGCGTCGAGCAGGGGGTCGAAGGTGGCCCGCTCCTTTCGCAGCGCCGCGAGCCGCTGCGCCTCGGCCGATTTCACGCCCTTCCCCTTGTCGGCTTTCAGAGCCATGGTGGAGGTGGTGGAGGAGGCCGACGGCGTTGATGGCCTTGGTGGCAATAGGGGGCGGGGCGTCGCTCCCTTCAGACTCGAGAAGGAGGGAGGGAGCGACGGTGGTTTTTGAGATGTGACAGCAATGGCGAGGTGGGCGACCTGCCCCTGTTTCCCCTGTTTATAAGGAGGGAGAGGGGGGTGGACGTTCCGCTTTTCCAATTAAAGAAAGCCCCCATGATCTCTCCCACGACGCCACGACCGGCGCGTGCTGTTCGTGGGGGACATGGTGGGACCAGAGCAAGTAATGGCGCGATCTAGGCCGCGCGTGCCCGTGCACTGTTTTGGGCCTGGCCCAACAGCGCTCGGCACCGTGTATGGCCCAGGCCCGGGGGCTCCTGTCGGTGTACTAGAGTAGGGGTGTCTTAGTATCCCGAACTCGTGCACGGGTAGTTTCAGCACCCCGCGGCAAGGCTTGCCTAGTGACCACCAAGATCCTCCGCGGTTCCCTTGGAGCCATTCAAGAACAAAGTATTTAACCAAGAAGACAAGGCCCCGGCAAGAGGAGCTTGCCGGGAAGGCCACTCAAGGCACGCGGAGGACAAGACCCCGGCAAGAGGAGCTTGCCGGGGAAGGCTTGGTGAGCGACAAGCTCCCGAGCGCGACAAGGATTCAGCCGCAGCAAGGTGCTGAAGGAAATATGCCCTAGAGGCAATAATAAAGTTATTATTTATTTCCTTATATCATGATAAATGTTTATTATTCATGCTAGAATTGTATTAACCGGAAACATAATACATGTGTGAATATATAGACAAACAGTATGTCACTAGTATGCCTCTACTTGACTAGCTTGTTAATCAAAGATGGTTATGTTTCCTAACCATGAACAAGGAGTTGTTATTTGATTAACAAGGTCACATCATTAGTTGAATGATCTGATTGACATGACCCATTCCGTTAGCTTAACACTTGATCGCTTAGTATGTTAATGCTTTCTTCATGACCCATACATGTTCCTCGTAACTATGAGATTATGCAACTCCGTTTACGGAGGAACACTTTGGTACTACCAAACGCCACAACGTAATCGGGTGATTATAAAGGAGTACTACAGGTGTCTCCAAAGGTACTTGTTGGGTTGGCGATTTCGAGATTAGGTTTTGTCACTCCGATTGTCGGAGAGGTATCTCTAGGCCTTCTCGGTAATACACATCACTTAAGCCTTGCAAGCATTACAACTAATGAGTTAGTTGTGAGATGATGTATTACGGAACGAGTAAAGAGACTTACCGTAACGAGATTGAACTAGGTATTGGATACCGACGATCGAATCTCGGGTAAGTAACATACCGATGACAAAGGAACAACGATGTCGTTATGCGGTTTGACCGATAAAAGATCTTCAGAGAATATGTAGGAACCAATATGGGCATCCAGGTTCCGCTATTGGTTATTGACCGAGAATGGTTCTAGGTCATGTCTACATAGTTCTCGAACCCGTAGGGTCCGCACGCTTAACGCTTCGATGACAGTTCATTATGAGTTTACAAGTATTGATGCACGAAGTTTGTTCGAGTCCCGGATGTGATCACGGACATGACGAGGAGTCTCGAAATGGTCGAGACATAAAGATTGATATATTGGAAGCCTATGTTTGACTTGGAAGGGTTCCGACTGAAAACAGGAAGTTACGGAACACCGGGGTTACTGGAACCTCCCGGGGGGTATATGGGCCTTCATGGGCCACAAGGGAGAAGAGGAAGGGCCGGCCAGGTGGGCTGCGCGCCCCCCTCCCCTCTAGTCCGAATAGGACAAGGAGAGGGGGCGCGCCTTCCTCTTCCCTCCCCAATCCTACTCCAACTAGGACAGGGGAGTCCTACTCCCGGTGGGAGTAGGACTCCTCCAGGCGCGCCTCCCAAGGCTGGCCGCACCCCCTTGGCTCCTTTATATCTGGGGCAGGGGCACCCCATGACACACAAGTTGATCTACGGATCTTTCCTTAGCCGTGCAGCGGTGCCCCTTCCACCATATACCACTTGGTCATATCGTCATGAGCTTAGGCGAAGCCCTGCGCCGGAGAAGTCATATCATCGCGAGCTTAGGCGAAGCCCTGCGCTGGTGGAGCATCAACATCGCCACCACGCCGTCGGCCGACGGAACTCATCCCGACACTTTGCTGGATCGAGTCCGGGATCGCCATCGAGCTGAACGTGTGCAGAACTCGGAGGTGCCGACGCTCGATGCTTGGATCGGTCCGATCGTGAAGACGCACGACTACATCAACCGCGTTGTTATAACGCTTCGCTTTCGGTCTCACGAGGGTACGTGGACGGACACTCTCCCTCTCGTTGCTATGCCATCACCATGGTCTTGGCGTGATCGTAGGAAATTTTTAAATTACTACGTTCCCCAACAAGGGCATCCGAGCCTGGTTTTATGCTGTAACATCCCAAAATTCTAAATTTTGGAATGTTATAATAAATAAATAACTATGGCTGCTGTCCGATTGTTTGGTGATTGATTGAATGGAATTGAGTAGAAATTGAAACTTTTGAAAGTTGAATGAGAGGGAATGAAATGACTTTCCCAAAACTTTCCCTTTGCATTTTGGATCCCAATTGAACTCAAGTTCATTGCAACACCAAAACCTAGAGTGAAGATGACATGACTTCTTCCATGTTGAAATGAAAAGGGTTTTGGGAAATTTGAATTTCATTTGGGGATATTTCAGATTCAAAACTTTATGCAACTCAATGATTTTCATGAGGGAAGATAAAATGACTTCTTCAATTATATGAAATAGGAGTTGGAAGTTATAATGAATCAAGTTGAAAATCATTTGAAAGTGCTTTGAAACCCTCTTTCAAATTTTGAGTTTTGAATTTGAATTTCAAACTTGGCATGTGGGAAACATTTCAAAAACTAAGCCTGATAAATACTTGATCAAAAGTATGAGAGGAGCAAACATGACACTCCAAAAATATCAGAGGAAACAATGCCAAAAGATTTGGATTCAAATCTGAAATTTATTTGAATTTGAAAAAAATAGATTTTCATAAAGTTTGGATTTTGCCTTTGGAAAATGTTCAAATGAAAGGAATATTCCCTGATCATTTTGGTATATATATACCCTATATAAAATATTTATAGTTTAGGTTTTATTTTTGGTTTTGTTTTAATTAAAAAATAAAAGAAAAAATTTTCAAGGCGCCAGACCCAGCCACCCAGGCCCAGCCAGCGCCACCTCACCCCTCGGCCACCCCGCACCTGGCCCAGCCAAGCCAGCCCACCAGGGCCAGCCCAGCCGAGAGCCAGCCAGCCACAGACTCCCCGCTACCGCCCGATCCCCTAGGATTGATCGACCGACCGAACCTTCCCTCTCTCTCTCACTCGACCCGTGGCCCGCACCCCATTCCCCGAGAGCTCGCCAGACCCCTCACCTCCCGCTGACGTCACCGAGCACCGAGCTCACCTCCTCCGCCAAAACCTCGCCGTCGCCGCTCTGGTGCACCCCGACCCTCCCCAACTCCACCGAACCATCCCCCGAGCTCACCCGCGTCTCCCCGACGTCTCGCCGAAGCTCGCCGACGCTCGGAGCCCTTGGAGCACTCTCGCCGCCGCCGCCGACGTCGCCGGAGTCCGGTGAGTCCCCGGCATCCCCCCTCCACCGTTAGATCCTAAACCTAGGGTTAGGATTAGAAGCCCCCGAAGGGGTAAGTTTTAGTTAGAAAACCGGACGGCCGAACGGTTTTTTTTTTTTTAGTTAGGTTTATTTTGTTTAGACCGGTTCGTTGTTAGTAAACCCTAGGCCCGTTTAGACTAAACTACGCCTAGTGCACAGTATAGGCCCATTGGGCTTTTTCTTTTTATTTGATTTTTCTGTTTTAGCCGAATAGTTTCAATTTTCAAAAATGTATATCTTTTATTCTGTTTAATATTTTTGAGTGATTTTTTTTTTGTTGGATTGCAAATTTTATGTAGTTTCTGAAAAACATATATTTAGCTATGTTAAAAATAATTAAAAATGCTTTAATATTGTTTTAGTCAGAATAGATAATCTGATATAGTTTTAGTTAGAAAAATTATTTTTGCATGATTCTTTTGTCATCACTTTATTTTGACATTGCCAAACCCTAGAAATTAATTTGGGTATTTTAGGATTAATAAATAATTAATTCTAGACAGAATCCTATTAATCCTAATTAATTGATTAGTTCTGTTTTCCTAATTAAATAATTAGTAAATTAATTTATTTTAACTTGTGATTAGTTATTCTAGGTTAGTTTCTGTCATTCCATTAGATGAACTTTTATTTGTAATTAATAAAAGTTTTAAATTAATTTTCTTAATGGAAATTGGATTAGGCCTAAAATGAGTTTTATAATAGCTTTTAAATTAATTCTTTTTGCTCCTAGTTGCTTAGTTAATCTTTTTCTGTTAAGTTAACCTAAAACCATGATTAGGTTATTTTAAGGAATTTTGTTATATAAAAACTATTTTTGCTATTGTTTGGAGTAGGGAAAACTTTGAATTGGTTTCTTTGAGTTTTTCTTTTGGATTTGGTTTTGGTTGTTTTGTTGTGTTATGTTACCTTTGTTATGTTGTGTTATGTGATCCTATTGCTATGTGCTTATCATAGTTATTGTTGCCTCGGTAGAATTTCCGAGTGCTAAGATTACTACTACGAAACCCTAGTTCTTTCAAGATCGTCAACCGTGCAAGTTCACTTTGATCATTGCTTTCATACCTATGTTTTATTGCATTTAGTGGCACCTTTGCAACCACCCCTCAAGTAGTGTTATTGAATCCTTGTAGTTGAGTAGTATGCATGAGGTAGGAACCCACCACCCTGTTACCAAGCCCGGGACGTTATTTATTTTAATGCTACGCTATAGTAGACGGGGTTTGGTATGAGTGCTCGGGAGTGGTGTGAGAATGGAGGCTCTACGTCAATGACGACAACTCCGTGATGGAAATCTGCAAGGACTGCATCTTCAAGACCTCAAGACTTCAAGACTCGAGACAGGATTTCAATACACACTACTGGGTGAAGGACGGTTGACGGGCAGCCCCGAGAAACCGGTGGTTGGCGGGATGCATGGAGAAGCGCCATGACATCTCATGAAAGCTTCACCAGACTCAAAGAGACGGAAGAATACTTCACGCCCGGAAGCTTACCTGTGCAACCGCAAGTCATTATGGGCTCTGGCTTGGTTGACCTTAGTGGTGACTCTGGCTGGGACGGTACTAGCAGATGTAGAAGAACGGTAGGATTGGATGGGTACCGGACAAGTGGTCGAGGAACTCTTTGGAAGACCATGTTTGGTCATCTTGTTCTCAAACACTCAAGTGCGAGAACGTAAGAGAGAGATCGAATCTTGCGGGTAAAGTGTACAAACCTCTCGCAGAGGGTTATAACCTAATCGATTAGCCGTGTCCCCTGCACGGACAATTTGAGCATCTGGACTGGATCTATCTCGAACTCTCAACACCGGATTGATAACTTAATTGTGGGCAACTTATGATGATTTTGGGCTATGAGACATCGGTTGGCGGAACCATGTCATGATAGAGAACTCTATAGAGCAGACTTCATTTATTCCTTTGATGTAGGGAAAATAAAACCAGCTTTTACGCAAATAAAACTCAGATACTGAGCCACAAAGCCCTACCGCATATAGTATAGTTTTATCATCTTTCTCATATTGTGATCTTGCCGTACATTCAATGTATTGACCTACACGGCTGCAACGTATCATGTTGCGATACTTCCTCGACGAGTAAGAGTTACGATCAGGTTACGGTCTACACTCAACCTGCCGATGGCGCTGATGGGACTCCACACCCGCTTGATTGTTTCCGCTGAGTATTATGAGGTATATATCAGTTTTACGTTATTTATGCATGTGATTGCACTTTGATATATACATTGATGTACTGTGTGTGCAAAGATCTTGATCCGTGGATGGCATAGCAACACGAGGCTTGACCGTCTGAGGTCGGGTCGCTACAGAGATGGTATCAGAGCACATGTTGGCTGTAGGACGTGACCCTAGAAATCGGAAAGCCCCTAGGACAGGAAATCTCTAAAACTTTATTTACAAAAAGACTCTTACTTCTCATCTTTTCTGATTTTATCAAATAGACCCTCTCACCTCAAATAGTTAGAATATACCCCTTATCCTTTGAACACCCGGAGGATCTGACGAATTACTTGACCTTTAGAAGACCAAACCCCTGCTATACACCTACGTTAGATGCGATGATTTTGTGAGCTGTCATTTGTTTGATGTTTTCCGACAGCCCCAAAATAAAACTTGTTTTCTTCAAAAACTATTGGTTGTATTGTGTGTACATCCCCCCATCTCTCTCACCTCACCCTAAAAAAAAAAAACCCTTGAACCCCATAGATGATGAATGAAGTTGGACTGATATTCTCTGGACCGAAGACTCAGCCGGAGGCAGAGCTATGGATGCAGAACATGGAGAGTCACTTCGGGAACAATTTGGTTTCAAGGAAGTATGAGGTCCAATACGCTCTTCAGTACTTTACAGAAAGTGCTGCAACCTGGTGGAAAATGCATCAAGCCATACAGGGATTTAATGGAGCAAGAACTTGGGAGGATTTCAAGAAGACCCTGTTGAGATCACGTCTTATCCGGAAGCACCATGATACACCAAGAAATAAACCTTGTGCCTGCAGGATTTGCGGAGAAATAGGACACACCCAGGAGGAACACAAGGATGGATGCCCTCATTGTGAGGAGAAACACCCGGTGAGGAATGCCCAACTAGTCGGTGACTTGCTTCCCGTGTGAAGGAACCACCCACTACCCGGTGCAGTGTCACCTTTACTCCACGGTGCAACGAACTATTCCGAAGCAGGAAGATGGAATGAAAGAAGCCCTCAAGGAAGACCTAGTAATGAATGAAAGTGTTGAAGACCTGGATGGAGAAGGTCTCAACAGATTTTACTCCAATGCCTGCTATTCATGTGGAGAAGAAGGACATTTTTCACAGTATTGCACCAAGGAAAGAAAAGAGTATCCGGGATACTTCCCGACGAAGCAATAGAGTTTGACCCACAGGGAATAGAAGGATTGATCGTAACGAGGAACCCGGGAAGAGAAAACAAAGACACCCTCGTAACAACCCAATTTCTGCAAATAGGGACAAGAGTCATATCACCTGTTTTGAATGTAAGGACATCGGGCATTATGCCAATCAATGTCCCGAAAGGAAGCAAGGAACTCAAGGAGCAGGCACCATCTCCAAGAAGCCCAAAGACTTATCGAAAGTCAATTGTTTTCGCTGCAAGGAAGCAGGACATTATGCTACTAAATGTTCCGACAAAACAAAAGCTGGAGCTGAGTAGTTGGAATTTTGATTATGGATAATAAGAGTAGTAGAAAGCAATTGCATTTTCATGAGCTGAGTTATGTAATAGATTACTCAGAGATTGTAATAGTTCATGACTCAATAAAGTTGTAATGTCACATGCTGAAAATCTTAAGGAGTTGTGATGCATAAATTGGATATTGGAAATTGAGTTTGAAGTTTTGATAGGAATGTGTGCCCTGTGATAAGTACCTTACTCGAGCATCATTTCATTTCACAAACTGCAGATGACGACCCTTTACGAGTCTTTCCTTAAAGGTCCGGAAACCATCATGACCCTGACAAGTGATCATGATTACCCGAAGATCCTGAAGGACATGATGAAGCATATTCACCTTGAAGGAGATGCAGTCTACAAAGGCTACCCCTTCATGCATAAGGGAGTGGAACTTTGGTATGTGGAGGTACACCTCCACCGTGTGAAAGGAGTTTGCCCAAAGAGGATGGGGCATTACTTCTTCATTTCACGTGTGCCACAAGCAACTTTCTTCGATGCTGTTCGTGAAGCAGCCATGGAAGCCATACGTCAGATCGGAGAAATACTTGAAGCAAGACTCCGTCATACTCAGGAATACCTAAGTGAAGTGCATACGGAGATGATGGAGGTGAAGCTCAAGGCCACCACAATGAACCAGAAGATTGAAGAATTCAAGACACATGTCGCACAATTCCAGCGGGACTGAAGAATCCTCGAGGAGGATAAATAAATAAAGTGGAAGTAATGTCTGACCATACCGAACCATGTGGGTGGCAGCATTTGTAAACAAAGTACTTTTTGGAATTTGGATTCACGAAAAATGATTAAGGATGTAATGAAAGATTGATATGAGAATAATGAGATTTTATGAATAAACTTGTGCATTCTTTTGGTCATAGTACTCTGTAAAGCCACAGGATCAACGAAGAAAGAAATGTGTTATTCATGACGGCCATAGAAGGAAGCTGGACAAAATAAGTTGGAGTTTTGTCTTGATATGATGGTATGAAGTAACAGAGTACTATTGGAATTAAAGAAGGTGTAACAAGAGAGTTACTCCAAAGATGAGTTAAAGCTGTACAAGTGTTGAAGTGGGCCCATAACCCACAGGCCCAGGATTTTGATAAGGAACAGATGTAACCTTGATAAAGGAGTATATTTGGAAGAATCTGTGATCCAATCAACATACGTTTCGTAGGAGGTTACGCAAAAACCTGAGAGTGGTGAAGTAACGATAGATGTTTGTTCAGCTTGCAGAAACCATGGATTTACTCGAACCCAGTTCGAGAACAAGAGAAATTCTGCAATGCTTGTGAGAATGACCGAGTGTTAGAATACGAGATTCGCTAAACCTTATCTGTGGTAATGATCTGGGTGCGGAATGGATTGATCACCATACCGACTTACTCGTATCTTCGCTCCTGCTATTTGGAATGGTAAATCTGAGAGACTTACCCATAGTAAAGTGACGACGCTTCGTTGAAGCCTTGCTTAAGCCTTAGAGTGGTATGATGATAAACCCATATACATGGTAGTTGTTGCCAAACGAGGTTATACGGTGAGGTTCAACCTGACCCGTTTTCGCAAGAGAAACCATAAATTGTAGACCACCATGAGTATTTCGATAGCTGTCTAGAATGGACACGGACCTATCAGCTAAGAGGATCCAGTCTCCGACGGATCACAACTTTGAAGAACCGACCCAAGGTTTCGAGGAAAACTTTACGCCCTAATGAGAAGAGCGTTAATGAAGGAGTTATTGTAAGATATGTGAAGATACATACATTGTCAGCACTCGGAGGAAGTATCTGAGTTTATTGGAACCAGAACCTTGATTTTAAGTGTGGTAGCCCACCGACCTTTCCGAGCAGTAACATTTGCTAGAAGACCCCAACCCTAACCTTTTCTTGTTAGTTTCTTGAATCTCGAGGACGAGATTCATTTTAAGTGTAGGTTTGTAACATCCCAAAATTCTAAATTTTGGAATGTTATAATAAATAAATAACTATGGCTGCTTTGTCTGATTGTTTGGTGATTGATTGAATGGAATTGAGTAGAAATTGAAACTTTTGAAAGTTGAATGAGAGGGAATGAAATGACTTTCCCAAAACTTTCCCTTTGCATTTTGGATCCCAATTGAACTCAAGTTCATTGCAACACCAAAACCTAGAGTGAAGATGACATGACTTCTTCCATGTTGAAATGAAAAGGGTTTTGGGAAATTTGAATTTCATTTGGGGATATTTCAGATTCAAAACTTTATGCAACTCAATGATTTTCATGAGGGAAGATAAAATGACTTCTTCAATTATATTAAATTGGAGTTGGAAGTTATAATGAATCAAGTTGAAAATCATTTGAAAGTGCTTTGAAACCCTCTTTCAAATTTTGAGTTTTGAATTTGAATTTCAAACTTGGCATGTGGGAAACATTTCAAAAACTAAGCCTGATAAATACTTGATCAAAAGTATGAGAGGAGCAAACATGACACTCCAAAAATATCAGAGGAAACAATGCCAAAAGATTTGGATTCAAATCTGAAATTTATTTGAATTTGAAAAAAAAATAGATTTTCATAAAGTTTGGATTTTGCCTTTGGAAAAATGTTCAAATGAAAGGGAATATTCCCCTGATCATTTTGGTATATATATACCCTATATAAAATATTTATAGTTTAGGTTTTATTTTTGGTTTTGTTTTAATTAAAAAATAAAAGAAAAACTTTTCGGGCGCCAGCCAGGCCACCCAGGCCCAGCCAGCGCCACCTCACCCCTCGGCCACCCCGCGCCTGGCCCAGCCAAGCCAGCCCACCAGGGCCAGCCCAGCCGAGAGCCAGCCCAGCGCTGCACTCCCCGCGCCCCCTCGCCCGATCCCCCTAGGATTCGGTCGACCGACCGAACCTTCCCCCTCTCTCTCTCACTGACCCGTGGCCCCCGCACCCCATTCCCCCCCCGAGAGCTCGCCGCACCCCCTCACCCTCCCGCTCGACGTCACCGGAGCACCGAGCTCACCTCCGCCGCCAAAACCCTCGCCGTCGCCGCTCTGGTGCACCCCGACCCTCCCCAACTCCACCGAACCATCCCCCGAGCTCACCCGCGTCTCCCCGACGTCTCGCCGAAGCTCGCCGACGCTCGGAGCCCTTGGAGCACTCTCGCCGCCGCCGCCGACGTCGCCGAGTCCGTGAGTCCCAGCATCCCTCCACTGTTAGATCCTAAACCTAGGGTTAGGATTAGAAGCCCCCGAAGGGGTAAGTTTTAGTTAGAAAACCGGACGGCCGAACGGTTTTTTTTTTTTTTTTAGTTAGGTTTATTTTGTTTAGACCGGTTCGTTGTTAGTAAACCCTAGGCCCGTTTAGACTAAACTACGCCTAGTGCACAGTATAGGCCCATTGGGCTTTTTTCTTTTATTTGATTTTTCTGTTTTGCTTTAATAGTTTCAATTTTCAAAATGTATATCTTTTATTCTGTTTAATATTTTTGAGTGATTTTTTTTGTTGGATTGCAAATTTTATGTAGTTTCTGAAAAACATATATTTAGCTATGTTAAAAATAATTAAAAATGCTTTAATATTGTTTTAGTCAGAATAGCAAATCTGATATAGTTTTAGTTAGAAAAATTATTTTTGCATGATTCTTTTGTCATCACTTTATTTTGACATTGCCAAACCCTAGAAATTAATTTGGGTATTTTAGGATTAATAAATAATTAATTCTAGACAGAATCCTATTAATCCTAATTAATTGATTAGTTCTGTTTTCCTAATTAAATAATTAGTAAATTAATTTATTTTTAACTTGTGATTAGTTATTCTAGGTTAGTTTCTGTCATTCCATTAGATGAACTTTTATTTGTAATTAATAAAAGTTTTAAATTAATTTTCTTAATGGAAATTGGATTAGGCCTAAAATGAGTTTTATAATAGCTTTTAAATTAATTCTTTTTGCTCCTAGTTGCTTAGTTAATCTTTTTCTGTTAAGTTAACCTAAAACCATGATTAGGTTATTTTAAGGAATTTTGTTATATAAAAACTATTTTGCTATTGTTTGGAGTAGGGAAAACTTTGAATTGGTTTCTTTGAGTTTTTCTTTTGGATTTGGTTTTGGTTGTTTTGTTGTGTTATGTTACCTTTGTTATGTTGTGTTATGTGATCCTATTGCTATGTGCTTATCATAGTTATTGTTGCCTCGGTAGAATTTCCGAGTGCGAAGATTACTACTACGAAACCCTAGTTCTTTCAAGATCGCCAACCGTGCAAGTTCACTTTGATCATTGCTTTCATACCTATGTTTTATTGCATTTAGTGGCACCTTTGCAACCACCCCTCAAGAGTGTTATTGAATCCTTGTAGTTGAGTAGTATGCATGAGGTAGGAACCCACCACCCTGTTACCAAGCCCGGACGTTATTTATTTTAATGCTACGCTATAGTAGACGGGTTTGGTATGAGTGCTCGGGAGTGGTGTGAGAATGGAGGCTCTACGTCAATGACGACAACTCCGTGATGGAAATCTGCAAGGACTGCATCTTCAAGACCTCAAGACTTCAAGACTCGAGACAGGATTTCAATACACACTACTGGGTGAAGGACGGTTGACGGGCAGCCCTGGAGAAACCAAGTGGTTGGCGGGATGCATGGAGAAGCGCCATGACATCTCGCTGAAAGCTTCACCCAGACTCAAAGAGACGGAAGAATACTTCACGCCCGAAGCTTACTGTGCAACCGCAAGTCATTATGGGCTCGCTTGGTTGACCTTAGTGGTGACTCTGGCTGGGACGGTACTAGCAGATGTAGAAGAACGATAGGATTGGATGGGTACCGGACGGTGGTCGAGGAACTCTTTGGAAGACCATGTTTGGTCATCTTGTTCTCAAACACTCTGAAGTGCGAACGTAAAGAGAGATCGAATCTTGCGGGTAAAGTGTACAAACCTCTGCGCAGAGGGTTATAACCTAATCGATTAGCCGTGTCCCGATTACGGACAATTTGAGCATCTGGACTGGATCTATCTCGGAACTCTCAACACCGGATTGATAACTTAATTGTGGGCAACTTATGATGATTTTGGGCTATGAGACATCGGTTGGCGGAACCATGTCATGATAGAGAACTCTATAGAGCAGACTTCATTTATTCCTTTGATGTAGGGAAAATAAAACCAGCTTTTACGCAAATAAAACTCAGATACTGAGCCACAAAGCCCTACCGCATATAGTATAGTTTTATCATCTGTTTTCATATTGTGATCTTGCCGGTACATTCAATGTCTGACCTACACGCTGCAACGTATCATGTTGCGATACTTCCTCGACGAGTAAGAGTTACGATACAGGGTTACGGTCTACACTCAACCTGCCGATGGCGTTGATGGGACTCCACACCCGTTTGATTGTTTCCGCTGAGTATTATGAGGTATATATCAGTTTTACGTTATTTATGCATGTGATTGCACTTTGATATATACATTGATGTACTGTGTGTGCCAGCATACTGATCCAGGGATGGCATAGCAACACAGAGGCTTGACCGTCTGAGGTCGGGTCGCTACATATGCGTTGATGTCATATGCACGAGTAGAACACAAGTGAGTTGTGGGCGATACAAGTCATACTACCTACCAGCATGTCATACTTTGGTTCAGTGGTATTGTGAGATGAAGCGGCCCGGACCGACATTACGCGTACGCTTACGCGAGACTGGTTTCACCGCTCCGAGCACTCGTTGCTTAAAGGTGACCGGCGGGTGTCTGTCTCTCTCACTTTAGTTGAATCGAGTGTGGCTACGCCCGGTCCTTGAGAAGGTTAAAACGGAGTCTATTTGACGAAGTATCATTGTGGTTTTGATGCGTAGGTAAGAACGGTTCTTGCTCAGCCCGTAGCAGCCACGTAAAACTTGCAACAACAAAGTAGAGGACGTCTAACTTGTTTTTGCAGGGCATGTTGTGATGTGATATGGTCAAGACGTGATGCTATATTTTATTGTATGAGATGATCATGTTTTGTAACCGAAGTTATCGGCAACTGGCAGGAGCCATATGGTTGTCGCTTATTGTATGAAATACAACGCCATGTAATTGCTTTACTTTATCACTAAGGAGTAGCGATAGTCGAGAAGCAATAGTTGGCTAGACGACAACGATGCTACGATGGAGATCAAGGTGTCGCGCCGGTGACGATGGTGATCATGACGGTGCTTCGGCGATGGAGATCACAAGCACAAGATGATGATGACCATATCATATCACTTATATTGATTGCATGTGATGTTTATCCTTTATGCATCTTATCTTGCTTTGATTGACGGTAGCATTATAAGATGATCTCTCACTAAAATTATCAAGAAGTGTTCTCCCGAGTATGCACCGCTGCGAAAGTTCTTCGTCTTTGAGACACCACGTGATGATCGGTGTGATAGGCTCTACGCTCAAATACAACGGTGCAAAACAGTTGCGCACGCAGAATACTCAAAGTTAAACTTGACGAGCCTAGCATATAACAGATATGGCCTCGAACACAGAGACCGAAAGGTCGAGCGTGAATCATATAGTAGATATGATCAACATAGTGATGTTCACCATTGAAACTACTCCTTCTCACGTGATGATCGGACATGGTTTAGTTGATTTGGATCACGTAATCACTTAGATGACTAGAGATGTCCGCCTAAGTGGGAGGTTTTAATATGATTAATTAAACTTAAATTTATCATGAACTTAGTACCGATAGTATTTTGCTTGTCTATGTTTCTGTGAGATAGATGGCTCGTGCTGTTGTTCCGTTGAATTTTAATGCGTTCCTTGAGAAAGCAAAGTTGAAAGATGATGGTAGCAATTACACGGACTGGGTCCGAATTTGAGGATTATCCTCATTGCTGCACGTAAAAATTCCGCCCCGAAGCACCGCTGGGTGACAGAGCTCTGCTGCAGATGCCGAGCCGAAGTTGTGAACGTCTGCAAAGCAAAGCTGATGACTACTCAATAGTTCATGTGCCATGCTTTACGGCTTAGAACCGGTCTTCAACGATGTTTTGAACGTCATGGAGCATATGAGATGTTCCAGAGTTGAAGTTAATATTTCAAGCAAATGCCCGGATTGAGAGATATGAAGTCTCCAATAAGTTCTATAGCTGCAAGATGGAGGAGAATAGTTACAAGTGAGCACATACTCAAAATGTCCGGGTATAACAATCACTTAATTCAGCTGGGATTTAATCTTCCGGATGATAGTGTCATTGATGAATTCTCCAATCACGCCACCAAGCTACAAGAGCTTCGTGATGAACTATAATATGCAAGGGATGACTAAGACAATTCTCGAGCTCTTCGCGATGCTAAAAGCATGGAGGTAGAAATCAAGAAAGAGCATCAAGTGTTGATGGTCAACAAGACCACTAGTTTCAAGAAAAGGGCAAAGGGAAGAAGAAGGAAACTTCAAAAGAACAGCAAGAAAGTTGCTGATCAAGAGAAGAAACCCAAGTCTGGACCTAAGCCTGAAACCGAGTGTTTTACCGCAAGCAGATCGACATCGGAAGCGGAACTGCCCCAAGTATTTGGCGGATAAGAAGGATGGCAAGGTGATCAAAGGTATATGTGATATACATGTTATTGATGTGTACCTTACTAATACTCGCAGTAGTACCTGGTATTTGATCTGGTTCATTGCTAATATTTGCAACTCAAACAGGAACTACGGATTGCGAAGATTGGCTAAGGACGAGGTGACGATCGCGCTGTTGGAAATGGTTCCAAAGTCGATGTGATCGCGGTCGGCACGCTACCTCTACATCTACCTTGGGATTAGTTTTAGACCTAAATAATTGTTATTTGGTGCCAGCGTTGAGCATGAACATTATATCTGGATCTTGTTTAATGCGAGACGGTTATTCATTTAAATCAGAGAATAATGGTTGTTCTATTTATATGAGTAATATCTTTTATGGTCATGCACCCTTGAAGAATGGTCTATTCTTGTTGAATCTCGAAGTAGTGATACACATATTCATAATGTTGAAGCCAAAAGATGCAGAGTTGATAATGATAGTGCAACTTATTTGTGGCACTGCCGCTTAGGTCATATCGTGTAAAACGATGAAGAAACTCCATCTTGATGGGCTTTCGAATCACTTGATTATGAATCACTTGGTACTTGCGAACCGTGCCTCATGGGCAAGATGACCAAAACGCCGTTCTCCGGAACTATGGAGCGAGCAACTGATTTGTTGGAAATCATACATACCGATGTTTGTGGTCCAATGAATGTTGAGGCACGCGGTGGTATCGTTATTTTCTCACCTTCACAGATGATTTGAGCAGATATGGGTATATCTACTTAATGAAACACAAATCTGAAACATTTGAAAAGTTCAAAGAATTTCAGAGTGAAGTGGAAAATCATCGTAACAAGAAAATAAAGTTTCTACGATCTGATCGTGGAAGAGAATATTTGAGTTACGAATTTGGTTTACATTTGAAACAATGTGGAATAGTTTAGAACTCACGCCACCCGAACACCACAGAGAAATGGTGTGTCCGAGCGTCGAATCGTACTTTACTAGATATGGTGCGATCTATGATGTCTATTTCGATTTACCGCTATTGTTTTGGGGTTATGCTTTAGAGACGGCGCATTCACGTTAAATAGGACACCGTCAAAATCCGCTGAGACGACGCCTTATGAACTGTGGTTTGGCAAGAAACCAAAGTTGTCGTTTCTTAAAGTTTGGGGCTGCGATGCTTATGTAAAGAAACTTCAACCAGATAAGCTCGAACCCAAATCGAAAAATGTGTCTTCATAGGATACCCAAAGGAGACTGTTGGGTACACCTTCTATCACAGATCTGAAGGCAAGATTTTCGTTGCTAAATTCGGATCCTTTCTAGAGAAGGAGTTTCTCTCGAAAGAAGTGAGTGGGAGGAAAGTAGAACTTGATGAGATAACTGATCTGCTCCCTTATTGGAAAGTAGTTCATCACAAGAAATGGTTCTGTGAATAACTACACCAACTAGTGAGGAAACTAATGATGATGATCATGAAGCTTCGATCAAGTTACTACTGAACCTCGAGGTCAACCAGAGTAAAATACGCACTGAGTGGTACGGTAATCCTATTCGGAAGTCATGTTACTTGACCATGGCGAACCTACAAACTATGAAGAAGCGATGGTGAGCCCAGATTCGCAAAATGGCTGGAAGCCATGAAATCTGAGATGGGATCCATGTATGAGAACAAAGTATGGACTTTGGTTGACTTGCCCGATGATCGGCAAGCCATTGAAAATAAATGGATCTTTAAGAAGAAGACCGACGCTGATGGTAATATAACTATCTACAAAGCTCGACTTGTTGCGTAAAGGTTTTCGACAAGTTCAAGGGGTTGACTACGATGAGACTTTCTCACCGAAGCGATGCTTAAGTCTGTCCGAATCATGTTAGCAATTGCCGCATTTTATGATTATGAAATTTGGCAAATGGATGTAAAAACTGCATTCTTGAATGGATTTCTAGAAGAAGAGTTGTATATGATGCAACCAGATGGTTTTGTCGATCCAAAGGGTACTAACAAAGTGTGCAAGCTCCAATGATCAATTTATGGTCAGTGCAAGCCTCTCGGAGTTGGAATAAACGCTTTGATAGTGTGATCAAAGCATATGGGTTTATATGAGACTTTTGGAGAAGCTTGTATATACAAGAAAGTGAGTGGGAGCTCAGAGCATTTCTAATATTATATGTGGACGACATATTATTGATTGGAAATGATATAGAATTTCTGGATAGCATAAAAGGATACTTGAATAAAAGTTTTTCAATGAAAGACCTCGGTGAAGCTGCTTATATATTGGGCATCAAGATCTATAGAGATAGATCAAGACGCTTAATTGGACTTTCACAAAGCACATACCTTGATAAAGTTTTGAAAAAGTTCAAAATGGATCAGGCAAAGAAAGGTTTTTTACCTGTATTACAAGGTGTAAGATTGAGTCAGACTCAATGCCCGACCACAGCAGAAGATAGAGAGAAAATGAAAGATGTTCCTATGCTTCAGCCATAGGCTCTATCATGTATGCAATGTTGTGTACGGACCGACGATGCTTAGCTGTAAGCTTGGCAGGAAGGTACCAAAGTAATCCAGAGTGGATCATCGACAGCGGTCAAGAACATCCTGAAATACCGAAAAGGACTAAGGATATGTTTCTCGATATGGAGGTGACAAAGAGCTAGTCGTAAATGGTTACGCCGATGTAAGCTTTGACACCGATCCGGACGATTCTAAATCGCAAACCGGATCGTGTTTTTATTAAACGGTGGAGCTGTCGGTTGGTGCAGTTCTAAACAAAGCGCCGTGGCGGGATCTACATGTGAAGCGGAGTACATAGCTGCTTCGAAGCAGCGAATGAAGGAGTCTGGATGAAAGAGTTCATTACCGATCTAGGTGTCATACCTAGTGCATCGGGCCGATGAAGATCTTCTATGACAATCTTGGTGCAATTGCCTTGGCAAAGGAATCCAGATTTCACAAGAGGACCAAGCATATCAAGAGACGCTTCAATTCCATTCGGGACCAAGTCCAAGTGGGAGACATAGAGATTTGCAAAATACATACGGATCTGAATGTTGCAGACCGCTGACTAAGCCTCTTCAACGAGCAAAACATGATCAGCACCAAGACTCCATGGGTGTAAGGATCATTACTTTGTAATCTAGATTATTGACTCTAGTGCAAGTGGGAGATCAAGGAAATATGCCCTAGAGGCAATAATAAAGTTATTATTTATTTCCTTATATCATGATAAATGTTTATTATTCATGCTAGAATTGTATTAACCGGAAACATAATACATGTGTGAATATATAGACAAACAAGATGTCACTAGTATGCCTCTACTTGACTAGCTTGTTAATCAAAGATGGTTATGTTTCCTAACCATGAACAACGAGTTGTTATTTGATTAACAAGGTCACATCATTAGTTGAATGATCTGATTGACATGACCCATTCCGTTAGCTTAACACTTGATCGCTTAGTATGTTAATGCTTTCTTCATGACCCATACATGTTCCTGTAACTATGAGATTATGCAACTCCGTTTACGGAGGAACACTTTGGTACTACCAAACGTCACAACGAATCGGGTGATTATAAAGGAGTACTACAGGTGTCTCCAAAGGTACTTGTTGGGTTGGCGATTTGAGATTAGGTTTTGTCACTCCGATTGTCGGAGAGGTATCTCTAGGCCTTCTCGGTAATACACATCACTTAAGCCTTGCAAGCATTACAACTAATGAGTTAGTTGTGAGATGATGTATTACTGGAACGAGTAAAGAGACTTACCGTAACGAGATTGAACTAGGTATTGGATACCGACGATCGAATCTCGGGTAAGTAACATACCGATGACAAAGGGAACAACGATGTCGTTATGCGGTTTGACCGATAAAGATCTTCAGAGAATATGTAGGAACCAATATGGGCATCCAGGTTCCGCTATTGGTTATTGACCGAGAATGGTTCTAGGTCATGTCTACATAGTTCTCGAACCCGTAGGGTCCGCACGCTAACGCTTCGATGATGAGTTCATTATGAGTTTATAAGTATTGATGCACGAAGTTTGTTGAGTCCCGGATGTGATCACGGACATGACGAGGAGTCTCAAATGGTCGAGACATAAAGATTGATATATTGGAAGCCTATGTTTGGACTTGGAAGGGTTCCGAGTGAAAACAGAAGTTAGGAACACCGGGGTTACGGAACCCCGGGGGTATATGGGCCTTCATGGGCCACAAGGAGAAGAGGAAGGGCCGGCCAGGTGGGCTGCGCGCCCCTCCCCTCTAGTCCGAATAGGACAAGGAGAGGCGGCGCCTTCCTCTTCCCTCCCCAATCCTACTCCAACTAGGACAAGGGGAGTCCTACTCGGTGGGAGTAGGACTCCTCCAGCGCCTCCCCAAGGCTGGCCGCACCCCCCTTGGCTCCTTTATATCTGAGGCAGGGGCACCCATGACACACAAGTTGATCTACAGATCTTTCCTTAGCCGTGTGCGGTGCCCCCTTCCACCATATACCACTTCGGTCATATCGTCGTGGAGCTTAGGCGAAGCCCTGCGCCGGAGAAGTCATATCATCGCGGAGCTTAGGCGAAGCCCTGCGTCGGTGGAGCATCAACATCGTCACCACGCCGTCGTGCTGACGGAACTCATCCCCGACACTTTGCTGGATCGGAGTCCGGGGATCGTCATCGAGCTGAACGTGCAGAACTCGGAGGTGCCGTACGTTCGGTGCTTGGATCGGTCGGATCGTGAAGACGTACGACTACATCAACCGCGTTGTTATAACGCTTCCGCTTTCGGTCTACGAGGGTACGTGGACGGACACTCTCCCCTCTCGTTGCTATGCCATCACCATGGTCTTGCGTGATCGTAGGAATTTTTTTAAATTACTACGTTCCCCAACAGGTGCTTGTCGTGGCAGGCAACCTCTCTTCATCTCCGCTCCATCTCATCTACCAACGTGTCGCCATGGGGCCATTCCAGGCGTGCGTGTCAAGAGGCTGTGCAGCCAGCGGAGAGAAACGGTAAGCGGCGCTGACAGGGGTGCCATCGTGGCGAGCGGTGGCGCCCCTAATGGTCCCTTTCTGCACTGTTCAGGCGACATGGACGGGCATTTAGTGCTCTTGTCCCTTGCCGTCAGAGTTAGGTAGAATGTACTGTACAAAGTAGCTATACCAACCGCAGCTCATTTTCCCATTTTGCCCTCGCTCACGCCACACTGTGGTGACCCCTTGAGCCTATAAAAGGAGGCCCGTAGCAACGAGAAAGGGTTCGCTCGATTAGGATTCACTCATTCGAGACCAGAGACACTCAAGCTAGGTTTTGTAGCTCCCTTTGCTCCCTAGCAAGAACACAAGATAATCAGACAAGCAGCAGTAGGAGTATTATCTCTCCGGAGAGCTCCGAAGCTGGGTAAACTGCTCGTGTGCATCGCCTCGATCTGCTCTTCGTGCAATCTCCGCCCCCCACCAAACCAAAAGGGACTCGGTCCGCTAGGTCCCATAGGTGTTCGTGGGTCACGATCAGCTTCCCCGACAGTAGTAATGAGTTCTCTCATCATTAGTGAATAGGGTGGCTATATCATTTAACTTAGTAAGATGTGCCACAAAAGTTTCAGATCCATAGCCATAAAAAGGATCAGATTCAACCAAAGTAATTATCTTAGGATCGACAGAGAAATCATAATCCTTATCAGTAATACTGATAGGTGAAGTAGCAAAAGTAGGGTCATTTTTTATTCTAGCATTCGAAGAATTTTCTTTCAGCATAGCTAATAATTTCTTAAGAATGTATCTATCATTGCAAGCAAGAAAATTTCTAGCAATTTCTTCATCCATAACATAACCCTCAGGCAGAACAGCGCAATTCATATCTAGGGGGAGAATCTTCATCATCACTTTCATCAATATTATCAGTTTCAATAATTTCATTATCTCTAGCCCTAGCAAGTTGTTCATCAAGAAATTCACCTAATGGCACAGTATTATCAAGCATAGAAGTAGTTTCATCATAAGCATCACGCATAGCAGAAGTGGCATCATCAATAACATGCGACATATCATAATTAACAGCAGGAGTAGGTGTCACAACTTTACTCAAAACAGAAGGTGAATAAAGTGCAGAGCTAGATGGCAGTTCCTTACCCTCCCCTCGTAGTTGAGGGATAAATCTTGGTTTTCTCATCTTTTAAGTTCCTCATAGTGAGCAGCAAATATAAATCCCAAGTGACTCAAAGAATAGAGCTATGCTCCCCGGCAACTGCGCCAGAAAAGTCTTGATAACCCACAAGTATAGGGGATCGCAACAGTTTTCGAGGGTAGAGTATTCAACCCAAATTTCTTGATTCGACACAAGGGGAGCCAAAGAATATTCTCAAGTATTAGCAGTTGAGTTGCCAATTCAACCACACCTGGAAAACTTAATATCTACAGCAAAGTATTTAGTAGCAAAGTAATATGGAAGTAACGGTAATAGTGGCAAAAGTAGCAATAGCAGTTTTGTAGTAACTGTAATAGTGGCAACGGTAAAGTAACTAAGCAAAGATCAATATGTGAAAAGCTCATAGGCATTGGAACAGTGATGGATAATTATGTCATATGCGATTCCTCATGCAATAGTTATAACATAGGGTGACATAGAACTAGCTCCAGTTCATCAATGTAATGTAGGCATGTATTCCGAATATAGTCATACGTGCTTATGGAAAAGAACTTGCATGACATCTTTTGTCCTACCCTCCCGTGGCAGCAGGGTCCTATTGGAAAATAAGGGATATTAAGGCCTACTTTTAACAGAGTAGCGGACCAAAGCATTAACACTTAGTGAATACATGAACTCCTCAAACTACGGTCATCACCGGGAGTGGTCCCGGTTACTTTCACTTCGTGCCGGATCATAACTCATAGTAGGTGACTGTTGATTTGCAAGATAGGATCAAGAACTCACATATATTCATGAAAACATAATAGGATCAGATCTGAAATCATGGCACTCGGGCCCTAGTGAAAAGCATTAAGCATGGCAAAGTCATAGCAACATCAATCTTAGAACATAATGGATACTGGGATCAAACCCTAACAAAACTAACTCGATTAGATGGTAAATCTCATCCAACCCATCACCGTCCAACAATCCTACGATGGAATTACTCATGCATGGCGGTGAGCATCATGAAATTGGTGATGGAGGATGGTTGATGATGACGACGACGATGGATTCCCCTCTCCGGAGCCCCGAACGGACTCTAGATCAGCCCTCCCGAGAGAGATTAGGGCTTAGCGGCGGCTCCGTATCGTAAAACGCGATGCATCCTTCTCTCTGGTTTTTTCTACCCGAACGTGAATATATAGATTTGGAGTTGAGGCCGGTGGAGCCTCAGGGGCCCACGAGACAGGAGGGCACGCCCAGGGGGGCAGGCGCACCCCCACCCTCGTGGACAGGGTGTGGTCCCCCCGGTCTTGATTCTTTCGCCAGTATTTTTTTATTAATTCCAAAAATATTCTCTGTGAGGTTTTAGGTCATTATGAGAACTTTTATTTTTGCACAAAAATAACACCATGGCAATTCTGCTGAAAACAACGTTAGTCCGGGTTAGTTCCATTCAAATCATGCAAGTTAGAGTCCAAAACAAGGGCAAAAGTGTTTGAAAAAGTCGATACAATGGAGACGAATCATGGAGCCATCGCAACCAGGTTAGCTTAAAGGGGTTAAATGGGACAAAGGGCACAATAGTTTTTATTGGTTCGGCCCCTTGCCGTGAAGGTAAAGGCCTAATCCAGTTTTGAGGTGGTGTTGCTTATGTCTCGATTACCAGGGAGCGATTTCGCTTTACCTAGCTTTCGATCTCTTGTTTCTTGCCCTGAACCGCCACCGGGTCGTCCCTTTATATACACAGGTTGACGCACAGCGGCTCACAGAGTCCCGACCGGCTCATAGACAACGTGTCCGGCTCGGTGACTAAATATACTTGCCTTACAATATAAGTCATGCACATATGTCGGTTTACCCCTATGGGCCTTAAGTCGCCTTTGGGCTTTGGGCCCTTGCTTCATGAACCACCATCTTCAACATCCTCTTGGGCTTTGTATTGATGAACCAACATAGGTATAACCCGACCCCTCCTGGGAGGGTCATACCCAATAGTCATATCCCCAACATTAGGCCCAAGATTGATTTGAACTCGTTCATGTCAATCTTCAACACTTAGAAAAATCCTTCCTTCTTTATTCTTCTGAGATCTCATAACCCGCCATGACGTCATCTCCTGCGATTTTGGTAACCCGCCGTGACGTCACCTATTATTAATATTACACAAAGCCTAAATCTTAATAAATCTTTTCTTTTAATGAAGCTCTGAAAATCGAGGCTTATGCTCCATCACATATCCATTTTTTGGTCTCCTCGATTCTCGCGCATGTCACTTATCCATCTAGAATTATAAATAGGGCCGAGGGCTCCTTTTCATTCTCCCCCCTTTGCGTTCTCATCTTCAACCTCGCAACTCATCTGTGCATCTGTACACCGCTGCCGCCGACGTCGCCAACTTCCTCGACTCCGGCCGCTGCATCAACCTGAACGAGACTAGAGAAACGCTGCGCCTCTCCGCTGCTCAGCGGACCTAGTAAGCATCTTAACCTCCCCGCCATGGATCTCCATTAGGGTTTCTGAAATTCTTCGGAGTTCTTCATCATTCTTCATTATACTTATACTTTGTCCTTACTTGGATCCAAAGATGCCCTTTAGAATACGTGGAATCTATTTCTCTACCTTGTTAATCACTGAACGTGCTTCGCAGATGCAGAAAAACTTGCCAACATACTAGCTCTTCCACTGCTGCAATACTAGGTTTTGATTTTATTTTTCTTTTCCGAACTGCGTCAGATCCAAACCTGTCTGTATCAATCTGTAAAACTTGTTTATCCAACACTTAGCAGAATTTGTCTTCTTGATAGATTTTAACTATCAGTATTGTCATGGCGGCTTACATCACCATTTATAGCTAGTCATATGTCATTAGGCCCCATTTAAGCCGCCAATATGTACTGTTGACTTTTATCTCCAGCTTAGCAAATCAAGTTAGACCGTCCATATTTTCTTTTAGGGTTTTCTCTTACAATGCCAAAGACAGTCACCTCATGCAATTGGGTTCCATCCATTGTCATCAAAAATACGCTCGAAGATTTTGTCAAAATCGGCTATTTGCCCACAAAAGATGTCCTGTCTTAGTGTGCTCCCAAGCCAAGTGAGAAAAAATCGCAGACCCGGTCTGGTGAGGTCATTGTTTTTACTGATCATATGAACCGGGGATTCTCACTGCCTGGATCCAAGTTTTTCCGAGATGTTCTGCACTTCTTTCAACTGCATCCTCAAGATATCAGACCCAACTCCGTGTCAAACATCTGTAACTTTCAAGTATTCTGTGAAGTATACCTTCAAGAGGAGCCTAGTGTTGAACTCTTCAGGGAGTATTTTTATTTGAACCGGCAGAACGAATTTACCAATGGCCCTAGCTTAGAACTTGGCGGGGTCTCTATTCAATGGAGAAGAGATGTTATCTTCCCCTATGCCCACTTGCCAAGCCACCCAAAAGATTGGAACAAGACATGGTTTTATTGTAAAGACACCTCTCCGGCTGACGAGAATCCACTACCGGGTTATCGTGTCCAGCGACTCGATCCAAAACATCATTTTCCTGAAAAGCTTACCGCTACTGAGCGTGCCAAACTTGCACCTACTATCGCAAAGATCTAAGCCCTGCTGGGGATCGGTTTAACCGGAGTTGACTAGGTTCAGTGCTGGGTTTCCTAGCAAATCATACCCTTGAGTTGCAGATCCGGCTTAATGTGCACTTATACGGGTGGTGCAAAGGATCCACTGCGCCACCGCCCCGATTCTATAACTGATAATGCAGTCAATGAAATGACAAAGACCCTTCTGAATGAGAGCCTGGTAGACTGCAGCAAAGTGGGATTGAACCCTTTCTGTGAATCTAACACGGCACCAGATGTGAGTCTCTAAATCACTTATTTTTCCTTATCATTCTAATGTTCTATTAACTCAACCTTTGATGATTTTCTCAGGCTGAGTCTGATTTCTGGAATAAACAATATGACCATGAAGCTACCAAGAAAGCCAGGACCAAAATGGAAGCCGTCAAGAGAACTGCCAAGAAGAACAAGAAGAAATTAAGCACTTCCGAGCTGTTTGAACTGGACGATAGCTCTGAGACGAAGGTAGCTCTTGATTCCCTTGGCTCCTTTTTCAACCATCTTATTGACATTCATTATCATCAGGATGACATGGGGGCTAGTCAAGTGGTCGAGGAAGAGGTAACTATCATTTCCTCCGACTCAGAGCCTTTGCCAAGACAAAAAATTCGATGGGTAACCCGGAAAGTAAGATTTTCACACCCCTTAGCTCATCTGGATCCTCACTTTCTTTTGAAGCAACAGCAGCACGAGAGCCGGCGACAAACTCGGACCAGTGGAGGTGAAGAATTATCTTCCAGCTTACCAAATACTTGAGCTCCAAGGAAACGTCAAAACAAGGTCATCCCAAATTTAAACTCTTTTTATCCTAAGGCGGGTCTCATTTGCCAGCCACTTAATTCTTCCGATTCAAACTATCACTAGAGTTCTCGCTCCTCTTCTCGCGACTCATCATAGACCCAGCTGCCAGCTTTCAAAACTGCCCCTGGGTAACAACAATTATTTATTATTTTCTTCCTCTTTGGGCTCTTATCTTTGTACTGACCTCTCATAAATCATGCAGTGGAAAATAAAAAACTAGCAAGAAGGCAAAGGTGATCAAGACGGCTGAAGACCCCAAAGTCCCTGAATCGGAACAACAAATTCCAGCGTCTGACACCTCCGTACCACAACCAGAAAAACCTGTTCATGATGTTCCACCAGAAATTCCTGACCCTTTCGTTGACCAGACAAATAACAACCCTTTGAATACTGAATCATCAAGCCCAATTAAACCGGCTGGAACACATGCCGATGACATGATGATCACTAGCATCGGCTTTAGAGAGCCGGGAAAACCTACTATCTTGGCCAAACACTCCACCAAAGAAGAATATACTGAGAAGCAAAAAGTGAGATTTGACATTGCCAACTACTCTCAACTGAGCATTAGTGAAGTATTCTCTGGTTATCTCAACCAAGTGCACACCAGCCGCGACCTTGAAGTTGACATGGTGAAGCAGATGCATCAAAAATATGAGGAATGAACTCCTTCTTTAACAAGTTTGCATATCCTGTCAGCCCCCAAGTCTACTGTGTATGATAGGATTGAATATGATGTAGACTTAGAATAACCATCAGTATAAATAGCACCCTTAATACAATCCGTCAAAATCCAGCTTGCACCATCCGAGTTAAACCAGATCTTTAACAATTGTATCTGTAGCCCCCAAGGGCCGGTTTTATCAGCATGAATGAACCGGTACTGTTCACCATTGTTTATAGATGAAATCTTACTTGTGTAGCCCCCATGAGCTGGTTGTGGTTGTTTACAACACAACCGGGTCATCATAAAACAATAATGAAATGCGAGCAATATGCATTAGCCCCCCAAGTGCCAAGTGCTCTTCCTTGCAAAGTGCTTGGGACTTGTTTATATGTACCTTTATGTGAAGAGTTTTTCTGTACTCATTAGCCCCCAAGTGCCGAGCGGTGTTGCTTGCAAAAGGCTTGGGACTTCATTTCTGTAACCCAAAAATGAACATGATTTTAAACCAGTGTATATACAGGACACCACTGCTCAACTTCAATCGCAATTGACTGATGTGAAAACCCGGCTGGAGCACCAAGATTCTGAGACCCAAAAAGCCGATTCAAAATTCAAATTTATTCTAGATGAAACGGAAAAATTGAAGGCTAGTTTTGATGCCAAAAGAACCGCTTGGGCTGAAGAGAAAGTTGCTCTGACACAGAGGGCTGAAAAATCGGAAGCTGCTCTCCAAGAGGTGACCACTGCGCTTACCGGTTTAAAACGTTATATATCCCAGATGGTTTCTGCGATCTTCCGTAAGCATTATAATTGAGTCTTATCTTTCATGTCCAAAAGCTGCCTCTGATCAATTGGCCATAGTTACACAGGTCCTAGAAGCAGCAACCTTACTCAAGAGATGCTTGTGAAGCTCAAAGCCGTATATACGCTCATTGAACAGCTATACACTAGAACGCAGCGCACGCTGGCCACGATCTCTCCAACTAAACAAACACCCACTCGGTTGAGTGATGTCTTGAAAAAACTTTCTGTTCTGCTTGCTAGGATTGAAGATATAAAACGGTCATCTGCAAGAGGTGGTGCCATGACGGCTTTAAGCTGGGCTAAAGCATGGCAACCGGAGCTAGACCCAGCCGATACAGCTATTGGGTATCCAAATTGAAAAGAAGACGGCACACCCTTTGACAAAAAAGATTTCACTGCTTGTGTGAAGGAGATGCGTCCCATGGCTAGTCTGATTGCTGATGAGACGGATATTTCAAAATATCAACCGGCCTATGATATGGAGAATCAGAAGATGCCCATGCCAGCTTACAAAGTGATGGATCTGATCCCTCCAGCCTGTAAGCATACTTTCGCCCCTAAAGTTGATTCGTCCGAACTTATAGATGATGAATCTGAATTCCAAGCCTTGTGTGGCATCGATTGGTCATCACCAAACTTCCAGGAAGCAGAGGAGGAGGAAGAACCGGAGAAGGATGATCCAGAAGCTTCAACCCATCAAGGCCAAGAAAATTGATCCGCTGGGTGGTTCATATATGTGATCTTCTAAAAACACTTGATCATTTTGGCTCATGGAGTCATGTAATAGGCTAGTAAAACTTTGAGCGGCCGTGCCATCGTGTACGTTTTATTCTGTGCAACACTGTTGATCCGCCAGTTGGAAAATCATCACTTTATGCTTATGATAGCATCAAGCAGATTATCATTATCCTGCGCACAAACAGATCACAAGTACCCTGGCGGTTTATCGCAGGGCGGGTCATAATACCCCATATAAAAACACTGGTGACTAAAATAGTTCATGACCAGGCCCGGTTTAAATATAACCACATATATTCGTAACAAAATATCATACCTGTGATATGTAATCACACTGTTGGGTTATCATACCAGTGAAGTACGGGTAACAACCCAAAATATTGACCATATAATGCCATGTTTAATCGTTATATACTCCCGGGTTACAACATCGTTTACAGCAAGGGATAATATCCCAAAGCTTAGAGCATGATGCTTCCAAGTTTTTACTATCATCATATACTGGCGACTTAATGTCCAAAGCCCGGCCGGGTTATCAAAAACCACGGATATACTCAAGGATGAGTGATAGAAATGAGGCTACATGGCCTGAATCGATTTTTAAACCATATGTCAATATGGCACCAAGATGAACCCAGAAAGTTTGAATAAAAAACAATAAAACAGAAAAACAAGGCTTTCATAGGCCGCCAAGCCGAAATCTCAAGTGCATTCAAAGGGCTGCACAGCCACTGGGTTAAACCTTCATGCAAACCTTATAAGCCAGGCCTCACATGACCAATCGTCGTTTTAACTTTGACAAGTTCAGGGCCTTATATAAGATTGACTGTCAAAAGTACGGCGGGTCATTCCAGTCAATCTGGGCGGAGTGGCAGACTTAAAAAAGGCAGGATAACCCAGCTTTTTAGGTGAATACAACTGGCTTCCAAGCCTGGCTTTTAAGCCTATTACAAGGGTCTTAAAAATTCTTTATCCGTTGAACAAAGATCCCCCAAGTAACATTTAATGAAGTTGGATCAAGAGAGTAATCAAGGCTCTGCTCATTAAGCAGGCCGCCCCAAAATGATCTCAAAATAGGGTACCTATGTTTGAGTTGTGCTTTGCAACAGACTCTCTTTGGCCCCTTTATCTTGGGTAGCAAACTCCCAAGTGTTTTGTAAGTATGGCGTATAAGCCGGATTAAGGGGTAACCATAGCTTCGTTCAATCAACAAAAGCCCCCATGTGACCGTATAAAGCGCCAATAAAGACTCATTATTATAAGAAATGAAACGACAGAGGCCATGCTTTATCAGGGATGCCGGCTTTGTTATATTCATCATACTATATACATTGTCAAAATATGTACAGCGCAAGAGCCGGTGGCTCAGGTGTAATAAGGCCGAAGATGAGCAATATTCCATGGCCGGCGGGTCTCCTACTCCAATGTGCGTGAGTCCTTGTGGTCTCGAACATCGATAAGGTAGTATGACCCATTGTTCAGATTTTTTGCTGACCATAAAGGGCCCTTCCCAAGATGGGGATAATTTGTGCATATCAGATTGATCCTGGATAAGCCGGAGCACCAAGTCGCCTTCTTGAAAGGTTCTGGTTTTAACCCGGCGGCTGTGATAACAACGTAAATCTTGCTAGTAAATCGTCGAACGAACCGCTGTGAGGTCACGCTCCTCATCTAACAGGTCAAGTGCATCCTGATGTGTTTTCTCATTGTCAGCTTCAACATATGCCGCCACATGGGACGAGTCATGACGAACACTAGGGAGGACCGCCTCTGCTCCGTAAACCATGAAGAAAGGTGTGTAACCCGTAGATCTATTGGGGGTAGTATTTATGCTCCATAATACAGAAGGTAATTCCTCCACCCAACAACCAGGCATCCTCTGCAAAGGAACCATAAGCCGGGGCTTCATGCCTCTCAAAATTTCTTGATTGGCTCTCTCAGCTTGACCATTGGACTGGGGGTGAGCCACTGATGATACATCAAGTCGAATATGCTCACGTTGACAAAATTCTTTCATATCTCCCTTGGCCAGATTAGTGCCATTATCAGTTATAATGTTGTGGGGAAATCCAAAGCGGAAAATCACCTTTTTAATGAACTGAACTGTTTTTGCCACGTCACACTTACTGACTGGCCCTACTTCGACCCACTTTGTGAACTTTTCAACTGCCACCAAAACATGGGTCTTTTTCTCCTTGGACCTTTTGAAAGGCCCAACCATATTAAGCCCTTAGACTGCAAACAGTCAAGTAATTGGAATCATCCTCAACTCTTGAGCTGGCACATGAGCTCGTCCTGAAAATTTCTGACAACCATCACATTTACTGACCAAATCCTCTTCATCAGCATGAGCCGCCAACCAATAAAATCCATGACGAAAAGCTTTAGCCACAAGAGACTTAGAACCGGCATGATGACCACAATCTCCTTCATGAATCTCACGAAGAATTTCACGGCCCTCTTCAGGAGAAACGCAACGTTAAAACGCCCTAGTAACACTGCAATGGTGCAACTCTCCATTGAAAATTTTCATTGACTTAGACCGCCGGGTTATCTGTGTGGCCAAGGATTCATCCTCAGATAACTCGCCCCGGGTCATATAAGCCAAATATGGAACTGTCCAATCAGGAATAGCGTGAAGAGCCGCCACCAATTGCGCCTCCAGGTCAGGAACAACAAGATCTTCCTCTGTAAGCAACTTGACCAAAGGGTTATGCAGAATATCCAAGAAAGTGTTAGGTGGCACCGGCTTATGCTGGGACCCTAATCGGCTCAAAGCATCCGCCGCCTCATTCTTCCTACGATAAATATGTTCAACTTGATAAACTTTGAAATGATCGGCAATAACATCAACCTCACGATGATAAGCCGCCATGAGTGGGTCTTTAGAATCCCATTTGCCTGAAACTTGCCATGCCACCAAATCTGAGTCGCCAAAACACCTCACCTAGCTTAAATTCATCTCCTTAGCCATGTGAAGACCATGGAGCAAGGCATCGTACTCAGCTGTATTGTTAGTACAAGGGAATATCAACCTTAATACATAAAAAAAATTATCACCTCGTGGGGAAGCTAAGACAACTCCAGCCCCCGATGCTTCCAATTGCCCGGACCCATCAAATTGAATAGTCCAATACATTTTATCTGGCTTGTCCTCGGTCATCTGTAGCTCTGTACAGTTCATGAAATCCATGAGTGCTTGGCATTTGATGGACGCGCGAGGCATATACTTCAAACCATGAGGTCCAAGCTAAATAGCCCACTTGGCTACCCTAGTTGTAGCTTCTCTGTGTTGAATAATATCCCCTAAAGGAGCAGAACTCACCACAGTGATAGGATGACGAAAGAAATACTGCTCAAGATTTAAACTAGCCATCAACACCCCATAGACAAGCTTCTGCCAATGCGGATATCTCTACTTGGACTCAATAAGCACTTCACTGATGTAATAAACCGGCCTTTGAACCGGATATTCCTTGCGTGCTTCCTTTCGTTCCACCACAATAGCTACGCTGACAGCCCGGGCATTAGCAGCCACATATAACAACAATGGCTCTTTATCAATAGGAGTGGCAAGAACTGGCAGCTCAACCAGCTGTTTTTCAAGGCTTCGAAAGCTTCATTAGCATCATCACTCCAGACAAAATTATTTGTCTTCTTCATCATCTGATACAAAGGGATAGCCTTCTCTCCCAACCGGCTTAAAGCCGCAATATGACCCGCCAAACGCTGAACATCATTGACACACACCGGCTTAGCCAGGGAAGTAATAGCCTTAATTTTTCCTGGGTTAGCTTCAATACCTCTTTGAGAAACCAAAAAGCCCAAAGCTTGCCTGCCGACACACCAAAAACACACTTGGTCAGGTTGAGCATCATCTTATAGACCCGGAGATTGTCAAAGGTCTCCTTCAAATCTTCTATCAAAGTTACCTTATTTCTAGATTTCACCACAATATCATCCACATAAGCATGGACACTGCGCCCAATTTGATCATTAAAACAATTATGTACACATCGCTGGTAAGTCACCTGGGCACTCTTGAGCCCGAAAGGCATAGACGCATAGCAGAAGGCTCCAAAAGGAGTGATGAAAGCCGTCTTCTCCTGGTCCTTAACTGCCATCTTGATCTGATGATAACCAGAATAAGCATCCAAAAAGCTCAAACGGCTCACAACCCGCCGTAGCATAACTAATTTGATCAATATGAGGGAGAGCAAAAGGATCAGCCGAACATGCCTTATTTAAGTCCGCGTAGTCCACACACATACACCATGTGATGTTCTTCTTAAGTACCAGCATCGGGTTAGCCAACCACTCCAGATGAAAGACTTCAACAATGAACCCAGCCGCCAAGAGCTGGGCCACTTCTTCACCAATGGCCTTACACCTCTCCTCATTAAAGCGATGACGGAATTGCTTGACTGGCTTAAACTTTGGATTGATATTAAGAGTGTGCTCAGCGAGTTCCCTCGGTACACCTGGCATGTCAGAAGGGTTGCATGCAAAGATGTCCCGGTTCTCAGCGCGCTTTCCTATTTTGGATCAAGGTTAGCACTGATACTGAACTGCTTGCATGAATCGCCACGAACGAAGTCAACTAGGTTAGTGTCATCGGCCGACTTAAACTTCAATACCGGATCATGCTCTATAGTTGGCTTATTCAAAGATGTCATGTCCGCCGGGTCAACATTGTCTTTGTAGAACTTCAATTCCTCTGTTGCACAAACAGACGTGGCATAAGCAGCGTCACCTTCTTCACATTCCAAAGCTATTTTTCAGCTTCCATGCACTGTGATGGTCCCTTTGTAACCTGGTATCTTGAGCTGCAGATAAACATAACAATGTCGTGCCATGAACTTGGCATAAGCCAGCCGCCCAAACAGAGCATGATACGGGCTTTCAATCTTGACCACTTCAAAAGTTAGCCTCTTGGCCCGGGAATCATGTTCATCCCCAAAGGCCACTTCCAAATCAATCTGGCCTATAGGATATGCCGACTTACCTGGTTCCACTCCATGAAAAATAGTATTGGATGGCTTAAGATTTTATCAGTTAACCCCATATGACGGAAAGTATCCACTAAAAAAACAGACACATCCGTGACATTTTGGGCCGAAAGAATTTTTTCTGTCATACTTATGACACTTCTATGATGATAATGTGACAAAACCCGTTATCATCATAGATGTTGTGGGCTCCTACTTTTATGACAAAAAATCATGACGGAAAATGGGCTTTTTGTCCTGGACGGGCCGGAGAGGCAGCTGCATGACATTCTTCGGGTCGTCCACGACAGAAAGTATCGGGGTGTTCCCAGTAACGGTAGGTGGTCGGGGCCGAGAGATGCATGGAGGTTTGCGTGTTTTTGTCGTACACGCACACGCATGGGTGCGAGGCGTTGGGATCTAACTGAACCTGAGTGAGGCGTTCGCCTACTGAACCCGAGCGATTGCACTACAGGCTACGCGTTACTGAACCCGAGTGATCAATCGATGGCTGTTAACTGAACCTGATCGAGAGATTCCTTCGCTACTGCTGCTAACTGAAGCCGATCGATGCTGCCTCTGGATTAAGAGTGAGCATTGCAGTGGGGTTTGGATGAACAGTGAGCGATGGGGTGGATGAACAGGACCCCGTGGTGTTGCCTCTGGATGAACAGGATCCCAATCAGTCGAGCCGGTTGGGGCTGGATGAACAGGACCCCGTGGAGGGCTGGATGAATAGGACGACCCCATGAAGGGTTGGATAAACAGTAGAAGGTGGAGGGGTGGATGAATAGTAGCCCGTGGAGGGGTGGTTGAACAGGAGCCCGTGGAAAGGGCTGGTTGAACAGTGGCCGGTGGAGTAGCGCGTGGTGGAGGCTAGATGAACAGGAGCCCGCGGATGAATAGTCGCAGGTGGAGACTGGAGGAGGTCGGCGGTGGATGAACAGTAGCCCGTGGAGGCTGGAGGAGGTCGATGGTGGAGATGAACAGTATCTCGTGGATTCCCGTTTTGCGGTACACCACACCCTCCCGATGAACAGGACCCCCATTTCGACCGTAGCACTCCAACACAAGTCTGTTTCCTCTGTTTTGCGGTACGCCACACCCGTCCCAATCAACAAGACCCCGTTTCGACCATAGGAGGTCCAATACAAGTCCGTTTCCTCCGTTTTGCGGTACGCGAGCCCCACCCGATGAACAGGATCCCGTTTCGTACGTGGCCGGTTGAACACAAGGCCGTTTCCTCCGTTCTGCGGTACGCCATACCTTGTTTCCATCGCCTGTTCCGTCCAAGCCCTCCCGATGAACACGGCGATGCATTCCGTTCTGACCCGGCCGGTTGGCTCCCCATGAACACGACGACGACGCTTTTTATCTGTTCCGACCCAGCCATGTACACGAGCCTTGGCCGTATGTATGGGCGAGTAGGCGTTCGAGACCCCGCCCGTATGTACGTACGTGGCCGTATTTTCTTTCTTGCACACTGGCCGTTGTACATACGTGTACATGCTACGTGCGCTCCTCTACTACGACACGTGCGCACTTCTACATCGACCAGTTTGTACGTACACGTTCGCGACCAGAATGACAATGTTACCTACGCTTTGACCAGGTGGGTCCCGACTGTCAGGCACTTCCTTGCGTGCGAAGATGTAGCTGGTGGGTCCCAGTAGTCAGGGGGGCGAATCATTTTTTTGCCCGGACGCACTTCCTTGCGTGCGAAGATGTAGATGGTGGGTCCCAGAAGTCAGGGGGAATCATTTTTTTGCGAAATACAGTGGCCCGTCTAGTGGGTCCCTACTATCAGGTGGAGGAATCATTATTTTCCGCCTAATATGGAGGCACTTCCTTGCTGCGGCCGTGGACCCAGCTGTCAGCCTCTCCAAGTACAGTCCACGTATGATGGAAGTCGTTCCTTGACCACGTTGACCATGCCGTGCCGAGAGCACCACGGTGGTGGACGACGGCAAGGACTAGGAAGGGGACGACGCGGAGCCGGGGAAGGCACGGCAGTGGATGCCCACGTGGAGAGGAGTACGAGGGTTCACTGGTTCAGCTGCGATGTGAGGCTGCCGTCGCCGCAGAATAACATGGGGTGTGGGTTAGTGGAGGGATGGCCTGGCCAGCGGTGGGGGTAGTAGGGGGCGGTGAGGCCTCCGCGGCAGCACAGCCGGCCACGGGAGGCAGGAGCATGCGGCACGACCGGCGCTGCTTTGGGCGGCTGGAGCACGAAGACCAGAGGTTGAAGAAGCACTACGGCCGTTGGATGGACATTGTACGGTCACTGGAGCTAGAATCATTCATATTGACTAAGTTGACAAAGCCCTCCGTCCCCATCAACTTAGTAGGCCCACAAGTCAGCCTCCCACCAAGGTGGGTCCCTGCTTTTTTTTGACCTTGAAAACAGCAGGAGAGGCTCCTACTGTGATATATTAGAACAAAATGGAGTAATATAGTATGTACATGCTCTTGAGGGAGAGCCCTCAGAGGGTAAATGATAAGTGTTAGCTAGGGGAAACTTATACAAGTCGTGGGTGACTGAAAGGTCAGTGGAGAGGGTAAGATTACAAAGCTAAGGCAAGTAAAGTTATGTAGTCCCAATGAGCTTTGTCCACTCTATAATTTAGCCAAAGGAGATCTGCCTTGGATCTCTCTCTCTCCAAGCTGCCAAAGATGTTGGTATGTGCCTGAAAATAAAGTTGTTTGTTTCCTTCCAGATATTCCAGGCCACAATCCCCACAATTTCAAAGAAAAGTTCCCCGTTAAAAGAACGTCTGGCAGTTTGGGTGGCATCAATTCTGGATCGGTTCATGTTCCACGCGATCCCCACTTTCATCCAGCAGGAAGAGCTAAAAGGACACGTGAAGATTAAATGCTCAATAGTTTCTTCGACCCCAGAGTTACAAAGGACGCAGTTGAATCCATCATTGATGTTAATCTGACGTCTTCTGAGCATATTCCTAGTATTCAATCTGTCTGCCAGTAAAAACCACATAAATACTTTAAGTTTCATGTGCAGTTTTGACTTCCATATCCAAGCAAAAGGAGGTGCCGCCACAATGTCCTTATGACAGTGCTCATAGAATTTTTTGGGAAAATACACTTGTCCCCAAACATAGGTCCAAGAGTCAACCACTGCATCCGAGTGGCTAAGTCTTTCCGGCCTCAAAGCAACTACTGATTGAAGTTCCTCGAATGCTTCTGGCGAGAGGGGAATGTGGAACATGTCTGACCAATCATTAGCATTAAAGAACTCTGCCACCGAGCAGTCCTCATTAATGAAAAAAGAAAAGAGGCATGCAAAACGATCTGCCAGAAGAACCTCATGCCATTTATCATGCCACATGGAATATTCTTACCATCCCCAACCAGCGGAGAAGCTATGCCTCTGAAGATTGGAATAATCTTGCAGATTTGTTTCCACCAGAAAGAACCACAAATCGGAGACGCGTGAGGAACAGAGTTCAAGTAGTAAGAATCCCATATGAGTCTAACCCAAGGCAGATCAGCCCTGTTATAGAATTTATCAAGGAATTTGAGCAGGAGACCCTGATTCTGGACTTTGATATTGACAACACCAAGCCCCCCATGCGCCTTGGGGCAGCAAAATCTTTGCCAAGCAACCTAAGAGTTACAAGATTCACCTTGCTCATTCTTCTTAGTCCAAACAAATCTTTGTCTCACTTTATCAAAGTATTGCAAAAAACCAGCATTTAGTTGCAACGTGAACATAGCAAAGTTGATCATGGAAGTAGCAACAGAGTTGACCAAAGTTATCCTAGAAGCATGACAAAGGAGAGAGAAAGTGCTGGACAATCTTCTCTCAACACGATCCACAAGAGGCAAAAGATCAGTCATAGTAGGATTTGTGGTGCCGAGCGGGAGGCCAAGGTAAGTAAAAGGCATTTTACCTATCTTTCATCCAAAATCAGAAGCTAGATCGGCAACAACCACTACTAGGAAAAGGCCTACTAATGGCGCACCAGTTTTGCCTACTAATGGCGCATCACTGGTGCGCCATTACTAGCACGCCATTAGTAATTTTTACTAATGGCGCACCACTGATGCGCCATTAGTATCTGGTATACTAATGGCGCACCACTGGTGCGCCATTAGTAGGTGCGCCATTTGTATAGGCCACTGGTGCGCCATTAGTATAGGCCACTGGTGCGCCATTAGTATAGGCCACTGGTGCGCCATTAGTATAGGCCACGGTGCGCCATTAGTATTTTTGAATTTTGAAGGCGGGAAAATAGTAGTGGCGCACCGTCTAACCCCAACCGTGCGCCATTGCTATTTTTGAATTTTGAATTTGGATCTGAATCGTGATTTTTTTGCCCATTTTTTGCTAGTTTTTTTTGCTTGTTTTTTGGCATGATATTATTTCAAATTGTGTTCCTGTTTTTGGATCTTGTACGTTATTTTGCCGTGTTCTTTTGCCGGAGAGGAGTTCGCCGGAGAGGAGGAGGAGGAGGTCACCGGAGAGGCGCCGCCTACATCACGGAGAGGAGGAGGAGGTCGCCAGAGAGGAGTTCACCGAAGCATCAAAGAGGAGGAAGGAGAAACCATGAGGGAATGGGAGGAGAGGAGGGAGGAGGAGGAGCTCACCGAGAGGAGGGAGGAGAAACCGTGAGGGGAGGGGAGGGGAGGAGAGGAGGGAGGAGGAGGTTCCCGGAGAGGAGGAGGTCGCCGGAGAGGAGGAGGAGGTCGCCAGAGAGGAGGAGGAGGTCGCCGGAGAGGAGGAGAAGGAGTGGAGGAGAGGAGAGGAGAGGAGGAGATGGAGTGGAGGAGAGGAGAGGAGGAGATGGAGTGGAGGAGAGGTGGAGTGGAGGAGGTGCGCCCAGCCATATATACGACATAGTAATGGCGCACCGTGGGCAGGTGCGCCATTAGTAACTTTTTTTTATTTTTTTGACTTATTTTGAATTTTGAAGGCGGGAAGATACTAATGGTGCACCATGGGCAAAAGCGCCATTAGTAACTTTTTTTATTTTTTGACTTATTTGAATTTTGAAATGGAAGATACTAATGGCGCACCATGGGCAGGTCGCCATTAGTAACTTTTTTTTTATTTTTTTGACTTATTTTAAATTTTGAAGGGAAGATACTAATGGCGCACCATGGCAGGTGCGCCATTAGTGAGTTTGAATTTTTTTGAATTTTTTTGCCTCTCCAGATCTTAAAAGCCCCGTATCTTTTTCTCTGTTAGGTTTTTGAGGATTTTGAAAATGTTTAACGGGGTTCCCCCAGTTAAATTCGCATGTAACTTTTCGAGTAGATGATTTTTCATATAAAAAACTTTTTCATCCGAGTTAGTATGCAAAAGTTATGCCCATTTTTACAAATTCTCGAGAGATTTTGCAAATGAAGTCAAAATTCATATTTGCAAATTTTCCCAACAACTAGACCACATATCACATGGGAAACTTATTTTCTTTTATTTTTTTGACATTTTCATCATTTTCTTTTATTTTTTTTAAAACTGAAAAGGCGATCCATGTGGGGGTGCATTCGTGGAAGTGGTGGCCAAGTTACTAATGGCGACTTTGTGGGTGGTGCACCATTACTAGTTCAACTAGTAATGGCGCACCACTCCCACGGTGCGCCATTACTAGTTTTGAAAAATAAAAAAATTGATATTTTTTTGATTTATTTTTTGAAAAAACTTAGTAATGGCGCACCAAAGGAAAGTGCGCCATTACTAGTTAAATTAGTAATGGCGCACCGAGAAATGGTGCGCCATTAGTAACAAATTTTTTTTATTTATTTTTACTTTTTTTCAAAACTACTAATGGCGCACGACGGATGCGGTGCGCCATTACTATAAATCATTAGTAATGGCGCACTATGCATCGGTGCGCCATTATAACAAATTTTTTTATGTTTTTTTCGAACTACTAATGGCGCACCACACACCAGTGCGCCATTAGTAATATATTACTAATGGCGCACCGAGACATGGTGCGCCATTAGAATATAGTAATGGCGCACCACATCACAGGTGCGCCATTAGTAGCCATTCCATCTATAGCCCTTTTTGTAGTAGTGAACAGATGGGTCAACGTTAATTGGCACCGAAATAGACTTTTGAAAATTAATTTTCAGGCCCGAGGAGAGAGCGAAATCTTGAAGTATTTGCTTAAGATGAAGTAATTGTTCCTTACAAGCCGGGAGAATAATGATTGTGTCGTCAGCATATTGAATGAAGGGGAATTTATCCTGTCGCGGGATTGGCAGGCTCAGGTTTCCCTTGGCAAACTCATCATTAATCACATATTGCAATAACTCCACCGCTAAGACAAACAATAAAGGCGACACCGGATCGCCCTGACGGACACCTCTTTTGCACTGAAAAGAATTACCTGGAACAGAGTTCAGCAACACCGAGGAGTGACCCGAGGCCAATAAAGATCTGACCCAATGAATCCATCTGCTACCAAACCCCAACTTTTCCATCATAGAAAAAATCAGATCATGCTCCACCAAATAAAAGGCTTTTTCGAAATCTAGTTTTAGGAGAACAATTTCTCTTCCAGAATGCTCACATTGATGAATATACTCGAACGCCCAAGCTAAACAATCCTGGATGGATTTACCTTTAATAAAACCGTACTGATTCTCATGAATGATTTTGAGGATAACTTTTTGGAGGCGATCGGCTAGCAGCTTTGTCAACAATTTAAGACAATAGTTAAGCAGCGAAATGGGACGAAAATCATTCACCATGGAAGGGTTTAGCTTTTTAGGTATTAGGGTGATCAGGGACGAGTTGAGACAGTCCAAAGAAATTCTGCCTTCCCAAAAGCTCTGACAAAGATCATAAAAATCCAACTTGATTATCTCCCAGCATGATTTCAAAAAACACCCATTAAAACCGTCTGGTCCCGGTGCTTTGTCAACAGGAAGATGCCTAACTGCCTTATCGATTTCATCATGAGAGAAAGGTTGAGAGAGGTCAGTTAGACCAACATCAGCCAAAACAAGAGCATCCAGGTTGAACTTCATTTCAATTGGAACAGAAACTCCCAACCTATCTCTGAAGGCATGAAAAAGTGCAGCAGCTTCGCTGTCATGATCCTCCAACACCACCCCATTATCAAGAGTCAGAGCGGCAATGGAATTAAATCTATGCCTTTCCGTGGCCATTCTTTGGAAGAACTTAGTGTTTTCAGCCCCATACTTGATGTAGCGGATAGTACACCTTTTACGCCAGTATTGCTGCTTGTAATCATGAAGACGAATAATGTGGGCTTTGAGAATTTTCCTGAAATTCCATTCACGGAGAACTAGCTAAAGTTTCTCCTCAATGCCGTCCAAGAGTTTCATGGCTTTTTCAGAGTTCTCAAGCAGTATAGAGAGACGCGAGAGGGCCTTACTCCATTGACGCAGGGCATGAGCAAGCGCTTGAAGCTTACCATTAATTCGTTTAGCAGGATTAGCAATCTGAACTGAAGACGCCCACGAGTTCATGACCACATCTTTGCAACCCGGGTGAGATATCCAAAAGTTTTCAAAGCGAAAAAGTTTGGATCTAGCAAAATTGGATTGAACCGAAAAAGGCATGGAACATGATCTGAAACTGGTCTCGCAAGCGATCTTACCGACGTGTTTTGAAAGGAGGAGGTCCAATGATTCGATGTGAGAAACCAATCCAATTGCTCTAAAAGGGGCTCCTGTTGCATGTTACTCCATGTAAACGTAGCACGGCGAAGAGGAATTTCCACCAAACTTTGGGATCTAATGATATCATTGAACGTAATCATATCAGCCAAGTCACCTCCGGGACGATTTCTATTTGCAGGCGAACGAATGAAGTTAAAGTCGCCCATGAGAATCCAATCCTCTGAAGCGCCAATTTGCACATCATATAGCCATGAGACAAAATTTGAACGTTCTTCTCCCGTACATGGGCCATAAATGTTTGCAAGGGTCCAAGCGTGAACGAGTGCACGGATTTAAATGAGATAACTAACGCCCATTGCACCGAGAAAGTAACTAAACCAGAAAACCTTGCACTATTCCAAATAACCAGAAGCCCACCCTAGGCACCAATGGAGGGAACGAAAGCAAACTTATCGAAACGTTTTGGGCAAAACTTACGCAGATAAGAATGATCGAAATGATCATGTTTTGTTTCCTGAAGACAAATTATCGAGCACCCCGAATTATCAAAATGTGAACGCAGTGCCAAATGCTTTTCATCAGAGCCAATACCACGCACATTCCAACAGACAATATTCCATGAACTAGCAGCACGATTCATACGAAAATAATATTCAGCAGCACACACTTGCGATAAAACCTAAAAAGAAATAAAATGTGCCTTGCGCCATACAACCAGAAAATAAAGTTAGGTCCTGAATGCTCGAACGCAAACAAAAACAGATAGAAGCCTATGATGAAGAGAAGCAAAAGGCGCATAAATTGAAGAACCGAGACATCAGACTTCGGGCTGAGAATTCTCACTCGGAGCAAGCAGCCTATCTTCAGAGAGCTCTGCCAGAGGAATGCCACACTCCACAGACCCCATCTGCTGAATAGTGGCAATCGAGAAAGGAGCAGGAGTAGAGCTGGGCACCAAAGAAGGAGCAGGGTCAGGGACAGCCAAGACCAATGCAGGTACAGTTGCAGATATGCGTTTACGAGAATCCGATAGCATGTCCACCTTAAACCCATGATACATGTTATTGTGGCTGCTCCTATGAACTTCAGAGGTGGGTTCCTCCTAACAGGGGAGTATTCATTTTTTGTGCGTAATAAGGAGGCACTTCCAGTTGGTCCGAGCTGACAGCAGGGGGAACGTTTTTTTGTGAAATACAGAGGGCCTTCCGGTGGATACCAGCTATCAGGTGGAGGAATCATTATTTTGCCCGTAATAAGGAGGCATTTCCCTGTGTGGGCCCGTACTGTCAGCCTGTTCCGATGGTTGTTGTTTGTTCACCATGTTGACCTTGCCGCATCAAGAGAACAAACACGGTGGACAAGGGTGAGGCCCAGGAAAGGAAACACCCGGAGCCGGCGAAGCCACCGTAGCGGATGCCCACGCTGAGGGGAGTACGAGCGCTGACTGGTCGGCTGCGGGGTGAGGCTGATGTCGCCGGAAAATAACAGGATGTGGGTAGTTAGAGGGATGGCCTGGTGGCAGCACAGCCAGCCACGGGAGGAGGGAGCAGGCAGTCCCGCCGGAGCTGGTTTGGGTGGCTGGAGCAAGAAGATCAGAGATTGAAGAAGCATGACGGCCATTGGATGGACATCCAACATTCACTGCTGTGTGTTGACTAAGTTGACAAAGCCTTGCGTACGCGTCAAAAAAAGTAGGACAGCGTCATCGTCAACCTAGTAGGCCCAGAAGTCAGCCTCCAAATTTGTGGAAAACAACATCCAGCCCATTAGCCATTATTTTCAATAATGTACAACCCATTTGCTAATTCTTAAGGATATTTTAAGCCCATATTCTTTTTATTAGCATTACAGACCATATATTCTGGGCACTTCTAAAAAATTCAACAAAATTTTGCATATTTCGGTGGGGTCTGAACTCTTTTAATCACGAAATTTTGAGTCACGTTAAAAATAATTTTCAAAAAATTATATCAAAATAAAATTTGAAAAACAATTCTCCGCAAAAAAATGAATGAAATTTAGAATCTTAACTAGCAAGATGCCCGTTTGTTGCACGGAACATGAAGATGCATTTGTATGAGTAGTTTATCTTGTGGGAGAAAAGATGATATTTTAATGTAATTGCCAGTTGGCTTAGGTTTTTATAAGAGTAGAGAGTAGAGAAATCCTGAAAAAAATGATATTCTAATGCAATTGCCGGTCGACTTTGGTTTAAAATTTTACAGCCCATTTCTTACAACTTACAGACCATTTTTTGGGGAAGCCCATTTCTTACTACTTACATCACTCCTCGTCTTGAAAGATTTGCAGCCCAGCAGGGTTGAGAAAAGTAAGTAGGCCTCGGTTTTGGTATTCTCAAAAAAAAAAGAACTAGGCTAGCCATTTTCTGAAAGAAAAAATATATCAACTTGGCAACTCATGTGCTTAATAAAAGCGTAAGCATGGGCTAGACGGGCCACAGCCCCCGCACAGCGCGTAGTTGAGCTCCGTATCTGAAACTAAAAAACAACTGGGCGAGTTGCTGGGTCCCGTGTTATCCGCTCATTGTGTAATTTTCTCGTTTATTGATGGCATGGGACCTAGTTGTCAAACAATTAGGAGGAACTACTTTTTTGGCTTGTAATAACGAGGCACCTGCTTGTGAAATGCAATGACCCTAGTGGGTCCCTACCGTCAGCCTCTCCATGTATAGTCATCTCCTGATTCCTCTTGGTTGTTGACCATGTTGACAACGCCAGACGGCGGCGGGCACAGCAAGCGAACCAAGGCGGAGAATAAAGGCGAGGCCTCGGACGAGAACGAACAGCAGCCGTGGAAGATGCGGCAGTGTAGTGGCAGGTGGAGGGGAGTACGAGGGCAACAACATGCAATTGAAGCATACAAATGGTACAAAAAGCCCAAGGATTAATTGTTCATCAAATTGTTAGACAAAACCAAGATTGAACATGGAAGTAACATCTAACCCAACCACTCTTTTTTGCAGTCACAAACAAATGGATCGGTCTGATCCATAAAATCAATATCCTGTGCAAAAAAAATTATTTCAGGATGACTACAACTTGTTGTAAATAGAAGCCGAGCACGTTTAGAAGCCCATTTGTCCACCTGAAACTTCTTTTTTTTGCTGTTTAACATGTCCGTCCATGAGAAATCTCTTGCGGTAAAAATTAAGCATCATGGACAATAGTAACCTCGCATTCAACAGGAAGAATGTGCCAAATCTTCTGTTTGCCTGGTTGGATGCATATCCTTCCATCGTTATTTTCCTCAAACAAATTTCATGAGAACTGAGAAAATCCTGGTGCTTATTATGCCACCGATTGGTTATATGTTTTGCTCCATGTGGTTCTGCCTAAGTAGACATGAAGATTGAAAATAGTTAAGATCTGAAAAAAGAGTATGTCGAAAGAACGACAACTGAATAGTTAATTCTAGTACAATATATACGGGCTTTCAATGTGCATGAAATCATCACCTCTATATATAAATTCTCCAGAGATCGAAAGCATCGCAGCAAGCCAATAATTATGTTCAGATCAAAACTAAACATTCTGATATATATGATCTTGACAGAATCCAGCAGCATTGATAGGCTATCAATGGACGAACTCTTCATGGAGCGTATAACATAATATTAGTACCCAAAGTGTACTCCAAGATGATATAAAACTTACGCGCACAAATGAAAAGTGCAGCTTATCATTACAAATGTGTAGATGATAATATAAGATACCTGAAAAAGTGAGGAGCCAAACACCAACTCCTTGTGATCATTAAACGGGTCATGAATTACACCCAAGGTCTCCAGTTTGGGCGCAGAGACGACAGTTATTTGTGAAGGTCTATAACAATTATCAAGGAGCAACCTTTGAAGTGAAGGGGCATCTTCGATGATGAGCTGTTGTCCTTAAAAACAAATTCCAATGCTTTTAAGGTGAGGCGACTTTATTTGGAGACAACTGATATGGATTTCTATTCCCCAAAAAATCAGCAAGCGCTCTAGGGCAGGGCAACTGGAGTGGATGATGCTATGCAGTGAGGCATCCGACGGATAAACCACCACAAGCGAAAGTTTTTTTAGTAGTGAGAGTCGAAGCATTTGTACCAGATCGTCTGGTAGATGGCACCGGGCAAAGGTGGAGGTGTGGAGAGAGGAGGAAAACCGCGAGATGGACAACAGTGGTGTGGGCACGAATTCTTGGTGTGTTCGTGGTATGCAACTTCTGTGGTAATGGTACAACTCAAACTGCTGGAGTTTTCCGAATTTAGGGGATGTCAGCCAAGCGTCCACCGTGTTGCGTATGGATAGCAGGTAGTGTGTCGGGATGCAGAGGCATTGAACGTGGCCCTACTAGTGAGAAGAGATGATGGCTTTGAGGAGATCAAATTCAGGAAGGACAGATATCTGACGATAGTCGAGAATTAGGGGTGCGGTGCGCCATAGAGGGCGCCACCGAGTTGAGAGGACTTGTGTTGTAGCGACCAGACCGAATGGATCCGATCTACGTGCTCGGTGTCATCCTGGATCGATAATGCCGACACCACACAAGATTCAAGGATTTATTGCGAGTAGCAATCACACACTTATTACATCGTTGTCCACAAGGAACTTATTACAATAATATGGCTTAAGGCCATCTAATAATAACAGCGGAAGGCTTGGAAGATAAGCGAGTCCATCAACTCCAACGGCATCACTGAGTATAGAACCACGACCTAACACCTTACTCGTCGTCTGAAAAGTCTGCAACGTGAAAGTTGCAGCCCGAAAACGGGTCAGCACATGGAATATGCTGGCAATGTAACACATAAGAGCAATGAATGAATAAGCCTATACTACATGCATATATGGCTGGTGGTAAGGCTCTACGGTTACATTTGCATAAAGCTGATTTTTCCCTACATCAAAGGAATAGTTTTTATTTAACTATCATGGTGGTTGTTAAACATTGAGAATGGTTGACAGCATCCTCAATCCCAATTAAAAGTACTCATTAAAACCCAACAACTTTTATTAGAGGTAACATGTTGAGATTCACATGATATTCAATTACCAGATACTCAAAATGTCCATAACCGGGGACACGGCTAATCATGATTAGTTTATACACTCTGCAGAGGTTTGTGCACTTTTCCCCACAAGACTCGATCGCCTCCGCTTGGTTCTCGCACTACATGGTGTTTGAGAAACGGATGACCGAGACATAGTCTTTCAGAAGCGCTAGCACCTTACATGTGGGTAGACCGTACCAACCTACATCCCCTACATCAGCTAGCCTACCCGTAAGAGTTCGCATGACTTAGTCAACTACGCCAGAGCCCATAATTGGCTTGTGGCTGCACACGGAAGTTTCAGTTTGAATAATCTTATGATCCCTTAGAGCACTGGGTGGCGGTCCGAAGAAATACAGCAAGTCTCGATGGAAACCAGGTGCCTCAATCCACCCAGATGTGTGTTTAGGTTGCCACCTTAGATAAACCTTTAATTAACAATATCACATCTGTCATGGATATTCACTCACCCAATCCACGCCTACTAGCATAGCATGGCATAATAGCAAACGAGAAGTAACTCCCAAGGTTTCATAAGTAAAACAGGTAATAGGTACTACTCAATCTACTTCCCATCCCACAATTTAATTAGATCCTAATCATGCAAGTGTTTGAGGAATAGATCTAATGCATAAAAACTGGGTATGAGAAGAGTATGATCAAAGTGTTACTTGCCTTGTCGATGATCCATGAGACCTAGAGATTCAAGTAACAAGCGCGCGACCGGTGATCTAACGCAGACAAACAACAAGCATACAATAAGTACTCATCTAATGCACGGGGAAATCTCGAATAAAAGATCTAACCAGAAAGTTCAACTTAAGAACCCTGGTTGCAAAAGATTCGAATCAAAATAAACATCGAAAGTCGAAACTCGAGAGAGAACGACTCGGTTTTGCAAATCTGAAACTAGGTCAAAATTTCACAGTAGCAAAACTCTATGAAAGTAGGTTAGTCGGAACGGCGGTTTCGTTATGAAACTCCAGGCGCTTGAATCACCTGATTCCGATAAACGAGCGAGAAATAAAACAGATTTGAAAATCGGATCTGAAATCGAATCAGAAAAATAACGGATTAAATCTGATTAAAAGAAAACGACGAACGATTTAAATAACGGACGTTCGTTAACAGAACTAATCCAACGAACACGTTCATTGAAACGAACGGTTCGGTGAACGTTCGTTAAACAAGAAAACCGAAAAAATAAAACCAATCTAGGGTTTTTTTAAAAAAAAAAAACCGAACATCTTTTTTTAAAAAAAAACCGGATCGGTTTTTAGGGGAAAACCGGATCGGTGGGGCGGGGCGGCGGCTACCTCTGGTGGCTCTCCGGCGAGGCTCGCGAGGCTCCGGCGGCGGGTCCGCGGGGGTTCGGGAGGGGCGGCGGGTCGGCGGCGTGCTCGGCGACGGCGGGGCTCGGCTTGGCGCAGGGAGGGCGGGCGGCGGGTCGAGGTGAGGGAGAGGGGGGCGACGATTATGGGAGGGGAGAGGCGGCGCCTTGGGAAGGGGCAGGCGCTGGTCGGGCCGGACTCGGGCGGCGGGTCGTCGGGCGGCGGGGCTCGCGGGGAGGGAGAGGGAGGCGGCGCGGGCCGGGCTGGCTGGCTGGGCGGTGGGCCTTGGCTGAACGCCCTCGATGCGGCTATATCTCCCACGTGTCGAAGCACGACTTAGAGGCATAACCGCATTGAAAGCAATGTCGCAAGTGAGGTAATCTTCACACAACCCATGTAATACATAAGGGAAAGAGATACATAGTTGGCTTACAATCGCCACTTCACACAATACATGGGTAAAACATTACATCATACAGATACAATCAAGGTCCGACTACGGAACCAAAATAAAAGAAGACTACCCCAAATGCTACACAGATCCCCGATCGTCCCAACTGGGCTCCACTACTGATCAGCTGAAACGAAACAACACAACGCACAAAGATCTTCATCGAGCTCCTCCTTGAGCTCGGGTCCATCACATGCACGGGTTCGGCGACACCTGCAAACTGGTTTTGGAAGTATCTGTGAGTCACGGGGACTCAGCAATCTCACACCCGCGAGATCAAGACTATTTAAGCTTAACGGTAGGACAGGGTAGTGAGGTGGAGCTGCAGCAAGCGACTAGCATATATGGTGGCTAACATACGCAAAAGAGAGCGAGAAGAGAAGCAAAGCACGGTCGAACAACTATGATCAAGAAGTGATCCTGAACTCCTACTTACGTCAGGCATAACCCAGAAACCGTGTTCTCCTCTCGATCAACCCCGAAAAGAGACACTCACGGTTACACACACGGTTGGTGTATTTTAATTAAGATCCACTTGGGTTTTCTACAACCGACATTAACAAATTCCCATCTGCCACATAACCGCTGGCACGGCTTTGAAAGTTCAAACCCTGCAGGGTGTCCCAACTTAGCCCATGATAAGCTCTCGCGATCAACGAAGGAATAGACCTTCTCCCGGAAGCCGATCAGTCTCGGAATCCGGCTACAAGACATTTCACAGCAATAAAACAAGACCAGCAAGACCTCCCGCGTGCGACGACACCTCGATAGTAGCCGCACAGATCTCGCCTCGAGCCACGACCGGATGAGCAGTACGACGGCAACCGACGATACCCCAAGTTGCCTCGGGCGGCACCGCAAGTGGTTTCTAGTTTGGACCAACACTTAGACAAGCATTGGCCCGGGGGCTAATAAAGATGACCCTTGGGTTAATTACTCCCAAAGGAAATGTAGGTGGTGGTGAAGCAAATGGTAAAACCAATGTTGGGCCTTGCTGGAAAAGTCTTATTCAAAGCGAATCGTCAAGGGGTCCCATAAATCACCCGACCGCGTTAGGGACGCAAAATCCGGGAACATAACACCGATATGACGGAAACTAGGGCGGCAAGAGTGGAACAAAACACCAGGCATAAGGCCGAGCCTTCCACCCTTTACCAAGTATATAGATGCATTAATTAAATAAGATATATTGTGATATCCCAACAAGTAAACATGTTCCAACAAGGAACAACATCTCCATGTTCCAACAAGGAACAAACTTCATCTTCACCTGCAACTAACAACGCTATAAGAGGGGCTGAGCAAAGCGGTAACATAGCCAATCAACGGTTTGCTAGGAAAGGATGGTTAGAGGCTTGACATAGCAATGTGGGTGGCATGATAAAGCAAGTGGTAGGCATCGTAGCATAGGCATAGCAAAAGAGCGAGCATCTAGCAAGCAAAGATAGAAGTGATTTCGAGGGTATGGTCATCTTGCCTGAAATCCCGCAAGGAAGAAGAACGAATCCATGAAGAAGACAAACGGACGAAGTCGAATGAATCCTCACAACTCCGGAACGGAACCGAAGCTAACGAGAGAAGCAAACCGGAAAGAAGCAAACAACATAGTAAACAACCAACACATAAACATGGCATGATGCACAATCAAGTATGATGCATGTCCGGTTTAAATAACATGGCATGGCAAAGTGCAACAAACAACACTACAAATTAAGTGGAGCTCAATATGCAACGAATTGCATATTGACGAAACTTCACAACATTTATTTAGTTCTCTCCCGATTAGGTACTCAACAATATTAAATGTTATTAAACATGGCAAGAGGTGAAGCATAATGAAACTACCTATCTAGGCAAGTTTAAATGAGGCCGAAACAAGAAACAACAATTCGGAAAACCCCATATGCAAATTATGGATTCGGTACAGATCTGACCTAAAGCATATTTTAGAGTTGTTAAACATGCAAAGAAATGCTACCATGTTAAACTAGGCATTTTCTACCCCATTTACATATATAATTTATTTAAATCCGAAGTTACGGTTATTTAGTTATGAATTAAATCATTTTAACATGGCATTTAGCAAAATAAATGCAAACAACAATTTTAAGCATCTAAATGTTGTTATCATGATGCGGATGACATGTGCAAGTTTATGCAATTTATGAAAACGTTAACATGAGCATGATGAAGCATTATGTCACCGTGGTGGAAGAAAGGGGTGCCACGGCAACGAATCCGAAAATGATGCCACGGCAACATATCGGTTCCGATAACTCGATTGAGATATCGGTACAAAGGAAAGCGTGACGGAAGCGAGGATGCAAGATGGTGGGGTGATCCCGGATACCGGGTTCCCACGGAACGGTGGCATGGCAAAAGAGCGGCACCGCAAGGATGATTCGATCACGGCGGTCGTCACGGGTTATACCTTCGGAGCGAGCAATCGGGACGGAAAGCGTTTCGTAGAGGGAAGGAGTCGTTCACGGGTCGTCGAGGGAAGTAGAGGAAGTAGTCGTTCTCGCGATGATCATCGAGGGAAGTAGAGGAAGTAGTCGTTCTCGCGATGATCATCGAGGGAAGTAGGGGTACACGTTCGGAGAGGAAGTCGTTGTTCACGTTCGATGGTAGTGGTACATCTCGTCATCGGAAGTAGTGGTACACACGAAGGTAGTCGAACTTGACGGTTCCGTTACACAGGTCTTCGGCGACGGTAGTTGTACACGTTTCATCGGGGTAATTGTCGTTTCCGGTTCGGTGGTCGTCGGGTCGTAGTGGTACACACGCATCACGTAGTCGAACTTGGTACATTCCGAAGGGGTACTTGGCGTTTCCGGGTGTAGTCGAACTTGACGAAAACGGGTCTCCCAAGGACGTCGTGGTACTTGCGCATCCACCGGTAGTCGAACTTGACGGCCTCGTTGACCCGGTACTTGGCGAAAAAAACCCGAAGCTGGCCCTGGCGTCCTGGTTGGGAGGTTGTGGAGGCAGGGGACTCCATGGGGCGGCCAAGGCGTCGGGCAGGACCTCCCGAGGTGGAGCAGGGAGGCGCGGCCATGGCAGGGCGCGGCGGTGACTCGGGCATGGTGGTCGCGAGGAGGCGACGAGGAGAGGGCCGCCGGAGCTCGCTGGTCGGCGCGAGGGGGAGCTTCTGGCGGCGGTGCGCAGACGGGGCACCAGCGGCGGGAACGGTCCAGGGCGGCGAGATCCGGGGTCAGGGGCCTTCGTCCCCGGGGTTGGCCGCACGGGAGGTTGAGGCGAGCCAGCGGCGGCAGGGAGGACGACGGAGGAGGCGCAGCACGGGCAGGAGGTGGAGCGGAGGCGGCGAGGAGGAGGCCGCAGGTGGAGGAGGTGCGGGACGGAGAGGTGGGTTGAGGCGCGGCGGATCCGGCCTGAGGTGCTTGAGCAGGGCGCACGCGGAGGAGAGGAAGGAGCAGTCCCGCTCCTCTCTCCTCTCTGCGGGAGGCGACACAAGCGAGGGAGAGGAGAGATCGAGAGGAGGGCGGCGGCAAAAGTGGGACGAGAGGGAGAGAGCGAGGGGATCGGGCAGGGGGGTTTTCGGGTTAGGGTTAGGTGAGCTAGGTGGGCCTGCGCGGGAGCAAATGGGCCTGCTGGCGCGCGGGGCTAGCTGGGCCAGCCTGGGAGGCCGAGGCCCAGGTAGGTGGCTGCTGCTGGGTTGTACTGCTGCTGCTGCTTTCTTTTCTTTTCCATTTCTTCAGGCAGAAATACAAAAAGGAAAGAGCAGGGGGAAAAGAAGAGGAGCTAGAGAAATATAAAAATATTCTCATGATCCTGAGCATGCTCACTATTTAATAAAAATAGTTTGGAGATTTATAAAGGAAGTAAAATAATTCAAGTTTGAATTAAATTCGAACTTGAACCATTTTAAACCCTAACCAAAACTATTCCGATTGGGATGAAGTTTGGCAGAGAGGCTAGGTACATGGTGTTAGAATTTTGGGGAAAAGATGAGCATTTTTTGGTGGAGGCAAAATGGCCTTGCAAGAATGGAAGAAAAGGAAAGGAAGGAGAAGGGAAGGAGCAAAGGTTTGAAGAGGTGACAAGGGTACGCACAAGATGCTCATGGAAACAACATGAATGACAAAATGCAACATGGCAAGCACGAAGCTATACTTGATATGACCAAGATGCAACATAAGATGGCATGATGACATGATGCAATGCAAAATAAAAATAAAAGAGCAAGCACAAAAGAAACACACGGAGATCACGAAAAAAAAATGGAAGTCTTCTGAAGCGTCGGTCTCGGGGCGTTACATTGGCCCAGTGGGGGGGGCGCCGTTTTTTTTTAAATAAAATTAAACCAAAACAATTAAAAAAATACCAAATGAATTCTGATTTAAATAAAACAAAATTTCCCCGACTCCTAAAAATGAGTCGAACAAAATGAACTTTTAAAACGGCAACATGCATATATTTTTAAAATGCTCATTTTTGCCTAAGCAAAATATATCTTCCAAAAACCAAATTTGATTTATTTATAAAATCTTCATTTTTCCTATTTGTTGGGAAAGTCATATTATTCCCTCTCTTAATTTTCATAGGAAAAACTTTATGAAGATAATTTAAATAAATCCAAATGATCCTATTTTCAAATTTTGAGAAAACCCAAATATGAAAATAATGAAACTTCCAACTCTCTCCGAGGGTCCTTGAGTTGCGTGAAATTTCTAGGATCGGAAAAATGCGAGAAAAATATGATATGCATGATGACCTAATGTATAACATTCCAAATTGAAAATTTGGGATGTTACATGTGTGCGGCAGCAATCCTTGGTGGGGAGAAGCGAGATGATCTCCTCAAGGATGACGTCCGGGAGATCGTTGATGCGGTCCATCGGAGATTCTACCGGTTCCTTAGATCCGGGTGGGGGGGATCGCTGCTCTCCCCGTGCTATCGGGTGTGGGATCTACAACCGGCGTCGCTGCTGCCGGGGGCCTCATCTTCTTGGCGCTGGGGCCAGCAGACTCCATTTTCCTTGTGGACGTCGCGCCGAGCTCACGGGTTTGAGCAGAGTAGCCAGATACGAGCCTAGTGGCAGTGCGAGTGGGGAAGAAGGAGGGCTGGGGATTTCTGTAGGAGTGGAAGGAGAGGAGCAGGCGTTTTCTTTACGAGTGAGGAAGAAGGTGAGTGGGGGTTTTCTAGACGAGTGAGGAAGATTGGGGAGCGAGGGAATTGAGGGGAGACGGGAGCGGGAGAGCGAGTTGTTCATGTTTATAAGGCCTGCTGCACTAACTACTCGCTTTTTCCCAAGAACCGCTCTCTTCTTTTGCGTTACTGCATAGGAGCTGGTGCATGGACTTGGCTGACTGGCCATGCATGCAGGATGCATGTGCCCAACAGCCACTGCATGCGCCTGGTTTGTTACTAGGCCTATTTAATAGGGTGGTTATGGAGTAGATTAAGGAGATTTATTTTCTCTGTGTGCATCCACCAAATTAGAGAATGCGGTACTGGATGCAGACACTCACATTAAACTAAGATTCAGAAGATACAGTATTCATACAACATTCAGAAGAACAAAAGTTCAGCATGTTTATGCATCTCAATGATTCACCATACTATAACCAATACAAAGCTGTGAGAAGGTGTGGAAATAAACAAAATCGGTCGATGCTTCTCTGAGCAAATGCCTCCCTGCACACGCATTAATTTCCTGGGCATGCTTGTTTCTTCTCAATGTTGCGAGCACTTTGAGCATGTTGGCAAATCCACTGCTAGCTAGCTGCCTCATCTTGCAATTGATACGGACACATTTGCAGCAAACACATGAGGGACGAGGCAATATAGATGACTCAACATGAGTCCATATTGTGCAGTTCCCCTGAAATCATCTTCATTGTACTGAATCTGAAAAGATAGGAAAACAGTAGCTATACTTAAACGGTGTTGCAAAACAGTAGCACATATCAATAGCTCGGCATGACAAAACACGATCATCTGGACGAAGGGGATACTCACCTGGCTGAGGAAGATTATATATAATTTCATAAGTCCTTGGTTGATTTCCACCTTCGGTTGCACTGGTTTTTTGCTCCTCCACACATGACAGGATCGTTCTGCACTGCATTCAGCAAGTCAACGTGCGAATAAGCTAATTTCATCTTGCGGTGGTTATTGTACCTAGTTACGAATGTAGGAATACCTGGAGCACCATGAGGTTAGCTGAGAGCAGGTAGATGCAGCCATATAAATTTTGTGTGGTGCTACCAAAATTGAGGTTTGTATCCCTTCCCATTATGAGAATTCTTCTTGAAGTTGGTAGAATGTGACGGCTTCTTCTTTGCATCATACTTGACTTTCCACTGAGATTTGTTCTTGTTGTTTTGGGGCTGGTTGGGCTGGAAGTTCTTCTCGTGTACCATGTGGGCACTAGAAGCTCCCTCAGCGACCCGAGCACGTGTGTCTTTTGCTCTCGCCTTCTCCTAAAAATCAAGAGTGCTAATGAGATCCAAAACAGAAAACTCATGTCTCTTGTTTTTTAGAGAAGTAGCAAAATCATTTCACGAAGGTGGAAGCTTGGTAATGATGGTCCCAGCAACAAATTTGTCCAGCAACTTAAAGTACTCAAGTTCCTTAGAGAGTGACTGTATCTCATGAGTCTGCTGAACAACAAAGCACTCATCAGTCACCTTGTAGTCACAGAATTGCTCCATGACGTACAACTCATTGCCAGCGCCCGAGGGCCCAAAAGTGGCCTCGAGCGCAGACCACATGTCTTTGGCGCTGTCAAACGACATATATGAATCCACAATGGAATCGTCAAGAACACTCAGCAGGGCGGCTTTAAAGAGGGTATCCATGTTCTCAAAAGCTTCCTGTTGTGTAAGATTAAGATCGCCCTCAGGCTTACCCTTAGTTGCGTCGTAGCAGTACATGATCTGAAACCAATATACTGCTCTTGTGCGCCACCTTTTATATTGCACCCCCTTAAAAGTAGGCGGCTTCAAAAGGGCAGCAAAACCACTCAGAGTAAATTGCCTATAATCAGGTTTTTCGATTGGATTGTTGAATATATGACCAATATACTATGAGATTTAATCCGAATCAGCAGTAAATAGATCATGATGACAATTGCAAACATCAAAGTAATGATGCGGACTAAACCAAGAGGACAGAATCACATACTATACAGTGGGAGCAGAACCACTATGGTTCATGTTGTCACTCATGTCGTTGATGAAGAGGTTACCGAGGTCGGGGAAGAAGGTTGTCGTTGAGGAAGTCGTCACTGGCAGCAGTCACGAGTGTGCTCCCCAAAAACTTGATCGCCCCTCTCCCGTACAGGATCACGAAAGGCGGGGTTCGGTGGACTGTTGTCCCTTCTCGCGGTGCACACCGGAAGGAGTGCTGGAGAAGAATTGTGTGGCGGCGCTAAGATCTGGAATGGTGCGAAACCATATGATATATACAGGGACGGCTAGGGTAGAGCATGCCAGGTCAGTCGTGCGAGTAAGAGCAAGTATAATAGTAGGCCTTTGGCCCCCAAACCCCACATCCAAGTCAATAATAGCCCCACCAAGGTTTGTCTCAAAGACGGAGTAATTAAGGCGTCCGTTAGTCCCTTTAGTATTAATACTATATCATTAATAATGGCCCACCATTTGTCTCACAAAGTATGTTGGGGCTCCTGCTACAACCAGCTACAAGTTTACAATACGTTTCTCTTCTCTCTCCTTCAACTAAGCACAAATACTATATTTAAATCCTTATAGCCTGCTTATGTCATCTAATTTTAGTAACTTGCTCTCCACTGTTTAGTGTGAAATGTCGAGCGTGCAGCGGGCGGTGCCCTCGGTCGGTGTGCCACTTCAACGGCGGAAGCAGTGAGAGGTCGCGTCGCGCTGACTTGCCATCAATGTGGAGCGGCAGGCTCAGCTAGCGCCAGGCGAGAAGTGCGCGCGGGAGGGGGAGTTTGTTGGGCCAAGAATGTGAGAAGCAAACTTGTGATCGATTCGGACGGGGAAATATCATGTGCTCCCATACTCTGCATATGTCACTAGTCTATGTTAGTACTCCCTCCTTTCCGGTTTATAGAGATGTTTAGAGTAACGTAGTAATATGTTACAGTATAAGTTACTCCCCACTATGACCAGCCTTGGCCTCTGTCAGTGCTCCACCATGTATAGCTGCTAAGCCTACCATTTAGGCATAAAATATGATGTGGCAAGTTAATTAAGAAGAGAGAGACTAGTTTGCTGACCGCAGGAAGAAACGGTGGAAAGACAATTTTGAGTCTATAGCTAATTAAATGAAGCAAGCTTAGCAACAATAAACAAAGCACCTATGTATTGAAGAATTGAGTTACTAAGCCATTTAATGCACTTAGCACCTCATCTAAGCACATCTAAGGCCTCTTCCAATGCATGGGTTCTTAGATGAGGCGCTAAGTGCATTTAAAATCTTAGCAAGTAGTCTTCAAAACGCATAGGTGCTTAGCTTTGGTGGCTAAGCTTCTCTCATGGAATTGTTTAATAATTGAACTCCCTCATGTATTGGTTGGTAGTCTTTTTACATAGATTCGCGTTCTTAGCACCGTTTCTTCCTGCAGTCACCATAATGGTCTCTCTCCTCTTTAATTGCTTTGCCACATCACTTTTTTTTACCTATATGGCGTCCTTAGCACCAGTACACCTTGGAGCATTGGGAAGGGCACTTAGCACATAGCACCCCCTTGACCGTGGACCTTGACGGTGTACGTCACCTTGTGTCTCATAATTTTCCTCGTCATCATCTCAGTCCTAGAAGATCTCACCCACATCATCATTAGGCATGCAACCACCTTGATAGACAACGTGCGCAGAAGGAGTAGAGGCGACTGGGGACGCACCACGTCGTGGGCACTCCGTACGTGCTCTTGTGCGTGCAGCGTGCGTGTTTTTCCATCGGTGGTAGCTCTAAGGCCGAGGATGCGGTCGTCTTCGTCTCCGACTAGTCGTTGAGCAACGACGGCAAAGAGGTGCTGCAAGAGATGCGTAGGCGCCATTGTGTGCAAGATTCGCCGTAGCACAACGAACCGGACGTCGCCGCAGATGGCGCACGCCTCCATGCAGCCAAGTGTGTGCGCATGCATGTGTTATTCACGTGCATTCTGCGGCCGAGTGTGTGTGCATGCACGTGTTGTGTACTCCTACGTGCGTTGTGTGCTCCATGTTGTGCGCGTATGTGCATGAGTTGGATCGGATGGAGTTAGTGCGTTGGCGTGTGTACATGCGTGGCTGCATGCGTCCTGTACATGTGTGGCTTGTTGCGTGGTTATCAATATAAACTATAAAACATCTTCAACTTAGCATCCTGATGTATCGTTTCTAGTGGTTAGCAAAGAGTTCATGTTCTTTTATTTGTTTATAGGTGGGCAGGCGTCAAAAAAAACAGGGGGAAACGCGCAAGTTTCCTTACAGACGCTCCACCGCGAGGTTCCTTTGCCTTCTCGGTCGTCGGGAATCTTTGTTCATCCTTTTCCCAACACGCGAGACATCTAGCATCAAGGTGCATGTGTCATGCAAGAAAATGGAGATAATAAGGTTAGCAGTGCGTAAGTGAGTCGTGCACTTCGATGGCACCTACTACGCATTATTTTTTTCTCCTCGATGGCACATGAATAGTGCACGTACTCAACAACGGAGCATAGGATGGTAGCCATGACATGGTCAGCCCTTTTTTGGAGTACTAAATAACTTTGATGTGTCCCGTCAACTCGCAGAACGACGAGAAGCTTGATTACGCCTTCTCCCTCGCGAACACGTGCGCGGTGGCTCGCAGCACGAGGAGAAACTTTTGCTTACAAGTGGTGGACGTGCAACAGTTCATTTGGTGTCAGATTGCCAGAAGTACTAGTGAGTCGCCTGAGTACTGTAGAACCATCGACTTCCGAAAGAGGCGAAGAGCCAAGCGCAAGGTCACCTACTAACCTTAGGCTAGGCGTAGTGGGAGTAACATAAGTAGGGGTACCTCCTTTTTTTTATTCTAGAAACAACCACACGTGAATATCGAGGTGCTGGTTACGTAGAAAAAATTTCCTGGAGTCCGTGCTTAGCCCTCCTCTATCTCTCTTCTCAGCCAGCCAGCGGACGCGTGGAGCCCATCGTCTGTGTGCTCATATGCGGTCCCACATGTCAGTTAAAATGCAAGAGGACCCACTGAACCTGCACAACTTTCACCTCGACGTGCTGGTGATGAAAAACAAATCCAATAAAGATCTTCGGTGGCCTCTTTTGGAGTTACTCAAGAGTAGTAAGATTCTATTTACAGTTTAAACCAAGATGCACATCACGTGGCTTCAACTACCACTCTATTTTCTTGCATGACACGACCTGGATGCTGGATGTCCCACGTGACGGCAAAAGGAGGAAGAACCCGAACAAATCCTCGGTTGTTCTCTCGGATTAGACTAGTTGTGCTAACTTAAAATTTTATTGTGTAGAATGGATGCAAGTTTTGTTATTGGGAAGAAGAGCACGGCCACCGCATCCGAGAAATGGCCCGGACACGACCCCATTGCCCTACCCAAACAGACAAAATCCGGGAAAAATGGAGGTCTGTTTGGGGTCGTGCGTTGGAGTTGGCCTTACAAGTGGGACCGCAGTTGAGGAAACCGACTATCGGCAAACCCCCACCTCGCTAGGTGCGCGATGGCTGAGTTATTAGAGAAACGACGAGGTTGAAGAGATTGTTGTAGCACGGACTCCAAGAAATATGGTGTCTGATGGAAGTCGTGCTGGTGGCGTGTGCCGCACTCCTGTACGTGAATGCTTGTTCTGGCCCATGCCACCCTACTACTCCTACTACGTATATAGTAGTAGTATCGAGGATTCGAGGTGCTGGTTATGTACAGCAAACACATTAACATATGACTACAGTAAAAATACCCGCCCGATGCGCGAAGCATGTGAAGCTAGTACAAATAGTGTACTACTATTGTTGATTGGCCTCATCCGATAACCTGTTGCAATGCACGTAGAATTATGTATTTGGAAAATATATTTTTTGCCTCGTCGCAGCACTCACTCAGAGAAGCGACTCGAAAGCCATTCATAAATTTAGTAAGTTTATCACAGCATATCATTTTATTACATACAACAGGTCATCAACCCACATCGACAACGAGGATACATTATAAATACTAAAGTTTTCATCACACAACAAATAAAAAGCAATGAAATGAACTTCAACTCAACCAATCCTCGGCGTTGGAAACGCCTGCTTTGAACCACAAGTGATTCTCTGGGAAGGGCCATCTATTGTTAATATCGAGACCAACACATGACTGATCATCTAGGCTGAAGCGGCCTACTATATCAGTACCAGGGTAGGGAACCACCGAAATGTCCGAGGTATAGATAAAACTTGCTTCTCATAAATGGTAGTAACGTTGTGTCAATAGCAGTTGGATCGCCTTTCACCATCATTGAATAGTTTTGTCCAAGGAAGAGCGAGTTTTCTCCAAGACTATCAATTCTATACCAGGGAGAAGGTGTTGGCGCTAGCACACTAGTATCCATCCCGAATACCATGCAACGGGTGTTGGAATAGGTCCGGAGAGTGCGACCATGGGAGACAACACCTGCTTCCTTAGTAGTACGTAACATCAGTAGTGGGCTATATACAGACAAGAAGGGGTGATCCATCGGAATAAGTTGCCAGGCGCCACTGAGTATATGGGCCCTGCTCATCCTCATGCTCGTGATCATCACCATCGTTCTCTCCCCCTTGGTTATAAAATTTTTCAAGTATAGGTGGTGGAATGTTCACAAGACCTTGGAAACACAAGGAGAAGGTTAATTAGTAAAGGGAAACTTGCTAACCCGCATGCATATGGATGAAACAATTATAATTATGGTGGAAGACAAACGTATCGAAACTACGAGGATCCCATGCAAAAACAGTGCCATGAGTGGTGGAAGCAAACACAAGACCCTCGTATTGAATTGCATCACAGTACACATCCGTGTACAGAAACTGATTTTTGAGCAATATCCATCCAGTCGAACCACGAAGGACGGCAACAAGCTTGTCGAAGATAGAAACAACTACATAGTTCCTGTAATTCCAAGAGCGGTTGGGAACTAGACAAATTGCTATCTTCCATAGAAGACAGTCACCATGATCGTATTTGAACGTGCGTAGAATACCGGTGTGCTCAACCTCTGGGTAGTCCGCTGAGATTTTTGGAAGTGGAACCCGGTGACGAGTGCACACATTCACAAGTTCCCAGTCGTAGTTGTACCCAATATAAACAACCCAGTCTGCATTTGTGCCTGCCAAGCCTTGCCCTCAAGCGATGGAATCTTAACATCATACGTATCATTATCAAGTGGCATCAAATTGCACAAGGTGAGGCCTCCGTCGTCCCCGTGGCAGTCATCAGGGTCACGGCGAAGAAGATAGGGGAGATCAAACCGCTCCTGGACCCTTGGGTTCCTTGTAGTGATGTTATTAGTTGAGTCGTGAATGGTCTTGAATGAACCTGCCATGCTAGCCGAAGTGATGACGTTGCACCGATCAATGAGTTCCTCCACCACGTCATCTTTCAGATCGGGGCAAGAATAACGGGGTCGTTTCTGGCCTGTTCCCTCCATGGATAAGAAGATCAAACAATGGCAGAAGGAATGGTGAAGGCAAATGGAGGAGGGAGGAAGAGTGTGCGACAACAGTTCCAAATCGAGAGGGAAAGGTGAAGAGTCGGTGGATGGTTGCCAGTTTACCACGGTACATGAAGAGGCGCCCCGGCCTACACGTCCGTTCAGAAATACTAGTAGAAAAGGACTCGTTGTTGTCTCACTGACATGTTGGAATGGGACCACATGTCAATGAAACATGGTGTGTAATTTCTCGTGCAAAATGCAATCTGGCCATGTTCTCATACTATAGAATGTTCCAACTAGTACTTACTATGGGAATGGTGAAGTGTTGGTTGATTCGCCCGAGCAACTTGTTACTGTGGGAATATGGGAGTACCAGCGGATTCAAGGAACAGAGAAATGATGGTTGCTTCGTCCGAGCAACTTACTGTGGCAAAGGTGGGGCTCTGTGATATGACTGCTCACTAGTCATTACTACTGCGGCGCAACGAACGGGGTGATCTTCCCTGCAGTTGTGTTGTGCACTCAATATTGCTGCATGGCAGGTGGAGCCGGATGAAGGATGTCCAACATGTCGGTGAAACGAAGTTGAATTGTTTCTGGCATTGCTATCAATCCTTCAGGATTTGTTATATGTATTCATAATTTTAATGAAATTGTACAGTCATGCTATGAAGGTTTCAACTTTGGTTCCGCAGGAAAAAAAGGTTTCAGCTTAGGATTCATGCGTCTTGCCTCAAGATTATCTCGTTACAACATTCCATCAAATACAAATGAAACTACCATGGCTACCATGGCTAATGCATCTCAATGGTTCGCAGATCAGTGCCAATATTCACATCACAACTGAAGACAAAGTTGTGAGAAGGTGTACAAATAAAGAAAAATATATAATTGATCGATGATGTTTGTAGGAATGACTCCATTTCCTTGGCACAGTGTTCATTGCTTGACAGCTGCTAGTTTCACCCAGGTCTATAGCCAAAAAAGAGGTGTATGGAGGACACCACAATCCGATCATTTTGTGCAGCTCCACTAAAATCGAGCGGACCATCCCTGTTTGTAAAGATATCTAGTCAGTGTGATTACAATAATAGTGGAACTAGATGATGAAACATAACACACACAAATAGAAGCCGACCAGCTCTACGATCTCTCTTTAGGACTAACTTCTTGTTGGAGAAGATTAGGCACGGAGTTGGATGAGGAGGATAGCAAAACCAATCTCCCTTTCTACAGTCCCACGAAAATGTAAAAACGTTGCCCGTGTGACATTTTGGCGGAACTGCACAAAACACTCTTAAGAAAAAAGTGATTTGTGCAATTCACCAAAAGGTCGCAATAGCAACGAGGTGAAAATGGATAGCCCTATTTGCAAAAGGAGGTAGAAAGGAAACAATTACTGCCCAATAACACGAGTTGAAGACACATACGCTGACAAAAAAGAAGCATATTCCATGTAATAAGGAAAGATAGCACATGGTGGTTTATCAAAAATGGTTTGAGGATGAGATTGCAAGATGGAAAGTAAGTTGATCGAGATGCGATTTAAGCAAACAACTAAAGAAGATCCAGATGCAGCAACATGGGAAGATGGGCAGTGGAGCAAGGCCAGAGGAAGCTGTACCTGAGGGTCGTCGGGATGTTACTAGGAGGGCGTCAGCGGCCGGGATCTGCCCATACTACGGCAGCAAGCAAGTGGCAAAGGCCCTACCACACCGGAGCTTGGTCAGAGAGAACGGCGGGTACCACAGATCGGGACATGTTGCCCCAACGTCGTCGAACAGAGAGACGATGCACATCCCCTTTCCGCCGGCGGATGGGATGCGGCCGGATCACTAACCAACGCTAAGAGAGAGAGGCCATTGCCAACTTGTGTGAGATGGTGTGACGAGAGACAAACCCATTTTTCCATTTTCCCCACGGCAATCGTTTTATATTCTGTATGTGCCATTGAGGAATACATAACATTATTTAATACTAACGCGTCAAGTCGAACTTTGTTCCGTCTAGGCGTGGTACCTGATCCTCCTTCGAGTAAACAACCGCTACACGCGTCAAATTATCACGTGGGCTGCCTTTTCGTACAGAAACAAACTCCATTGTGTACCCGCACGGGTGTGGTCGGGAATGAGACGTGAGTACGTGCGTCCTGTGTGCACCTCTTCTTTAGGTGCAGGTACGTACGTGGGTGGGTGTGAGAGAGATGGTTGGTGCGAAACAGAGGCAATGTGTTGATGATATCTCAAACAGAAAAACATAACATATGCAATGTGTGTGAAACGGAGTCATGGACATGAGATATCGATAGAATTGAAAACAAGGATGAAGTGTGTGGCTGCGCGATCGATAAAGAGTGCCATCGAATTTGTGTTTGCCCATGTCAAAGATACAGGGCGGCTGGCCTACTGGAATTTGAGAGGGCAGAGGTGCAATTTTTCTCCATGGCATTGATACCTACCTACAACGTTCGACTATCGGTGTGTGTGTGTGGTAGGGGGGGAGGGGGCAGAGACCGATCGACTAGTATATGTGTGGGAAAGGAGAGAGACCTAGCTATGTATTGAGGGAGATTGATCGGCATCCATGGATATGTGTAGCAGAGGAATAAGGTTGGGAGAAAGACAAAGGTAGAGCGTCGGAGGGTTGGTGGTGGAGTGGCGTCTCACAAAATAGTGGGAGAGGCCTGCTAGACAAACAGAGGGTACGAGTGCAATATCAAGAAGAGAAGGCGGGGGATGTCTATCTGTCTATGCACGTGTGTGTGAGAGACGGGTCGGGGGGTAGGCAAGGATGATGAGGATACGATATGGTTGTGGTAAGCATACGTAACTACATAGGAAGATCAACCGTCGTGTGTCCGAGAAAGGGAGAGACATAACTAGCGAGGTAAGTGTATCGGTGCATGGGGAAAACAAATTATAGTCGACCTGGCTATATGTAGGGAGATCGGTACGTATACACGCCTGCATGTGTTAGAAGAAAATAAGGTCCGGAGAGACAGACAGGGGGAGAGGCGTGCGCGTAGGAGGTGGTGCGAGAGGCCTACCATGTCGAGGGGGGAGGAGTGTGCGAGTATGAGATCAATGAAAAGAGGGGCGGGAGTGTGCACCTGTGTGGAACAGTATTGGACATAGGGGGGCTTCTTCTTCTTCTTCTTCTTCTTCTTCTTATTATTATTATTCTTCTTCTTCTTCTTCTTCTTCTTCTTCTTCTTCTTCTTCTTCTTCTTCTTCTTCTTCTTCTTCTTCTTCTTCTTCTTCTTCTTCTTCTTCTTCTTCTTCTTCTTCTTCTTCTTCTTCTTCTTCTTCTTCTTCTTCTTATTATTATTATTATTATTATTATTATTATTATTATTATTATTATTATTATTATTATTATTATTATTATTATTATTATCACTATTATTATTATTATTATTATGTGCCGGAAAGAAGGAGCCGAGGGCCTACATGCACCGCGTGTGGACGACCTAAAGAGAAATAACGAATGTGCGCAATGGAGGGGACACTAAGGGTGGGTGAGAGGGGGGCGGGCGTGTGCATGCACGGTAGAAAGTTAGCGCTAGCTAGATACAAATAGAAGAGGATCGGTGAAGGTGTAAAAGACGAACAAAGATCATAATTCATTATAAAAAAGTGGATAAGGATACTTGAAGAAGATATCATAATGTAGAACATTGATTATAATTTGGGCTAATGTGTGGCTTTTGCAGCTCAGGTCTAAATACTTGTCATAATGTAGGGGGCGGGGCACTATACTTTGTGTGATAAACATGGTGTACGTATGGAACATGGTTTAGATTATGAATATATAGTTAGTACATCAAATGTACTATTATTTGGAATCAACATCAAGTGTATTCAAAAAATAGAATTCGAGTTCATGTAGTACACATAGTTCATATCTATGTCTATGGTAATCATGTGGTGTGTTATTAAGGTAATACACGAATGATGGTTGAAGTTGGCAACAATCATGATTGTAGATTCTTATTGAAATAGAGAAACGAATTCAAATTCAGTTCAAATTGCAGCGGTAGTATAGACATTTGGAATGCACTAAAATGTTGGTATGAGTAGGTTACATGCATTATACAGCAAGCGAAAAAAATTAATTGGACATAACATGGATTCATACTCCCTCCTTCCATCTATATAGGGCGTAATGCATTTTTTAAGACCGCCTTTGACTGTTGACAAGATTAATAGTGCATGACATGCACAATGTGAAAATTATATCATTGAAAGCTCCTTTCACACACGAATTTAACGGTGTGCTTTGTGTAAGTTGCATGTCATATATTATTGCTCTAATATTTGGTCAAAGTTAGCATCGAAAAACGCATTAGGCCCTATTTAGATGGAAGGAGGGAGTAGCTTTGAATAGCATTTGTATAGTAAAACGGGGCAAGACTCTCTCTTTGTGTGGTGTGAATAGTTTTATTTTTTTGTTTTCTTTTTTGTTGAGGGAAGTGCAAATTGATTTGGTACGTACAAGTACAATATTACACGTTAGGCTTGTCCCTAAAATTCAACCCGCGCCTTGTTGTATCCCGAAAATTCAGATATCGTGCTCCCAAAACTGGCGCCTTCACAACCCACGCCTTGCTATCCTGAAATTACAACACGCGTGAAAACTCCCTCCATCTGCCAAATCCTGACACGCGAAATCCCCCTTCTAACCCTGAGCTGAAAGGGCCGCTAGTTCAAATCGGTGGGGGGTACTTTTGTAACACACCCTACATTTTGGACAAGCATGTCCCTACGTCATGGTTCACCCCCTCCCATCGCCTCCTTTTCGCCATTCGAAATCCCAGGCCGCCATAACCTCTCCGCTCCAGCCGCGAAACCCCACCCTCCTCCGTCCGCCACCTCACCGCTGCCCAGCTGGAGCCTCTTCCCCGACGATGTCGTCCACCGCAACAGCTCGACGTCCCTCGTCCACCTCCCCGGATGAGGATCCGTTGTCCTGCCAGTTCAGCCCCCCGTCCTCCAGCTCCAAGGAGCTGCTCCGACGATCACCTCGTCTATCGCAGCTGCTCCATCCCCATAGCGCCGCCTTAACCTGCTCCACTGGAACCGCAGCATCCTCACCGACTCCTCGGACGAAGCCGAGGCCTACTCGACGCCACCAAAGAAGTTTTACACTCATCGCATCGCACCTTCTCCTTAACTCGACGTCCCGGTGCCGACGGTGCTCCATCCCGCACCCCCATGGAGCGGCTACCTTGAAGTCGGCGCCGCGGTCGACATCTCCACGGCGGCTCTCCCCCAGTGCAAGGCCCGTTTGGCGGCGGCGTCCATACTAGCCGGATCTGCTGCTACTGCTCCGGCTCTTGCTTGCTCGCTCGCACTGCTGTTGCTGCTCCGGCTCTCACTCGATCGCTCGCTCGCCCGGCTGCTGCTGCTCTGGCTCTCGCTCGCTCGCTCGTGCTGCTCCTGCTGCTCTCCCCCTCGCTCGTGCTACTGCTCTGCTCCGATTTAGCTACACTTCAGTCAACTGAATTGACTTTTGTGTCAGTCGATTTTTAGGGGGTGGGGGGGGGGGGGTTCGCCGGAGTTAAGGAAGAACCACCCGCAGCAGGGACGAGGGCTTGCTGGAGAGGTACCCCACCATCTATCTTAGGTTTCATGGTGGGGCGGGGGGCCTAGATGGCTGGCCGGGGCGGCGGCAGACCAGCGGTGGGGAGTTGTTTCGGTGCGACGAGGCGGCGCTGGGGCCGGCTGTTCGGTCGGTGCTGGCTGGCGGCTCAGGGGGGTGCAGGTTGAAGATGAACTCCAGGCCCTCCCTAAACTACATGTCAAGTGCCTCTCTGCTACCATTGCGTTCAGTTTCGACTGTAACATTCAGATTCCACATTAAATTTTAGTTTCGACAATTAAATTCAGAGTCAACAGTTTTTACCTCATCTGTTGTAGTCGGGTGGTTTTTGGTGATGTAAATTTTACATCTATTTTACATCATCTATTGGAGATGCTATTAGAATACCACTTGAGATTGACGATGTCTGTCTTGTGCTGCTTCAGCCTTGATGTCTTATGGCTCACTGGAGCTGCTCCAATGATAGAACGATCCATCACAACAGAGCAGTGCCCTGGACGCCGTCTACAGATTCCTCAGATCTTCATCCACACCCCCAACAGCCACCTCTTCCTCAACTGCTTCAGCGACCAACCAATGATGCTGAGGTCGACACAGCTACGGCAAAGAGGTTGTACACTTGTTGCATCACTTATTACTATAAATTCATGTCAATCCATTAGGGCTATTTTGGTTCAAAGGAAAAAACATAGCAATAGGGAATTTTCCAATGGAACTCTACTATTCAATTATTCATGCATTTCGTTGAAAGGAATGAAGCAAAACATCCACCTGGACCTACTTTTGAAAATCCTATGCATGGAAACAAGACCAAGTGCATTAGTGACAGACTAAAATTCTAACTATACACGCTTTCTTATGGTTTCACTTTACTTTGGCCATGTTTCTTTGCATTCCTCTGCTCTTCCAATTCCTGTATACCAAACACCCAAGTTGACAGAAATCCTGTGTTTACAAATGCTCTGTTTACCATGTGCATTGCTGTCCTATTCCGGTGTTTTTCCTATCCCTGCGTTCTTAGAATCATGCAAGCCAAATGAGCCCTTACAGAATTACTTCAGTTACAGGTAGGTGTCGAAGGGAACTTTTTGTGGTTCGTCCTGATCCTGCCACGACGTCATCCACCTCACCTGAGCAGATCCATCGACAGAAGCATCCACCAAACCAGACATCACGACTCATGACCGTCTTTCGCCGCCTCAGATCTCCTTCCCTGCCGCCGGCACCCACCGCAATGGCATCACCATCATCGACTCAGCAGATGAACCTGAGGAGTACACGGGTCCACAAGAGAGGTCGCACTCTTTTGTTTCTGCTTATGTTATGCATTGCTTAAAATTACCTGCTACTTTATCGTCCTGTTCACCTCTTGGACTCCAAGTCAGGTCCAAATTAATGTTCAAACTTGAGTTCTAAATTAGTTGTGGGGAACATATCGAGGCAGCAATGAATAGTATGTCTGTCTAATATCTGGTTCACCTAGGGTATGGTTATGTTGTTCATCTTGGGTGGGAAACAAATAGTAAAGCAATCATCATCTGTCTTTTTATTAAATTAAAGCAATCATCAGCATGCTATCATTATTTTTGGATCCATCCACTGGTTGTTACCATCACTCTAAATTTCTGTATGCTCTCCTTAAATAATCTCACCATATTTTTTTGTATGCATGTCAGATATTGTACACAGTCACGCTGAACATGTAGAGAAAAAGAGAAGAGTTTTGCGCGGCAATACAATGTCATGCAGACATTGCTCCATGGTGGGTTCAATGGCAAACCCTCCCCACCCCTCACCAGATTGTAATCCAGAGGAAGATATCTGATCTAAGGCGGATTCAGACGCCGCTGACCACTCCTATTTAACCCCCAAGGTGTTTGCTCTACCTTGGCATGATGATGTTAGTCATATCATGCATATGTTTCCTTGCAGTGCCTACTTTTGACATCATATATGTCATCTGCTTAGCTTAGACATGTTCTGTAAGGCCACCGGTTTAGTTTCTATATCATATATGGGAATTATGAAGTCTCATGTCTTTTAGCCAGCCATAATATATGTGAAATGTGCAATGCCATCCTGTTTAACCAGGCATCATATATTTGAATGATATCTTGCCCATCCTTTTCTTCATTACATTTCCATTTGTCGACAATGTTTGTACATTAAACTACTCTTCCTGTGAATTAGCCATTTGAGTGGGAGATGGAAAAATCTGGAGTGAAAACAAGGCCTTTAGTGCAGACAGTGCTACCTGTCGACAATGTTTGTACATTAAACTACTCTTCCTATGAATCAGCCATTTAGTTTAGACATCATATACACAATATTCAACACCATGTTCTTAGTTCAGACATCATATTGAATGCCCTCTGTTTAGCATATAAATCACATATGTGAATTAAATGATGTGATCCTGATTACTTAGATAACATGTAGGTGAACTATGTCATGCGATTCTGTTTAGTTCACTACAAAAAAAATACACTTCCATGATGATACGTGTTTGTCACAGTAGGTCGCGATTTTTGTCATGCATGTACAACCATGACAAATTTATGACAGAATCAAGATAGTAATACCTGTGCTGTCGTAGAAGTGTTCCATGACATTACCTGTCGGTGTTCTGGGAACGGGGGTACCTAGACTTGCCTGCCTGCGGCCTGCGGTGTGGCTCAAGGGGTGGCCCAGTACGGCCCATCTTCATCAGCACCAGCTCAAGACCCTCACGGGGAAGGAGATTGCAGGCGGACGACAGGAAGCTTCCTCAGGCACGGCCTCGTCAGGCTGGCTCGCGAGGAGGCAGAGAGATCAAGGCGCGGTACCTCACGAGGTGCCCATGACGCAAGCCGTGACGATCAAGGGCGCCAGGCGGGCGCCAGCCCGCGCAGTGTCCTCATTTCCTCTTTTGTGCAAAGGAGGCAAGCGCAGGCGAGAGCACCAAGCAAAGGCAGCCGTTTTGGTGCAACAAGATCAAGACCGTCGCAACAGCAGGAAGGAGGTCATCGTGGAGCCCAAGCCGGCGTCACCACCAGAGCCTTTGACAGGGGAGGACCAACTTTAGTCAGGATAAGTGTACTAGATGTTCCCCTTCAAAATGGCCAATTGTTGGCGCCCTTCCCGCTCAATATTTGGGAAGAGGCACAGGGCCTCTGCCTATAAGTAGAGCTAGCCACCACAGTAGAGAGAGAGATCATCTTAGCTGGATCCTAGGGAGGGATCATCTTAGCTTGATCCCATCCGATCGAGAGCCTAGCCACAAGAACACCTCACCCTCGCGAGGCTGTTCTTCATTGTATTGTTCATCATCAGCCCAAGAGGCAATCCACCACACCACACACTGGAGTAGGGTCTTACACCACAATGGTGGCCCGAACCAGTATAAACCTTGTGTCCCTTGTGTTGCTCTTCGTGTAGTTCTAGATCCTTGCGAGGCGGCGAGGTGCAGGTAGGTAGAGGGTGAGATCTCCGCATGCACCCCAGAGTTAGAACCTAGAGGGTTTGCCTGAACCCGAAATCCTACATTTGGCGCGCCAGGTAGGGGTGCACCGGAATCCGTCTTCTGCCGCCCTGTTCTTCGCCGCCCGTCGCATCCATGTCAGACGCTCATCGGGCCCGCGCCGAGCGCCGACCCGCTCTCGCCACCCGCGTCGCCCAGACGGCCCCCGTAGGCGGCCGCCCCCGCCATTCCCCGTCGCCTGCCGTCAACGCCGCCACCGGCCCGACGGGGAACGAGCAGCAAGCATCGTCCTAGCATCCGTCCGTGAGGTGAGACGGCCGTACCGCTACCCCTTCACTCGCTCCAGCTGGTTCTTCGTCTCGCGCACTCCGCGTGCCCATGGAGGCTCAAGTCGCGTTCATCGTGGCAAACGAGCTCCTGCGCTACCACCCTGTCGACGACGTCTACGAAGAGTGGCTCGACCGCGTCGCCGAGCTCGTCCGCGCCGGAGGGGGCTCCCCCGCGCCGTCCTTCTCGTTGCACCGTGCCCCGCCTTGCGCTGGCGATGAAGCTCCAGGGGCGCCTCAGCCGCCTCTCCCTCAAGAAGGCACCCTGGCACCAAGGCGTGTGGCCCCTGGGCGGAACCTACTCCGTCCGGTACCAGCGCAGCAAGAGCAGAGCTGTCAAGAGGTCCCTCGCCCCCAAGAAGCTTCTCGAGTGCTCCCTGCACCGGCCCGTCCCGACCGCACTCCTGCTCCAGTATGCCAAGACCCCGCGTTGCTCCCAGCGGCTTCGCATGGGGACCCGCAAGACCAGGCCCTTCGTCACCAAAGGCCTCCCGTGGCAACAGCAGGCTGCCGCTTCTTCACCACCGAGCTGTGCAGCGTCGCGTGGCCCGGCAAGTTCAAGATAGACCTGCCTCCTCGCTACGACGGCACGACCGACCGTGCGGAGTTCCTCCAGCTCTATGAGCTGGGCATCGAAGCCGCCAATGGGGACGAGAAGGTCATGGCGAACAGGTTTCCCATGGCACTCAAGGACGGGGCCCGCACCTGGCTCCTGAACCTGGCTCCTAGCACGATTTCCTCCTGGGACGAGATGCGCACCCGCTTCATCGCCAACTTCCAAGGCACTCGCGACCGGCCTCCTGCTGTGAGCGACATGCGCCGCATCAAGCAGCAGCCAGGAGAGACCCTGCAGAAGTACATCCAGCGCTTCAACAACGCACGCCTCAAGATTCCCAAGGTGACCGAGGAGGCCATCATCTCAGCCTTCTCCGACGGTGTGCGTGACGTCAAGATGAAGGAGGAGCTAGCGATGCATGAAGATCTGTGCACATCCTTGAGCTGTTCAACTTGGCGACCAAGCGCGCCAGGCTGAGGAAGGACGCCTTTCCTCCTCGAGCTGCCAGCCAGACCCGTAAGAGAAGAAGCCCAAGGTCAAGGACGTGAAGCGCAAGGGGTTGCCGTGCTCATGGCAGAACCAGATACCAAGCGAGGCGAGATCAGCCCGAGTCTTCCAAGGGCAGCCGCATCTGTGTGTACCATGACCTCCACACCCACAACACCAACGAATGTCAAGAACTCCGAGCCGTGCGAGAGGCGAATCGGTCGACGCCTGACCAAGAACGATCGAGGCTACGACCGAGGAGGAGGAAGAAACGCAGGACGCAGGGAAGACCGTGGCCCTCGCCAAGGGTGACCGCTAGCAGGATCAGCCTCGCGAGGGAGGTTGGCGGGATCAGCCTCGCGAGGATCGCCTGCAAGGGAACGTAGGCCTCCCTCCTCTTCCACCACAGCCAAGGAGAAATGAGGACCACCATCAGGACGAGGGGGCTGGGGGCTTCCAGGAGCCGCGCGCAATCGCTTGCATCTAGGGCGGAGCTCAAGCCCCAGCCTCTCAGCGCATCTTCAAGCAGTTCGCCCGCGAATTGAATGTAGTCCTCCCCAAGCTCGAAGCCACGCGCCCTCTCAGGTGGTCAGCGTGCGCCGTCACATTCAGCTCGGCGGATCAGCTCAAGTGCGCGGCCACAGCCGGAGTCCTCCCGATGCTTTGTTCTCCAATCATCAGCAACATGCAAGTCACCAGGACCCTCAGCGATGGCGGGGCAGGGCTCAATGTCCTGTCCGTAGAGACATTCAACAATCTCCAAGTGCCTTACAATCAGCTTCCGCCAACCAAGCCTTTCTCTGGAGTCACCGATGGCTCCACAGTTCCGATTGGGCAGGTCTGCCTCCCTGTCACCTTCGAGGCGCGCGACAACTACCGCACTGAGCTCATCGACTTCGACGTTGCTCACATTCGCCTGCCATACAATGCCATCCTCAGGTACCCAGCTCTGGCCAAGTTCATGGCCGTGACTCATCACGGCTACAACGTCCTCAAGATGCCGGGGAGCGTTGGAGTCATCACGGTGCCTTGTGAAGAGAGAGATGCGGTGTGCTCCCTGGAGCGTGCTTTTCAAGCCGCGTCACTTGAAGACCCAGACCGCAGGAGCGGGAGGCTCCCCGAGGCTGCTCCCAATAAGAAGAAGACATCGCCTGGCCCGACCCCTCGGGAGGCAGGCCCCTCAGGGTCCGCGCCTGTTCAGGGGCACCTCCTTCTGTCACATAGGAAGGCGCGCCCGGCGCCCTCCTCGAGCAAGGCTCGGAGGCTCTCTCCTGGAGGGCCACCGACCTTGCTAAGGTCACGAGGGAGGCGCTTGGGCACCACTTGGAGGCGTGTTTCAAAGCACGTTTCCCTCAGGAAGGAGCAAGGAAAGGAGGGCCAAACCCTCAGCAGTTCGTCAGCCAGATCATTCAGGAGCTCCAGGAGTCAAGAGTCATGAGTGGCAGCCGTCGCTTACCCGCCGTAGCTCCCCATCCAGGCGATGATGGTGGGCTGCGCGTCTGCATCGACATACCAGGGCTCAACCGAGCCGCCTCTGAGGAGCGCCTCTGGCCCTCATGCGTGGGGCGCTGTGAAGGCCACCCCACAGCTACTATCGCATGCCCTACAGCGTGCCGAACGCGGCTGCCATGCGTCAGCGCCTCATGGGGAGCATCCTGGAGGCTCAAGAGGCCAGGCGTTTTGCAGTCCTGGCGGAGATGGAGATGGTCCACGAGGAGCCACCAGCGCCTCCGGAGCCTCCCGAGGCTCCTGGGCCTGGGGGCTCGTGAAGATCGGCTTTCGCAGCCCACGACGTCTGCTACTTCAGCATCCCTTCGTCTTCAACGTTACCAGGTGACATCCTTCAAGTTTCATTTTCAGCTGGGAGCGCCCCCGAGGGCTGCATCATTCCCAGGCCGCGTGGGTCCGTCCCTGTGGCGTGTATCCCTTTTACTTCATGTTCCTAGCTTACCTTATCGGGGGCGCCCCTCGGGTTGCATCATCCCCAAGCCACTCGGTCCAGACCCAGCGGCATGTAACCCTCTTGCATTTATTCGGGTCGTGCGTTTGACCCATCATGATTGTTATTTGATGCCTATCCATGGCACCCCTTCTTCCTTCATGTCGGCCGCTTGCACGTTAAAGGGGGGGGGTACCTGAGCATCGTGACTCATGGGCTCCTACTGGCTCTCCAGCCCTCACCCTCTGGCCTTGTCCACGGCATCGCGACCGGCATACCAGCGATGGTCGAGACCCGCCGAGGCCGGGACCCAGCACGTGGGCGTCGGCATCTAACCAAATTTGCAGGAACACATCACAAGTTAAGGCCCAGTGCCAGGCGCAACCCTCCTTGAGGTAGGGCCCCGTGAGTCCCGCGCTGGATCACGGGTGCCTAGATACACCTCGTCAGGCCCTACCATGCCAGCCACGTGTCAGGGCGGGGCTGTACATGCCCCGGGGGCTCCTCACGGAGGGGAGCCCCCTCCCACGCACCAGTGGAAGCACCATGCTCAGCGCTGGCTGACAACACTGCCGAGGAGCGGCTATGCCCGTACACATACGGAAGCGCTATGCTCCGCGTTTGTGATAAACAACTAAGGGTGGCCCCCGCCGCATCAACCTCAGGGAGCCCAGAGCTCAATGTCCGGCCTCATCGCAACGCCTCCCCTCGGGAGTGCCGCACGAGGGGGCTGGGCACGGGGGCTACGCCTAGGTCACGCCCAGACGCACGCCACCCAGCCAGGCCCCTCAGGCCTGGTTCGTTGCACGTCCCTCCCCGAGCGGAGCCAAGGTACGAAGGCCGTTTGAACGTCAAGGGGGGCTCCTGAGCATCGCGACTCAGGAGCCTAACTGGTAACGTAGCCCCTCACCCCTTAGTTCCGAAAGGCTAACGGCGGTTGAGGTATGCGCGGGGCCGAACTCTGCAGACGTAGAATGTAAGTTCACCCATACATCTCGCCTCCCTACTTGTTGTTCGTGCGCCAAGGGAGACTCCTGAGCATCGCGACTCAGGAGCCTAACTTGTCACGTAGCCCCTCACTCCTTGGTCCCGTCCTGGTTTTGGGTCGGGGCTAACGGCGGCTGAGGTATGCGCGGGGCCGGGCTCTGCCAGCGTAGAACATAAGCAAGTAGGAAGGAAAAGCGCAAATCTCAAGGAATTCAAAAGCAAATATTATAGTCCATAATTGTTTTCACAACGCAAAACGCAAGTTTAAACGCCTACCCGAGGCATGATGCATGTTTGCAGGAGCTGAAAGCAGAACATGAGCCACAAAGGAGTCACTTGTTGACGGCGAAGCTGGGTGGGTTCGCCTCGTGAAGCCTCAGGACCGGCAGTACCTCGCTTCGGCTTGGTGCTGAAGGCCGGGAACTTCGCCAGCAGAGCCTCCGCTCGACCCTTCACGGCCTCAGCAGTGGCAGCGGCAAGCTCGCCGCTCACGGGCTCCAGCAGGCTGTCGAGGTCGACGTCGGGATCGCGAAGGTAGACGTGGGTAAGGACGCGCGTCAGCGCTGCAGAAGACAGGACACGTGCCTCGGCCTCAGCTGTGGGGCCAAGGCCAAGGGTGACATCTTCAAGGGCGCGGATCAGGAAGGGAAGCAGCTTGGCAGGGTCGTCCTTGGCGCCGGCCAGCAGGCTGTCCCAGCCGCTGTCGTAAAGCGACCTCAGCAAGGTGCGAGCCTTCGCCTCCATCTCCGTGAAGGCCACGTGGTCCTCGGCGAGGACCAGCGCCTTGCCGTCCAGCTCGACCCTCTTCGTCTCCAACTCCTGCTCCAGCGCACCCAAGCCGTCGCGACGCCGGTTAAGCTTGGCATCCCGGTCCTTGACGGCCGCCTCGCAAGCCTTCATGTATTCCTCCTTCTCTTGGCGAACGCGGGCCTCCTTGGCAAGCTGGTCATGCAGGCCCTGCAGCTCGCTCTCCAGCGCCTTGCAGCTTCTTCGGACATCGGCTACCTCCCCCAAGGCGGCGTCGCGAGCGGCCTTTGCCCCAAGGATGGCCTGTTTCTCCTCATCGCAAGCCGTCGCGGCCTGAACCAGCGCTGCTCGAATCGAAGCATCAGAGCGAACCCAGCCGGAGGCCAGCTCCAGGCGTCCGGCCACCAAGCGAGGGTCGGCGCCCAGAAGATCTTGCCGCAGCCGGTCCAGTTCAGCAGCAGCATGATCCAGGACAGTGAGGGAGTCGGAGAGACAGCAGTTGGTGGAGTAGGAGGAGAGGACGGCAGCGTAACCACAGCATCCTGAGGCGGGACCTTCTGCGCCCCGACAGCTGGAGCGGTGGCATCAGGCAAGGATACCTCGGGAGTCGTTGGGCCATGGGGGCTGAGCTCGCCCCAGCTTGCTCCGCCAAGCCTCGCGAGGATGACCGGGCAGGAGAAGCCCATGTCTTGCCGTCACCTTCTTTCGCATGTGGAGGCACTGCCCCGGACGATGCCTCAGGAGCTTCCTTCAGCTTCTTCGCCGCAGGCGCCAGCCTAGCCAAGGAATACAGATATCAAGCCTCAGCGACAAAGCAAGAAATAAAGCAAGAATCAAGCACTTACTGGTCATCGCTCCCGGGCTCGAGCAATCTCCGGCCGAACTTGAAGCCCGAGAGCCGGCTACAGGAATCATCCTCAAGAGGCTCGGGAGCAAGAGGCACGTCTGCAGGTCGCCTCGGAGCCGGGGAAGACCCGCGGGGACCAGCCCCGTCCTGTCCTTCTTCGGGATCGGGGGCAGGCTCTCGCCGCCCCGCTCATCGCCATCCTCGTCGTCACTCGGCAAGAGGCGGAAGCGCGGGACCTACGCCGGGGGAGTGGCGCTCTCAACTCCCCGTCGGTCGCCTCGGAGTCAGGCCTCTCTCCCCGCTCCTCTTCTCCCTCCTCTCCGCTGGAGTCGCCGGAGGACACGTTCACCGTCGTCAGGGCCGCCGGGCCCTCGGGTACCTCCGCGGGCACAGGCCCGTCCCCATTGAAAACGGGCATGGAATCCACCACCTGCTCCAATCATCTCGAAGGAACAAGGGTACAGGAGCGCCCTCCAGCATCGCCATGTCTCCCCCGACCAAAGATTGGAGGACCGTGGCTAGATCTTCGTCGGCCAAGACTACGGAGCTCGGGCGAGGCCTCCACAGCGGAAGCGAGTACTGACAAAGCGGGGCCACCCGGTGCTTCAGGAACTCCCTCAGGAGCGACGCCCCGGTCAGCTTCGCCGTCGCCATGTTGCCCGGCCACAGGTCCGCGTTCATCTTCTCCAGCACTGGCTTCGCGCGGGGATCCATGAGTTCCCCGCGAGACCAATCGTCGGTAGTCGTGGGCTGCTCCGTGGCCAGAATCAGCCGAGGATGGATGCGCCCAGCGTCTACCATAACCCACTTGCTCCGGAAGCCCTCAATCCTCTTCCCGGGCTTCGAGATGGCGTTGGAGCTGCCATACGGGACAAAGCTCGCGCACACGGAGATGGGCCCGCGAGAGGTCCGGAGTTAGAAGTAGTGGCGTAGCAGGGCCACTGAGGGCTGCACCCCAACATGAGCCTCACAATAGTAGGTGAAGATCGCCAGAAGAAGAACATAGTTGGGGTGGAGGTGCAGAGCTTGCAGTTTGTAATGGCGGAGGACAGAAAAGAAGAACTCAGAAAAGGGAGGCACCAGACCGGTAGCAATGGCGCTCACGAAGAGCGGATAGAAGGTGCTTCCTTGGCCCTCGGGAAGGGCGGAGCCGGCCCTGAGCACCGCTGCCCCGTCGTTGCCTTGCGCCGCCGTCATCCGGCGCGCTCGGGCAAAACCCTTCTCCGACACGTTCGGCGAGTCCAAGGCGGGCGAGTAGCAAGCTCTGGTCGGGGTCTGGCGAGGTGCCATGTCTTGCTGGGGTACGCGGGCGAAGTAGATTTGGAGATTTTGGAAGCAGGAAGGAAAGGCGAAAGAAAGGGGATCGGGCAATGACCAGAGAAGGCAAAGGAGGCAAAGCCTAGACGGGTGCCGCTCTTTTGTCGATTCGCGCAGTTGCTAAGACGCTCAAGACAAATCAACCGCCACGCGGCGCCCAAGGCCGCAAGTTGTTAGGGCCCGCTGCGCTTCGCACTTGCCCCTTCGCTTCTCTTCTAAGCCAAGTCCAGGCGCGCCTCGGGCCTGGGGGCTACTATCGGCGTTCTAGGAACGGGGGTACCCAGACTTGCCTGCCTGCGGCGTGGCTCAAGTGGTGGCCCAGTACGGCCCATCTTCATCAGCACGAGCTCAAGACCCTCGCGAGGGGCCAAGCCTCGTGGGGAGGACGACAGGAAGCTTCCTCAGGAATGGCCTCGTCAGGCTGGCTCGCGAGGAGGCGGAGAGATCAAGGCGGGGTACCTCACGAGGTGCCCATGACACAAGCCATGACGACCAAGGGCGCCAGGCGGGCGCCAGCCCGTGCAGTGTCCTCATTTCCTCTTTGGTGCAAAGGAGGCAAGCGCAGGCGAGAGCATCAAGCAAAGGCAGCCGTTTCGGTGCAACAAGACCAAGACCGTCGCAACAGCAGGAAGGAGGTCATCGTGGAGCCCAAGCCGGCGTCACCACCAGAGCCTTTGACACGCGAGGACCAACGTTAGTCAGGATAAGTGTACTAGATGTTCCCCTTCAAAATGGCCAATTCTTGGCGTCCTTCCCGCTCAATATTTGGGAAGAGGCCCAGGGCCTCTGCCTATAAGTAGAGCTAGCCACCACAGTAGAGAGAGAGATCATCTTAGCTGGATCCTAGGAGGGATCATCTTAGCTTGATCCCATCCGATCGAGAGCCTAGCCACAAGAACACCTCACCCTCGTGAGGCTGTTCTTCCTTGTATTGTTCATCATCAACACAAGAGGCAATCCACCACACCACACACTGGAGTAGGGTGTTACACCACAATGGTGGCCCGAACCAGTATAAACCTTGTGTCCCTTGTGTTGCTCTTCATGTAGTTCTAGATCCTTGCGAGGCGACGAGGTGCAGGTAGGTAGAGGGTGAGATATCCGCGTGCACCCCAGAGTTCGAACCTAGAGGGTTTGCCGGAACCCAAAATCCGACATTACCAAAATTATCATCACGGAAGTGTCCACTTCCATGACGATAAATCGCGCATCACATAAGTGCTTTCGTCAAGGGTGACCGACACGTGGCATCCACCGTAACGGAATGCCGTTAAGCTATCGGGTCGGGTTTTGGATCCGATAACCTATTAACAGCCCCGACCAATGGGGATTTTCCACGTGTAAAATCATCATTGGCTGGAGGAAACACATGTCGGCTCATCATTGGGACAGATGTCATCCACTCATATGACAGAAGGCGCCTATGATACGTCGACACGTGGCATGGCCCAACAGAGGCCCATTACTGTGAAAAGGCCGGCCAGTTTGACTTGGTCAAAAGATGGCGGGCCGGCCCATGTAAAGCTTGTTAACGGCCTGTTCGCATATAGCCCATTTACAGCTCGCTAACCCAAGGCCCGTTATGCCCTATCCGAATTAGGCACAGTAGCGTCATCTGGGCCATCCAATATGATTCCAAGACGTTTTCACTTCTGGCCCATGTATGGCCCATGACGTCTTTCGGCCCATATGAGGCCCTATGTAACTCTTGGCCTATTAACGGCCCGTGGTGAAACTGGCCTGTAATGAAAAGTGTATCACTTTACACCCATTAACGGCCCGTGGTGAAATTGGCCCGTAATGAACAGTGTATCACTTTATACCCATTAACGGCCCGTTATTCCGTTGGGCCGTTCCAGCCCATGTTATCTTTCAGCCTTCTCAGAGCCCATTTATTCTTGGGCTCATTTCCAGCAATCATTTACTTACGGCCCGTTACTGTCATTTTCTGCTTGTGGGCCAAATTCAGCCAACGGTTACAGTCGGCTCGTTTGTGATCCGTTAATACATTGGGCCGTTTTCATAGCGTCATCAAATACGGCCTATTAACGATGGCCCATATGGTCGGCCCATGAACGGACGATTCCAACTCTATCCCGTTTACGGCCATAATGCGGCCTGTTATTGGCCCATGTTTGGCCAATCGATCATCTGCCCGTATAAGGCCCATTGATGATCTGGCTCGTAGAAGGCCCATTGTTTCACGGCCCGTAGAAGGCCCATTGTTTCTACTACCGTAGAAGGCCTACTGTTTCTATGGCCCGTAGAAGGCCCATCGTTTCTACGGCCCGTAGGAGGCCCAAAGGTCACTACAAGAATATTAGCCCATGGTTATTGTGGCCTAGTTTTAAAAAATAGGTTATTGCAGCCACTAGCAAACCACGGAAAAAGAACTGCACTGACTACAAGCAAACAAATAAACAAGACAACAAGGAAATACATAAGCAAGCAACTTATGCTAGGCTATCACGGCTATTACACATATTACATCCACTGGGATCGAAGTTCACCACCAGTGCAAATATAGGGAACAAAGCAGCATATAAACGCCGCAGCAAAACAAGTCCAGAACTAAAACCACTTCAGAAGTGTTCAAGAAACAATATCCTGGGTACCCATAATGCTGGCAAGATGCTTAGCAAGCTTATTAACTTTCTCTTGTTTGGCGGTTAAATCCTCCAGCGCTTGCTGTTGCACAAGAAAGTACGCATCTGAATTCTGCAGGGACTTCCTCAGTCCTTCGGCTTCTTGCCGCAGCACGGCTGACTGATGCCTTTCAGCTTGTAGCTGAGGCTGAAGAAGCCGAAGTGATTCAGGCAGCGAGTTCGAAGAGCTTGTGCCAGCGGTACTGGCCAGTAACTCGAACACTACATCAACGCAGGACTGTGGGGTTTCTCACTGTTTACAAGATCGTTTTTATCACCTTTCTTGGAGACCAACAGGGTTGTCTCACTATCTTGAACCTTATCTGCATTACTTTCTCTACCATTGCATAGTGGGGTGCTCTTCTCCAATATTCTTTTTGCATACTACAAGAGAAACAAGCAGACACATCACAGGTTTAGCTTGTAGTATACGAAACTCATTTTGGTAAACCGGTTCAGTAGTAAGGTGGACAGTATAACAGCATGAAACAAACATATATCTATGTACTATGATCACTGTATTGTCCATATCATTCTAGTTTATGTTCCCTAATCAAGATAGAGACACAGTTCAACTCATATATTTTTAAGACACAACAGCATAGATAGAACATAAGTGTGAGAAACTACACAGCATTGGCAGCACTTGTAATGTGCATCACATGAGAACATAACTATTTATAGAACTTAAACTGAAATCAACATAGAGCAAGAAGTTAGAACAGCAATCCAGTTAAAGAAACAGGTCTAAAACATACCTGTTGCGCCATTGGAGTTTCAATTGGATCCTTCAAATTCGAAAGTAGTTGGTATGAGTAAATATAGTGATGCAACAGCAAAGGAGTATGGACCATAGCTACGGAATCTGACCTGAGAACAGTTGCTCTTTTGCTTTAAACGTGGAGTTTGGGTTAGCTGTGGTGGTCTTCGTGCTTTGGGCACTGCAGTAGCTTTACAAACTGCTCGTGTGGGGGTACTATGTGGTGGACATGGTGTTTTGTCAACTATAAGTGGGTTACTACCCGTTGTGGTTGCGGTTAGATGGGTTTTAGCTGGTTCTCTGCCCAACGGTGTAAGTGTGCAATCTGGAAGAGTCTCGATTATGTGTGGTGGGGCTAGTTTGTGGGCCAGTACAACCATGGTTCTATCTGCATCGACGGGTAGCACTGTCTTTTGTGAAGAACGTGTTGTGCTCCCTTAGATACTGCCATCACCCCCTCCAATTCAAATGACTGATAAACAAGAAAAGAAATTGAACGTACATACATTGTATGATAGAAAGATGTGGTAATTCACATATATGTTGTCTAACCAAACAGGACAGCATGACACAATTTCACATATATGATGCCTAACTAAACAGGATAGCATGACACAGTTTCAGATATATGATGGATAACTTAACATGATATAATGGCATAATTCAACATATGATGAGTACCTAAACAGGATGACATGACAAAACTATATGATGTCTTTCTAAAATAGGTTGGGATGAAATAATTCACATACATGTTGTCTAAGTATACAGGATGGAATGATATGATTGACATAATTGATTCATATACTAAGCAGCTGGCACTCGCATGTATGATCTCTAAACTAAGCAGATATAATTCAATATTGTGCATATGATGTCTAAACTAAGCAATGCAAGACACCATATGCATCATATGAGAAATATAAACATTGCAACTTAGAGCATACACCTCAGGTGGGATATAGGATTGGTCATCTGTCTCTGAATCCTCCTCTGAGGAGCTCCCTGTAACCATCGAGATATATGCTTCAGCAGGTACCATTGCCTGCTCTAAAGAGCTTGTTTTCACTCCAGATGTTTCCATAACCGGCTCAAATGGCTGATACACATGAAGATTAGCTCAATATACACAGATTGTCGACAAATGGAATATGTAATGGAAAAAATATGGCATGAGATAATTCACATATATGAAGCCTGGCTCCATGCCGGTGCATAATTCACATATATAATAACTGGCTGAAAAACATGGCATTGCATAATTCACATATCTGATATAGAAAGCAAACATGAGGCATTCACACAAAGCATGTCTAATCTAAGCAGATGGCATGGCAATGCAAGACACCATATGCATGATATGAGCAATATAACCCAGCCAAGTTAGAGCATGCACCTCGGGAGGGGGGGGGGATACAACTGGTCATCTCTCTCTGAATCCTCCTCTGAGGAGCTATCTGTAACCAGCAAGAAATCTGCATCGACTGTGTAGCATCGATCGCTCGAAGACCTTGTTTTCACTCCAGATTTTCCCATGACCGACTCAAATGGCTGATTCACAGGAAGAGTAGATGAATGTATAAACATTGTTGACAAATGGAATACATTATGGAAAAAAATATGGCACGATACAATTCACATATAGATGACTGGCTAAACAGGATGGCATTGCATGATTCACGTATATGATGCCTGGCTAAAGAAGATGGCATTGCATAATTCCCATATACTCCCTCCGTTCCTAAATATTTGTCTTTTTAGAGATTTCAAATGGACTACCACATACGGATGTATATAGACATATTTTAGAGTGTAGATTCACTCTTTTTGTTCCGTATGTAGTCGCTTGTTGAAATCTCTAAAATGACAAATATTTAGGAATGGTGGGAGTATGATATAGAAACCAAACAGGTGGCATTCACACAAAGCAAATCTAAACTAAGCTTATGACATATAAGATGTATAATGTAAGCAATGCAAGGCGCCATATGCATGATATGACCAATATCAGCATGCCAGGTTAGAGCAAACACCTCAGGTGGTAAACAGGCGTGGTCGGCTCGTTCTGAATCTCCATCTAAACAGTTATCTTCCTCTGGAACACAATCTGGAAATACAGGAGGGGGGCACTTCGCCCACCATGGAGCGGCGTCTGCATGACATTATATTCAAGACATAACGGTCTTCTCTTTTTCTCTACATGTTCAGTACGATTGTGTACAATATCTGACATGCATAATAAAAAAATAGTTAGATTTTGTAAGGCCTAAGGGGTGCATGCAAAAATCAAGACTGATGGTAGCAAATGAGTGGATGGATCCAAAACTAATGATAGCAGGTAGATTATAGCTTTAGTTTAAAAAGATAACCAATGGATCATCTATTGTTTGTTGCCCACCCAACATGAACCACATAGAAGACCCAGATGAACCAGATAGTAGACATATACTATTCGTCGCTGGCTCGATATGAGATCCATGGGCAATTCAAAACTCAAGATTGAACGATAAAGTAGCAGGTAATAATAACCGATGTATAACATAAGCAAACACGAAAGACTGCGACCTCCCTTCCGGAACTGTGTAGTCCTCAGGTTCATCTGCTCGGTCGATGATGGTAATGCAGTTGGCGTGGTTGCTGGCAACGGGGAAGATGATCTGAGGTGGCGAAAGAAAGTCTGCAGGGGGGATCTCTGTTGCAGTGAACGCTTTTGTCGATGGTGCACCTCAGGTGGGGTGGATGACGGCACGACAGGAGCAAGACATAACACACAGAGTTTTCTTTGACGCCTATCTGAAAATGAAGTAAATCTGTAAGGGTTCCTTAGAATTGGAGGATTCTATAAACGCATGGGACAGGAAAAACACAGGAATAGGATAGGAATGCACGTGCAAAACAGAGCATTTGGAAACATAGGATTTCAGTCAACCTGGGTGTTTGGCTCACATGAATTAGAAGAACAGAGGAATGGAGAAACAAAGTGATGCGACGAGTGTACAAACTCTTTGGCATAGCCTTGTGGACCTCAGCATCATTGGGTTGGACGTGGAGGATGGTGATGATGCTGGTGTGAATGTCGGAGGCGGGGAAGAAGATCCGAGGCCTCTGGAAACCGCGCCAGGGTACTGCTCCACTGTGATGGACGGTTCCGTCGTTGGAGAACCTCCGCTAAGGTGTACGACGACGAGGCTGAAGCATGACAAGACATACAATGTTAATCTAAAGTGGGACCCTAATATCATCTGCAATAGATGATGTAAAATACATCACCAAAAGTGCTACATGTAAAACGCATCAGCCGCCCCACGGTCGCTCCGACAGATGTTGTAAGTACTGTTCACTCTGAACTTAACTGAAGAAAATGAACTTCACAGTCGAAACTGAATTTACTGTCGAAACTGATTGAACTAGTAATACAGCATTGCAATAGATGTTTAGGGCGTTCGAGCACTAGTAGCAGAGAAGCAGTGATCTAAACCAGCAGACGCTCGAGTAGGGAACACACTAGCAGAGAGCAAGTCGTGCAGTAGCACCGCGAGCGAGTGCTAAAGCAGCAACTCCTGTAGCTGCCGAAGGTCGTGCAGCAGCAGCAGCAGCGCAAGCGAGAGCAAGAGCAGAGCAGCAGCATGAACGAAAGCAGGAGCAGTGCAGCAGTGCGACCGACAGCAAGAATAGAGCCGCAGCGTGAGCGAGGGCCGGAGCTGCTGCAGCTAGTGCCGTTGTGGAAGTCGCCACCGAGGAAGCAACGACATGGGGGAGAGACGCCGTGGATGATGTGGCCGACGACGGCGCCGTCGATGGAGACCCGCCATGTCTGCTCGGTATCGAGCACCAGCAGCCCCGTGAGATCGAATAAAAGATAAAATGCAGCGGTGAGTGCAGAACCTCCTTGGTGGCGCCGAGTTGGCCTCAGCTTCATCGGAGGAATTGGTGAGGGTGTTGTGGTTCCGGTGGGGCAGGTCAAGACAGCGCTGTGGGGATTGAGCTGGCGCGATAGACGAGGCGAACATCGGGGCAGCTCCTTGGAGGTGGAGGACGGGGTGGCTGATCTGGCGGGACGACGAGATCGACAACGGATCCTCATCCAGTGCGATGGATGAGGGACGACGAGCTGTTGCGGTGGACGACGTAGTCGGGGAAGAGTCTCCGGCTGGGCGGCGGTCGGGAGGTCGACAGAGGAGCGTGGGGTTTCACAGGTTTTGGCGGCCTCGGTGTACGAATGGGGGGGCGAAGGGGAGGGAGCCAAGCTTAGGGACGCGCTTGTCGAAATGTAGGGGTGTTACCAGCGTACCCCACCGGTTTTGACACCGCGACGTGGAGCTTCATTTCCGGCTGAGGGGTAGAAGGGGGATTTCGCGTGTCTGGGCTGCGGGAGCGATTTCGGATGAGGAGGGAGTTCTCGCGCGCGTCCAAATTTCGGGATAACAAGACGCGGCGCGGGTTGAAGAAGCGGGAGTTTCAAAGCAGGTGAGACAAAAGGTACTCGAGCTTGAAAATTTCAGGATAACAAGGTGCGGATTCCTTGCTCGGCAGAACAAACTTAACGTGTAAAAAAAACAATTCATACAAGACACAAGAGAGTCATGTCCCCTTTTACTATATTGCTATAGATGCCACTGGAAAAAATACAAGAAAAATGTAAAAAAAATCGGGAGAACAAGATTACCCTACACAGTACCAAATCGATTCGCACTTCCCTCAACAACAACAAAAAACAAATCAATTCCCACCAAAGAAAGAGTAATGTCCCTTTTTATATGATTACATATGCCATGATCTCGAATTTCAATTTTTGAATCCACGTTATGTTGAATTCGAATATATCATTAGGTAACCTTGCGGTTTATAATTGAGGTAGTCGTACATTTTGATCTTCCATCATATATGAACATTTTACTCCACCATGTGAACATATATATTATCGCTCACCATATGGACTAAATTTGAATCAATTTTCCTTATTTTAATACGATTGTTGTCAAGTTATACAACAATATAAATATTATCTTGATAACAAAAACATGCATATAGCAGTAATCATATTTCACTATGAACTACATGTACCATACGCTCTCTAAATCAAATATTTGTATCCATTTTATGTTGAATTCAAATCATAGTACATTATTGGTCTAGGTAGCGAGATGTTCGGGATAATCTAAACCCTATTTTCATATGTATAATTTTTGGCTGAATTGGGATAAGTTTTGGTATAAGCTTCTTGCAAAACCGAAGATTCTCTCAACAAGCCTCGTGGTTCTGAGAGGGAACGTGTCACCTTTGTGTGTGAAACGATATACGCTGCCTCCCCCTTGATTTTATTTACAGAGGCAACATAGAACTATATGAGCGCCCTGTTAAATTTTGGAATTATTTCGGGTTCGTTCGGCCTTTTTATACATTAATTGAGTTTCTGGACTTTTAAAGTGCATAATCTAAATATGAACTACATGCACATGCTCCGGTGCACCGAAGTTGGTTGAAAAATCATATGTGTGTCCTTGGTTGAATTTCTAGGTCCCATGGAAGAAATGAGAATGAAATTCAAACATCTGGGCGTCGTGACTCGACTGAGAACATCGAGAAACTTAGATTTTAAATTCATGTAAATCCAAAACTCGTCTGGAAATCAAGAAACTTGGCATGGTGTCATGTCATGGCACTAACATGTTGTGGTAAAAAATTGGGCTGATTTGGAAGCTCGTGGTTCTAAGAGGGAACGTGCCACCTTTGAGTGTGAAATGATATACGCTGCCCCCCCCCCCACCCTTGAGTTTCTTAACAAAGGCAACATAGAACTACATGAGTGCCCTGTTAAATTTTGGAATTATTCCGGGTTCGTTTGTCGTTTTTTATACATTAATTGAGTTTCTGGTCATTTAATGTGCATAAGTCAAATTTGAACTACAAGCACATGCTCTCGTGCACCAAAGTTGGTTGAAAAATCACATTTGTGTCCTCGGGTGAATTTCTAGGTCCCATGCAAGAAATGAGAATAAAATTCAAACATTTGGGCATCATGGATCGGCCGAGAACATTGAGAAACTTGGTTTTTAAATTCTTGTAAATCCAGAACACGTCTGAAAATCATGAAACTTGGGATGGGTGTCATGTCATGGTACTACAATGCTGTGGTAAAAGAATTGGCCGAATAGGAACAGATTTTGGTATAAGCTTCTTGCAAACCGAAGCTTCTCTCAAGAAGGCTCGTGGTTCTGAGAGGGAACGTGCCACCTTTGAGTGCGAAACGATATACGTTGTCCCCTTTGAGTTTATGTACAAAGGCAACATAGAACTACATGAGTGCCCTGTTAAATTTTGGAAATCATTCCAGCTTCGTTTGGCCTTTTTAACACATTAATTGAGTTTTTGGTCATTTAGTGTGCATAATTCAAATTTGAACTACAAGCACATGCTCCCGTGCACCAAAGTTGGTTGAAAAATCACATTTGTGTCCTCGAGTGAATTTCTAGGTCCCATGCAAAAAATGAGAATAAAATTCAAACATCTGGGCATCGTGGCTCGGTCAAGAACATTGAGAAACTTGGTTTGAAAATAATGATACTTGGCATGGTGTCATGTCATGGTAGTACCATGCGGTGGTAAAAAAATTGGCCGAATAGGAACAAATTTGGGTATAAGCTTCTTCCAAATCGGAGCTTCTCTCAAGAAGGCTCGTGGTTCTGAGAGGGAACGTTTCACCTTTGTGTGCATAATTCAAATTGGAAATACAAGAACATGTTCCAGTGCACCAAAGTTGGTTGAAAAATCACATGTGTGTCCTCGGGTAAATTTCTAGATTCCATGCAAGAAATGGGAATGAAATTCAAAATTCTGGACGTCGTGGCTGGGCTGGAAACATTGAGAAACTTAGTTTTTTAATTCCTGTAAATCCAAAACACGCATGAAAATAAAGAAACTTGGCTTTGTGCCATGTCCAATTTGCGAAGGCGCACACATTAACAATCAACAAAGTCATTTTGGAAAAAGTGACACTACTAGGAAAAGGGCTATAGATAGGATTGATACTAATGGCGCACCGAGGAACCAGTGCGCCACTACTATATACTAATGGCGCACCAGTCGGTGATGCGCCATTAGTGTGGAAGACACTAATGGCGCACCAGAGACATGGTGCGCTACTAGTATTAAATGTTTTTTTTCATACATACTAATGGCGCATCAGGTCGAAGTGCGCCATTACTAGTTCTAACTAGTAATGGCGCAAGATGCAGATCGTGTGCCATTACTGTATTTTTTATTCTTTTTTTTTTGCAAAACTACTAATGGCGCACTTTGGCCAGGTGCGCCATTACTAGTTTAGACTAGTAATGGCGCACTATGACCAGTGTGCCATTATTATATATATATATATATATATATATATATATATATATATATATATATATATATATATATATATATATATATATATATATATATATATATATATATATATATATTTTTACTTTGCAACACTAATAATGGCGCACAACCTGCAGGTGCGCCATTAGTAACCAGGGTTACTAATGGCGCATTTGCTGCTGATGCGCCATTAGTAACCTGGGACCCCAACAAGATATTTTGGACAGCCCCACACCTACCCTCTCACTTTCCCCACTTCATTCCCTCCACCTCCTTTTCCAAGCTTTCGGTTGCCTCCTCCTCCTCACCTCATTTCCACCATAGATTCATCAAAATTAAGTGGTGAAATTACCTTTTTTTGATAGGTAAGTAAGGGGAAAGCTATCTTCATGATGTAGATCTACTTTTTTTCTCCCTAGCTCGCTCCAACAACGTGCACATGCACTTTTTGTGGCCTAGCTAGATCTATGTGTGTTTGTGGTGTTGCTTGTGTTTGTGGTGTTGCATATATGTTTGTGTATGCAGGTACCGGTATTTGAAATGTGATAGTTGCCAATATTTTGCTGGAATGTTGATTCATTTCCGTTTCGGCGAGAATTTTGGCACTATGCATTCATTTTGGTCCTATTTTTAGGGAAGGTCATGCCAAATTTTTTCTTGGTTCTAAAATATCGTTTTGCTCAACCCATGACGACCATGGTCCGCACGATGACCGAAGGCATCGTGAATAGGTTTTGAGCTCCTTGAAGGCCGAGATGCTTCAAAAGAACGAGGCGGAGATAAGATGTCCGTGTCGAAGATGCAAGCTGAAGAGCCTTATTGTGGACCCGGATTCCGGGCAGGTGCGGAACCACCTGCTCTTGCGTGGTTTCATGGATGGCTATCGGTGGCAAGGTGATGAAGATGACTATGAAGTCGTCCATGGGGGCCGGGCAAGAAATGAGGAAGGGCAACAAGACAAGTACCACCACGGCGAGGGCGGGCGAGAAGATGAAGAATCTCCAGGACATGATCACGGCGGTGATGCTGTACACAGTCATCATGTAGAAGATGTCGTACATGATGATGCGGAAGATCAAGACGAAGGGCATGATCAAGAAGATGAAGATGCCGGAGCAGACAAAGATGGAGGCTGGGTACAGGACCCTCATATTCAAGAGCTGCTTCTCAAGCAGACGGATAACGCAACAGCTGCCGCCCGAGAGAAAGCCAAGCTCGATCAACTGGAGATAGACGCGGTTACTCCATTGTATGAAGGATGCAGGCCCGAGGATACCCGCCTGAAAGTAACGCTCATGGCTCTGGAGATGAAGGTAAAACACAAAATGACCGACGCATGCTTCGACGAGAACATGTCATTCTGGCACGAACGTCTTTCCAAGGGGAACAAGTGCCCGACCAGTTTCGAGGAGGCGAAGAAAATCGTGTGTCCTCTGGATTTACCGCACGTGAAATACCATGTGTGCATGAACAATTGCATCATTTATCGAGACGAGCACGCGGAGTCTACCATATGTCCGGTGTGCAGCGTCACTTTATACAAGAAGAGGAAGAAAGCTCCTCGAAAATCGATGTGGTACTTTCCGATCACTCCTCGTCTGCAGCAGTATTTCGTGGACCCTAAGGTAGCAAGCTCCTGCGTTGGCACGCGGATAGGGAGGAGAAGAAGCGGGAAGATGACGGAAATGATCCGGAGATAAATAAAAAAGACAAGATGCTGAGTCACCCTAAGGATGCGAGCCAGTGGAAAGCGTTGAACTTCGAATACCCAGAATTTGGGAAGGATCCAAGGAACATCGTGCTGGGTGTGAGCACTGATGGAGTCAATCCGTTTGGCAGCCAGAGAAGCACACATAGCACCTGGCCTGTGTTTGTGTGGATGTACAACCTTCCCCCCTGGTTGTGCATGAAGAGGAAGTACATTCACATGAGTATGTTAATTGAAGGGCCAAAACAACCAGGGAACGACATCAATCTGTATCTGGGGCTGCTGAAGGAGGAGCTAGACACGCTGTGGAAAACACCAGCCAATACGTGGGACGCCGCAGAGAAAGAATATTTCCCTATGAGAGCCGCACTGCTCACGACGGTGGACGACTATCTCGGTTACGGATATCTCGCGGGGCAGGTAGTCCACGGATTTTCTGTATGCGTAAGGTGCATGGATAACACAATCTATCGCCAGCTAGATAGAGATGCCGGGTCTTCGAAAACCGTGTTCATGGGACATCGAAGGTGGCTTCACGACGATGACCCATGGAGGAAACGCAAGGATCTATTCGATGGTGAAACCGAACCCCGAAAACGCCGATGTACGAGGAGCGGCGAGGAAATAGACGAGCTGTTGAAAAATTGGAAAGACTGCCCACTGCCGGGAAAGAAGCAAAAGGCGCCAGAGCCGGGAAAGAAGAGAAAGGCGCCAGAGCCACTGCTGAAGGTATGGAAAACGAGGTCTGTTTTCTGGGACTTGTCGTACTGGAAGATCCACCGTGTGCCTCACAGCCTTGATGTCATGGATATCACGAAGAACGTGTGCGAGAGTCTGCTTGGTACCCTGCTCAACATGCCAGAGATGACCAAAGATGGGTCGAAAGCAAGGGCAGACTTGAAATCAATGGGCATCAGGCAGGAGCTTCACGCTAATGATGATGATGATGATGATGATGATGATGATGTTGAGGCGAAGCAGGACACAGAAAGTCGTCGCAAAGGAAAAAAGGCCAAGAAGACCGGAAATGACTACCCTCCCGCGTGCTTCACTCTAAGTCAGGAGGAGATCGAGCAGTTTTTCACCTGCCTCCTAGGAGTAAAACTTCCTTACGGTTACGCGGGGAAGATAAGCATATACCTAGACCCAGTGAAGCGAAGTTCAGCGGGATGAAGTCTCACGACCATCACGTCTCGATGACGCAGATACTTCCGGTTGCAATCCGTGGGATCATGGACGCGCACGTCCGTGAAACGCTATTTGGCCTATGCAACTTTTTCGACGTCATCTCGGAAGTCGATTGGCGTGAGGCAACTCAGAAGGCTACAGGAAGAGATCGTGGTGATACTATGCGAGCTTGAGATGTACTTCCCGCCCGCATTCTTTGACGTTATGGTGCATCTGCTGGTCCATATCGTGGAGGATATCATCCAACTCGGGTCGACGTTCTTGCACAGCGTGATGCCGTTTGAAAGGATGAATGGTGTCATTAAAGGATACGTTCGCAACATGTCACGTCCAGAGGGAAGTATAGCCAGCGGCTTTCTGACCGAAGAGTGCATCTCCTACTGCATGAATTATCTAGGCATCGAGAACCCCGTTGGTCTGCCTGTCAACAGGCACCTCGGCAGGCTCGCTGGATAGGGTCACCGTGAGGGTCACCGCGAAATGCATGTCGACTTCGAGGGTCGACTCGCCGACTTTGAAAGAGCAAACCTAGTCGCGCTACAACACATAGACGTGGTCGATCCTTGGGTGGTAGAGCACAAAACCTTTATTGAGAAGACGTACAATGACCGAGGCCAACAGAGGACGGACGGAGATATAATCAAAGAGCACAACTCATGTTTCACGCGTTGGTTCAAGCAGAAGCTTCTGTCGTACCCTTTGCATGAGGATTCTTCCGCAGAAGAACAACTCATATTCGCCTTGTCACAGGGCGCCGAGCACAACCTGATGACCTATGAGGCGTATGATATCAACGGCTACACATTCTACACCGAGAACGAGGACATGAAGAGAGATGGTTATCAGAACTCCGGGGTAGCGATGGAATCCTACACCGGCAACGACAAGGACAGATACTACGGAAGGATCGAGGAGATCTAGGAGCTGAGCTACGCTGGAGAGAAGGTCCTGATGTTCCGTGTCAGATGGGCCAAGAGCGTCCTAAAAGAAGACCGGTATTTCACCACCATGGTTATACCCGAAGCCAAATCCAAGACCGCGGGCGCAAACATCACCGCGAAAAATGAGCCATGGGTAATGGCTTCCCAAGTGGACCAATGCTTCTTCATTACCGACCCGTCAAAGCCCAGTCGTGTTGTCGTGAGGAGAGGCAAAAGGAAGATCATCGGTATGGATGGTGTAGCCAATGAGCAAGACTTCGACAAGTACGGCGACCCAAAGATCGAACATGACGACAACGATGAAGTAGCAGCACACACAACAGGAAGAAGTAGGACCACCCTACCTAAAGGACGTCCGTTCCACAAAAGAACTCCATTTGCGAAAAAGAAGGGCAAGAAGATTGTGAACAGATAGCTAGCTAAGATCGATTGTATTTCAATCGTAGTCTTCATTTCTCGATTGTATTTCATGGGCACTTTTTGATATCATGAATATTATTAAATTTCATGGGCACTTTTTGAATTCATGAGGACACTTGATCTCGATCCCCCTCCATCTCGATCTCGATTCCCCCTCCATCCCAATCTCGATCCCCCTCCATCTCGATCCCACCCGCACCCTCCCCCGCTAGCTCCACCGCTGCCGACGACCCACCGCAACCCTCCCCCGCTCCACCGCCGCCGACGAGCACCAGGCCCCCCGCTCCACCGCCGCCGCCGATGATATTTTCAAGTAACAAATTTGAACATATTTTTTAAAAAATTATTACTATTTTTATAAAAAATATTACTGTTATGATTTATACAAGTTTGAACATATTTAAACAAATAAATATAAAAAACAGCATTTAAAATGCATAAAAAGAATATTGGGGAGCCTGGGAATCGAACCTAGGACCTCCTGGTGTGTGTGCTGCGTGCTGACCAGTCGGGCTAGTGGGTGGTTTCTGTTGTAGATAGGGTTAGGTTGTAGATAGGGCTAGTGGGCTAGATTAAAAAAAATCTAATGGCGCACCGAGGGGTGGTGCGCCATTAGAATAGTCGTACTTATGGCGCACGAGGGGGTGGTGCGCCATTAGAAAGCTTCCCCCACACTAAATCCACAATCTCTCTAATCTCACCCGCTGCCCCCCTCGCCGCCCCCCTCGCCTCCGTCGCCGTCCCCGAGCCGAGCGCCGCCTCCCTCACCGCCTCCCTCGCCGTCCCCGAGCCGAGTGCCCTCGACGTCCTCCCGCCCAAGCGCCCCCTCCCCCCGCGGCCCCGCCTGCGCCCTCGACGTGCTCGCTTTCCAACACCGCGCGGCCTGCCCAGGAGGACCGCCGCCGTCTTCCTCTTCGACTACGAGGACCCGGACGAGCTCGGACGCCCAGGAGGACCGCCACCGCTCGACGCCCTCGACCGCGCGGCCTGCCCAGGAGGACCGCCACGGCTCGACGCCAAATTCGCGCCGCCTCGACTAGCTCCGGCTGCCCCGAGTCGCCCTTGACCTCCCAAGGGAGCACCCGAGCCGCTTCCCCCTCTTCCCCCTCTTTATTTCCTTCTGATGTGTTCTAGGGTTGGGGGTTGGAGAAATTTGGACAAGGAAAGGGGGTTGGAGAATTAAGTAGTTAGGGTTTTCCAAATGTTCAAATCTCTAAGCTTGCATTTAGATGCATTTTAGAGGATACTAGTCTCAACTAAGCATCCGCCTAGAGATTCTTTCTTTAAGTAGCTAGGCTCAATTAGTGAATTTTCCAGTGAGTTTGGATTCATGCAACAATATGTAACATTAATTACTATTCTTTCTAGCCACTAATGATAGATGTAAGATGTAAGAAGTCCATAATTGATTAATGGATCTGTTAGTTTGATAGTTTTTTTTAGTGTTGCACCTTTTCCTTCTACAACTTGCAGATGTGCACACAGTTTTTTGTGTTCAGTTTAGGAGTTGGTCCTTGGGAAGCATAAATAAAACATTATTGGCAAGTGTAGTCTTGTTACTCCTAGGTATCTACAAATGAGTAGATCAATATTTGTTACCAGGAGGGTTTAAAAATGAGTAGATGAACATTATTGGCAAGTTTGGCATGGAAACTACAGAGGTACTATGTAGTGTTGTATTACTTCTTCCGGGTTCAGGGTGTTTAAATGTGCATTAGTTCTTCTGATAATTAATGGTTAAAGTCCTTTGACAAGAATGTGAACAATAAGAGATGTGACCAATCCTAGAAGTAGAACCATGTATCTTTTCTCTCTACAATTCTCATGCAACAATATGGAACTAATTCTTTAAGTAGTTAATGAGAACACTTGGTCCATATTCATTTGCAGTGAACATACATTTTCACTGTTCTTATAATATGTGTTTGATGTCAGATTATGCTATGAGGATATTAGTCTAAGCCCAGTCTTGAATGCATTGTTTTATCCTACGGTGGTTAAACCGGTTCTGAAAATTATCTAGTTTTACCTGTACTTGTCCAGCTATCATAATCTATTCTTTGACCATGGCAGTAGCTGGCATTTTGTTATGATAATTTCAGTATATATCTTACTGTCCTTTGCTGATCTCGTTGTATTTTCAATTCACAGGCAACTCTCCGACGAAGTCTCCCCAAGGTAATATATGTCTCATGCTTTCTAAAGAGCACTAGTATATTGATTAAACTATCCACTTGCTATGCTTAGCTGCTCTGTTGTCTGAATCGTGACACTTTGCCTGTCATAATGCAACTAAGCATACTAGTCTCAACTAAGCATACTAGTTTTTTGTAGTGAGACAGTAAGATAGTGAGACAGTAAGAAGGAAACTTCCCAGATTATGTAGAAAGAAAATACTTGGTTTGACAGCAAGTACCATGACATGAATCAAAAACATATCTGATGGGAAAAATAAAATGGCAGAAACACAGGAGGTTCTGGTTTGTTGTATCTCCACCAGTTTGGGTTGGTGAATGTGGATGATTTTTTTATCCTGTGAACTCATTGTACTTCTACAAGAATTTGGTATCATCATGGTGTAATTTTGTTAACATTCTGGTTTTGTTAGATAGTGGCTACACTAATCTAGAGTGATACAATTTTCCTCCCATTTGGTATCATCATGTTCAGTGTATACAGTTATAACATCATGTGGGTTTTTAAGTCTGTTTACAGCTCTAGTACACTTCTCTTACACTTCTCGAGGACTTGTATTTGCTCTTTGTTGTGTTGTTGTTCCTATCTGTAATTGCTTGGTAGCACACTACCATGACTTAATGTTTACAATAGCTGTTTTCTTTGTGTCCAATAGTCAGCGTATATTTTTCTTGAGAGGTAACTGGTCAAATGTTAGGTGTATGTCTAAACTTGAATGTTGCAATGCTGTTTTCTTCGAGGCTCTTGTCAAAAACTTGAGCTCTTGTCTTGCAAAGATGATGATCATCTTGCTAGTTTGCTGGGTTTTGTCTCCGACCATTGTGTCGTGATGAATTTGCAGGTACCCCGAGAGGCCCTTGAGTTTGCCGGAATGTCGATTAACTTCCGTTCCGGCAAATTCGGGTACTCCATATGTCCTATTTTCAGCAAAGGTCATGCTAAAATTTTCCGTGAATTTTAGCATGACTTTGCTAAAAATAGGACATTTGGGGTACTTGCGACTAATGCATGGGCCAGGGTATCTTAGTACTTAGTTAAGTAGGATCAACTGCCCTGCCATTCTTGCTGCATTAAACCATAGGTGGCAATAGAGCCAAGTGATTAGGCCCAACTTAGAATTCTCCTTAGCATCGATAAACCCTAGATGATAAACCCAACATAGGTGGCAATAGAGCCAAGTGATTAGTGCCAAGTGATTAGGCCCAACCTAGGGTGCCTCGGCATCAATAAACCCTAAATGATGAAAACTTAACTTGGCTGCCCCGGATGCCTCGGTGTCGATGAGAACCTAAATGATGTATGCTTAGGCTTTTAGGGTGCCTCGGCATCGACAAACCCTAAATGATGAAAGCTTAGGCTTTTAGGGTGCCTCGGTGTCGACAAACCCTAAATTATGAGACCATAATCTTGTTCCTTGACAATAACCAACTTTTTGACCAAACTTTTTTCCTATTTAGAGCGAAACATGGCCCACAGCGATGAGGCTGGTGGTTGGCGGCAAGCAATTCTGGAGCTGTCCCGGAGATGGAGGAACAACCTCACGCTATGAGGACGCCATGAAGACACCGATCTTGATTACACAACCCCTAGTGGCGTCGGGGATGACACCACTGATGGTGCCGCCGAGGATGCCACCACTGATGATGGCGGCGCACACACAGATGGCAGCCAACCGAAGAAGCAAAGGAAGGACCGGTGCCCGAATGCGCTCCGCACCCTCAAGGAGGAATTCACTCAAGTGGACTCCGACGGGAATCCAACGTAGCCCAAACATATAGTCAAGGGGTACTCGGTTCAGCTCGGGTGCATTCTCCGGAGCACCGTCTCGATCAACACCGAGAACCTTAGGCATAAGGACCGAGGGAATTTGCGCAACCTCCTCTTCACGAAGCTGCCCGAACGATACAAGTTCCCCGCCGAATTTGAAAACACACGCCTCTCAGGGAATAAAGTGAACAGTTCCGCCCTCACGAATGTGAGCACGGCCCTGTCTACTTGGAGAAGCGTGGTGAAAAGAATGATTGATAAAGGTGATAGTTATGAGAAGATCAAGGCGAAATATCCTTTGATGAGCGAAGATGAGTACAAGGAGTTCAAGATCAAGTGCAAGAGCAAAGTGCAACCTCCGAATCAAGTCGATGGGGAAAGAAATGCGGAGTTGAACTTAGGGAACACAAACTCGGTCCCGGCGGTTATAGAGTGGCGGAGCCTATATGGGACAAGGAGGACGCGGAGCGTGCCGAGCAAGGCCTACCACCCCGCTTCGAGAAATACAGCGGTGACAAGCAGACCAGGAACTATGTCGGGGCCGGTACAAGGAGGACCCGATAACAAAGGAGCTTACCACGGATCCGAATACCGGGCGCTTGAGCTTGTTACGTAAGGAATACACTCCCGCGTAATTAGCTCCATATGGTTGCACTCTAATTAATCCCCAATATTTCTAAATGGTTCACGCTCCTTTCGCAGACACCGAAAGCGAGCGCGAGGTCGTCTCAGAGCTCCCCTTTCGACACCCCTTTAAATAGGGCGTTGAATGTAATGAAAAACAAGGATAAGCTCACTAAGCCGACGTCAGCTGGTCGTGTGGCCGGCAAAGGCTTGTCCACAAAATGGGGGTAATACTATACCGCTGGTGTGCGGAAGGAGAAAAGACCAGCTCGGAAAGCCGGATCGCGAGGTTGAAGAACTCAAGGCACAAGTGGCGCGGATTCGGAGCTTGTCCAAGAGCAAGTGGAACAACAACTGGGAGCGAAGCTCAGCGCCATGGTACCTACGTTGATTGACGGCGTGGATTGCGGGCGCCAACAGGGCCTCCCGGTTCCCGGCTTCACGGCCAGCAACTTCGCAGACAAAGACGCAGCGGCGCCATTGGTGTCTCCGCGGCGGCGCCATTGGTGTCTCCGGCGGAGGCGGTATTCGTTTCTCGGCGCCGCACGAGCATTGGAGCTTAATGCACCGGGTGTCGCCGGCCGACACCTCGCCAAAGAAGCGCCCCTCCGTCGATTACCGCCCGCCGTTGGTGGTGCCTCGACATTAGCCGAGCTCGGCGGCATCACGGTAACTAAGCCTCTCGGCCGATGACTTCATCTCCTTGCCTTTGTTGGGCATCCACGGCGCCCAGTACATGTTTTCGCAGGCACCGCCGATGTTCCTTGCACTCTTACGCGCCGTGGGCGCCGAGTTGGTCGATGTCGCCAAGGGCGAATCATTCAACCGGCAACCCCATGTTCCACGGTAATCCGATGCCACCCACGGTGTATAGGTTTGAAGTGGTTGGTGCTGCCGAGCTGCGACGAGCTGTTACCTCCGATTCGACCCGCTGGGGCCGACGAAGAAGATGAGATGACCCTCAGCGCCTGCGTAAACTGGCCCCTGCTTTGGCCGAAGAGCCAGATTCGTTTGGGGGCCGGGGACACCACCCACGCACAAGACCGCCCGATCGTGCGGCGCCAAGCCATGGCAAGAACGCCGAACGCTACCGGACCTGCCGGACATCCCTATGGCACAGGATCCGGACAGCCCTATGGCACGAGATCCGGACGGCGGCGACAACGGCGATGGTACATTTACCAAAGTTGATAAGTACTTTGCCGAACATGGGTGCGCCGACGAGTTCTGCGGGCCTCTTTCTCAAGAACCCAACCAAGGCGACCGCGATCTAGCTGGTGCGGTGGAGAAATCAATTACAGCAGGCGTCGTGCGGCGTTAAGTTCTCAGGACACGCCTCCAGCTCCCGCCTTCACCGAGCCTCAGATAGCTAAGGTGCGAAATATTATCAGCCCCAACACGCTCAAGAAGGCGGTATGTGAGCAGAAATCGGTCCCATTACAGGAGATCAAGAAGAAGGGACGGAAGCGAAAGACTAACAAAGGCGCCGGTGCGAGCCAGCCGGCACCGAGTTCGATCCGTGCTCGGGGCGGGCCACCTTCACCTAAGGATATCTCGAGGAGGTGCATGTGGCGGGTAGGGCGATGCTACCGCCAAATATGCTGAATTCTGCAACCGGTGCTATGCGGAGTCTCGCACGACGGTGTTCTTTCTTTGGAGAAGCGGCGTCTCAGAGAGAAGGATGTGGCATACCCGGTTTTCGTGGCCAAGGTGCCAGAGGGCAAGGGCTTTGTGGATGGCGACATCGGGAGTACGATCGTCCTGCGGTTTGATGACATCTTTGCTATGTTTAACCTTCATCCGCTGCACTACACCTTCGTTCGGCTGTTTTCGCTGAGTATGGAGATGCGGATCATTAGAGACAAGACCCCGGACATCGTGATAGTCGACCCCTTCTACATGCGTGCCAAGCACTTGAGCAGCGCTGGGGACCACCAAGTTGCGAGTTCACACCTCGAAGGCGTCATTCTGGCAAACCCAGATAAGGATAACTTCCTTGTGGCTTACTTTCCCGAGTAAGTCATCCCTTAACCGCCCCGTAACATATGATTTCTTAGATTTCGATCGTTCTTTTTTTCTAACATTCCGTGTTCTGTGCAGTGACACACATTGCACACTCATCCTCTTAAGCCCGAAATATTCCATGGCCACGTATTTCGACCCGAACCGTAACTCCAAGATAGACTACACAAATGTCAAGAAAGTTCTTGATGATGTTCTCCCCGGCTACGCCAAATCTGGAGGCACCTTCACGGGGCAGTTCGTGAAACGGCAAGCACATCTTCTCACACAATCTGAAGTTCTGCTGCGTCAAGCAGCCGCCTGGCGGTCGAAGGATGCCTACTCGCCCTCCATCACATGCGAGGCGATCGTAAGGACCATCATCACCTTCGCTACCAGATAGTCTCAAAGATTGGGCCGCGAGGTTGTCGGCAACCCAGGACGCGGACCTCAGACAAGAATTCATTCGCATCCAGTCGGAGTTTGCGGACATCATCCATCAAAATGTCCTTCATACCTCGGGGCAGTTCTTCCGCAGATATCAACCGTCCAACAGTTAGATAGATGAAACACTACAAATGCAGGGTGACAACAACCACGATTTCATGACCATCACGACAGACGATGGCTTCATCCACGCTCCTGTCCGATGAGTCGAGTCGAAAGTAGTGATGTGTAGTTCTGAAACATTTATTGGCTCATGTTGAAATTAAACTTTAATGAATTCGTATGCCTCTTTGATTTGGACAGTCGTTCAACTTAGATGTAATCGATGCTATTTATTAGTAGGACCATGAATCGTGCTATTAATGTCTTGCTTTTCTCTTCTGATCCTTTTGTTGCATACTTACATATTGCTTATGTATTGTCATTGTTTGGCTTGTACATAGAGATGCCGTCGTATGTCGGTGTACAAGGGTAAGGTTCTGAGTCTCTGACGACTAGGAGGAGTGTCGGAGACAGGTTCACCGTTCAGCGGTAACAGTTACAAAGGTACACCACTAGGGCGGAGGCGAATCTAGATCGCCCGCTATCTAGCGGAGAGAGGAGGGGCGTTGGAGGAACCGGATGAAGACCAGTTTGATCGCGATGATGCTCATCGTGATGACCACGGCTCTCTTCTATGTGATGGTAGTTTAGATGATCGATATCAACTTGTAATGTGAAGACAAACTTGATACTCGCGGTCTTGAGACTTGTAATGTTTTATCTTTGTTCGGTCTTTTGAATTCGGAGACTAATATGATGAATTGTATTCGGAGACTAATCTTCTATTGTATTCGATGAATCTGATGTTGCTGTGTGTTGCTGTCTATATTCTGTCCAACAATATATTTTGTAACCTGTGCAAAAATCAGAAAAGTAAAAAAAACAAATATTCATACTAATGGCGCATCACCACCAGGTGCACCATTAGTATGCCAAAGGATACTAATGGCGCATCAACATAGCATGCGCCATTAGTATGACAAAGCACATGCTTAGGTATGGCCCCCCGGGAGGCACACTAATGGCGCATTGTGTTACATACTAATGGCGCACTGCTTCGTGCGCCATTAGTATACCAGATACTAATGGCGCACCACTGGTAATGCTACTAATGGCGTGCTACTAATGGCGCACTGGTAATGCTCCATTAGTAGGCAAAACCAGTGCGCCATTAGTAGGCCTTTTCCTAGTAGTGTGATGTCACGTTACAATCGGAAACACAACTATTATTGAAACTGTGGGCGTTCTATTTACTACCATTTATGTGCCGCCATGCGTCCCCATTTTTCGTTAGCTAGGAGGCGTCATGCAGGGTAGCTATTTGAGTACGAGAGGCGTGCCATCAGACCCCTGCGCGTGCTTATCGGGAGGAGAGCCCTTTGACCTCCATCTACCGTCTACCTCCCTCCCAAGGTCTCCATTGATGGCGCCCGAGCCTCTGTTTAATAGCGTGGCTATGTCTCACTCGACTGAGATTTAAGAGAGAAAAAAGAAAATATGAAAGCACGGATCTTGATGTAAGATCTGACGGACCTATATAGCATCTACTGCGACTTATAGCAAGACTGATGATTATATAAGGACGATTAATTGTCTTACACAATTAGAAAGATAATTAAAAAAGCCACATGCGGCTACGCCCGAAATACACAAGGGCAAAAGAAGAAGGAAGACAAGGATCTGGCTCGTTGATCTCTACTTTCTTGATGCGTTGCTGCACGCCGCGGGAACTAGTCTCCGCGGCGAGCGGCGATGAGATCTTTCGTGTCCTCAAGACGCTGCTTGAGAACATCCACAAATTCCTCGACCAGCCTTTGGCGCTCGATGCGGAGCATGTCATTCTCGTCCATAAGTTTCTTGATGATGACGTCGGTCCTCTTCAACAAGGCACTGGTCTTCTCCTGCTGGTCTGCACTTCGGACGATCTTCGCCCTCAGCAGGTCGCGCTCGGCCCGGAGCCTCTCATTGCCCTCCCTTAGTTGCCGGATGACGCCGGTAGCCTGTTCAAACGAGGCTTTCATGCCGTCCTGCAACCTCGCACAGCCAGAGATCTGATCCATCTGGCTATGGATGATCACATGCATGCGCCTGTAACAGTCGTCGCCTGCCCACGAGAAATTTTCCCAGGCTGCCGCAGCGCGGCGGGGCATCTCTGCTGCATTCGCGGCACGGCGGGACATCTCTGCTGCTTTCGCAGCATGGCCGGACCAGTCTGCTGCATCGACGGCACGGCGGGACCTCCGTGTTGCTTCAGCGCCGCGGCGGGACCTCTGTGTTGCTACTTCCGCGCGGCGGGACATGTCGGCTGCTTTCGCAGCGAGGCGGGACATCTCTCGTGCTTCCGCATCCATACTCGCCTCTCCCTGGTGGCAATCTCTTGACCCAGAACTCACGCTGGCCATGGCAGACGCAAGGGAAGGATGCTGAATGACTTGTTTGTTTTTGTGGATGGGGAGTTGAGGAGGAATGTACAGTCATCCTGGCATACTAGTATTTATAATCGAGTACTAATACGCTCCTAAGTGGGAAACCGTTTAGGTTGTGATCGGTGTGAACAGGTTTGCAATTCAATATAGTGTGGAGTAATTTGGAATGTGACGAGACGCAAGCTCAAATTTTTTTGACGGTTCTAGTTTCGAAGTGCGGCACTGTTCCCGGATGGCATTACGTGGGCACGTGTTCTTAGCCGTGGTGTTCTTTTTCTACTGTGTACGTGCAATAACTGGCACCATCGTATACATATCTTACGGTTAATGGGGCGTTCGACAGGAATAGCCGTGTGGCGAGCTATAGGCTAGTCTTTTTTTTAGACGCATTAAACCTATCTCTCGGGACTTCTCGCACGCACTATCGTGCCACCCACAAAAACTTGTATGATGAGTATAGTAAATTATACAGGAAGAGAAAGGGTGCATGCACGCACTCATCATCTCACACACGCGTCTGTTTTTTCTCGAAAAGGAGGATGATGACCCCCGACTTCTGCATCTAGGAGTCACACACGCATCTGTAGCTACGAATTGTAGTGTTCAAAACCATCCGACCGGCTCTATCATGGATGTACCTATATACTAAAACAGGTCTAGATATATCTATATTTTGACAAATGGAAGGCATGTATTGTGGAACGGAGGGAGTGCTTATCATCAAAATGGATAAAAAGGGACGCATCTAAAACTAAAATACGTCTACATACATCTCCTTTTATCTAGTACTTCTTACCCAAAGGAACTTTATATCCAACAGACACAAAATATCCGTTCGACTGTTGGAAATTACTGATCTGATGTCGAAGTAATTGCTGCATCGCCACCAAAACCCACCATTTCTTAAGCTAAAGTAGACCGAGGTAATCCCTATATTAGCATATTACTAAGATAAACAGAAGGCATTGTAGAAACATTTAGGACGCGAGCTTGTCAATCTGAATGTGGAGGGACACCAGCTTAGCCCTGGCCAGCAGCTTGGGCGGAACTGTGAAGAAGGTCAGCTCCTGCACGTCGACGTCGCCGGGATCCTTGCTGCTTGTCACCTCAATTTCCACCTTGACGGCATCGGTCGTGCCTTTGGTCTCCCCCAGCTTGGCCACATAGTGCGGCAGTGGGGACGCCCCTGCTCTGATGCAGACCACAGACACGGTGATAGCCGCGCCGATGTCGAGCACGTCGCCGACCAAGAAAAAAGTGCGGCCGTCCTCCTCCGCGAACAGCAAGAGCCGTGGCTCCGACAGTGGCACTTGCAGCTGGAGCACCTTGCCATACTGGATCATGTGCACGGGCATGGGATGCGCGTTGCTGATGTGGTGTTAAAGCGCGGCGGGCGGCGCCGTAAGAGCGCAGCGGCACGGGCATTTGCGGTGGCGCGGCGGACACACGCCTCTTGATCGGCGAGCTTGTGGTAAATGATGTAGAGCCCACAGCCTTCATGCGGGCACACCACCCTCAGCGACGAAACGACGGCTTCCAACGCCGTGCTCCGCACGTCGAAGCCACCGCCACGCACGCACTTCTGGCACTGCCGCTGGTTCCCGGGGCACTTGACGCGGCAGTCCGTGCAGGCCAGGTGCCCTCCATTGCACTGCAGAAATCAATCGAACATCACATCAATTAAGAAACCTGCACCTTCCTCAATCAGCCGAACGGATGAGGTGTATTCGAACCTCATACACTGGAGGCGTCAAGGGGCGGAGGCACAAGGTGCAGTGGAGCACGGTGAGGTCCATGGAGACCTTAGTGAGCTGCCTCGTCGGTTCCTGTCCCGTCTGCATGATCTCACCCTCCTCGTGCACAACCATCTCACGCTTGGGCCAGGGCATTACAAAGCTTTACCATCACATATTTTATACTCTGCGCATAACTGTCCTCCCGCATACCAAGGAAGGTAGTACTTTGACTTTTCTGGACAAATTTGACCCTGTGCATGAGTAAGCTGCATAAATATCGACAGTAAATGCGCATGCAATGGTTGGCTGGTTCTCCTTCCTTTTCTCTTGAGTTGGCTTCCCCAGGCGGTCAAGCCGCATCCGGCGCTGCATGCGTTTGCCTGTAGCCATTTTCAGCTTTGGAAACTGGCGCGATTAATGGGGGCAGAACTAATTGAGCGGGGGCACAGATGGAAACCAACGTAGATGCGTAGACTAATCTAAGAAAAACAAGAAATAGTTATACGCAAATTACTAAAAGGAATCGGAGGGAGTGCTACTTCAAGGTGCATTAAATCAACATATGCAATTAGTATCAAAAGGAGAGTCACGGCATGCATGCATGTGTTGTAATTAATGCATCGGTAACCGCATATTATCGAAATATATCGAGTGCAATGATTTGATGTGTCGCGTCAACTCGTACATCAACGAGAAGTTTGATTATCCTCTCCCTCACGGACTTAACTGCACCTGCCTTTGGCTGTATGACAGGTTGGCCACCCACCTGTCGGGCCCACATGTCATACAAGCAAAGGCAGGAGCGTCCCTCCCTCGCCCATGAGCGTGGTGGCTGGCAAGACTAGGAGAACCTTTCGCTACACGCTCTCCCTCCCACACGCGGTGGACATGCAGCAGTTCTATCAGTGTCAGATGGCCAGAAGCGTACTGTAGTACTCCTCCAGTGCAGTAGTACTCCATCATTGTTCGACTTCCCGAAGAGGCGAAGAGCCAAGCGCAGCCCAGACGCTCGTGTGGTAGTTTCATGTGTAGACTAGTCTTGGATAGCGTGTACCGTGCATGTAAGCTTAAAATCATTCGGGTCGGCTCCATGCTATGTGGCCGTCTCGAAGTTTTAAAAAAAATTAAAATAGTCTTCTGGCCCTACCTGTCACCCTGGTGATTGTAGTTTGCACGCTCATCTGGTCAAGACATGAATATATATTTTAATTTTTTTTTCTCGAGAAGGGGGGCTCCCCGGCCTCTACATCAGAACGATGCATACGGACACATATATTTTAATTAGTGGTGGGTAAATGTTAGAGGTTGCAGCAAATATATTGTACAATGCGGGTCTTTCAGCCAAGTGTAGAGGCAAGCATGTGGGGCCAGTGCTATGATGTGTCATGTCAACTCATACAACGAGGAGAAGCTTGATTTTACTACACGCCTTCTCCCTCGCCCATTTGCGCGGTTCCTCGCAAACGAGGACAGGCTTTTTCTTAGTAGTAGTATACTTCTACAACAAGCTATCCGTCCCGCTCGCGGTGGACGGACATGCAATAGTGGATTCGACACTGTAGAAGCAGTAGTAGTAACATCATTGTTCGTCTTCTCGAAGAGGCGAAGAGCCAAGCGCAAACCGAACGTTGCATGAGACAAAATTGCTATGTGAGCCCACTATTGTACTACAACTACTTGCTAGTATAGCCCTGTAAACCAGAAAGGAGTATTTGCCCTTCTAGAGATTTCAACAAGTGACTAGACTACACCGAGACGGAGTACATATGGAGCAAAATGAGTGAATCTGCACCGTAAATAAATATGTACTAGTTCTATCGTTTCCTCTCCAAGGTGCACAATATTGAGTATACTGACTAGTCTCTTTTTGACACGCGTTTACGTTTTTTTTTGACATAGTACAGACGCAAGCGCTCATACACACGCGCATAGACTCACCCCTATGAACGCACACACGCATGGCACTATCATCTTGAAATTTACGAAGTCACCATAGGCACCTCGTCGTCGACGGGTTCATAGGTGCTTGAATGCCAAGGAGGGAGAGGGTAGCAGTTCCCCAGACGTTGAACGGTCAATGATGCATCCTCAATTACATGCAGAGGGAATTAATTGGAGAAGCAGAATAGAGCCAACACGATGTGAATGCAACGAGTTTGGACTCTCATATAATAAAGGCGCCCACCACTCCAATCCATCTACTCCCAAGTCCTCTGTGCAACACTGCTCACTCCAATCCAAGGCAAGTGACGAAGCCACAAGCACCTATGGAGGGATGGACGCGAGCGGCAGTCGGCTGTGCCAAATCATCCAAGGCACGGCCTGCGGTCCCAAGATCGCAGCAGTGTTCCAGAGCAGTCTTTGGCGACCGCAGGCATCATAGCCCTCGCCGAAGTCGGCTTCGCCTCTCGCATGGACGACATGATGGTCAACTCCATCCGCAAGTTCACCGCCATCAAGAAGCGCGCGGACGACCTTGCCGTCTGCTCCGGCCAGCGCCCGGGCTCCTCATTGCCTACCACCCTCATCGGCCTCCATGGTGGCGAACTCTTTCAAGCACTGGTGGCCCTGCAGTCCGGAGGTCGCGACGAAGAATGTGCACCTCGAGGCGCGCGCTTCGCCAGCGATGCCTCGCCATGCAAGAAACCGTCGACCTGCACATCCCGTCTACAAGGAAATCATCTACATAGGCCACTACAAGGTAGCGAGGACAGAAAGGCGTTGGCCTTCTTCCGGTGGCTGGAATCTTTGGACGCCATTGTTCGAAGCACGTCGACCTGGCCACGAAAGCCGCTGCTACTTAGGCGCCAGTCACGGTGGGCGGCATACTGAGTCGAGGAGATGGGCGTCGTCGATGGATGCATCTCTTCTTCTTGCCTCGTGTAACCAACCTTGCATCGCCTCGTGGCCTTAATGTTTTATTAGTATAGTACTCTCTCCGTTCCCAAATATAAGTCTTCCTAAAGATTCCAGCAAGTGACTACTACATACGGAGCAAAATGAGTGAATCTACACTCTAAACTATGTCTACATACATCTGTATATGTTGTATTCCATTTGAAATAGTATCTAAAAAGGCTTATATTTATGAATGGAGGGAGTATATGGCATTTTCATTCCAGTCGTAACGTTTTCACTGTGAGGTGGGGCCGCAGTTGAGCAAACCCAGCCCGCCCACCGGGCGTAGGTCGAGTTTAGAATTAGAAGAGAGAAACAAGGGAGGAGAGCTAGCTGTAGCATGGACGCTGTTGTCAGATGGGACTCGTGTTTATAGAATAGGAGTACTGAGCACTCGTGCCTCTTTTTTTTTGAGGGAAAAATTATTTGTATGTCTAGTACCACTAGTTGGGTGCGTGCGACCTATAGCTGTCATCACTTAGGTCTCCTTTTCGAACCGCGGCTACACTTCATAGTACATGTTTTTTCACGCATTTATCCTCCTATATGTACTCCTAGGCTATTTCCACGTGCTCCCATTCGCCGACATGTGGGACATAGATCATATGGGTCGTAGTGCATGCACGACTCGGAGCATATGCCGGGGTACTTTACATTTGAGACCTCACGATTTACATGCAAACCCCCCGCAGAAGAATAAATAAATGAATGAATTACTACATGAAACCGGATTGTTTTGTGGAAAGCGGAGCACGTTCATTAAATTTTGGACATAACACGTTTATAAAAAAAATGACCGGACCTAAACCAGTATAAAGGCCTCTTTGATTTTTCCCACAAAAAAGGGCCTCTTTGATTTGCAGGATACTGAAAACACAGGAATGGGGAAAAGTATGATGGCGATGAACCGAGACGAGGAGAACTCTAACTCAGTTAGAGGTTAGAGTTAGATTCTAACCCTGAACTAACTCTAAACCAAAGAGGTGTATGGATGGCAGGGTAAGATTGACAATAAATGCTCTATCTCAATCATTTGACTACTTTGGACCCTATTTCCTGCCGGATTTGTGGCCGACTCTTCTGTTGCCTCCTCTCGCTCACAATTGACATAAACGAACCATCTATACAAATCAAGCATGCAAAACATGATAATTTTTACTTTGTCCATACAAATGAGATATCCCACTTAAACATACAAGTCGTCAATCAAGCTTCACAAAATAAAATAAAAACTTCGGGTCTGTTTGGTTCATGACTAACTTTGCCACAACTAAGCTTAGCAAAGTGCGGCTGCCACAAAAAGTGTGGCTAACAAATTTCCCACAACAAGTGTGGCAAGATTTGGCAAGAAGTTGAGTCTATGACATGTGGACCATGTAACTAGAAAAGTATGGCAAGCCACAAGTGTGACAATGAACCAAACACATGCCTAAGATATTGTGGCACGCCTAAGCTTAGGCGTGGCAACCTTAGGCTGCAAACCAAATAGGCCCTTCACGAAACAAAGAATGAGCTAACTCATCAAGGAAGTCATTCACGATAGGGAGGGAGCCCGGAGCCCCTCACGCACCGAGGGAGGAGCTCACCATCGTCGCTCTGGAGGAAGGCTCTGTAGAGCCCAAGCCCCGGGAACCCCTTCCGACACCGGCCCTTGCGAGTTCAGGTCGACACCGGCATGGGTAGCAGGGCCGCTTGCCGCCGACTGGGAACATAATCTTTGGGCCTCTAGAAATAATGCAAGCTTGTAACTAAAATACCTAGAAAGGTGAACTGAATCTTTGGGCCTCTAGAAATAATGCAAGCCTGAAACTGAAATACCTAGAAAGGTGAACTGAATCTTTGGGCGTCTAGAAATAATGCAAGCCTGAAAGTGAAATACCTAGAAAGGTGAACTGAATCTTTGGGCCTCTAGAAATAATGCAAGCCTAAAACTGAAATACATAGAAAGGTGAACTGAATCTTTGGGCCTCAAGAAATAATGCAAGCCTAAAATTGAAATACCTAGAAAGGTTAACTGAATCTTTGGGCCTCTAGAAATAATGCAATCCTGAAATTGAAATACCTAGAAAGGTGACCTGAATCTTTGGGCCTCTAGAAAGATTTATTACCTCCTCAAGCAGCATCAAACAATTCCATGCGTGCACCACAAATCTATACCAAGTTTGATCAAGATCTACTTTTCCAAATCAGAATTAGCGCTAGGGCAAGCAAGATCAACGATATGGCCGAGAGACAGAGAAGGAACGAACAAACTCACCCCTCTCACGACCTCCCTGGTAGATGTGCCACCGCCGCGCACGACAGACGGAGAAAAACGACTGGTGAAGGGGGAGCGGGGCGACCTTCGAAGGCCGGAGGGAGAGGGCGGCCGGAGTAGGGCGGCGGAGGCCGGAAGGAGAGGGCGGCCGGAGGAGAGAGAGGGCGAGTGGCGCTTGGGCGGGCGGCCCTATGGGGAATAGAGAGGAGTCGTGCGAGAGGGGGGAGCGATCTGGTGCGGGCAGGGGAGATTTTTTTAGTTCCCTTTTAGTGGGCCCGAGGATAACTAACCCAATTAGAACCTCTCCACCGGGCTAGTTTTTTTAGCTGGGTTAGAGCAAACTAGCTCAAACTAACCCCTCTTGTTTCAATATTTTGAGGTTATTTCAACCCAAACTAGCTCTAGCTCAGGGATCCAAACAAAGAGGAGTGTTACTGTGCATGCTACAGTGTGGACCGTAGCACATTATTTTTTATGGCCATATCACCACATTGTTTTCTACTGCTGGTTCACTGGGCTACCGTGGTTCGCACTGCTGGTTCATTGGGCTGCCGTGGTTCGCACTCCTCCGACCTGAGTAGTACATAGTATAGTACTAGTATATACCACATCATTCTTTGCTCCTTCTTACTACTCAGACATGTGGGAGAGCCAGCATCTGGGTCGACGTGTCATGCACCAGATTAGAGCGCAGAACGGAAGGGGGACATCACCCCGGTCAGAGCGTCAGTAATTCATGACTATAGTGAGTGGTCATATCACAAGTCTTTCCAGCAGTAACGCGCCATCAAATCACACAGCCCCACTCGCTCACACTCCTCGCCTCTCTGTCAAACCGCCTACCCGAAAACTACCGCGCGTACTGCCTGGGAAAAGCCCCGCCCTCAACTTTTAACTACGCGAAAATAGTTCGAGCTTGTTTGTTCTATATAAATACAGTACTTACTGTATGTTTATTCACCCGTGGGGTTGTTCAATGAATGGAGGGGCGGGGAGCACAAGTGAACAATACTGTAGTACTAGTAGTAGTAAGTAGGAGTCGTACAGTAGTCACCTTAAATAGAGAGTTTCTTTTCTTCAAAGCCACGTACACAAATTGAAACGCTTGTTGTGGAGAGAAAAAATATAATCACTCCACTATATATATGGGCGCAGGGCCTGGCGCTTGCTTTACTAGGGTTGACCTCTTCATTCTCTCATCCTCTCCAGATATAAACAAGACAGCGGTAGCGACATTTTCTCTCTGCTCACCGCTGGTCACAGATCCGGCTGGATCCTTGGCCGTGTGTGTAGAGGACTAAAGGTGCATCGTTCACGCGGTCATCACCGCCGAGGAGAAACCCACAGCTGCGGAGGCCCGATCCTCTGCCTGTGCCGTTCTCTCCGACACAGCGCCGGCTCGGGAGGTCCTCCGACCCTTCTTCCTCCCTGACGTATTGTCCGCAGATCCGACCTGCCGCTGCCGACATCCCGGCGACCCTCTGGTATAAGTTCTTTGAAAGCGGCCTTGCTCTACTACCCCAGCTCCCCACGTGTCTGCATGTGCATCTTTTTCTACTCCCATCAGCTCTTCCAAAGCCACCTAAATTTTTAGCATTATTAGAGGTAAAGCTACTTCATGCATTCGAATCTAGGGCTTTGTTCAAACAACGAAGAAAGGGGGGAAGTTGTAGCATGAATCTAGGACTTGATTCAAAGAGGAAATAATATGGTGAAAGTAGTAGAGACCGGATCACCAACCGGTCTCTTGGTTGAAAACGGAAATAATGGGAAAACGCAGTACAAACTGGAAAAGGAACAGATCTATTATTGGTTGAAAAAAGGATAGAAAGTGGCGGCTGGTGGACAAGTCAATAGAGTATATCCAGGATTAGATTTGCTGCCATCACATAGTAAAAGGTCTCCAGGATTAGATTTGCTGCCCTCACATAGTAAAAGGTCTCAGGATTAGATTTGCTGCCCTCACATAGTAAAAGGTCTCAGGATTAGATTTGCTGCCCCCACATAGTAAAAAGGTCTCCAGGACTAGATTTGCTGCCCTCACATAGTAAAAGGTCTCGAGATTAGATTTGATGCCCTCACATAGTAAAGGTCTCGAGATTAGATTTGCTGCCCTCACATAGTACAAGGTCTCGAGATTAGATTTGCTGCCCTCATATAGCATGAACAAACTCGGCATCACCACTTTCGCCTCCTTGTAGGTACATTATCTTGATCGTCCTTTGTCGCATGTCCTTATACCAACCTTTTGCTGTTGTTAATGTAAGGGCGCATGTAAAATGAAGAGTTCACACCGTTACCTTAGGGACATGTCTAACCAGTGTTATTGTTAATCTAATGCCTCCAGTGATAAGATGCAATTAAACTGTGTTACAAATGGCACTCCTGCTGTTTTCCCCAGTATGATAAGTAAGTTGCTCCTTTACGCTGCAGAGTGTCCTGGTGTCCCCACGGTCCCATGCCCTTAAACCAACTCTTTAGCTGTTGTTGATTTACTGTGTCTGGTAAACAAGCAATGCCACCATTAAAGTAATCCCATGTCTGAGGAATCTCATTGTTGATCGTATGCTTCTGGTAACATGAAGCATTGCTGACATTTTAAAATTTCTACTGTCCTTGCGTGATTGCCATGAACATAATTAAGATGCTTCTTTTCATTTTGTATATGTTTCGTATATTATTATTGACCAGCAACTGTTTACTTTCTATCTTTTTGTGCAGATAGGAATATCCATTTCACCTTGTTACTATTGTGACCTTTTGGTGAACTGCACAAAACACTTTTTTTGGAATGAGTGTCTTGTGCACTTCAACTAAAATGTCACGTGGGCAACACCTCTCAATTTTGGTGGAACTGCACAAAATGGTGATTGGAGTTTCCAAAATCTCTGTCAAGTTCTGCCGGTAATCTCGTGCAACATTTTATTAGCCTTTGCAAGATGGAGCCGTCACTGTCACCACAATGGCACTTTATTTTAGTGGAACTGCACAAAAGGATAAGAAAATTATAGTTGCACCTTACATGAGCCGGACAGCCAACCTTAATGTTCCTCAATTTTAGTGCAACTACTAAAGAAGAACCTGCCAGCTCACAAGAGCAAGTACTTCTTGCTAGCTGAATGATGCAATCTTTGCTTCATTTCAGGTGAACTGCAGAAAAAGGCGCATGAATTGAATCATGGAACTCCAGGCAGACCTCATCCAAGTAGAGCTGGAGGTTGAGTTCAAGGAGGCCGCTATTAAAGCGAAATCATGCTCTCCTGTCTCCTTGTTTGTGCTATGCAAATAGGAATACTCAACTACAGATGTTGTGACAGTCAAGAGCATTCGCCAAGTTCTTTGATTGTATGACATGGCTAGCCAAGATGGATTTAATCCCGATATTCACTTTATCAAAAGGCTCTAATGGGTTGGTTCTGAATCTTGCATGCTGGGAATCAGTAAGATGTGTAGGCATCTTTGTTGTACTTATTATTTGAATCTTATTTGTTGGTTCTGAATCTTGCAAGCTGGGAATCAATGAGATGTGTAGGCATCTCTGTTGAACTTATTATTTGGATCTTATTTGTTGGTTCTGAATCTTGCAAGCTGGGAATCAATGAGTTGTGTAGGCATCTTTGTTGTACTTATTATTTGGATCTTATTTGTTGGTTCTGAATCTTGCAAGCTGGTAAACATGGCATGATGATGCAGAGGACAACAACCATAACAAACAGTTCAAACTTGGCTAGTATTATCTTTGTGAAAGTGCGACAAATGTGTTGATCGTGTGCTTCCTGAGAATAATAATTCTAATTGTTGTGCATGTTGATCCTGTGGCACTGATAGAACGAGCGAATGCATTGCTTGTTTTAAGTATAAATTTATATTAAATCTAATTAAATTTAAGTAAAGTGAGCACTAACTCCTGTTATTCTGATACCAATCTGAGACCGCTCGTGAACCGACGTGTGGCCGGAGTAGGTTTCTTAATGGAGGCGTTTCAATGCACCGAGGGAGCATCTTCTGTCGGCCGTGCATCGGACGAGGGAGGGGTAGTAACTGTTGTCGCCTATACACACTCAGCTTACTGTTGAATCCAGTTCCCCAAGAGCTGAAAAACGAACTGCTGCCACCGCCTACACACTCGTTCACTCGAAGAGACTCCAACCGCGATCCGAGGGGTGCATGCCGGATATGGACTTCAGCAAGGAGTTCCCCTTTGAGTTCGCCATTCAGTCCTATGGCTGCACCAAGTTGAATGTGATGTACACCAACGATACAGACTTGATGAAGCTCTGCCTCGCCTCAGTCCTATGGCTGCACCAGGTTCTGGAGCATTCACCTGTTTCATCGGCAGCACCGACTGCACCTTCGCTATGGTGGAGAGAAGGAAGAACGCGACGATTCGGCCATCTGGTGCAACAAGCTTGTCGACATCTAGAAGCAATACAAGATCATCAGCCACGGGCAGGAGAAGGACTCTGTGGTTGACCTCGCTGAGACCATCATCGACCCCTGATATGCCAACATGAAAGAAGACGACCTGAACACGTGGGAGGTACCTCTGAATCTAGCCTACATAACCTACGCGGCCAAGGACGCATATGCATGCTACGGCATGTACAGGCAGATCTTGGACATGAGGGCGTGTCTGCTTCCCGTAACCGACAAGTACACGGACAACCGCAGCGTCACGATCAAGCGTGCCAGGAAGGTCTAGATGTTGTACTTTATCTGTTTATAAGCACCTTTATCATCTGAGTGTTTCATGCATTAGCCTATGTGTCGTAATTATCTGTTTTGTCCGAAATATTTCTTTTAAGAACCCATTAACCAGATTGCTTTTTTAGTGGCTATTTGCTTATGTATGTAAACTAGTTCACTTGTCCGTAAAAAAAACTAGTTCACTAGGCTGCCGTGCTTTGAATATCCTTCCTCCCAACATATTCTCCTCCTCAGGTGGACCCAGTAGGTCTGTGAATTTTCTCCCACTTTCTTTTTCGATGTAAACTGAGTTTTCTCCCAGTACTTTCCCCTAGAACCTACTCAACTGTCCCACGTCTAGCCTAAAAAATAATAATACCCCACGTACTATTAACTCATCAAATTAAAATGATATTTTATTTCGTAAGTTGAAAGTTCTTACAAAATAATAATTATTATTATTTATATATAACTTGGCAAGTTAACTCCTAGTGATTGCGTACATAAGCTTGCAAAGATTTTACTGACGTGCAATCATGTGTTTATGTTTTTATAACATTTCTCCGTCTAGCCCAACATGATATTTTCACCCAGACAGCAAGTCCGCAGATTTTGAGAAAAATGCAAATGGCATTTAAACAGGCTGCATAGATGCTACATCATTGTTTCACCCAGCCCACCAAATGGACTAAAAAAACAAATGGACTGGCTGACATGTGGGCCAGTAGGTCGAAGCCTAAGAAGGCGTTGGATTTACATCCAACGGCGGCATTCTTCTTCAATCTCGTCTTCTTCCCCAGCGCTGCGGAACCTTTGCTCCAGCCTTCGGCGTCCAGCGGCGTTGTTTTGCGCTCCTCAATGAAACGCTACCCCGCCGACGTCCAGGCCATCCCTCCACTCCGCACCTCCTATTATTCTCTGCCGAGTGTAGTCCCACCCCGCACCCGAACCAGTCGAGTTTCCCACTCCTCTTCGTCTGCGACTCCACTGCCGCGTCTTCCCCATCTCCGGGTCGTTCCAGTCTGGGGCCTCGCCGTCGTCCATCGCCTCGGTGCGCTCGGTGCGGCGTGGTCAACATACGAGAGTCATCGGAAGAGGACTGTACGTGGAGAGCCTGACGGCTGGGACCCATGAGGTCCATGGTCACATGCAAGGAAAGTTCCTCCTTATTACGCCTTTGACGTGCCTTTGTGCGTGGGAAGGGCTTCGTATTTCACTTAAAAAACGTTCCCCCGCCGTGGTCGGACCCACTAGTTATATCTGCGCACGCAAGGAAGTGCCTCCTTATTACGCACCAAGAAATGAATACCCCCTGCTAGCTGGGACCCACCATAGTGGCTGGCTGACTTGTGGGCCTACTAAGTTGACGAGGACGGCGGGCTTTGCCAACTTAGTCAATAGGAACGATTCTAGCTCCAGTGACCGTAGGATGTCCATCCAACGGCCATAATGCTTCTTCAACCTCTGGTCTTCTTGCTCCAGCCGCCCAAAGCAGCGCCGGTCGTGCCGCGTGCTCCTGCTTCTCGTGGCGGCTGTGATGCCTTGAGGCCTCACCGCCCCTACTACTCCCACCGCTGGCCGGGGTATCCCCTACTCACCCACACCCCCTGTTATTCTGCGGCGACGGCAGCCTCACGCCGCAGCCAAACAAGTGAACCCTCGTACTCCTCTCCGCGTGGGCATCCACTGCCGCGTCTTCCCCGGCTCCGCGTCTTCCCCTTCCTAGGCCTCGCCATCATCCACCGCCTTGGTGCTCTCGGCGCGGCGTGGTCAATGTGGTCAACGACCGACTTCCATCGGAAGAGTACTATACGTGGAGAGGCTGACAGCTGGGTCCACGGCCACAGCCCAGTTTTTTGTGATTTGCCAAGTAAGTCGCTTTGTCAGGCCTGTTGGGCTGCAAATCTTTCAAGACGAGGAGAGATTCATTCGGCTGGCCGGGAAAATGGCCTATCAGTAATGAGAAATGGGTTGTACATTTTTAAAACACATCAAACCGGCAATTAGTTTCAAATATCTTTTTTTTCATTTCGAGATTTTAAATTACATTAATTTTTATGCGTGGAGAATTTGTTGGATTTTATATAGATATACATTTATTTTTAAAATCAGTTTGAATGTGAGTCAAAATTTGGGATTAAAAACAGTTCGGACCCTTTGAAATATGCAAAATTTCGTATAATTTTTTAACCGTGGCCACAATATGTGCTGTAATGCTAACAAAAAGAATATGGGCTCCAAAAAAAACCTTAAGAATTAGCAAATGGGCTATAAATTATTAGAAATAATGGCAGATGGGTTGTATGCTGTTTTTCACAGATTTGATGCTTTCCTAAAAAAAGGTTGACACACAAGCAGTGACTGTTGGATGTCCATCAAACGGCTGTCGTGCTTCTTCAATCTCTGCTCTTCCTGCTCCAGCCGCTCAAACAAGCGCCGGCAGGATTGCCTCCTCCCTCCTCCCCGCGGGCGGCTATGCTGCCGCGCAGGCCTCACCGCCACGCCGTACTCCCATCGCTGGCCTAGCCATCCCTCTACTCACCCACACCTGTTGTTATTCTCTGACGACGGCAGACGAACCAGTAAACCCTCGTATAGTCATACTCCCCTCCGCGTGGGAAACAACTGCCGAGTCTTCCCTGCCTCCGTGTCGTTCCCTTCCTAGGCCTCGCCGTCGTCCACCGCCCTGGTGCTCTCGGCGCGGCCTGGTCAACGTGGTCAACGACCGACATGCATCTGAAGTGGGCAGTACGTGGAGAGGCCAACAGCTGGGTCCACCGCCGCACGCAAGGAAATTTCTCCTTATTACCCGCAAAATAATGATTCCTCCACCTGACATCAGGGTCCCACCGAAAGGGCCTCTGTATTTCGTAAAAAAATGTTACCGCCGCTGACAGCTCGGACCCACCAGCTATATCTTCGCACGCAAGGAAGTGCCTCCTTATTACGCACAAAAAATGAATACTCCCCCTGTTAGCTGGGACCCAGTATAGTGGCAGGCTAACTTGTGGGCCTACTAAGTTGACGGGGACGGGGGGCTTTGTAAACTTAGTCAATATGCATGATTCTAGCTCCAGTGACCGTACGATGTCCATCCAACCGCTGTAGTGCTTCTTCAACCTCTGGTCTTCTTGCTCCAGCCGCCCAAACCAGCGCCGGTCGTGCCTCGTGCTCCTGCCTCCCGTGGCCGGCTGCGATGCGGCGGAGGCCTCACCGCCACCTACTACTCCCACCGCTGGCCATGCCATCCCTCTACTCACTCACACCCCCTGTTATTCTGCGGCGACGGCAGCCTCACACCACAGCGAACCAATGAATCCTCGTACTCCTCTACGCGTGGGCATCCACTGCCGCGTCTTCCCCGGATCCGCGTCGTCCCCTTCCTAGGCCTCGCCGTCGTCCACCTCCATGGTGCTCTTGGCGCGGCGTGGTCAACGTGGTCAAGGAACGGCTTCCATCGGACGTGGACTGTACATCGAAAGGCTGACAGCTGGGTCCACGGCCGCAGCAAGGAAGTGCCTCCTTATTACGTGCAAAATTATTCCTCCACCTGACAGCGGGGACCCACCAGACGGGCCACCGTATTTCGCGAAAAAAACATTTCCCCCTGATTGCTGGGACCAACCAGCTACATCTTCGCACGCAAGGAAGTGCCTGACAGTCGGGACCCACCTGGTGGAAGCGTACATAGCGTTATCATTCTCGCCGTGAACGTGTACGTACATATATACTGGTCGATGTAGAGGCGTGCACGTGTCGTAGTAGAGGCGCGCACGTAGCATGTACACGTATGTACAATGGCCATGTATGTGTACATACGGGCGGGGTCTCGAACGCCTACTCGTGCATACGTACGACCAGGGCTCGTGTACATGGCTGGGTCGGAACAGAGAAACAGCGTCATCATCATGTTCATGGGGAGCCAACCGGCTGGGTCGGAACGGAATGCGTCGTCGTGTTCATCGGGAGGGTTTGGACGGAACAGGCGATGGAAACGAGGCCTGGCGTCCGCAGAACGGAGGAAACGTCCTTGTGTTCGACCGGCCACGTTCAAAACAGGATCCTGTTCATCGGGAGGGGTGTGGCGTGCCGCCAAAGCGGAGAAGCGGACCTCCTACGGTCGAAGCGGGGTCCTGTTGATACGGAGGGTGTGGCGTACCACAAAACGGACGAAAACGGACCTCCTACGGTCGAAACAGGGTCTGTTGATCGGGAGGGTGTGGCGTCGCAAAGCAGACGAAATGGACTTGTGTTGGAGCGCTACGGTCGAAACGGAGGTCCTGTTCGTCGGGAGGGGTGTGGCGTACCGCAAAACGGGACTCCTCGGGATACTGTTCATCTCCACCATCGACCTCCTCCAGCCTCCACGGGCTACCGTCGACCTCCTCCAGCCTCCATGGGCTCCTGTTCATCCAGCCTCCACCGCGCGCTACTCCACCGGCTACTGTTCAACCACCCCTCCATGGGCACCCCTCCACCGTCTACTGTTCATCCAGCCCTCCACACCACGGGGTCTTGTTCATCAACCCCTCCATGGGCACCCCTCCACAGTCTACTGTTCATCCAGCCCTCCACACCACGGGGGTCCTGTTCATCCACCCCTCCATGGGCACCCCTCCACCGTCTACTGTTCATCGAGCCCTCCACACCACGGGGTCCTGTTCATCTAGAGGCAACGCCATCGCTCACTGTTCATCAACCCCCCGCCGCAACGCTCACTATTCATCTAATCGACCGGCTTGATTAGCGCGAGAGCGAAGAATCTTTCGATCGGGTTCGATTAACAGCCATCGATCGATCGCTCGGGTTCGATAACGCGTAACTGCGGTCTGTCCAATCGCCGGGTTCGATTAGAGCCCAACGCCTCGCTTCGGGTTCGATTAGAGCCCAACGCCTCGCTTTCGGGTTGATTAGAGCTAACGCCGCGCACACACGCAGCGTCGTGAAAGAAAAGCAGCGCATCGCTCGGCCCCCGACCTCCCACCGTAACCGGGAACTCCTCGAAATTTTCCTCCCCCTCGCTTCTACCACGGTTTTTTCTGTCATGGACGGCCCAAAGAATGTCATGCAGCTTCGTCTCCGACCCGCCCAGGACGAAAAGCCCATTTTCTGTCATGATTTTTTTTCATAGAAGTAGGAGCCCACCACATTTATGATGATACCTGGTTTTGTCAGAATTATCGTCATAGAAGTGTCATATGTATGACAGAAAAAAATTCCGTTCGGCCCAAAATGTCACGGATGTGTCTTTTTTTTTGTAGTGGTTATTCATCATATCTTTGAATTATGTTATGCTATGCTATCCAGTTTAGATAGACATCATATATGTGAAATTATATCATGCTATCCGTTTTAGTTAAACAATATACATGTCAACTATTTCATGCCCTCTGTTTTCCACACTATCTATTGCATCTGTCTCTCATACAATGTCTGTACATTCAACTATGTTTCCTGTTTATCAGCCATTTGAATTAGAGCGGGTGATGCCAGTATCTAGCGGACTAAAAACACGGTCTTCAAATAAAACAATGCTACCTCTTGGCGGAGATAGCACCCCGGTTGTACATGCATGAGAACCAGCCGTACTACACATAACCCAAACTCTCGCAGATTGTACCCCTACTGCGATGGACAGAGAACCAGCTTCACCAAATCTAACGCCAACCCTAGCAGATAGTAACCCAGTTCCTATTGACACAGCACCATCTCCACCATAGAGCTCCCAAACTAGAGCAGTTAGTAAAGCAGCTCCAGTGCCCAAAGGGCCGGTACTACCACTGTGAACCCCAACTCCACCAGTCAGTATGCCTATTCTTGTGGAGGAAGCACAACCAGCTAGTCGTAGTTTAGCATCTATCGCATTTGATGTCGTTAAATCGTATGTGTGTATCTTCCCATCTTGGAAATATTATATTGAAGATGAAGGAAAATGCCAGTTGCAGGTGTTTGTCCAGGAGTTATGTGTAAGTAATGTTATTCATGGCAATTACTTTGCTTTGTCCCATACATCCTACCTCCATGATGGTTATAATACAGCAAATTTTCCCATTTTTCTCTATAGAGAAGGACCGATTTGGAAACTCAGGATGAGGTAACCTGTGCTAATACCTTTTCTATCTTCAAGAATGCTTGGTGGCGATGTCGAATTACACAAGAAAACATACTTCACCGGCATAGAAACTCATCAAATTCCTTATGTTCTCCGAGACACATTCTTTGGACGATGATCGGGAACGCTTTGTTCTGTCTTGGTCCCGAACAAATAATGTGGTATGGTCTATGAGCTCATTTTCTATTTTTAAGTACTATATTCTTGCGTCTTAATGTACTCTGTTCATGTAGAACAAGTGCCTAAACCTGAAGAACAGTTGTTCTAATTTAAGATTCCATTGCTATCATAGTTCAAAAAGCACTAGGCGTTAATTGTGCGTTTTTGCCACCTTTGCGCTTTACTGACCAAAGCGCATGCTTATGCGCAGTTATGCACAGATTAAGCGTAGTTATGCGCAATGTAATTTGCCAACGCCTAGAGCCTAGGCGCGCTTAAGCGCTCGCTTAGGCGCGCCTTTTTTAACTATGATTGCTATTGTCCATACTGCTTTGCTCTTTTATCACTGTATTTACTCATACAAACTTATTTTTAAATTGAAGGATCCAATCGAAACTCCAATGGCACAGCAGGTATGTTCACACATGTTTATTTAACAGGTTTGCTCTTATCAATAGCTCTATTGATTTCAATTTCAATTGTGTATACAGTTGACTTCTCATATAATGCACATTACTAGCATCACAACAGAGCGAATAGTGTTGTTGTACATGTAGACCCGTGGTACCCATCTGAAATCTTGTTGTGCCGTGTAGTTTCCCATCTTTGTATTCTTTCACTTCTGCTTTATCTTGAACTGATATGATTTGAACGGTGTCTCTATTTTGATTTGGCAAGACAATGCAGTGACCATAGGACATAGATATATGTTTGTTTGATGCTTTTATTATGTACTAGTACTTGGCAATAGAAGACTTGGTAGTTTAATCATGTCCACCTTACTAATGAACTGGTTCACTGAAATGAGTTTCATATACTAGTACATGCTAAACCTATTATGTGTCTGCTTGTTTCTTATTTTAGAATGGTGACAGAATATTGGGGAAGAGTGCCTTATTAAGCAATGGTAAAGGAAGTAATGTAGATAAGGTTCAGGATACTGAGACATCCTTGTTGGTCTCCAACAAAGCTGATAAAACAGCTAAGGCGGACTATCTTGAAGGCAGTAAGACAACCCCAAAGTCCTGTTTTGGTTTAGTGTTCGAGTTACTGGCCACTACCGCTTGCACAAGCTATCAAACTCATTGTCTGAATCACTTCGGTTTCTTGAGTCTCAACTACAAGCTGAAAGACATCGATCAGCTGTGCTGCGACAAGAAGCGGAAGGACTCATGAAGTCCCTGGAGCATTCAGATGCATACTTTACGGTGCAACAGACAAGCGTTGGAGGATTTTAGCGCCAAAGAGGACAAAGCTAATAAGCTTGCTAAGCTTATTGCCGAGATGGTGGATACCTAGGATAACTTTTCTTGAGCTCTTACGAAGTTGTTTCAGCTTATGCTCTTGTTTTGTCTATTGCGTTTATTTGCTTTGGTGGCCAATTTTGACGGCCAAATGTATGTAATATGCTGCTTTGTTCCCTATATTTGCATTGGTGGCAAACTTTGATGCCCAGTGGATGTAATATGTGTAATAGCGGTAATAGGCTAGCGTTAATTGCTTCTTATTTATTTCCTTATTGTCTTGTTTTGTTGTTTGCTTGTAGTCACTGCAGTTCTTTTTCTGTGTTTTTCTAGTGGCCACAATAGCCTATTTTTGGTAACTAGGCCAAAATAATCATGGCAACACACGGACTATTGTAACCATGGGCCTCCTGCGGGCCGCATGATCCATGGGCCTTCTACGGGCCATAGGATCCATTGGCCTTCTATACCGGCCGTAGGATCCATGGACCTTCTACGGGCCGGAGGATCCATGGGCCTTCTACGGGTCGTACGTTCCATGGGCCTTATACGGGTCGTACGATCCATGGGCCTTATACGGGCCGTAGGATCCATGGTCCTTCTACGAGGCATATCATCATTTTGCCAATCATGGGACATACTATTCGTGGACCATAACGGGACGTTAATAGGCCGTATATGATAACTCTATGAAAACAACCCAACTGGTTTTTTTTTGACATGAAAACGGCCCAACGTATTAACGGGCCACAAACGGGCCGACCGTAACGACGGGCTGAATTTGGCCCACAAGCAGAAAATGATAGTAACGGGCCGTAAGTAACCGAATGCTGGAAATGAGCCCAAGAATAAATGGGCCTTGAGAAGGCCGAAAGATAACTTGGGCTGGAAACGGCCCAATGGAATAATGGGCCGTTAATGGGTATAAAGTGATGCACTATTCATTACGGGCCAGTTTCACCACGGGCCGTTAATGGGCCAAGAGTTACAAAGGGCCTCATATGGGCGAAACATGTCATGGGCCATACATGGGCCGGAAGTTAAAATGGGCTGGAATCATATTGGACGGCCCAGATGATGCTACTGGGCCTAATTCGGAGAGGTCGTAATGGGCCCTGGGTTAGCGGGCTATAAATGGGCTATATGCGAACAAGCCGTTAACGCGCTTTCCGTGGGCCGGCCCGCCACCTTTTGACCAAGTCAAACGGGCCGGCCTTTTCATAGGAATGGGCCTCTGTTGGGCCGTGCCACATGTCGACGTATCATAGGCGCCTTTGGTCCAATGAGTGGATGACATCTGTCCCAACGGTGAGCCAACACGTGTTTCCTCCAGCCAATGATGATTTTACACATGGAAAATCCCCATTGGTCAGGGCTGTTAACGGGTTATCGGATCCAAAACCGGACCTGATAGCTTAACGGCGTTCTGTTATGGTGGATGCCACGTGTCGGTCACCCTTGACGAAAGCACTTCTGTGACGCGCCATTTATCGTCATGGAAGTGGACACTTTCGTGATGATAATTTTGGTAATGTCATGGAACACTTCTATGACAACACAGGTATGACTATCTTGATTCTGTCATAAAATCGTCATGGATGTACATGCATGACAGAAAACGCGACCTACTGTGACAAACACGTATCATCACGGAAGTGTTTTTTTTGTAGTGATCATAATAAAGGATATTAATGCTGCTACCTCCATCCATGAGTACCTTAGTGAACTTGTATCCTCCAACCTAATGCGCCACCACCAAAGCCAAATGACCCGGATTATCAACCCGGGGTGGGTGATCCTCTCAACTCCACACAATGGGCTGCTCGGACCATCGCAAGTAATGGGGAATCGCCGGCTCAATCGCGTTCACAGCCCTTTTATGGAGCTTTTGATCCCGCTTGCATAGACTTGTGGTGAAGACGTGATACTGCCCACTATTCAACTGCTTTGGATTACTCTGATAACCCGACTGATGCTGCTGCTGCTGAGCCCCCTGACCAGGCTGTTGATTATAACCACCCTGATTGCCTTGATCGCCCTGGCCTTGAAAACCGGAATTAGAGCCGCCACCACCATAACCCGGACCTTGAGAACCAGAGCCTGAGCCGCCGCCTGGCCCATGATATTCTGGAAAAGACCGGAATTTTTGTACTCTTTCATGATGAAGCAATCTTTCCAGAGGCGAGCGGGCGGTCTTTCCTGTGTACTATGCTTCGGGCAAGGCTAATTCAGCATCTGCTCAAGATTGAAACTTGACCCTCCAAACCGGGGAGACGGCTTTCCCTTACGATGCTGACCATTATTCTGCATCTTGGTATTAGCCACAAAGTCCAAATTGTTATCAGCCTTGTGTTTACCATTGCCCCCTGATTCACCGGGTTATGATGCTGGCTCTTTGTGTTGCCACTCTTCTTTCCCTTTCCTGGCCTTTCATCATCATACTCGGGGTCTACCATCAGAGTCGGCATACTTAACCAGAGCCAGCATCAGCTCCGCCATATCGCTGCAGTGGCGCTTGAGCCGCCCTAGCTTCTTTTTAAGGGGCAAAAAACGGCAATTCTTCTCTAACATCAATACTGCTGAACCGGCATTGATGCAGTCCAATGAGTGCAGGATAGTTGAGACCCAGCGCACCCAATGGGTTGTTGACTCGCCCTCTTCCTGGACACAGGCATCCAAATCCATACTTGACATAGGGTGCTTGCATGTATCTTTAAAATTCTGAATAAACCGGGCTTTTAACTCGCACGAACCAATGGAGTTGGCAGGTATCCCTTTCAACCAAGTGTGAGCCGTTCCATCCAACATCATGGTGAAATACTTAGCACATGCAGCATCGCTAACATCCAGTAGTTCCATGGCCATCCCATAACTCTCAACCCAAGCCTCAGGGGGTAAGTCAGCGGTGTAGTTAGGCACCTTGCGAGGACCCTTGAAATCCTTGGGCAAACGCTCATTACGAAGAGCCGGCACTAAACACGGCACACCCAAGGTTCTGAAGGTCAAGCCTGGTTCCACTGCATTTGTCGGATGAGCCGGAGAATGCTGACGAGCCGCGTATTGAGCCGCCAGCTCAGCCTCCTGACGCGCTCTACCCTGATCCATAACATTCTGAGCATTACCTCCACCACGCGCCGGGGCTCATGCCCACTGCGCGGGTTGCGATTTCGTCCACTGCTTGATACGGCCGGTTCATCAATATGCCTGCTATAATTTTTGATCGGACGTGGCGTGGAGTGGATACGGTCCAGACTGTATGAATAAGCTGCCTGTTGAGCCACAGCCGTCTGGCTCATAGGGTCCGGAATACTATTGCCATCGGAATAGCCCCCAAGCCGGCCATCTTGCTGTTGATACATGGAATCAGTGTCACCAGTGGACGACTCACCATTGGAGTAAACAATCGTCTCACCACCAGACACTGTTCTATCCTCAGATTCCTCCCCATGGATGAATCCCACGAAAGCATGCTTCATGGCGGGCTGAACTCGGGCTGGTCGTGCACGCTGAGCCGTCTCGATGAGGTCGGTGCAGATGTCCGGCTCAGGGCCCAGTTCGCCAGTCTTGCCGATGAAAACGAGGATTCCACCGAAGGGGACCCAGTACTCATACTCAATTGAGCCGGCCTCAGGGCCCCATCCTTCATTATCGATGTAGAGCTTGCCGCGATGACTCTTGGTCATATGGCCCATAGCGTATCCCTTGATCCCTTCAAAGCTGCCCTTCAAGAACTCTAAACCACCGTGCGCTGGCCGCACGGTTGCCGCCAAATGTCGTGGAATTGTCACGGCAGATGTCCTAGTGTAAGGACTTAGTCGTGGAGCCATCGCAACTAGGTTAGCTTAAAGGGATAAACGGGATAAAGGACACAGGAGTTTATACTGGTGCGGCCCCTTGCGGTGAAGGTAAATGCCTAATCCAGTTTGAGGTGGTATTGCTTATGTCTCGATTACCAGGGAGCGATTCCGCTTGACCTAGCTTTTGATCTCTAGTTTCTTGCCCTGAACCGCCGCCAGGTCATCCCTTTATATACACAAGTTGACGCCCAGCGGCTCACGGAGTCCCGGCCGGCTCAAAGACAACGTGTCCAGCTCGGTGACTAAATATACTTGCCTTACAATATAAGTCATACACATATGGCGGTTTACCCCTATGGGCCTTAAGTCGCCTTTGGGCTTTGAGCCCTTGCTTCATGAACCGCCATCTTCAACATCCTCTTGGTCTTTGTATTGATGAACCGCCATAGGTATAATCCAGCCCCTCCTGGGCGGGTCATACCCAATAGCCATATCCCCAACAAACCCGGTGTCCTCTGCAAAGGGACCATAAGCCGGGGCTTGATACCTGTCAAGATTTCTTGATTGGCTCTCTCAGCTTGACCATTAGACTGGGGTTGAGCCACCCACGATACATCAAGCCGGATATACTCTTGTTGACAGAACTCTTTCATTACACCCATAGACAGATTAGTACCATTATCAGTGATGATACTATGAGGGTATCCAAAACGAAAGATTACTTTTTTTATGAACTGAACCGCCGTTGCTGGATCACATTTGCTGACTCGCTCAGCTTCAACCCACTTTGTAAACTTGTCAACATCTACCAGAAGATGAGCCTTTTTATCCTTGGACCTTTTAAAAGGCCCAACCCTATCCAGCACCCAGACTGCAAACGGCCAAGTAATTGGAATCATCCTCAATTCTTGAGCCGGCACATGAGCTTGTATTGAAAATTTCTGACAACCATCACATTTACTGACCAGATCTTCCGCATCAGCATGAGCCGTCAGCCAATAAAACCCATGACGAAAATCTTTAGCCATGAGAGATTTAGAGTTGGCATGGTGACCGCAATCTCCTTCATGAATCTCTCTTAGAATTTCACGGCCCTCATCAGGAGAGATGCATCGTTGAAACACCCCTGTGACACTACATCTGTGTAGCTCACCATTGACAATAGTCATTGACTTAGACCTCTGGGTCATTTGTCTGGCCAAGGTTTCATCCTCAGGTAACTCGCCCGGGTCATATAAACCAAATATGGAACAGTACAATCATGAATAACATGGAGAGCCGCCACCAGCTGTGCCTTTGGGCCAGGAACTGCCAAATCCTCCTCTTTAGGCAACTTAACTGATGGGTTATGAAAAACATCAAGGAAAACATTAGGGGGTATCGGCTTACGCTGAGACCCCATTCGGCTTAAAGCATCAGCAGCTTCATTTTTCCTACGATCAACATGCTCCACTTGATAACCTTTGAAATGACCAGCAATGGTATCAACCTCTCGGCGATAAGCCGCCATGAGTGGATCATTTGAATCCCAAGTTCCTGACACTTGCTGAGCCACCAAATTTGAGTCGCCAAAGCACCTTACCCGACTTAGATTCATCTCTTTAGCCATCTGAAGGCCATGGAGTAGGGCTTCATACTAAGTTGCATTGTTAGTACAAGGGAACATCAACCTTAAAACATAACAAGATTTATCACCTCGTGGGGAAGTCAATATAACTCCATCCCCCGAGCCTTCCAATTGCATGGATCCATCAAAATGAATAGTACAATATGTATTATCCGCCTTATCCTCAGGCATCTGCAGCTCTGTCCAATCATTGATGAAGTCCATAAGTACCTGAGATTTTTATAGCCGTCCGAGGCACATACTTCAAGCCATGGGGTCCAAGCTCAATGGCCCACTTAGCTACACGACCCATGGCTTCTCTGTTTTGAATAATATCCCCTAAGGGAGAAGAACTAACCACAGTGATGGGATGACCAAGGAAATATTGCTTCAACTTGCGACTGGCCATGAACACACCGTAAACCAATTTCTGCCAATGTGGGTATCTATACTTAGACTCAATGCGCAACTCACTGACATAATAAGCCGTCCTTTGACCTGGATATTCCTTTCCTAGCTCCTTCCTTTCAACCACAACTGCCACACTGACGGCTCTGTTGTTTGCATCCACATATAACAACAAGGGCTCCTTCTCAATAGGAGCTGCAAGAATCAGCGGCTCAGCCAACTGACTCTTAAGCGCCTCAAACGTGTCATTAGCAGCATCACTCCAGACGAAGTCATCTATCTTTTTCATCATTTGATACAAAGGGATGGCCTTCTCTCCGAGGTGGCTTATAAACCGGCTCAAGGCCGCAATACGACCCGCCAAACACTGGACATCATTGATACACGCCGGCTTAGCCAAAGAAGTGATAGCTTTGATTTTCTCTAGGTTAGCCTCAATGCCTCTCTCAGAAACTAGGAAACCCAATAACTTGCCTGCTGGCACGTCAAAGACACACTTGGCCGGGTTAAGCATAATTTTATAAACCCAGAGATTATCAAAGGTCTCCTTCAAATCATCTATCAAAGTCTCCTTCTTCCTGGATTTCACAACAATATCATCCACATAGGCGTGAACATTGCGTCCAATCCGGTCATGAAGGCAATTCTGAACACACCGTTGGTAAGTCACATGGGCACTCTTGAGCCCAAACGCATAGACACATAGCAGAAGGCTCCAAAGGGAGTGATGAAAGATGTCTTCTCCTGGTCCTTAACTGCCATCTTGATCTGATGATAACCAGAATAAGGATCCAAAAAGCTCAAATGCTCACAACCTGCCATAGCATCAATAATCTGATCAATACAAGGGAGAGCAAAAGGGTCAGTCGGGCAAGCCTTATTAAGGTCTGTATAATCCTCACACATATGCCAAGTGCCATTTTTCTTAAGTACCAGCACCGGGTTAGCCAACCACTCAGGATGAAAAACTTCAATTATGAACCCTGCCGCCAAGAGCCGGGACACTTCTTTACCAATTGCCTTGCACCTCTCTTCATTAAAACAACGAAGGAATTGCTTGGCCGGTTTATATTTTGGATCCACATTATGAGTGTGCTCAGCGAGTTCCCTCGGTACACTTGGCATGTCAGAAGGTTTCCATGCAAAGATGTCCCGGTTCTCACGGATGAACTCGATGAGCGCGCTTTCCTATTTCGGATCCATATTAGCACTGATACTGAACTACTTGGACGAGTCGCCAGGAACAAAATCAACCATTTTAGTGTCATCTGCCAATTTAAACTTCAATAGGGGGTCATTCTCTATAGTTGGCTTCTTCAAAGGTGTCATATCCGTCGGGTCAACATTGTCTTTATAAAACTTTAACTCCTCAGCTGCACAGGCCGACTCAGCATAAGTAGCATCACCCTCTTCACAGTCGAGCAATCTTTCTATCACCATGCACCATGATGGTGCCTTTATGACCCGGCATTTTAAGCTGTAGATAAACATAACACTGTCGCACCATGAACTTGGTGTAAGCCGGCCGTCCAAACAAAGCATGGTGCAGGCTTCTGATCTTAACCACTTCAAAGGTCAATTTCTCAGCCCTGGAATCATGGTCATCTCCAAAAGCCACCTCCAGCGTTATCTTACCCACTGGATACGTCGACTTACCAGCCACCACCCCATGGAAAATAGTAGAAGACGTCTGAAGATCTTTATCAGTCAAATTGATACGACGAAAAGTCTCATAGTAAAGGATATTGATATTGTTGCCCCCATCCATGAGCACCTTTATAAGCTTATACCCTCCTACATGTGGTGCAACCACCAACACCAACTGACCTGGATTGTCAACCCGAGGCGGGTGATCCTCCCGACTCCACACGATAGATTGCTCGGACCATCTCAAATAACGAGGCATTACCGGCTCAACGGAGTTCACCGCCCGCTTATGGATTTTCTGATCTCGCTTGCACACACTTGTGGTGAATACATGATATGGACCACTATTCAGCTGCTTTGGATTGCTCTGATAACCAGACTGCTGCTGCTGATTCCCTTGGCAAATATGCTGATTAAAACCACCTTGATTGCCTTGGCCCTGAAAGCCAGAGGTTGAACCGCCACCACCAAAACCAGGCCCGTGAGAGCCGGAACCACTACAACAAAACAGACTTTAAGTAACACATTCATGTAAAAGGTTGAACAATGTGTGACAAGGGAAAATACTGTAACACAACATTTTGTGTCGAATAACAAGCAGTAACACATACTATATAACGCCTCAAAATGTGTTACCGGGATATTGTAATAGTAACATATAAATATGTGTTGGTCAAGTGTGTTACAAGATCTTGACGTGGTAACATGTAAACATGTGTTACCGAAATGTGTTACATAGGTTAACAACGGAAGTAACACATAATCATGGTTGATTCATAGTGTTACAAGCTCTATTATAGTGGGGACTAGAAAAACTAAAACCAACTACATGCATAGATCACAAATACCTTGACACATAGGGCCCATGTGTCAACATGATAATACATTCTTGTTTTGGTAAATAGTGTTTTCATTCTTTGGTAATATGGTATGAAAAAACAATACAGTTTGGTTGGTAAATACCAAACTATTTTCGGTATAGTTGCAGTGAATATCATATTAACCATATTTTTACGCAAATTTTAGGATAACTCAATGACCATAAATGTGAAATGCACACTTTAAAATGATCATATGAAATTAAGTATTTGACTTGAATACTCACAAAGGAGTGGAAGACCAACAGCGAACGAGAGCTTAAATTTGAAGATAGTTTTAAGAACCGGACCGGCGGTCCGACCGGAGAAAAGGGAACCAAGGCCTCGTTCGGGTTTTTAAGGTGTGTCGGTCTTTCAACAAAAAAGACTAGTGAATTATCATAACAAAGCAGCCATGCTGTCTGGTGATCTGCGCTACCCTTCTACCATCATTTTCTGCTATAGATCGTCCCCAAGGCTACTTTGCTACTGTTTTTCTCGAACACCTCAACCACTGCTGCTCTTCTTTGAGCTGTTCGATGTAAAGCGCCCCATGGCTCCTATGCTCTAGTGCGCCCCATGGCTCCTTTGCTATCGCCATTGCATCAGCAGTTCAAATGCATATCATCAATAGTTAGGCACCGATCTGAACGGCAAGATGGCTAGCAACCAGCTGCAAGTGTAAGCAACAGCACAACAGCTAGCACCTAGCTACAAGTGCAAGCAATGAATAACACGTGCAATGGTTGATTCACAACAACAAAGAAAATATTGAATCAGGTTTTGACAGCAAACAAGCATCCCACATAAATAAAAATGCCAATTTCAAACAAACGTAAACTAAGTTTACAAGATGGTAAATCTGACATAATACTTCTTCGACAAAAGTGTATCTATTTCCAATGACAATCTATCATACATGAAGCTTCACTTTAGTAATAATTTTCTGAATTTTTCCAAGCTTCATGTTTGAAGAACAAAAACTATACAAACATATAAAAGCCCGCTAAAATAACACATTGCTTCATCCACCAGTTTAGAACAATCCTTGTAATCTTCACTTGCAATTTTTTTTGAAAAAGTAGATTCACTTAAGCGCATGAGAAAAAGTTCATAACAAATCAAAAAGGGTCAAGTTAAATTCAATGCATATAGGGATACTTAGGCCCTGTACAATGCAGGTGCTAAGGCAGACGCTTCAACAGAAAAACGGTTTTTTTTTCAAGATCACTGAGCACAGGTGCATAAGAGGGACGGAAGCAAAGTCTTGCTTCTATTGCTAGCCGCTGCTGACCTTCAAGAAAGCCGTAGTAAGCCTTGCCCTCTGCTAATTAGAGTAGTTTAAGCACCTGTAGGAAGCACTCACCATTGCGGGCAAAATATTTTAAGATGCCACGCTACTCTTGCTCTTTGAGCACCGGCCATTGTACAATGTCTTGTGTCAGGACAGTAAGGATGAAGTACTAACAGTTATCATAATCCACAATGGCAGCATCAATGGAAAATAGGACGAGAAACTGAAAAGCAATAAAGAAAATAAAAAATTGGGTTTATATGTTGAGTGAAAGACCTCATTCCTTCAAATTTTCTAAAAGGTGTAAGCTCAGCCAACGATCTGCAAGAACATACAATGGTTATTAATGTCCTGCAAACTCAGCTTTGACTTTAAATAAAAGGCTCATGTTCAATCTTGTCTCCTTTGTGCATCAAATGTGAGAAGTTAACGTGTGTAACCATACTTGTCCTTTTTAATTCCTTTTTTCAGAAATATCAACCCATTCACACTTAAATACATCCACCAAAAATTTTCCAGAGTAGTTCAACTGAATAATATCAATTATCCTGCCATAGTAAGTCACATCACCTAAAACAGAGGTCGCATCACCTGGTGCAGCATATGTAGATGTTTTGGCACGTACCACCCCTCCACTATTTTGACTCACCCTGTCTAAGCGTTTAGGCCTAAACCGATATCCTCTGGAGTTGTAAGCGCGGTACCTTTTGCTGCATCAACTCGCCACGCATAGCCATCTAATATAATTATTAATACTACCAATATCATTTTCGCTTCTCCAATTTAATTATCTGTAGATTAAGAAGTTGTTTACTAAATGGCTTCAGCTTGTACATACAAAGGATATGAAATATGGACTTACATGAGCTTTGAACCAGTCGTTGAACTTATCATGTTGGATGGACTCGACTGTTTGAGGAGACATCACGCCGCTAGTGATCTCATCGTGTGAGCTCTGCAAAGTAATTTTATAATTAGTTTTGAAGTCAAAGAAAAAGTTGCGAAAACATGTCAAAAACGGATATTGTTTAGAGGATTGAGGTATTACCAAGGAATGGGTTGACATCTCGAGCAGTTGAACAACACATATCTATGTGCTTGGAATTTAGCCAACCCTCTAAGAACATAATTGCCGTGCTTTCCAAGTGGTTTTCCTACGAAGGAAGCAGAGTTGATCCTCAGTAACATCAATCGCCGTGATCGTCATCGCTATTCCTTGAAGGCCGATTATGCTTGGTGGCTAAACCATCAATATATCTTGAACGAAACGTCATGCACTCGTCGCAAGATGTGCTTCAGAGATAGATCCTTCGGATATGCTCTGTTACGTATATATGACTTCGTGACACGTAGATACCTGCATAAATAAAAATGAAAAAGAAGACAAAATTGTTAATGAATCTAGTACTACAATAATTAGAAAATATATATGTCTCATTTTGACAAAATACCTTTCCGTAAACCACATCGAACAAGATGCCATTGTATTACCTATTTTTGCCTCTGCTAGATGAAGAACCAAATGCACCAGACAAAACTAAGAGCATCTCCAACAGTCGCAAGTAAAAGTATACATACAAGGCTTAAATGTCAGTTTTATCACACAAAAGCGGAAAGCGCAGCCCAGCAGCGGCGGGAAAACTGCTGCTGGAACTCGCTATGCTGCTGCTGAAATGGCGGCTCACAGGCCATTTTTATGGCGCCGCCCGGCGCTTATAAAAAGGCCACAAGGCCTCACAGCGCCGCCGCTCACGGCTCTCTCTCTCTTCTCCCTTCGCCTCGCCGCCTGCCGCCTCAGCGCCTCCGCCGCCAGCTACACGCTGCCCCCCGACGCCACCATGCCGCCGCCGTTTCTGCTGCGGGCTATCATCAAGGTCCGCCAGCGCCCATCGGCGCTTTTACGCCGAGATACGCCCGCGATCCACGGCTTAGCTCGACGCACGACATGGCGATGAGGCCGCCGCCGACGCGCGGCGTGGCACCTAGGTAGGCCGCCGCCAAATGAATTTCAGACGCCCAGACGCCCAAGAAGCGTTAGACTCGCCGCTCGCTCAACTCCGCGACAAGATAGTGCGAGCACAATGCGCTGCAGCGCCGCCTCGCCGCCAGAGGACGAAAGCGGTCATGGCGGAGTGGCGCCGGTGCTACCCGGAGGACGCCGCCACGAGCAGCAGATCGGGCACGCCGCCGCTGAGGAGGACACGCGCCGCGCCGCGAGGAGCGTTTGGATAGGCGCTGCGGAAGGCGCTATGCAGCGCAGGCCGACTCGCTAATGCAGCGTAGAGGTCCTTCTTCATCAAGAAGATGAGCGTTGGTTGGACTGCTGGTTGTCGACTCGACGCACACCAACGCATTTACCACGATGGTGCGTATGATCGAGCGATCGGGATTAGTTTTTTTATATGTTTTCGAACTATATAGTGCCGAATATCTATCTATGTTTTCGAACTACCTATCTAGTTGCAATATAAACTTTGTATCCTTTTTATTTGAATGCAATCTATGTTTAAAAAAATATTGTGCGCGCTGCATTTTTGGGCACTGCTGGAGCGGCGCGCGCGCGCTGCATTATAGCGCGGCTGTTGGAGCCAGCGCCTCCCCCCACGCAAAACGAGCCGAAGCGCGCGCGGCAAATGCATTTTTTGGGCGCGGCGCGTAGCGCGGCTGTTGGAGATGCTCTAACATCAACATATCTTTCTATAATTCCTTAAACAGAGTTGGCCTTTATTCAGGGGCGGACCCACGTTATGATTAGTGGGGGCCCAGGACCCCACTCAATTTTTGGCCCTCCCTGTATATGTCGAATACTAGCCGAGCAAAGCCCCCAGTCGGCCCAGCCCCCACTCCCTTACAAAAGCCCAGAAAACAGAAAAGCAACAAAGGCTTTCAAGATCCTCGCCTGCTCATGCGCATACGAGCAATCTCCACTTAAATAAAAGGAAACTACAGTGATTAAATCGGGAGGCGAGACGACACCGCATCAACTCTTCTTGAAATTAATTGCAAGAGCAAACAAAACGTCCGCTTCGCCGCCGCCGCAGAATGATGGCCCTCCACGGAGTCTGCCGCGCGCCCGGCCGCTGCTTTGCCGCCTGCCGCTATGCACATGCGCCCCTGGTCACACATCCACACAGAGGTCTGCAGCGCCTCATCCCCAACTCAAACTAGGTATGTTCTTCTTCACCTGATGCATTAATGATATAAGTTATTCTTTTGGATTTCTGGTTTTGGTTCATGTCAAATCAAATGCAATATGCAATTGTACAAGACAAGATCTGCTCCTCTTATCTGGCATGTACTTTGTTCTAGTCAAATTTGATATGTCACTTTCAATGGGCGGCAAGTTTGTTAGCTATCTCAAAATCAAAAATGATATGCCACATTCTAGCATGATGTTTTCTACGACTTGAGAATACAGTACGGTACTTGTGTGCTAGCCTCGCTTCTACTAGCACACTTTGTTCTAATCAAATTTTCTATGCAAATCAATCTGCAACAGCCCTCAGAGGCGTTTCATTCATGACTAATACAGAACTAGTACTTGTGTGCTAGCCTGCTGCAACTAGCATACTTTGTATATGAACCTTTCACAATTAGTATTTCAATGATTTGACTGAGAAAAGAAGGAAGATAATGGAGACGATTTGACAAAAATAATCAAGAAATGTCAACACCACCACCTGTGCAAACAGCAGCTCCAAACGGACAATCAAGACAATGTGAACAGCAGCATCATTTATCATATATACACTAATAATCTCTAGTTCCTTTCCCTAATATTTCTAATTTCGTAGTTCACAAACTTCACAAGTTGACATATCACATAAAGATGTTTCAATACAATAGTAGAATTGGTAAACAAAGAGAAGATGAGAGAGTTCATATTACCAGGCCCTGCTCAAGAATGGAGGGAGTCGACCGCCGGTCGTCCCTGTTTAGAGTGTGGAGAGGAGGGAGGCAACCGAGGGACGGCCGGAGTAGCTGGATGTCGGAGACCAGCGGCGGCGATGGCATCCTGTGGACGGTTGGGGTTGCTGGACCAGACGCAGCAGCGCTTAGCGCTGTCAGATGGGGAGGCCCCGCCCACCGTCCTGGCTCGTGGCGCTGGCGGCCGCCCGACCGGGAAGGGCGGCGCGAAGGGGCGGTTGCGCCGATGTTGGAAGCGGCGGCGGCGGAAGGGGATAGTGGATGGATTTCCACCGATTCGGGACAAACCTCTTACCTTATTCACGTGAAAAGAAAAATCGCGGCCACTGAAAACGACGGGCTTTTCTGGAGACACCGGTTCAACGGCTTTTGCAAGAACACCGGGTTCAACCTTTTTTTTTTGTTCGATTGCGTGGACCGTCCATGGAGCTAAGCCAAGTACCAAGGTCATCGATTCTGGTTTTTTCTAGTCCAACCGCCGGTCCTGGTCCTTAAAAAAAACTATTGTCCAATGTAATGGTGGGGTGGTTGCAATGTCTCATACTTGCGATGGCAGCGTATCTTCCGGTTCATGGACTCGTTTCACTGGTTAAAAAAAAAGACACCAGCCTCGCTGGTCACAACATGCTCCCGGGCTTCGTCGTGTGGGATGAAGCGATCTTGGTCGAGACGACCGATCAGGAGCGAGGTCAGTCGGTTGAACTAGAATGATTTTTTCTTTAAAGAACCATCGAGGTCGCGGGTTTCCTTTTCCGATACGACCGCAAGTACGCTTGGTTTTCTAAACCGTGTGTGCAGTTGGTATCCCCTCCCTTATTCTCTATCGCCGTGGAGGTGGAAGGAATGAGGAGACTAGATTGATGTGCCAACCTCTTGGATCTGTCGTTACAACACCGTCGGCGGTAGGTCGCAAGTCGCAACTAACGCATATCAGCGTTGCCACTTTTGAAGTACCACCCCATCGCGTTCATCGTCCAAGGTCCGTCGCAGCTTCAAGCTCGATATTTTTTTATTACCAACTAGTTAGCCGAGAGAAACCATGTTATATAGGTTATTTAGCACATCTTACGTAAATCAAATATATAAAGCCATTACTATTTAGATATATCTAATTTCCCTTTCAATCATAAGCGAACCAACCTATGGTTGAATGGTTAGAGGGACTGTGGTATCCTAGCCCACCAAGGTTCAAGTCCTATGGTGACTTTGTAAATTTCAAGATGATATGCCGGCTCAGTCTTTCAGAGGTGCTCATAGGGATAGGGTGTGCATGTGTGCGTTCATAGGGGTGAGTGTATGCGCGTGTATATGAGCACTTTGCCTTTGTACTGTGTTAAAAAAATAAAAAAATAAAGTATACTCTATCTTTTCATGCCAAAAACACTTTTTAGAAAATTTTCATGCCAAGGAAACTAATATATGTAACAATGTCCCGGTTCTTCCAAAACAATTCCCTCCGATACTCTTTGATTAAAAAAAGGAACATATCAAAATTTCCCTGCAGTTCTCGACCATGGCGCTTACTTTTTCCTCCAATTACTTTGGCGCTTACTTTTCCCTCCAATTAACTAGAAAATGCTAGATAAATAGGGCCACAAACCCATCCACATCCAGCCCAGCGCCACTGCTCGGGCGGCTACTCGCCAGACTAACGCCAAAGACGCCGCTGGTCAGCTTCTTCAGCCAAAGACGGCCGCCACCTGCAACCACACCCCCACCCCATCTCAACCCTTGTACGATCTGCTGCTTCTCACCTTCTTCGCCGCTTAGATCTGCCGATGCCGCTTGGATCGCTCCGCGACGGCTTCGTTGGTCTTCAAAGACCGCACCTACATCCTCAAGGACTACGATCTCGTGGCTGGTATGGATCCAACGCCCACCCTTCCTTGATCTAAATGCTACGAATTCTTCAGGCATGCTAGGTGAAACACCAATGTAGCTAAACAGGGCGGAGATAGTGAGGGCGCCAATCGCTGCCCTCAACAATTCTTAGCACAAGTGTGTAACGTGGATGCCTAATGGCCGCAGCTAATTGCATAAATAGCTCATACATAGACAAATAATTAAACAATCGTGATGTAGAAAAGCCCATAAACCATGTACGGTTGTGTCTGACTACGTTTTATGATGTGCCAATGCCTAATCCACCAATCAGGTTGATCCATTGATATATGTGTGTGTTCTACACTTCTGCTAGATCGATCCATTGACTATTGTTTAAATTTGATCAGACTTCTTGAGAAATATGACAGACCTTAAACTTGTTAATTAATGTTTCATTTAGAACAGTAAAGTAGTCTAGTAATTATGTTTTTTTATATTGTCGGGGAAGATGATCTGACCCACGAACACCTATGGGACCGGCGGACCGAGCCCCTTTCGGTTCGGCGGGGGGCGGAGGTCGCATGAAGAGCAGATCGAGGCGAAGCACACGAGCAGATTACCCAGCTTCGGAGCTCTTCGGAGAGATAATACTCCTACTGCTGCATGTATGATTGTATTGTGTTCTTACTAGGGAGCGCTGAGTGCTACAGTACACACCAGCTGCTAACGAGACCTAGCGTGGGTGTATTCTGGCTTCGAACCTTTCGAACCCCCTCTTCTACGTTGCGCATGGGCCTCCTTTTATATGCTCAAGGGGTCACCGACAGTGGCAACGAGACAAGGGCAAAATGGAAAAGGAGGCGGTTGGTACAGCCACTGCATGCAGTATCATACCTAACCCCGACGCAGGGACAAAGGCATTAAATGCCCGCTCACGCCGCCCAAACAGTGCAAACATGGACTGTTGGGCGCCACCGCTGCCACGATGGCGATCTTGTCACTCCGCTACACCGAGTCACTGGCTGCACAGCTCTTGCCACGCGCTACCGAAAGGTCCTGTATGGCTACACGCTGGTGGGTGTGCTGGAGCGCAGAACTGAGTGGTGGTTTGTCGCTGCAAGCGCTTTGCCATGGTCGCTGTCTTGTCGCTGTCCGAAGCTTGTCGCCATGGCCTTCCCGGCAAGCTCCTCTTGCTGGGGTCTTGTCTCCTAGGTGCCTTGAGTTATTCTTCCCGCAAGCTCCTCTTGCCGGGCCTTGTCTCCTTGGCTTAAATACTTTGTTCTTGAATGGCTCCAAAGGAACCACGGAGGACCTTGGCGGTCACCCGCAAGCCTTGCCGCTGGTGCTGCGATCGCCAGTGCACAAGTTCGGGATACTAGGGTACCCCTACTCTAGTACACCGACAGAGCCTCGGCCTAGGCCACACACGGTCCCGAAGCGCTGTTGGGCCAGCCCAAAACAGGGCACGGCACGCGCGCCCGGGTTACGCCATAACTCACTTCGACCCACCACGCCCCTCCACGAACGGCACGCGCCGAATGCGCGTCAGGATAGATCATGGGGTTTTTTATTCGAAAGGAACGCCCGCCTCCCTCTTTATAAGCAGAGGAAGCAGGGCAGTTCGCCCACCTCGCCAGCTTGCTGTCCAATTCGAAAAACCTCCGCTGCCCCCTTCTTCCCAAAGTTGAAGAGAGCAGCGCCCGCCCCATCGCCACCAAAGATCACCACGCCGCCGATCTCCCCACCACCTCCGCCATGGTTCAAGGCCGACAAGGGAAGGCCGGAAGTCGGCCGAGGCGTATGCTCATGGGCGCCGCGGAAGGAGCGGGCCATCTTCCCTCACTCGCCGCCAAGGATCTGAGGGAGTACTACTACCTCTTCTCGTCGACGGAGACGCGAAAGATCCGCAAGACGAAGGTACTCCCAGCTGCCGCCGAACTAGCCCCAACCGGGTATCCTTCTTCGCACATTGTTTCATCGGGCTCGCCCGCCTTCTCTGAATTTTTTCAGGACATCATGAACACCTACGGGTTCCGCCTCGACTTCACCCCAATGCTGTTCTCGATTATGGCGGTTTTCGCACATCTTTGCGAAAACTTTGTCGGAGTCCATCCAAACGTAGCCCTTTTCCGCCACTTCTTTATGCCCCGAGTTGAGAGAGGAATGCCACTTGCGGGAGGAATCGCTTGGATCTCGAGGATCGGCAAGAAGGAAGCCTATCTGGAAGGAGAGCTCCGCAGCAAGTGGGAGGAATGGAGGGCAGACTGGTGTTGGATTGTTGAGGAGAACCCGCAGCCTTTTACCGCCCAGCGCCAAACCCAATAGTGCGCGGCAACGATTAGAGCAACGTGGCCCCGGAAGATGGTAGGCTGAAGATAGCAGTCACCCGAATCCTTCGCCTTAGACTTGCCGGGCTCACCGAGGGCACCGCTGGCGCAGACTTCCTTTGTCAGCCAGACGCCTCTTTACAGAGAGGAGGAGACCTGCCGGGAGTTTCAGAACGCAGCAGATATCATGAGGCTGCGCCTGGCCTTAATTTCAACTTCACTGCCTTGGAACTTGACGCGATGCTCTTGGAGCTGTTCAGCTCGATCCCGATCATCCCGAGATGTTCAGGTTGCCGAAGGCGCTGCTCCGCCTCGCAACAATTCTCGCCGACCGCATTCGTGCGGGAGTTCTTTGACAGCCTGGTAGAAGTGCCGGTCCGCCCCGATGAGCAGAGGGGCCTCACCCGCGACACCACTGACGATGAGATGCAGCGCATCGCCACCAGGCTGGAAGAGGCGGCAGCAGCTGCTGCCGCGGGCGAGTTCGGGTTCACCGTGGAGGAGGCAGAGGCAGCAGAGGCGGCAAGCCTTGTCGAGCGAAGGGAGTTCGCCGGCGAGGAAGAGCTTGCCGAGCCTGAAGCTGAGTCGAGCGAACCCGCCGAGGGCGCCTCCTCCCCACCTTCAAACAGCTTGCCGCGAGCGGAGCCCCCAGCTCCACCAAGAAGGCGTCTCCGCAAGGCCGGAGACGTAGCGGGGCGGCAGACGGGCCAACAGCCGCCGCGCCGCGCGACGCGCTCCACCGCGGCAAGCACTGTTGCCGCGGGAGCACCTCACGCCGTAGCGGCAACCGAGGCGGGCCTCCCACCACTGCTTGTTTCCCGCCAAGCGGCCAAGGGAACCCACTCCTCCTGTCAGACCGGAGGCGAGCCAGAATTTGATCTCTCCGCCAGCCCGGACGAGGAAGAAGAAGAGTAAGTTTCTTTTGCTGTACTTGTAGTTCTTCAATTTGTTGCTTTGTCTTGTATCTGATTTTCTTCACTCGAGCTCATTCCTTTCGTGACGCTGGCCCAAAGAGCATCAAGAGAGCCAAGGCCCCGTGATTGTCATCGAGGACGCATCCATCAAGGGCGGCAGGAGGCGCGTCTGAGACCTCCTTGCCGGATCCGCAACTCTTCCTCAAAGCAGCCCCCAGCCGCAGCCCCCCGCGTAAGTATATGGTTTACTTTTGCTTTAGGCGTGCATGGGTGCTTTTGCCGATATCTCGACCGCTGGTTTGTGTAGGAGCAGAGCAGCCCCACCAGAGTGCCCAAGCCGCCTCCCCGACATGCCATCTGCCGACCACACCGCCAAGGGAGGATCCTCGGCAAGGGAGCCGCTTCCAAAGAAGGAGATTCTCCTCGCAAGGGACAGTTCTCCGCAAGGGATGGCGCCAGCGACACTCCGGTGGTTGAGACCACGACTGCAGATCCTAGCACAGGTAATCCTCTTGCTTGAAAACTCCCCTTGTGTTCTTCTTCTGATTTTCTCTTTTGAATATTTGCTTGACTGTTCTTTCATTTTCCGATCGTCAGATCCATCCGCCGCAGAGCCGATGGAGACTGAGGTCGCCGGGCGAGGAGGACGCTGCAATACCGAGGACGCCACGCCATTGAGGAAGAGGTCGACGCCGATGAGCCCGGCCGGCTAAGAGGTCGCCAAGATGCCGCCGCAGAGGTCGGGCGAGGGGTCCGTGATCGTGACCGACGGCCCCGAGGCTGTGAGCGCTTAGGCGCCACGCCGATCACGATCCTCCGCCATCGCCGCAGCATCAGTTCAAGAGCCCCAGCCCGCGCTTATCTCAAGGCCGGTGATGGCGTTTTCATCAAGCTCCCCTCAGGCCGAGCCTGTGTCGCGGTCAAGGGGAGACCTTTGACGAAGAGCTGCTCACTCCGCTGGCCGACGTTTATCGACGCGCCAAGCAGCAAAGAGCGGCGAAGTCCGAGGAGGAGCAGTTGCTGCGAAGCCTGCCGCTTCACCGCTACCGGCAAGCCAAACTGAATCCCGGAAGTTCTTGTCGCAAGGCGGGAGCAGACATCGAGAAGCGCGCGGAGGAGCTCCGAGGCCTCAACCAGGAAGCTCTCCGGGCCTTGGCAAAGGAGCGGGAGCAGCTCGCCAAGGAGCGCAAAGCCTTCCTCCTAGAGAAGGCTGAAGCTGAGGAGCAACAGCGGCTTGCCGCCGAGAAGCTATCTGCGCAGGAAGGCAAGTTGGCGCAGAGGAAGGTCAATCTTGACAGCCATGAGGAGGATCTCGCCGCGCGCGAGCACACATTTGGCGGGGCTCTCAAAGAAGCAAAGGATGCTGCCGCAGCTGCCGAGGCCGCCAAGTAGAAGCTGGAGACGAAGGTGACGCAGCTGGAAGCCAATCTGAAGAAGAGCGGCAGGAGCTTGCTGCACTCAAGCATGAGCGCGAGAAGGATGCTTACACTCTTGGCGAAGCTGCAGGCTGCCTCGCCGAGAGGAGCAAGGAGCTCAGCGCCGCCAAGGATTCCAATGCAGATCTCGAGTTGAAGCTGACCACCTTGACTCAGACGCTGGACGGCGCCAGGGAGCGGGAGGTGGCCTTGTTGGAGAAGATCAAGGCCGACGAGGCGCTGTTGGGCGAGTGTTGCCGCCGCCTGTAACACCTTCAGGATAATGTGGAGCATCGGACCGAAGGTCTCGTGGATGTTGCCGTAGCCATCAACAGGAGCCGGGCGGAGCTGGGATGGTAGATCTTGGGTATTTCTCCGATGAGCACCTCCAGCCCAGCCAAGCTCAGCTTGTTCTTCAAGGGCGTGGGACGGCCCTCCAGCGACTCCGGAAGAGATCCTAAAGCAGCTGGCCGACGAGTCGCGCCAGATCTGCGGCGGGAGCTCTTCAAGGTGCCGATGAAGGTGGCCTTCCGCAATCCAGCCTCAACCTCACCAACGCCCTCAAGTCCCTGCCGCCGGATGCCGATGTGGAGGCGCCAAGACCCTTGTCGCACCCATCGTGGGACAGGTGAGCGGGATCAAGAGGGTTGATGGTGACCGCGTAGATTAGGCCGCCCGTTTTATCTCTTCTCCTTGTCGCTGCTGATCATGTTATGAGATCAATCTGTTAGAGTTGCGACAAGCTATCTTGTAATATAACTCTATTTTGGGTAGTGATTGCTATGTTATTTCCTTTACTTGATTCCTTCCTTTGTATGTTTTTGCCCCACGCCAGGGAACTTGTCGGGCGCAGCACCTTGTCATGAGCGCTGAGTGCGGACGCCAAGAGCCCGCTAGTGGTGCCGCTACCGACAAGAAACCTTGTCGCAACTAGTTGCAGCTCACTTAAGTTGTTGAGCGGACCCGAAACAAAGTAAGGGCGCAACTAGCTACGAGTTGGTTCCTCCGCGCATAGGTTTTCCATACAAAGTACGGTCGTTCGAGGAAGATAACTTCAAAACTGATTGCTTAAACTTTAGCAACTTAGCTTTTCTGTCGTTTGCTTCCCGGTAAGGCGGAACTTCCTCGAGCGACGCTTGGCCCACACCATTATCTTCTCCTTCCCCCCCGGTGAACTTGTGGGCGAGGGAACCTTCCTTTCTTTAAGAAAGAGAAAGAAGAGAAAACAGAGACATGGAGCCTTACGGCTCGTTATTGCTTACCGGGGCGGGTGCTGCACAAAGTGTCAGATAATGCATGCAAAATAGAGGTAGAAAGCATGAAATTTGACAAGATGCGCGGAGCACATGAGCTTTACTTATGCACGGGGTCTGCGCCCGGCTTTGTACAAAGGATTACATGCAACATTGGCAAGACTTGTATAAAGGTGGTTGCCGAACAGGTTCCGCAACCGCGCTTCACGGGTAGAACTTACGAAGATGCTCAATGTTCCAGGAGTTGCTCACCGGAATGCCATCTTCGATCTCAAGGCGGACAGCGCCAGGCCTAGTGACTCGTCTCACCCGGTAAGGGCCTTCCCACTTTGGCATCAACTTGTTGGAATTCTTGGCGGACTGAACGCGCCAAGAACAAGGTCGCTTTCCTCGAGACTTCGCATTAACTTTGCGGTTATGATAGCGACGCAAAGCTTGCTGGTATCGAGCAGCTCGCATAAAGAGCTCAAGACGGTCCTCCTCAAGGAGCAAGCAAGGCCATCTTGTCGCAACCGCTCTTGCTCGAGCTCATCATAAGCGAGCACCGAGGTGACCCATATACGAAGTTCCGTGGGGAGAACTGCCTCGCTCCATAGACTAGAGCAAAGGTGTCCGCCAGGCTCGACGGCGCCGCCCGACGACCAAAGAACCACCGCAGCTCCTCAATCCAGTTTCTTCCGCGACTTGTGTAGCCTATCGAAGTCCTGGTCTTGAGCCCACGCAGCACTTCTGCATTTGCCCTCTCCGCTTGACCGCTACTTCTGATGAGCAACAAGCTTAAGCAGACCTTGGCGCCAAGATCTTGGACGATCGCATGAAGGTGCGGCTCAGGAATTGCGTGCCATTGTCGGTGATGATCCTGTTAGGGATTCCAAACGGCAAACAATCGACCAAGAACTTGACCGCTGACCGTGCTGTCACCTTCCTCATCGCTTCCACTTTCGCCACTTTGTGAACTTGTCGATTGCAACGCATAAGTACTCAAAGCCCCAAAGCTCGGGAAAGGGGCCGAGGATGTCGAGCCCCTGCATCAAAATGGCCAGGATAAAGGGATCGCCCGAGAGCTTGAGCTGGCTGGTGTATCTCGCTTGGAATGGAACCGCACGCTTCACACTTGGTTACTTGTGCAGTTGCATCTTGGAGGGCTGCCGGTTAAAGAAGCCTTGCCGAACGCTTTGCCGCAAGTGTTTTGCGCCAATGTGGTGACCACATATGCCTCCATGTATCTCTCGCCAACAGCTTTTCGTCCATCTTCCCGTGAATACACTTCAATTTCACGCCGTTGAGTCTTCTTCGCATAGCGGTTGTCGACAAACTGGTACATACTTGACCGCCGGGCTACTCTTTCCGCTTCTTCTTGCTCTTCGGAAGTTCTCCGTCTCAAGGAAATGGACAATCTGCTGTGCCCATGCTGGAGCTTGCGGCTCGATTAATAAGGACTAAAGGCACATCTGCTGCCGCGGAACATCCGCTTCTACGGTGAGAACTCGCGGCTCAACCGAGCTTGACGCTCCCGCAAGCTTGCCGGAGCAAACTTGTCGGGAGCGCCCGCTTCAACGAAACAAACCCTAGGGCTTGTCGAGCAGATCGCTCCTCAAAGCATTATTGGTGTTGATCTTGGGGACCTTTTTGGCGGTGGCTTCGGGGAGCTTTGCTGGAAAATAGTTACCAGAAATCAACTTCCTCTTCTTGCTCTGCCCACCGATGGTGTTACAGATGGTTGAGTCAGCTTGAGCACGAGATCCCTCGGTTCCATTGTGTAACTTAAGGCGGGCGACTTCGACAGCCGTCAGCAATGTCATTCTGAGCTCTTGGAACGTATTCCATCTGTAGGCCGTCAAAGTGCTCTTCTAGCTTTCTTACTTCATCAACATAAGCTTCCATCAACGGGCTCTGATAACTCTTGTTCACTTGGCGGACGACAAGCTATGAGTCCCCCCTGACAATGAGCTTCTTGATCCCAAGGTCTGCTGCGATCCTGAGACCGGCAAGCAAACCTTCATACTCTGCAGTATTGTTTGTTGCTTGCTCCTTGGGAAAGTGCATCTCGACTACGATTTGAGGTGCTCTCCGTGGGTGCGATAAGCAGCACGCCCGCACCGGGCGCCTTTGCAGCGAGAAAGCACCATCAAAGTACATCAGCTACTTTTTGCTTGCTTCCTTGACGGGATGCTTGTTTCGAATTTCTTCATCTTGTGTTGGCGCCCATTCTGCTATGAACTCTGCCAATGCTCTGCTTTGGATAGTTGAAGTGCTTTCAAACTTGAGGCCAAAGCTTGACAGTTCTAGTGCCCACTCGACAATCCCGCCTGCTGCTTCCGGATTTTGCAAGATCCTCTTCAGCGGAAAGCGAGTGACGATCGTGATCTCATGTGCTTGAAAGTAATGGCGCAGCTTTCGAGGCCATGAGAAGGCCAAAAGCAATTTCGCACACCGAGTACCTTTACCTAGCCCCGCAGTAAGGGAACCGACAAAGTAAACTGGGCGCTGCACCATCCTTTTCCGTATGTTTTCATGCGCCCGCGTAGATCCATCTTTGTCGGGACCAGAGCTCGCCGGTGAAGCCCCCTGCTTGTCGCTGGATGCATCTGCTATGGTTGCCGGCTCATCATTCGCCTCCCGCTCCGCAACTAACGCAGCACTAACCACTTGATTGGTTGCCGCTATGTATAGCAGCAACTTCTCTTGTGGCCTAGGTGCGACAAGTATTGGAGTGGAGGACAGGTATCTCTTTAAGTCCTGCAGCGCAGCCTCCGCTTCCGGAGTCCATTTCATTGGACCTGCCTTTTTCAAAATTTTGAAAAATGGCAAGGCGCGCTCAGCAGACCTAGAGATAAACCTCGCCGAGAGCAGCTACACAACCGCAAGTCTTCGTGACATCCTTGACGCGCTTTGGTGCTTCAATCTGCTCAATGGCCTTGATCTTGTCGGGATTGGCTTCAGTTCCTCACGAGACACGAAGAACCCGAGAAGCTTGCTGGAGGGGACTCCAAACACACACTTCTCGTGGTTGAGCTTGAGGTTGATCTTGCGCAGATTTGCAAAGGTTTCGCTCTAAATCTTGAATCGAGTCGCTTTGTCCTTGCTCTTGACCACTATGTCATCCATGTACGCTTCCACATTTCTGTGTATTTGCGGCTCAAAAGCGTCATGAACTACCCTTGCAAATGTTGAACCAGCATTCTTTAATCCGAAAGGCATCCATACAAAACAGTACGTGCCACATGGGGTGATGAATGCGGTCTTTTCCTCATCCTCTTCTGCCATGAAGATCTGATGGTATCCTGAGTATGCGTCAAGAAATGAAAGCAAATCACATCCAGCCGTGGAGTCAACAATCTGATCGATGCGCGGCAAGGGAAATGGGTCTTTGGGACAAGCTTTATTAACATCAGTAAATTCAATACAAAGCCTCCATTTCCCGTTTGCCTTGCGCACAACTATAGGATTGGCCAATCACGTAGGATGGAGCACTCCTCTGACAAGGCCTGCTGCTTCCAATTTCTTGATTTCTTCGCGATGAATTCTGGCGCCCACCGCTTGTTTCCCGACTTTCGGTTGACGGCCGCGTGAGGACAGACGGCAAGATGGTGCTCAATTACTTTCCGGGAACACCGGGATGTCGACGGTTGCTATGCAAACATGTCGACGATCGCCCGCAGGAAAGCAACGAGAGCGCTTTCCTATTTGGGGTCGAGAGTGGCACTGATGGTGAAGGTACCACCAGTGCCGTCCTCCTTGGCGGACACTTTCTAGGTCTCTGGTGGAGCTGCCATCGTCTTCTTACACTTGCCGCTGGAGCTCGATGGGAAAGGTCCTCGACGGTAGCGCAGCACCAAGAGGTGCGCCATCGGAGTGGGCATCAGAGCTCTTGCCGGACTTGGTCTTCTTCTTCGCCCCGGGAGCTTCAGCGGCAAGTGACTTGCGGTCTGCTGCGGCTGCTACTTTCCGGTAGATCTTGTCGGCGCAGATAAGAGCATCCTTCTTGTCGCCAGGGACAGAGATGACACTTATCGGGTCGCCCATCTTCAAGACGCTAGTATGCATAGTGAGAGGCTGCCATGAATTTGGCGAGTGCTGGACGGCCAAGTATCCCATTGTAAGGCAATGGGAAGTCAGCAACGTCAAAAGTGACCCTCTCAGTCCTGAAGTTCAACTCGTTGCCAAATGTTACCGGCAACGTGATCTTTCCCTTCGGCTTGCTCCTTCCCGGATTGATTCCTTGGAATGTGCCGGTCTCTTAGAGCTCGCTATCAGGGATCTGGAGTTTCTGGAGCACTGCGGAGGAGATCAGGTTCAAGCCGGCCCCGCCGTCAACTAGCATCTTAGTGACCTTGAGGTTGCGGATAGTTGGTGAAACCAACATCGGCAAGCACCCGACCGCAGTAATGCGATCAGGGTGGTCCTCAATATCAAAGATGATAGGCGTGCTGGACCACTTCAGAGGCTTGCGTGACTCGATGGATGGTTCTGCCGCATTGACTTCCCGCATCCACTGCTTGAGTTGGCGGTGTGAAGTATGCAGAGAAGCACCGCCGTCAACGCACAAGACCTCTGTGGCTTTCTGGAACTCCTGCCATCAGTCTCGTCATCATCCATGTCTTCATCGTCGTCGTCATCTTCATCCTTGTCGCGCCGCTGGGAGGTCTGTCTCCTTGCCGCTGCTTGGCCTTGCCACAAGGCCCCTCCCCGCCGGGCGTTTTTTGGTGGTTCCTCCAAGACCTTCCTGGGCCTTCTCCTTGTCGCGTCGCAGTCAGACTCAGCCTTCGTTGCTCAACGAGCTGCTCGACCTTCTTGCAGCTCGGAGGTCATGGCCCTTGGTGCGGTGGATCTTGCAAGATCGTTTGTTGGAGCCGTCCTGCTTGGCGGCGACCGTCACAGCCTGGCAGTTGGTGCCCGCGGCAACCTCCTTGCCGGAGCTACCAACTTTGGCTTTCTTGGCGCCACCTCCGTTGCCGGACTGCTCAACAACTAGCACATCTTTGCCTTTCTTCTTCCTATTGTTCCGCCGCCGGCTTTTCTTTGCCGGGGCGGCCTCCTCACTATCAGATCCTGCTGCTTCTGTATTCTCTCCGGGGAGTCTCCTCCCTTCCTCAGCACGTGCACACTTGTCGGCCAGGGCATACAGCTCACTGACGTCTCTGATTTTGCACATCGCCATCTCCTCCCGCATCCTGCGGTTTCGCACATTCTGATGGAACACGCTGATTACCGCGGCAGGGTGGACATCTGGGATGTTGTGCTGTACACGGCTGAATCTCTGAATGTACTTGCGCAGAGGCTCTCCTTCCTTCTGGGCGAGCAGATGAAGATCGCTCTCTTGGCCATGAGGCTTGTGGCCGCCTATGAAGGCACCGACAAACTGATGGCATAGATCCGCCCAAGAGGATATGGAGTTGTCCGGCAAGTGCATGAGCCAGATCTCGACATTGGGCTTGAGTACCGCCGGAAGTAGTTGGCCGAATCTTGTCGCCTCGCCCCGCAGCTTGGACCGCAATGGTGTAGATGCCGAGGAACTCGACGGATGCGTCTTGCCGTCGTGCATTTCTGCGGCACGTCGGCTTGAAATTCTTCTTGCTAGACCATCGACTTGCCGCAGCTCACGAGTGAACGCAGGGCAACTCATCACAGACGGTAAGTCGCCGTTCCCTCGGGCGCATGCATGTCGACAGAGGGCCCAGCGACTGGTCGGATTGACGCTGTGCTTTCTTGCGCTGGCGCGAAGTTCGAGCGTCTTCTTGCTGTCGTCGTGAAGAACTTGGCGCTGATCGCGACGAGCTCGCGGATCTGATGACGCGTAGAGTCGCTGCCGAGGTGGATCCGACGAGTTGGCGATCTTGGCCTTCGGGGTGGAGAGTGCATGGTGGTCGCACCCCCACCGGTTTCATCGCCACCGGCTCGTGCTTGGCAGTCTTGCCGCGGCAGCGATGTACTCGGTTGCCGCGGAGAGTCGCTGCTGGCAAACCCGATGAGACTCGATGGTGGCCTCCATTCATCGACCTTGTCGGCTGTTGGAGGGTAATCCAGAGCGCTTGAGCTCGCCAAGCTTCGCCGGAGTGGTGGGTGGCAGTGGCGAACGATGCGAGGAGCGGGATATGCTCGGACTTCTAACTATGTTAGAAGGAGAAGTATCCCGTCGAGGCGACCGTGCCTCGCTCGTGCCAGCGTGTTGGCGTGCACGCTGGTCTTGAGGACCCCGAGATCCACCAGCTCGACCTTGATCCAACGAGCGTATGGTACTGTGAATACCATGACGCTGCCGGTCCCGCGCCTCTGGGATGGGCGCGTGCATGTACGGACGCCGAGGTCCGCGCAGCCTTGTCCTTGACTTGGCAGCGCGTGGGCTCCCTCGCCGACGCCTGTTCTTCCGCCGGCGCTCACCCAACCACCCATTTGCTCCGGTGGTGGTGGGATCGACGTGGACGGATCTGCTGCCGCCGAAGCCTTCTTCTTCGGTGGCATGTCGATGAAGATGATGAAGATGTAGCTCGTGTGAACGCCGGATCAGGTTCACACAGCCTCGACGTCCCCTACCTGGTGCGCCAAAGATGTCGGGGAAGCTGATCTGACCCACGAACACCTATGGGACCGGGGGACCGAGCCCCTTTCGGTTCGGCGGGGGGCGGAGGTCGCACGAAGAGCAGATCGAGGCGAAGCACACGAGCAGATTACCCAGCTTCAGAGCTCTCCGGAGAGATAATACTCCTGCTGCTTCATGTATGATTGTATTGTGTTCTTGCTAGGGAGCGCTGAGTGCTACAGTACACACCAGCTGCTAAGGAGACCTAGCGTGGGTGTATTCTGGCTTCGAACCTTTCGAACCCCCTCTTCTACATTGCGCATGGGCCTCATTTTATATGCTCAAGGGGTCACCGACAGGTGGCAACGTAGACAAGGGCAAAAATGGAAAAGGAGTGCGGTTGGTACAGCCACATGCAGCTGTATCATACCTAACCCCGACGGCAGGGGACAAAGGCATTAAATGCCCGCTCACGCCGCCCAAACAAAGGCAAACAGGATCGTCAGGGCGCCACCGCTGCCACGATGGCGATCTTGTCGGCGCCGCTTGCCACCGAAGTTCACTGGTCAAGACCTCTTGCCACGCGCTACCGAAAGTTCCTGCAGGCGACACGTTGGTGGGTGTGCTGGAGCGCAGGAACTAAGTGGTGGTTTGCCGCTGCAAGCGCCTTTGTCGCTGTCGTTGTCTTGTCGCGTCCGAAGCTTGTCGCCATCGGCCTTCCCGCAAGCTCCTCTTGCCGTGTCTTGTCTCCTAGGTGCCTTGGTTGGCCTTCCGGCAAGCTCCTCTTGCCGGGCCTTGTCTCCTTGGCTTAAATACTTTGTTCTTGAATGGCTCCAAAGGAACCACGGAGGACCTTGCGGTCACCCGCAAGCCTTGCCGCTGGTGTCTGCGATCGCCCGTGCACAAGTTCGGGATACTAGGGTACCCCTACTCTAGTACACCGACATATATATATATAGTAGTCAAAGATGAAACGAAAGACACGAACAACTACTGTGGTAAGTTATTTTTGAAACCCATTGCTTCAACTTCAAGCTGCAACATTCTTGTGGACAATTGTCATTTTTTTCCTGTACCGATGCAAGCTTTTTAGAGTTCCCTTGATTGAAGGATTGCTTTTGTTAATCTCAAACTCAGATGGATGGTGCTTGGCTGGCTGATTCGGTTCCTTCGTCATTTTCTTTGATGCCCTAAGACTATCATGATCAAACCCTATTCTGCTCGTCGATTCGATGCAGCCGATCTACTGCAACAATTTTGCCTACATAAATTGAACCGTTAGAATCAAATGTCTGAAATTAGGAACAGAGAAAATGCTTAAGATTTGCACCATCACCTGCTGATCCTATGTACTTTCGTTTTTCCTTCTGTATCCACAGTAATATTATTCGTCGGCACACCGCCACCGTGGCTGCCGCTTCTTGAACGATTTCATCGATGGCACATGAGGCAAACATGCTGCTGCTCTCCTATCACCTAGTGCTTAACAGAATGTTAGCCGTCGGTTGAATAATGCTCAGTTTGCACAATCTGTACACTTTTCAACTTAAACCTGTACTGAATCCATATGTCGACAGTGTTATATCTGAGCGTGGGTGTGGCTGGACCCATGGTCTTGTACCTCATTTCTCTGTTTTGAGTTATGATAAGTTGGTAGTGTATTGATGTGCTACTGTGTACTTCTCTGCCCTCTGCATTCACATGTTTCTTTTTGTAGGTTTCATCGGTTCTGGGCACCAAATTACCGAGGGGACTTCCACAACTTGTATGGCTTGATTTCCCTGTCCGTGACTACAATCTTGTCCTAGGTGGATTCTCCTTCGCCTTCCCTCATTTATCTGCTATGAATTCATGTCTATTGGCAAATTAAACGGTCCCTGTTATGTCATTAGTTAATTTGTCTTTACCTGTTGTGTCATGGAACTAGGTTGGCGACCATGATATCAACCAATTACAAATTCAACAGAATTCCTCATCACCACAATACCTTGTTATTGATTCTATGCCTGAGGTAATTTTTGTGTGCTTTTGAGTTTTGAAGTTGTAGCTTTCTGTAGCGTCAAGGTATGAATATCATTCCATCTAATATTATTGTATCTTGGTAGGTGAGGGAAACCAGGATTCTTATGGGTGAATCTGTTTCAAGACCGAACCAGCAGGGGACTAGAACTGGACACCCACACCCAGCTCGCTAAAAAAGAATCCGTACTTCTTCAGCAAGGTAAAGATTCACCAAGGAGCACGGTTTACTGCACCCAAATTCCCAACCCAAACCACATTATCATGCCTTCTTGAAAAATGGATTTTGTTACAAATTTTGCTTAATCTATTGTATGCAAGTAAAGGATAAATTTAACCAAGCATGAGCAAGCGAGGTGATCTTGGGCATTAGACTTCGTTGCTAGGTCCAGTTTATTTAGTTTTCTAGGGCACCTTACTGGGCTGACATTAAAAAGATGTCATATTTTCCATGCAAATTATATTATCATGTTGTTGAATGCTAATCTTGATCATAATATAGGCTGCTTCCAAAGTAGTTTTAAAGACTTCAAGATATCCCAACAAGCGGAATGTTGTGTATGGTACTATTCGGAGTACTGATCTAAGAACTAAGGCTGGTGGTATTGAGTTAGGTGCTGAATTTGCCCTTCTGCGCATAGATCAACCTATTCTTGATAATGAGGAATTTGTAAGGGAAGTTTCTGATTGCAAGACAATTGGCGAGGCTTTCACTTCAGGATAATTAACTGCCTGGCCTTCAGCTTTTGTAAGTTAAAGACGTCTCTTCCACATTCTGAAATCATATTTGTGTACATTTAATCACACATATCTAAGGTGCAATTTTCTTTTACAGATTCGAGAGAAGGATAATGGAGTTGTAGCTGAATTCTTGGATCAAGAAGCAAATAAAGTTTGAAGATTTTAGGTACCAATAGTAGTAGTTTACATTGATAGACTTAAAAATGGAATATCATCCACATGATCTTTTTCTTTCGGCGAATTGATGCAAATGCTATGGTGTAATATTCTCCATAGTTGCATTCTCTATGCTCAAAATATTATGACTGATATCTTTATTGTAATGCATATGTATCATACACTCTTGTATATTTGTAATAAATATCTTCATATGAATTTCTATATGTGTTGTGCTTCAGTTTCAATATTGTTTTGATGCTGCCAAGCATAATAATAAAATGATTAGCTATTTACGCAATTGCATCGATTTTATTAAATAAATTTATATTCCATAAAATGGGCATAGAATTTTGCGGTTAATAATAATAATAATAAAGATTAATTATGTTACCATATTGATATAGTAGTGTTACCGATGGTGTTACTATAGCTACAAAATTTGTTACTAGAGTAGTTGACAACTATAATTGTAGTGTTACAATATTAGGATATTATGTTACTAGTTCTGTTCCGACGCTAAAGAAATGTTTTACCATTTGTGTTACTATAGTTACAAAAACATGTTACCACCTATGTTCTACATCTATGAAAATATGTTACTACCTGTGTTACTATTGTTACAAAAATGTGTTACTGAGATGTTCGGTAACACATAACACACATGTTACAGTAATGTAATTGTAACATATTTTTTAACATATGGTAACAATTATTATGTGTGACATTGACACCATGTAGTAACACGATCTAATGGAACACATTTCAAACTGTGTTACTATATGGCCTAGTAACACACTTTTGGGCCTGTAGTAACACAAGACGGTCTTACCAAAGGTCTGTCCTCTTGTAGTGAACATGAACCGTCATGTGGGCCATGATTGTTCTGGAAAAAATTAGAATTCCTATACTCCCTCATAACGAAGCAATCTTTCCACAGATGACTGGCCGGCTTATCCTGAGTTCCGTGCTTTGGGCAAGGTTGATTCATCATGGACTCAAGGTTAAACTTTGGCCCTCCAAACCGGGGCGCTTGTGTTTTCCCCTTACGACGTTGGTTATTACTCTGCGTGTTGGTGTTAGCCACGAAGTCTAAACCGTCGTCCGCCTTACGTTTACCATTACCACCTTGACCCGCTGTGTTATGCTGTCCCTTTGTATTGCCACTCTTCTTCCCCTTCCCAGTCTTCTCCTCATCAGATTCAGGGTCTTTAGTGATATCAAAGTCGGCATACTTGACGAGACCCGCCATGAGCTCCCCCATATCATTGCAATTATGCTTAAGTCGCCCCAATTTCTTCTTAAGGGGAAGGAAACGACAGTTCTTCTCCAACATCAGGACTGCTGAACCGGCATTGATAATGTCCGATGAGTGTATAACCACTGAGATCCAGCACACCCAATTGGTTGTTGACTCACCTTCACCTTGGACGCAAGAGTCCAGATCCTGAATCGACATAGGCTGCTTGCATGTGTCTTTAAAATTTTGAATAAACCACCTTTTCAACTCTACCCATGACCCAATGGAGTTAGTGGGCAGCCCTTTCAACCAAGTATGAGTCGGCCCATCCAACATCATGGTGAAGTACTTAGCACACGCAGCATCACTGACATCCAACATCTCCATAGCCATCTCATAGATCTCAATCCAAGCCTCTAGGGGCTGATCTGCAGTGTAGTTAGGCACCTTGCGGGGGCCTTTGAAGTCCTTAGGCAAGCTCTCATTGCATAGAGCCGGCACTAAAAACGGCACACCCAAGGTTCTGGAGGTCACTCCTGCCTCGACAGGCACTGAAGAATAAACTGTAGATTGTTCTTGAGCCGCCAGCTGAGCCGCCAACTCTGCATCACGCTGTGCTCTGCCCTGGTCCACCAAATTTTGAGCGTCATTAACAGCTCACGGCAGGCCAGACCTACAAGGTTGATTGCGATGTCGCTCACTGCTCGACACGGCTGGTTCACCAATGTGCCTGCTGTAACTCTGGCTCGGACACGGGGTTGAATGAATCCGATCACGACTATATGAATAAGACACCTATTGAGCCACTGCTTTCTGAGGAAGTTCTCCGGCTCTCTGTATTTCCATCGCTGCTGGCGACTCATCCTGAACCGGGAGAGCCGCCAATCGAGTAGCCGCAGCTATCATATTATCCTAAGGATTAGAAAAATGACCCGGGGGCGTCGGAACGTGCTGAGGCAGGGTCAAATTCAAATGTGAGGTGTCTGCAGCTCAAGGTTGAACCAGTGCTCTAGCCGTCGGTGCCTCAACGACCCGGTCCACCCCAGGCGGGTTACTAGTTCCTACCCCAGGCAAGCTGAAAAGGTTCCACGCATCGTAAACTGGGGGTAACCGATTCACATGCCTTCTATTAAGGACAGCGTTTGATGCGTCCCAGTCCAAGCTCAAGCAAAAGGTCTCTGCCTGAAGCCGTTCTGCCTCCCTCTGCAGGGCGGCTCGCTCCGTCGCCATCCGGGTGTTCTTAGCATTTAGATCCTCCTTGGCTTGAGCTACTGTAACGCCCCGGATTCGATGCGCCAGGTGTCCGTCAGTTATTCATCGTCTTTGCCATGTCATTTGCTTGCGTGTTGCACTTTTCCATGTCATCATGTGCATTTCATTTTGCATACGTGTTCGTCTCATGCATCCGAGCATTTTCCCCGTTGTCCGTTTTGCAATCCGGCACTCCTATGTCTCCCGGCACCCCCTTTTACCTCTTTTCGTGTGCGGGTGTTAAACGGTCTCGGAATGGACCGAGGTTTGCCAAGCAGCCTTGGTATAGCACCGGTAGACCGCCTGTCAAGTTTCGTGCCATTTGGAGGTCGTTTGATACTCCAACGGTTAACCGGATAACCGCAAAAGCCTCTTTCTCTTTGCAGCCCAACACCCTTCCAAAGTGGCCCAAAACCCAGCAAACTCCCCTCCATGCTCTCGGTCGTTCGATCACGATCGCGTGGCCGAAAACCGCACCTCATTTGGACTCTCCTAGCTCCCTCTACCTATAAAACTAGATCCCACCGAAATTCGCGGATCATTTCGCAGACGAAACCCTAAAATCCCTCAAGACGCCACGGACGTGTCCACCCCGCCGCCGGACGCGTCCGCCGCCGCCTCCACGCCGCCGGACCAATCCGGGACGCCACGCCATCGCCGCCGCCCCGCGTCCAACCCTGCGCGCCCACGTGGCCCTTTTCTCCATCGCGCCGCCGCTGCCCGCCGAGGCCGCTCCGGCCCCCCAATCCGGCCTGCCGCCGCCCGCGCCGCCGCCCGAGCCCTCCGGCTGGCGGCTCCACCGCTGCCCGGCCGGCCGCTGGAGCGCCGCGCTCGCCGGCCTCCAGCGCGCCGTCCGGCCACCGCGGGCTCCGCCGCCTCCGCCCACGTGCTCCCGCGCGCCGCCACGAGCCTCGGCCTCCCTCGCAGCCGGGCTCGCCCTCGCCTCGCCTGCCACCCTGCCTCGCCATGGTGGCCTGAGCCCGAGCAGCTTCGAGCTCGCCGCTGGCGGCTGGCGCCCTCGCCGCCGCCGGTCCTGGCCTCCGCCGGATCCGGTGGCTAGGCGGTCGGATCCGCCTCTCCCCGTCCTTCTCCGGCCCTCCCCGGCCTCCTCCCCGAACTCCGGCGAAGTTCCGGCGAGTTCCGGCCTGCCTCGTTTTCCGTGCTTCGGGTTGACTTTCTTTCCCCCCTTCAAAAACTGCTAAGTCCCCGAAATTGTTGCATATTTTATTGCATTTTCATCGCATCATAACTCTGTGCACGTAGGTCCGTTTTTCGCGTGTAATATGTCAAAATGTTAGACTCAAAGAGTAGATCATTTCATCTCATTGCATCATTTTCATTTGAGATAATATTGATGCCCGAAATGCTGTTGGAAAAGTGCTATGCGATGTTAGTTTCTGTTTCTTAACAGAACATGCACTTTTGTCATTTTTGCCATGATTGATGTGTGCATCCTATGATCTTGAGTCCTACATGTGTTTTGTAATATGCCATGCCATCTTTTCAGGGGTGTATGCCATGTATTTTTGTGATCTGTGTGGTGACTAGCACAAGCATGCAAACTAGGCTTCCTGATGTTGCTGATTTCAGCCCTGTTTTGCTGATATTTTTATGCCATATTAACTTGATGCTACCGAGAGATCCATGCATATTTTGAGATACTTCAGTAAGGATGTTTTGTTCTACATGTCTTGCTCTATCCATCCATGCCCTTGTTTGCAATTATGGAGTGCCATAGCTTGAGTCAATCGAGCTCTACTTTTTCTATAAAATGTTTCCTGGCAGGTTGTTTACATGTTATTCAATTTTGCCAAGGTTGTTGTAGTTGATCCTTGCATGTTATGATGTTGTTCTTGCCATGTATAGATTCTATGCCATGTCTTCTTACTGTTAGTTGCCTTGCCATGCCATGTATTGCTCTGTGGTGAGTGGTTCAAGCTCACCAACATGCCTACTTGTTGTTGTTCCTGCCATGTTTTGAATCTGTAATATAACTTGCCATGTTTACATGGGTGCCATCATATTTTCTGATCCTTTTTGGCTTATGGTCAGTAAGGGACTTTTGTTCTATGCATTTAGTAGATTCATGCCATGCCTTGTTTTGCTATGATAAGTTCCTGTAGCATGTTGTTTCATAGCTCTAAACATTGCAACCTGATGTTATTTCTGCCAATGCCTGAAACTGTTATTATTTGCAATCTTGCCATGTGATTTTGAGCATGTTCTAGTGATTTCTGGAGATAGTTCAGTGTTCATGTTTTGTAATGATTTACCTGTACCTCATGTCCATGCCTTTTGTTTTCTTGTTGAGGTCCTGTAGCATGTTGTTTTCGTGCCTGCAATATGCCTAGTTGCTGTTTTGGGCAGATTGTTGCTATAACTTGTATAGGGTGTATGTGTTGAACCGTTGCTCCGTTTTGAGTGTGCTCTATATGAAACTTGCTTGATTTTGCATGTAGTTTCATATTATCATGTTGCATCCTGGTTTTGAGGTGTTTGCTTGATGTTTGTATGCATTTTGCATCAATGCCATGTTTAACTTGTTTTGCTCATATCTTCTAGGCCGTAGCTCCGAATCTAATGAACTTTACATGTAACTTGACTAGAATTTCGTGTAGATCATCGTGGTGCATCTTAACTTGCTGTTTAACAACTTGAACATAAGGTTTATTCAGATCTGGACCAATTTCGAAATTTGCATGAGGACTTACCGGAATTGTTATATGTTGTTTCCGGCCTCATTTAAACTTGCTTTGATGTGTTGCTCTTGTATGCATCATCTCTTGCCATGAGTAGCTTCATGTAGTCTTGTCAGGAATCATGCCTTGTTCATGTGTGGTGTGTTTACTATGTCGTGTGCTTCTTCTTGTTAGTTCCCGTTTCGTTGCGATCGTGAGGATTCGTTCGTCTACGCTTGGTTCGGCTTCATCTGTTCGTCTTCTTCATGGACTCGTTCTTCTTCCTTGCGGGATTTCAGGCAAGATGACCGCTACCCTGGATCTCACTACTATCATTGCTATGCTAGTTGTTTCGTTCTTTCGCTATGCTGCGCTACCTATCACTTGCTGCTCAAGCCTACCAAATTGCCATGTCAGCCTCTAACCTTTTTCACCCTTCCTAGCAAACCATCGTTTGGCTATGTTACCGCTTTGCTCAGCCCCTCTTATAGCGTTGCTAGTTGCAGGTGAAGACAGAGTTTGTTCCTTGTTGGTACATGGAGATTTTGTTCCTTGTTGGAACATGTTTACTTGTTGGGATATCACAATATATCTTATTTAATTAATGCATCTATATACTTGGTAAAGGGTGGAAGGCTCGGCCTTATGCCTGGTGTTTTGTTCCACTCTTGCCGCCCTAGTTTCCGTCATATCGGTATTATGTTCCCGGATTTTGCGTCCCTAACGCGGTCGGGTGATTTATGGGACCCCTTGACAGTTCGCTTTGAATAAGACTCCTCCAAAGAAGGCCCAACATTGGTTTTACCATTTGCCTCACCACCACCTACATTTCCCTTGGGAGTAATTAACCCAAGGGTCATCTTTATTCAGCCCCGGGCCGTTGCTTCTCTAAGTCTGGCTTTGAACCGAGCTACTCATGGGCCACCTTGAGGCAACCCGAGGTTTGGTTTTACTCGTAGCTAGTCTCATCCGTGTTGCCACGAGAACGAGATATGTGCAGCTCCTATCGGGATTGTCGGCGATCGGGCGGCTTTGCTGGTCTTGTTTTATTCTTTGTCGAAATGTCTTGTAGCCGGATTCCGAGACTGATCGGTCTTCCGGGAGAAGGAATATCCTTCGTTGATCGCGAGAGCTTATCATGGGCTAAGTTGGGACACCCCTGCAGGGTATAAACTTTCGAGAGCCGTGCCCGCGGTTATGTGGCAGATGGGAATTTGTTAATATCCGGTTGTAGTAAACTTGAAGCAAACTCTTCTAAAATACACAAACCATGTGCGTAGCCGTGAGTGTCTCTTTTCGGGGTTGATCGAGAGGAGAACACGGTTTCTGGGTTATGTCTGACGTAAGTATGAGTTCAGGATCACTTCTTGATCATTACTAGTTGACGACCGTTCCTTTGTTTCTCTCCTCACTCTCATTTGCGTATGTTAGCCACCATATACGCTTAGACGCTGCTGCAGCCTCACCACTTTATCCCTTCCTTTCCCTTTAAGCTTTTGCTAGTCTTGATACCCATGGTAATGGGATTGCTGAGTCCTCGTGGCTCACAGATTACTACACCACCAGTTGCAGGTGCAGGTTATGCGATGATCATGACGCGAGAGCGATGCATGCTTGTTTTGGAGTTCTTCTTCTGCTTCTTCGATCAGGGGATAGGTTCCAGGTCGGCAGCCTGGGCTAGCAGGGTGGATGTCGTTTTAGCTTCTGTTTATGTTTCATCCGTAGTCGGATGTTGTTCTTGTATATGATGTTGATGTATTCTTGTGGCATTTGTGCCTTATGTATGTATCCCACTATTATGTAATGTTGATGTAATGATATCCACCTTCCAAAAGCGTTTCAATATGCGGGTCTATCCTTGGTGGGACCTTCGTGTTCCTTTTGGATAGGGTCGCATATTGGGCGTGACAAGTTGGTATCAGAGCCTCGACCGACCTTAGGAGCCCCTTGATTGATCGTGTAGTTTGGCCGTTGTCGAGTCTAGAAGAAAACTTTTTGGAGTCTAGTTATATCGGAGAGTAGGAATTCTTTTTACTCCTCAGCCCCTTCGTCGCTCTGGTGAGGAATCTTGACGTAGTTGTTTTGAATTACTCCTCTTCCCCTTCAAATTATCTTTAGGATCACGCAGTTGGTTTTCCGGTAGTTGTTCCTCAGCTCTTTTTATCCGGTGCATTTCTCGTCATGGTGATTCGACCCTCTTTGTTTTGCAAGTTCAATCCTCAGTTGTTTTTCTTTTCCCACCTGCCCACCCTTCTTCTTCTCGGAACCGGAGTCCGCTATTGAGTATCCTTCTACTCGTGCGAAGTCTTTGCTCTCTCTCCTCAATGATTTCAACCGGTGTTTTCTCTTCAAGATATTCGTCGTTTTTCCCCTTCCAAGTTGCTTTTGTTTTCCCGCCCTCCCACCCTTTTCTTCCCGGAGTCTGACTCTCTCTCGACCATCTATTTCATTCGTGCGGAGCCTTTTTCAGTCTTTCGTAATTATTTCAACCGGGGAATTCTCGTCTTGTTCGTCATTCTTCATCCCTTTCTTTTCCGGTGCACTCAATTCAAGTTTTCTTTTCGGGTTGATCATATTCTTTTCCTCGGCTCAAATGTTTTCCCCTTGCTCGTTCGCCTCTCGCCAGTTTATCCTTCCGGAGTGCTCAAGTCATCTCAAGAGATTCCATCAGTCACATGCCTTTTCCAAGATCAATTTCAAATCATTCATTGTTGGCTCAACCTCTCTGTTTTTCATTCTTCCGGAGTATCTCATTAATTTTGGTGGTGTTTATCGTCGTCCTTGAAGACCAAAGTAAAGTTTCTCTTAAATCTTGTCCGTTCCCCCGGAGATTCATGGTGCTACCTAGATGTTATCTTATCAAATTGTTTCCAGTCATGCAAATTCTTTTCATCCATCCGGAGTATTTCAGGTGTTGCTTTCCCTCTCGATCATCGGGAGGCCATCTTTTCGGAAGATTTCTTCGTTCCAAGTTTTCAGAGTCGTTCTCCAATTATTCTATATCCGTGCCCCTTCATTCGTCTCAATATTCTTCCGGTGCTGCGTTCAAGCATTCGTTAATCAGTTCGCGATCTCTTCGATCTCTTTTCTCTAAATTCCCTCAAGTATCTTTGTGTTTTTCTAATTCTTCCCGGTGATTCATTTTTTTTCGTCAGTCATTTCCGAATTCTTACGGTGGTTCGTTCAAGATTCTTTTTCTTTGATTATCACACTAATCCATTCGTTCTTTTCAATCCTACCGTTGATTCATGAAGTCCTTCTCAAGTTTGGGATATGTCACTTCTCAATTCTTTTTCAAGAAGAATAAGTAGTTTGCAAAAATCCATTGCTTGTCATCAATTTAATTTGATGAAGGATAAGCATACAATAAATATTATTCTTATTTCATCCAAGTGGGATTGTTCTTGTTGAATAAATTCTAGATCCAAGTGTTTTCATCTTTTCTTTTCCGGAGTTCAAATTTCCCTCGTCCATCTCGTCGGAATCCTCCATCTAATTCATCGCAGGCTCATCTTATTCTTTTCATCCTTCATTCTATCTCATCGTCCTTTATTTTACCGGAGTTCTTCATGGTGGTTCTTCATGATTTAATTCTTTCTTCAAGAGTTTCATCAATATTTTGGTGGAATTCAAATATCTTTTCTTCTTGCATCTCTAAGTGTAATTAATTCTCCGTATTCTTTTGAAGTGGAGTTTTGCATTTCTTCGTTCCTCTCAGCTATTCAATCTTTTTCGCTTGTGGTTGGCTATCACCTCATAATTTTGAGATGTTTTCCATAATTCCACGACAAGCTTATTCTTTTCGTTGTTGAATTTTCTCAACAACTACGTTCAATCTTTTCTTCTAAGGTTGCTTTCCATTTCATTCGTGGCACAAGTTGTCATTTTCTTCTCTGTTCTTTTCATTCAACTCTTTCAATTATTTCGGAGGTTTTGCGTCATGTCTTCGTCAAGTATCATGTCCATCCTCTCAAGCTCGAGTTCTAATCCTTCCATTTTCAACCGGAGTGCTGCCTAAATCCTTTCAGTCTTATTCGTTTATTTTCTCATTCTAACCACTCCGGTTAGAACGAGTTGTTTCATAGTCTATGTGATTCCGTGAGCTTTCGATTCTCATCATGCTCGTCATTCCTCTCTTCTTCTTGTGTGCTCTCGATTCTTTGCTTCTTTTCTTGAGTTTTTTGTTTCACCTCATCCTTTTTTTCCCTTCCGTCTTGGTCCTAAGATCTCGGGACGAGATCTCTTCTTAGTGGAGGAGTGTTGCAACGCCCCGGATTCGATGCGCCAGGTGTCCGTCAGTTATTCGTCGTCTTTGCCATGTCATTTGCTTGCGTGTTGCACTTTGCCATGTCATCATGTGCATTTCATTTTGCATACGTGTTCGTCTCATGCATCCGAGCATTTTCCCCGTTGTCCGTTTTGCAATCCGCACTCCTATGTCTCCCGCGCCCCCTTTTACCTCTTTTTCGTAAGCGGGTGTTAAACGGTCTCGAATGGACCGAGGTTTGCAAGCGGCCTTGGTATAGCACCGGTAGACCGCCTGTCAAGTTTCGTGCCATTTGGAGGTCGTTTGATACTCCAACGGTTAACCGGTAACCGCAAAAGCCTCTTTCTCTTTGCAGCCCAACACCCTTCCAAAGTGGCCCAAAACCCAGCAAACTCCCCTCCATGCTCTCGGTCGTTCGATCACGATCGCGTGGCCGAAAACCGCACCTCATTTGGACTCTCCTAGCTCCCTCTACCTATAAAACTAGATCCCACCCGAAATTCGCGGATCATTTCGTAGACGAAACCCTAAAAATCCCCCCCGGACGCCACCGGACGTGTCCACCCCGCCGCCGGACGCGTCCGCCGCCGCCTCCACGTCGCCCGGACCAATCCTGGGACGCCACGTCATCGCCGCCGCCCCCGCGTCCAACCCTGCGCCGCCACGTGGCCCTGCTCCTTCCGCGCCCGCCGCCCGGGCGGCCGAGGTCCGCTCCCGGCCCAGCGGCGGGCCCGGCCGCCGCCGCCGCGCCCGCCGCCCGAGCCCTCCGGCCGGCGGCTCCGCTTCTTCTCGGCGGCCCGCGCGGAGCAGCAGCTCGCTGGCCTCCCGCGCCGTCCGTCCGGCCATCATGGGCTCCGCCGCCTCCGCCCCACGTGCTCCGGCGCGGCCGCGCCAGCCTCGGCCTCCGCCGCCGCCGGGGCCGCCCTCGCCTCGCCGGCCACCCTGCCTCGCCGCCCGCCATGGGCCGGCCGAGCTCGAGCTCGAGCTCCGCCGCCCGGCGCGCCCTCGGCCGCCGGCCCCGCTCGGCCGGATCCGGTGGCCAAGCGGCCGGATCCGCCTCTCCCCGTCCTTCTCCGGCCCTCCCCGGCCTCCTCACCGAACTCCAGCGAAGTTCCGGCGAGTTCCGGCCTGCCTCGTTTTCCGTGCTTCGGGTTGACTTTATTTCCCCCCTCCAAAAACTGCTAAGTCCCCGAAATTGTTGCATATTTTATTGCATTTTCATCGCATCATAACTCTGTGCATGTAGGTCCGTTTTTCGCATGTAATATGTCAAAATGTTAGACTCGAAGAGTAGATCATTTCATCTCATTGCATCATTTTCATTTGAGCTCATCTTGATGCCCGAAATTCTGTTGGAAAAGTGCTATGTGATGATAGTTTCTGTTTCTTAACAGAACATGCACTTTTGTCATTTTTGCCATGATTGATGTGTGCATCCTATGATCTTGAGTCCTACATGTGTTTTGTAATATGCCATGCCATCTTTCCAGGGGTGTATGCCATGTATTTTTGTGATCTGTGTGGTGACTAGCACAAGCATGCAAACTAGGCTTCCTGATGTTGCTGATTTCAGCCCTGTTTTGCTGATATTTTTATGCCATGTTAACTTGATGCTACCGAGAGATCCATGCATATTTTGAGATACTTCAGTAAGGATGTTTTGTTCTACATGTCTTGCTCTATCCATCCATGCCCTTGTTTGCAATTATGGAGTGCCATAGCTTGAGTCAATCGAGCTCTACTTTTTCTATAAAATGTTTCCTGGCAGATTGTTTACATGTTATTCAATTTTGCCAAGGTTGTTGTAGTTGATCCTTGCATGCTATGATGTTGTTCTTGCCATGTATAGCTTCTATGCCATGTCTTCTTACTGTTAGTTGCCTTGCCATGCCATGTATTGCTCTGTGGTGAGTGGTTCAAGCTCACCAACATGCCTACTTGTTGTTGTTCCTGCCATGTTTGAATCTGTAATATAACTTGCCATGTTTACATGGGTGCCATTATATTTTCTGATCCTTTTTGGCTTATGGTCAGTAAGGGACTTTTGTTCTATGCATTTAGTAGATTCATGCCATGCCTTGTTTTGCTATGATAAGTTCCTGTAGCATGTTGTTTCATAGCTCTAAACATTGCAACCTGAATGTTATTTCTGCCAATGCCTGAAATTGTTATTATTTGCAATCTTGCCATGTGATTTTGAGCATGTTCTAGTGATTTCTGGAGATAGTTCAGTGTTCATGTTTTGTAATGCTTTACCTGTAACTCATGTCCATGCCTTTTGTTTTCTTGTTGAGGTCCTGTAGCATGTTGTTTTCGTGCCTGCAATATGCCTAGTTGCTGTTTTGGGCAGATTGTTGCTATAACTTGTATAGGGTGTATGTGTTGAACCGTTGCTCCGTTTTGAGTGTGCTCCATATGAAACTTGCTTGATTTTGCATGTAGTTTCATATTATCATGTTGCATCCTGGTTTTGAGGTGTTTGGTTGATGTTTGTATGCATTTTGCATCAATGCCATGTTTAACTTGTTTTGCTCATATCTTCTAGGCCGTAGCTCCGAATCTAATGAACTTTATATGTAACTTGACTAGAATTTCGTGTAGATCATCGTGGTGCATCTTAACTTGCTGTTTAACAACTTGAACATAAGTTTTATTCAGATCTGGACCAATTTCGAAATTTGCATATCAGGACTTACCGGAATTGTTATATGTTGTTTCCGGCCTCATTTAAACTTGCTTTGATGTGTTGCTCTTGTATGCATCATCTCTGGCCATGAGTAGCTTCATGTAGTCTTGGCAGGCATCATGCCTTGTTCATGTGTGGTGTGTTTACTATGTCGTGTGCTTGTTCTTGTTAGTTCCCGTTTCGTTGCGATCGTGAGGATTCGTTCGTCTACGCTTGGTTCGGCTTCATCCGTTCGTCTTCTTCATGGACTCGTTCTTCTTCCTTGCGGGATTTCAGGCAAGATGACCGCTACCCTGGATCTCACTACTATCATTGCTATGCTAGTTGTTTCGTTCTTTCGCTATGCTGCGCTACCTATCACTTGCTGCTCAAGCCTACCAAATTGCCATGTCAGCCTCTAACCTTTTTCGCCCTTCCTAGCAAACCATCATTTGGCTATGTTACCGCTTTGCTCAGCCCCTCTTATAGCGTTGCTAGTTGCAGGTGAAGACGAAGTTTGTTCCTTGTTGGTACATGGAGATGTTTGAAACGCCCTCGATGCGGCTATATCTCCCACGTGTCGAAGCACGACTTAGAGGCATAACCGCATTGAAAGCAATGTTGCAAGTGAGGTAATCTTCACACGACCCATGTAATACATAAGGGAAAGAGATACATAGTTGGCTTACAATCGCCACTTCACACAATACATGGGTAAAACATTACATCATACAGATACAATCAAGGTCCGACTACGGAACCAAAATAAAAGAAGACTACCCCAAATGCTACAGATCCCCGATCGTCCCAACTGGCTCCACTACTTGATCGATCAAACGAAACAACACAATGAACAAGATCTTCATCGAGCTCCTCCTTGAGCTTGATGCGCCACCTGCACGGTTTCATCGGCACCGCAAACTGGTTTTGAAGTATCTGTGAGTCACGGGACTCAGCAATCTCACACCAGCGAGATCAAGACTATTTAAGCTTAAAGGTAGGACAGGGTAGTGAGGTGGAGCTGCAGCAAGCGACTAGCATGTATGGTGGCTAACATACGCAAAAAGAGAGCGAGAAGAGAAGGCAAAAGCACGGTCGAACAACTATGATCAAGAAGTGATCCTGAACTCCTACTTACGTCAAACATAACCCAGAAACCGTGTTCTCCTCTCGATCAACCCCGAAAAGAGACACTCACGGTTACGCACACGGTTGGTGTATTTTAATTAAGATCAACTTCGGGTTTTCTACAACCGGACATTAACAAATTCCCATCTGCCACATAACCGCGGGCACGGCTTTCGAAAGTTCAAACCCTGCAGGGGTGTCCCAACTTAGCCCATGATAAGCTCTCGCGATCAACGAAGGATATTCCTTCTCCCCGGGAAGACCCGATCAGTCTCGAATCCGGCTACAAGACATTTCGACAACAATAAAACAAGACCAGCAAAGCCGCCGGATGTGCCGACAAATCCTGATAGGAGCTGCACATATCTCGGTCTCGTGGCACACCGGATTGTCCAAACTTCCGTAGGCCAACCCAGAGTTGCCCTGGTGGCCACCGCGGTCGACAGGTTGGACCAACACTCACGACGAGCACCGCCCGGGGGTAAAATAAGATGACCCTTGGGCTCCGAAACCCAAGGGAAAAAGGGCTAGGTGAGGCAAATGGTAAAACCAATGTTGGGCCTTGCTGGAAAAGTCTTATTCAAAGCGAACTGTCAAGGGGTCCCATAAATCACCCGACCGCGTTAGGGACGCAAAATCCGGGAACATAACACCGGTATGACGGAAACTAGGGCGGCAAGTGGAACAAAACACAGGCATAAGGCCGAGCCTTCCACCCTTTACCAAGTATATAGATGCATTAATAATATAAGATATATTGTGATATCCCAACAAGTAAACATGTTCCAACAAGGAACATCATCTCCATGTTCCAACAAGGAACAAACTTCATCTTCACCGCAACTAACAACGCTATCAGAGGGGCTGAGCAAAGCGATAACATAGCCAAACAACGGTTTGCTAGGAAAGGATGGTTAGAGGTTGACATGGCAATGTGGGTGGCATGATATAGCAAGTGGTAGGCATCGTAGCATAGGCATAGCAAAAGAGCGAGCATCTAGCAAGCAAAGATAGAAGTGATTTCGAGGGTATGGTCATCTTGCTTGAAATCCCGCAAGGAAGAAGAACGAATCCATGAAGAAGACAAACGGACGAAGTCGAATGAATCCTCACAACTCCGGAACGAAAACCGAAGCTAACGAGAGAAGCAAGCCGGAAAGAAGCAAACAACATAGTAAACAACCAACACATAACCATGGCATGATGCGCAAACAAGTATGATGCATGTCCGGTTTAAATAGCATGGCATGACAATATGCACAAACAACACTACAAGTTAAGTGGAGCTCAATATGCAACGAGTTGCATATTGACGGAACACCACATCAATTATTTAGTTCTCTCTTGGTTAGGTACTCAACAATATTAAATGTTGTTAAACATGGCAAGAGGGTGAAGCATAATTAAACTAACTATTTAGGCAAGTTTAAATGAGGCCGGAAACAACGAACAACAATTCCGGAAAATCCTCATGTGCATGATTATAGATTAGGTACTGATCTGACCTAAAGCATATTTTAGAGTTGTTAAACATGCAAAGTAATGCTACCATGTTAATCTAGGCATTTTTCTACCCCATCTACATATATAATTTAATTAAAATGGAGCTACGGTTATTTAGTTATGAAATAAATCATTTTAGCATGGCATATAAGCAAATTAATGCAAACAACAATTATAAGCATATTAATGTTGTTATCATGATGCGGATGACATGTGCAAGTTTATGCAATATTATGAAAACGTTGACATGAGCATGTTATGAAGCATTATGTCACCGTGGTGGAAGAAAGGGGTGCCACGGCAACAAATCCGAAAATGGTGCCACGCAACATATCGGTTCCGACAGCTCGATCGAGATATCGGTGCAAAGGAAAGCGTGACGGAAGCGAGTCATGCAAGATGGTGGGGTGATCCCGATTACCGGGTTCCCACGGGATGGTGGCATGGCAAAAGAGGGGCATCGCAAGGATGATTCGATCACGGTCGGTCATCACGGGGTTATACCTCCGAAGCGAGAAATCGGGACGGTTCGCGTTCTTCGAGGGAAGTAGAGGAAGTAGTCGTTCTCGCGATGTAGTGGAAGTAATCGTACACGGCGACGGTAGTGGAAGTAGACGTTCATGTCCGATGGTAGTGGTACATCTCGTCATCGGAAGTAGTGGTACACACGAAGGTAGTCGAACTTGACGGTTCCGTTATACAGGTCTTCGGCGACGGTAGTTGTACACGTTTCATCGGGGTACTTGTCGTTTCCGGTTCGGTGGTCGTCGGGTCGTAGTGGTACACACGCATCACGTAGTCGAACTTGGTACATTCGCGGGGTACTTGGCGTTTCCGAGTGTAGTCGAACTTGACTTAAAACGGGTCTCCCAAAGACGCCGTGGTACTTGCGCATCCACCGTAGTCGAACTTGGTGAAAACCCACGGTGTCGGTACTTGGACTTGGCGATTCTGGTGAAGAGGGCAAGCGGAGGCGCATCCTCCTTCCTGCTCAAACTAAGCAGGCGGGGCACCTGGTCCGTCTGGTCCCTGGCCGGTGGGACTCAAGGCGGCCATGGCAAGGGCTTGACCTCCCGAAGTGGAGCAGGAGGCGCGCCATGGCATCGGGCACGGCGGTCGCGTGGAGGCGACGAGGAGGAGGTCATGGGACGGGAGGAGAAGGGATGGCGGGCGAGCTCGATGCCCGCGGCGAGGAGGGTTGAGGCGCGGCGAGGAGGAAGGAGCTGCAGAGGAGACGAGGCGGCGCTCCTTGGGGAGCTCGTCGGCGACGAGGACACCGGCACGGCGCGGCGGGGTGGTCGGCGCGAGGAGATGGAGAGGCGCGGGACGGCGACGAGGATGCACGGAGAGGCGTCGGGCAGGGCCTCCCGAGGTGGGCAGCAGAGGCGATGGCTGAGGAAAGGGAGAGGGGCGAGGAGAAGAGAGGCCGAGGGGTGGCGGCGCTGGTGGCGCTCCCTGGCGATGTGGTCGGGAGGAGGGGAGGAAGAGAGATCGGGCAGGGGGGTTCGGGAGAGATGGGATCGCAGAAGGGCGCTTGGAGGAGGACGAGGGGAGGAGAGAGATGCGGGCTAGGGTGCTAGGGTTAAGGCAGGTTAGGTGGGCTGGGGGGAAAAACGGGCCTTGGGAGGCCGGCCCAAAGGAGAGGGAGGCTGTCTGGTGGAATGGGCCTAAGCCTTAGAGGCCGGCTGGGCTTGCTCCTCTCTCCCCCTATACTCTTTTCTCTAAATAACAGAGAAAGAAAGAGCAAGAAAGAGAGAAGAGAAGGTTAGAGGAAGAATTTGGGCAGGAGGACAACTTTCCCGAGCTCACAAAAATATGAGGAATTTAACAAAAATGGCCCGAGGATTTTTGGTGGAACTCCGGAAAATGATAGAATAAAAAATGGCAAGGTTTCGAGGTCAACTCGGAGCAGAAAAGGCATGGGATTTTTGCAAGTGTGTTATGGTGAATTCCAAATAAATGGAATATTTTTAATATAGCTCCCTAATATCGGGAGGGTAAGTTATAAAGAGAAGTCAACCTTCCCTCGATTTAAATGGATCGAAAAAATCCATACAATTTATTTAGAAGAGTTTTAAAATTAAATGGCATGATGGCATGATGCAATGCAAGAGATGACATGATGAATGCTCAGACAAAACAAATCACATGGCAAAAACTCGGAAACCCTGGAAGGCAACTGAAGCTCCGGTCTTGGGGCGTCACAACACTCCACCACTACGAGAGGATCTCGTCCCGAGATCTAGGATGGCACCGGAGAAAAAAACGGGAGAGGAAGAGGTAAAACAAAGTTGCTTCTCCGACAAACGAGTGAAACCAAAGAACCTTGAGAGGTTGAGCAAATGAAAGAAAGAAAACAACGAAGATGAACGAGATTGCAAACAATCCGTTAGAAAAAGAGGAACAAGGAACATTACGATAACTTGAAGGTTGCAAAGACAAGAATGAAGAGTTTAATGAACAAGATAGAATTCGAAACCACTCCTGTTAAAACTAGATAGACAAGGAATATGATTGATAAAATTTGGGCAGCACTCCGACTAAAATGAGAAGGAGAACTTGATAAGATGAAAAGAGCTTGAAGAGAAGACATCACACTCCGGCTAAATGGATAAAGCAAGAAAAAGAACATGATCTAGACAAAACAAGATGATGGGTCGAAGAGAGCAACATCACAATGCCTTCGAAACGAAAGAATAGAATCCAGATTGTTGGGATAAAGGGATGGAGAAGAAAATGACAACTTCTACCACAAATGAATTTGAAAAGCACCGTTAAAAAGAAGGATAGAACGGAGTTGTTTGCAAAACAACAACGATAAGGATAAGCTTGTAGTGGGCTTATGAAAACATCTCCACATTATGAGGTGAGCTTCTGCCACCAACGGAAACAAACGATTGAATTTATATCAATAAGGAGACGAGAAACTTATTTCACCGGGAGGACAAATGAAGAACTTGGGTCCTTTATAAGCACCATAAATAGCAACAATCCTTAGAGAAAGCTTTAGGTGAAATATAGCCCAAGACAACTCCAATGAAGAGATTGATGGATTTAAAATACCTCACTCTTGACAACATGTGAATCATGAAACACGAACTCAAATTGTCGAGAATGACATAACACCACCTCAAATGATAAGGTAGAACAAATTGCACTTTGAAATGCAAGAAGAAGAAAACTTGAACTCCTCAAAACAAAACATGTGTTGAGCACCATGTTCAATTTTGAGTATAGCTTGGCGGATCATAACTCCGAGAGAAATCTTGATGAACAATTGAAGAATGAAAAGAATCCTTGAGGAAGCACCATGCAGAGCCTCCATGAAGAACTCCGGTAAGAAAAGGATGATAAAAGAAAGAGAAGTTGACAACACAAGGTAAAGCCTTGCAGTGATAAGATGAAGCTTTGAAATGATATAGCCGAGAAAAGTTGGAACTCCGAAAAGAAAGATGAACAAATGAAATCACGAATTTTGACGATCCTCCGGAATAAGGAATTGAATTTACTCGATGGAACAAGAATAAGAATTACATTATGCTGATCCTTCACCAATTAAATTGATGACAAGCAATGGATTTGGCATACTACTTATTCTCATTGAAAAAAAAAATGATTACAGATAGAGATACAACGCAAACTTGAGAAGGTATTGATGGAACCATCGGTGGGATTTGGAAAACAAGAGTTGAACGCTTGAATGAATAATTCTGAGATGATGGCTCCGGAGAATCAAACTGAAAAGACTCCTGAAATGCTCCGGATGGATGAAAAGAATTCTCACAATCAAAACAATTATGAGGATGGCATCAAGCTAGAACCATGAATCTTGAAGAGAAAGAAGCGAGATTTAAGAGAAACTCTTCTTCAATCTTCAAAATTCGAGAATGACTTCGAGGACATCACCATGAATTATTGAGACACTCCGGAATGAAAATTAGGAAGGTTGAACCACAAGATGAAAAGAATTTGAAAGATCTTGGAGAAAGACATTTGACTGATGATAAATCATTCTTACGTCAAACTTTGCAATGAATTTGGGAATAGCTCTTGAAAATTAGAAGAGTCAGGTAAGATCCTGGGAAAAGACCTGTGGGTTAGGGCCCACTCAAAAGAACCACCGTTGAACAATTGCTTGAAATAGATATTGCACCGGTAGAATTAAATGGCTTGAATGAGATAACAATCTTGAAATAGCTTGAACGGATTAAGGATGGAAACACGAATCTTCTGAGATAATTTCAACACTCCAGAACAATAGAATAACAAGAACTAAAAGATTATGAGGTGCACCGGTATGAGAAAACATTTGAAACGAGGAAGGGAATATGATCAACACCGAAAACTTGAACTAAATCCACCGGAGAAGAAAATTAGAATGGAACAATGATAAGGTTAAAGCTTCCTTAGCATCTTCATGAGAAATCACCGGATAAGAACATTAAAGGAAAAGAATGAAGAAACTTCACTCAATAAAATGGATACTTGATTAAGAAATCTGAGTCCTTGAAGAAAAAGGGTGGGAGGGCGGGGAAAACAAAGACAATTTAGGTCGGATGAAACGAACACCGTTGAGAAAAAGCTTAGGATTGATCTTGCGAATGTTGGAATGATCGGATCCACTTGGAGAGAAGCACGCCGGTTGAGAAAAGAATTAACATGACGATCTCGATGATCTAGAAGGATTAGTATTCACATAGCAATATGAGAACACCAATTAGGAAAGGTATGGATTCAACATTTGACTTCGAAGCAACTCGAATACCACAAAACAAAACAAAAACAAAGGATTGGCTTCACGAATGAGCCGGAACAAACACATGATAGAGATTTACGCCCAAAGTGTTAGTGGTGGGGCCCACACGGACACGACGATAGCGGACGTCACGAATGACAAACAAGACGCCCCGAATCAGCATAGCCAAGGATTCTTTAAGACGCCTCGCGACCATCAGAATCGACCGTGAATGGGCGGACCACTAAACTTTGAACCCCAATCTCAAATCATACATCCGTCGGAATGATATCCCGTAAGCTACTAGAATACCCACCTATAAACTCCCAAAACTTTCTGGTTATGCAATCTGGTGTTGGGGATACAGGGACACAAAATATATCACCCAAACTAACAATACCTAGATCCAAACCAGATCCATCCGTCAACACATAACCAAGAAATCCTCGAAATCGTGTACCTCGACCTTCAAAAACATCCGTTATACAAGTCATGGCAATACTCCCAGACTCGCCACAAGATCGGGCTATCAGGTTATCTCACCAACAACTCGCACAAAAGAGATTTCGATGTCGGCAAAACTCGTATTCCGAATCGCAACGATAAAATTGTGACGACAACACCTCGAGCTCAACTCCCGGGACACCGCCACAACCCCTAAATGTCGAGGCACCAAGAACAATGTTCTCATCACAAAACCATCGAACGATTCCAAGATACCCACGTGATCCTAAAAAAAATTTAGTGAAATTTGAGGAGAGAAAAGTCAAAACTCTACGTCGGGATACCTCACCAGAGCGACGTAAGGACCGAGGAGTAAAAGAATCCTACTCCGATATATATTATCCTAAGACTCAAAACATTTTCCATTCTAGACTCAACAACGTCAGCAAACAAATCAAGCAGGGGGCTCCTAAGTCGGGGAAGGCTCTGATTACCAACTTGAAACGCCCTCGATGCGGCTATATCTCCCACGTGTCGAAGCACGACTTAGAGGCATAACCGCATTGAAAGCAATGTTGCAAGTGAGGTAATCTTCACACGACCCATGTAATACATAAGGGAAAGAGATACATAGTTGGCTTACAATCGCCACTTCACACAATACATGGGTAAAACATTACATCATACAGATACAATCAAGGTCCGACTACGGAACCAAAATAAAAGAAGACTACCCCAAATGCTACACAGATCCCCGATCGTCCCAACTGGCTCCACTCTTGATCGATCAAACGAAACAACACAATGAACAAGATCTTCATCGAGCTCCTCCTTGAGCTTGATGCGCCACCGCACGGTTTCATCGGCACCGCAAACTGGTTTTGAAGTATCTGTGAGTCACGGGGACTCAGCAATCTCACACCCGCGAGATCAAGACTATTTAAGCTTAAAGGTAGGACAGGGTAGTGAGGTGGAGCTGCAGCAAGCGACTAGCATGTATGGTGGCTAACATACGCAAAAGAGAGCGAGAAGAGAAGGCAAAAGCACGGTCGAACAACTATGATCAAGAAGTGATCCTGAACTCCTACTTACGTCAAACATAACCCAGAAACCGTGTTCTCCTCTCGATCAACCCGAAAAGAGACACTCACGGTTACGCATTACGGTTGGTGTATTTTAATTAAGATCAACTTCGGTTTTCTACAACGGACATTAACAAATTCCCATCTGCCACATAACCGCGGGCACGGCTTTGAAAGTTCAAACCTGCAGGGTGTCCCAACTTAGCCCATGATAAGCTCTCGCGATCAACGAAGGATATTCCTTCTCCCGGAAGACCCGATCAGTCTCGGAATCCGGCTACAAGACATTTCGACAGCAATAAAACAAGACCAGCAAAGCCGCCCGGATGTGCCGACAAATCCTGATAGGAGCTGCACATATCTCGGTCTCGTGGCACACCGGATTGTCCAAACTTCCGGTAGGCCAACCCAGAGTTGCCCTGGTACACCGGCGGCGACAGGTTGGACCAACACTCACGACGAGCACCGCCCGGGGGTAAAATAAGATGACCCTTGGGCTCCGAAACCCAAGGGAAAAAGGGCTAGGTGAGGCAAATGGTAAAACCAATGTTGGGCCTTTTGGAAAAGTCTTATTCAAAGCGAACTGTCAAGGGGTCCCATAAATCACCCGACCGCGTTAGGGACGCAAAATCCGGGAACATAACACCGGTATGACGGAAACTAGGGCGGCAAGAGTGGAACAAAACACCAGGCATAAGGCCGAGCCTTCCACCCTTTACCAAGTATATAGATGCATTAATAATATAAGATATATTGTGATATCCCAACAAGTAAACATGTTCCAACAAGGAACATCATCTCCATGTTCCAACAAGGAACAAACTTCATCTTCACCTGCAACTAACAACGCTATCAGAGGGGCTGAGCAAAGCGATAACATAGCCAAACAACGGTTTGCTAGGAAAGGATGGTTAGAGGTTGACATGGCAATGTGGGTGGCATGATATAGCAAGTGGTAGGCATCGTAGCATAGGCATAGCAAAAGAGCGAGCATCTAGCAAGCAAAGATAGAAGTGATTTCGAGGGTATGGTCATCTTGCTTGAAATCCCGCAAGGAAGAAGAACGAATCCATGAAGAAGACAAACGGACGAAGTCGAATGAATCCTCACAACTCCGGAACGAAACCGAAGCTAACGAGAGAAGCAAGCCGAAAGAAGCAAACAACATAGTAAACAACCAACACATAACCATGGCATGATGCGCAAACAAGTATGATGCATGTCCAGTTTAAATAGCATGGCATGACAATATGCACAAACAACACTACAAGTTAAGTGGAGCTCAATATGCAACGAGTTGCATATTGACGGAACACCACATCAATTATTTAGTTCTCTCTTGGTTAGGTACTCAACAATATTAAATGTTGTTAAACATGGCAAGAGGGTGAAGCATAATTAAACTAACTATTTAGGCAAGTTTAAATGAGGCCGAAACAACGAACAACAATTCCGAACATCCTCATGTGCATGATTATAGATTAGGTACTGATCTGACCTAAAGCATATTTTAGAGTTGTTAAACATGCAAAGTAATGCTACCATGTTAATCTAGGCATTTTTCTACCCCATCTACATATATAATTTAATTAAAATGGAGCTACGGTTATTTAGTTATGAAATAAATCATTTTAGCATGGCATATAAGCAAATTAATGCAAACAACAATTATAAGCATATTAATGTTGTTATCATGATGCGGATGACATGTGCAAGTTTATGCAATATTATGAAAACGTTGACCTGAGCATGTTATGAAGCATTATGTCACCGTGGTGGAAGAAAGGGGTGCCACGGCAACAAATCCGAAAATGGTGCCACGCAACATATCGGTTCCGACAGCTCGATCGAGATATCGGTGCAAAGGAAAGCGTGACGGAAGCGAGTCATGCAAGATGGTGGGTGATCCCGACACGGGTTCCCCACGGATGGTGGCATGGCAAAAGAGGGGCATCGCAAGGATGATTCGATCACGGTCGGTCATCACGGGGTTATACCTCCGAAGCGAGAAATCGGGACGGTTCGCGTTCTTCGAGGGAAGTAGAGGAAGTAGTCGTTCTCGCGATGTAGTGGAAGTAATCGTACACGGCGACGGTAGTGGAAGTAGACGTTCATGTCCGATGGTAGTGGTACATCTCGTCATCGGAAGTAGTGGTACACACGAAGGTAGTCGAACTTGACGGTTCCGTTACACAGGTCTTCGGCGACGGTAGTTGTACACGTTTCATCGGGGTACTTGTCGTTTCCGGTTCGGTGGTCGTCGGGTCGTAGTGGTACACACGCATCACGTAGTCGAACTTGGTACATTCCGAAGGGGTACTTGGCGTTTCCGAGTGTAGTCGAACTTGACGAAAACGGGTCTCCCAAAGACGTCGTGGTACTTGCGCATCCACCGGTAGTCGAACTTGGTGAAAACCCACGGTGTCGGTACTTGGACTTGGCGATTCTGGTCGAAGAGGGCAAGCGGAGGCGCATCCTCCTTCCTGCTCAAACTAAGCAGAGGCGGGGCACCTGGTCCGTCTGGTCCCTGGCCGGTGGGACTCCAAGGCGGCCATGGCAAGGGCTTGACCTCCCGAAGTGGAGCAGGGAGGCGCGGCCATGGCATCGGGCACGGCGGTCGCGTGGAGGCGACGAGGAGGAGGTCGCGGGGACGGGAGGAGAAGGGATGGCGGCGGCGAGCTCGATGCCCGCGGCGAGGAGGGTTGAGGCGCGGCGAGGAGGAAGGAGCTGCAGAGGAGACGAGGCGGCGCTCCTGGGGGAGCTCGTCGGCGACGAGGACACCGGCACGGCGCGGCGGGGTGGTCGGCGCGAGGAGATGGAGAGGCGCGGGACGGCGACGAGGATGCACGGAGAGGCGTCGGGCAGGGCCTCCCGAGGTGGGCAGCAGAGGCGATGGCTGAGGAAAGGGAGAGGGGCGAGGAGAAGAGAGGCCGAGGGGTGGCGGCGCTGGTGGCGCTCCCTGGCGATGTGGTCGGGAGGAGGGGAGGAAGAGAGATCGGGCAGGGGGGTTCGGGAGAGATGGGATCGGGCGCAGCGGCGCTTGGAGGAGGACGAGGGGAGGAGAGAGATGCGGGCTAGGGTGCTAGGGTTAAGGCAGGTTAGGTGGGCTGGGGGGAAAAACGGGCCTTGGGAGGCCGGCCCAAAGGAGAGGGAGGCTGTCTGGTGGAATGGGCCTAAGCCTTAGAGGCCGGCTGGGCTTGCTCCTCTCTCCCCCTATACTCTTTTCTCTAAATAACAGAGAAAGAAAGAGCAAGAAAGAGAGAAGAGAAGGTTAGAGGAAGAATTTGGGCAGGAGGACAACTTTCCCGAGCTCACAAAAATATGAGGAATTTAACAAAAATGGCCCGAGGATTTTTGGTGGAACTCCGGAAAATGATAGAATAAAAAATGGCAAGGTTTCGAGGTCAACTCGGAGCAGAAAAGGCATGGGATTTTTGCAAGTGTGTTATGGTGAATTCCAAATAAATGGAATATTTTTAATATAGCTCCCTAATATCGGGAGGGTAAGTTATAAAGAGAAGTCAAACTTCCCTCGATTTAAATGGATCGAAAAAATCCATACAATTTATTTAGAAGAGTTTTAAAATTAAATGGCATGATGGCATGATGCAATGCAAGAGATGACATGATGAATGCTCAGACAAAACAAATCACATGGCAAAAACTCGGAAACCCTGGAAGGCAACTGAAGCTCCGGTCTTGGGGCGTCACAATGTTGTTCCTTGTTGGAACATGTTTACTTGTTGGGATATCACAATATATCTTATTTAATTAATGCATCTATATACTTGGTAAAGGGTGGAAGGCTCGGCCTTATGCATGGTGTTTTGTTCCACTCTTGCCGCCCTAGTTTCCGTCATATCGGTATTATGTTCCTGGATTTTGCGTCCCTAACGCGGTCGGGTGATTTATGGGACCCCCTTGACAGTTCGCTTTGAATAAGACTCCTCCAGCAAGGCCCAACATTGGTTTTACCATTTGCCTCACCACCACCTACATTTCCCTTGGGAGTAATTAACCCAAGGGTCATCTTTATTCAGCCCCCGGGCGGTGCTTCTCTAAGTGCTGGCCTGAACCGAACTACTGCGGGGCCACCTTGAGGCAACCCGAGGTTTGGTTTTACTCGTAGCTAGTCTCATCCGGTGTTGCCTCGAGAACGAGATATGTGCAGCTCCTATCGGGATTGTCGGCGATCGGGCGGCTTTGCTGGTCTTGTTTTATTGCTGTCGAAATGTCTTGTAGCCGGATTCCGAGACTGATCGGGTCTTCCGGGAGAAGGAATATCCTTAGTTGATCGCGAGAGCTTATCATGGGCTAAGTTGGGACACCCTGCAGGTATAAACTTTCGAGAGCCGTGCCCGCGGTTATGTGGCAGATGGGAATTTGTTAATATTCGGTTGTAGTAAACTTGAAGCAAACTCTTCTAAAATACACCAACCGTGTGCGTAACCATGAGTGTCTCTTTTCGGGGTTGATCGAGAGGAGAACACGGTTTCTGGGTTATGTCTGACGTAAGTATGAGTTCAGGATCACTTCTTGATCATTACTAGTTGACGACCGTTCCTTTGTTTCTCTCCTCGCTCTCATTTGCGTATGTTAGCCACCATATATGCTTAGACACTGCTGAAGCCTCACCACTTTATCCCTTCCTTTCCCTTTAAGCTTTGCTAGTCTTGATACCCATGGTAATGGGATTGCTGAGTCCTCGTGGCTCACAGATTACTACACCACCAGATGCAGGTGCAGGTTATGCGATGATCATGACGCGAGAGCGATGCATGCTTGTTTTGGAGTTCTTCTTCTGCTTCTTCGATCAGGGGATAGGTTCCAGGTCGGCAGCTTGGGCTAGCAGGGTGGATGTCGTTTGAGCTTCTGTTTATGTTTCATCAGTAGTCGGATGTTGTTCTTGTATATGATGTTGATGTATTGTTGTGGCATTTGTGCCTTATGTATGTATCCCACTATTATGTAATGTTGATGTAATGATATCCACCTTGCAAAAGTGTTTCAATATGCGGGTCTATCCTTGGTGGGACCTTCGTGTTCCTTTTGGATAGGGTCGCATATTGGGCGTGACAGCTACCTCATCACGTAACTTTGCAACGTCCGTGTTATGCTGTGTCTGGTTCTCCGAGGTAACCTCTGCCATCAACAACGTTGCCAGAGCCTCCAACGGATCAGATAAAACTTGAGCCGTCGGGCGCACAGGGCCTCCTGCCCTGGCTGCCACTGCTGTTGCTGAACCGGAGATCATTGCTGCTGCAGTTGAAGAATTCTGCTCCAGACGTGTACCGACCATGAAGATTGTAACCCGGTTTGGCGGCTCGTAGGGGTCCGGAATACTGTCACCATCGGAACAGCCCCCAAGCCCACCATCTTGAACCTGATACATGAAATTGGTCTCGCCGGTTGAGGACTCATCGCCTGAATAGATGGCCGTCTCACCACCGGATTCAGATCCTCCTTCCAGATCCACTCCTTGAGTAAAGCCAACAAAGACATGCTTCGGGGCGGCTTGAACCTTGGTGGGTCACGCACGCCAAGCCGTCTCGACGATGTCGGTGTAGATGTCCGGCTCAGCTTCCGACTCACCAATCTTGCCAATGAAGACATGGATTCCACAAAAGGGGACCCGATACCCGTACTCGATTGAGCCGGCCTCGGGGCCCCAGCCTGCATCGTCAATGTAGAGCTTGTCGCGACGGCTCTTAGTCATTCGGCCCACAGCGTATCCCTTGAGCCCTGCGAAGCTGCCCTTCAAAAACACGAAACCACCATGCGCTGGCCCCACGATGGGCGCCAGCCGTCGTGGAATTGTCACGACAGATGCCCTAGCATGAGGACTTAGGTGTGGATCCATCGCAACATAGTTAGCTTGAAGGGGTTTAAACAAGACAAGGGACACAAAGAGTTTACCCAAGGTTCGGCCTTTCGCAACGAGGTAAAGGCCTACTCCTACTTCAGGTTGTATTGCTTGGGTTTCGATTCCCTCGGAGTGAATACGCTTGACCTAGTTCTAGACTTCTTGTTTCTTGCCCTAAACCACCGCCGGGTCACCCCTTTTTATACACAGGATGATGCCCGACGGCTTACAAAGCCTCGGCTGGCTCATACACAACATGTCCGGCTCCGTGACCAAACTACACTTTCCTTAACATACAAGTTAAACATATGGCGGTTTATACCTCTGGGTCTCAAATCTCTTCTGGGTCTTGGGCCTTCAGTAAGCTTGCTTCATGAACCGCCATCTTCAACATCTTCTTGGGCCTTCTTGTTATGAACTGCCAGTGGCATGACCCGGCCCCTCCTGGGCGGGTCATACCCAATAGTCATATCCCCAACAGGTACCGTACGTTCGGTGCTTGATCGGTTGAATCGAGAAGACGTTCGACTGCACTAACCGCATTAAGCAAATGCTTCTGCTTTCGGTCTACGAGGGTACATGGACATACTCTCCCCCTCTCGTTTGTATGCATCTGCTAGATAGATCTTGTGTGAGCGCCAGAATTTTTTTGAAATTGCATGCTACGTTTCCCAACAAAAGTTCAGTATTAACTTGATCTGAAGTTTCATGATCATTATCATTAGCTTCCTCTCTAGTTGGTGTAGGCATCACGGAAATGGTTTTCCCTGGTGTACTACTTTTCAATTCGAGAGAAGGTACAATTAACTCATCAAGTTCTACTTTCCTCCCACTCACATCTTTCGAGAAAAACTCCTTATCTAGAAAGGATCCATTCTTGGCAACAAAAGTCTTGCCTTCGGATATGTGGTAGAAGGTATACCCAATGGTTTCTTTAGGGTATCCTATAAATACGTACTTCTCCTCTTTGGGTTCGAGCTTATCAGGCTGAAGCTGTTTGACATAAGCATTGCATGCCCAAACTTTGAGAAACGACAGCTTAGGTTTCTTGCCAAACCATAGTTCATACGGTATCGTCGCAATGGATTTTGAGGGTGCCCTATTTAACGTGAATGCGGTTGTCTCTAATGCATAAACCCAAAATGATAAAGGAAATTCGGTAAGAGACATCATAGAACACACCATATCTAATAAAGTACGGTTACGCTGTTTGGACACACCATTACGCTATGGTGTTCCAGGTGGTGTGAGTTGTGAAACAATTCCACATTGTCTTAAATGAAGGCCAAACTTGTAACTCGAATATTCGCCTCCGCGATCAGACCGTAGAAACTTTATTTTTTTGATACGATGATTCTCCACTTCACTCTGAAATTGTTTGAACTTTTCAAATGTTTGGAAAAAGTGGTAGGTGTAAGCAAGGTGGTTGGCCTTCGCCTAGTGCCTAGGCGGTGCCTAAGCGCCCTAGGCGCGGCCTAGGCAGTAATATAGTTTTTACTCGTAGTATATTTGTGATTATTATATGGGTGCTGAGATTAGTTTAGGGCATGTAAATTAATTACCGTCTACTACCATTAGAATATTACCCGTTTGGAATATCAGTGCAGTATGTGGCATGATTTCTTGCTTGGGTAGGCAATTCCTTGCTTGCCCTACCTAGACCTCCATTTATGCCCTAGGCGAGGGATTTGGCCATTGCCTAGCGCCTAGGCGTGCCTAAGTGCCTCCTAGGCACTGCCTTTTCCAACAGAGCCTGATGTCTACTATGCAACCTTCTTCTTGTGGACTCGTGTTGGGCCTCCAAGTGCAGAGTTTTGTAGGACAGTAGCAATTTTCCCTCAAGTGGATGACCTAAGGTTTATCAATCGGTGGGAGGCGTAGGATGAAGATGGTCTCTCTCAGACAACCCTGCCACCAAATAGCAAAGACACTCTTGTGCCCCCAAAACACCCAATACAATGGTAAATTGTATAGGTGCACTAGTTCGGCGTAGAGATGGTGATACAAGTGTAATATGGATAGTAGATATAGGTTTTTGTAATCTAAAAATATAAAAACAGCAAGGTAGCAAGTAACAAAAGTGAGCAAAAATGGTATTGCAATGCTTTAAAACAAGGCCTAGGGTTCATACTTTCACTTGTGCAAAGTCTCTCAACAATCATAACATAATTAAATCATATGGCAGTCCCTCAATGTGCGACAAAGAGTCACTCCAAAGTTCCTCTCGCGGAGAACATAAGATGAAATTTCTTGTAGGGAACGAAACCACATCAAAGTTATTCTTTCCGATCAATCCATTGAGCTATTCCTATAAGTGTCACAAATAGCCCTAGAGTTCGTAGTAAAATAATACCATATGATACACGTCAATCAACCCTAATGTCACCTAGATACTCCAATGTCACCACAAGTATCTGTGGGCCCGAATGGTTGCGGGCAGTTTAAGAGTCGGCGTTGAAGATGCCCTAACTCTTTTCCCCAATCAAAATACAGAAGACATGAAAAGCTCTTGCATGTAAAAAAACAGTAGGAACGAGCGTTCCTGACACGTTTTCGGAAAAAATAATGCTATACATACGGGCATATTCTATAGGTTTTTACGGATTGAGAACTGCGCACTCTTCTAATTGGCCACCTGAATTACACCGATGGACCCATGCATTTTAATCAATCCCCAGCCAATCAATGTTAAGCAACCTGTAAATCACCCGTAAAACTCCGTACGTCTAGCAAATTCCTATTTGAAACCAATAGGGATCAGACTACTGATCCCTAGCTTCCCACCAAACCAGCACATGGCCGTTGGATCAAACCTTTTTGAGTGTTCGATGCATCCCTCCAACAACATCACTCCATTGGCAGTTCCTAAAATGAATTTCCTTGATTTACATTGCTTCCATCGATCCATAATCATGTGCGACCACATCCTTGCCAGTTTCCGAATCAAACACCGTCCTTTATTCACGTTGTTGTTTCCATATATGAGGTACCTTATCATGCGTGTTTCCGTTACATGATGCTTCCTCATTCCATCACATAATAAACATTGGGTTGGGCTGTCCTGCTCGGATCCCTGCGTGCATTATTGTGTAGGGCCAACCAGTGTATGACACGTGGCCTGACAAACCCCACCACTCAAAAGCACATTTTTTTCTTTTAAATTTCTAAAATACCCTTATCTTCCTCACCGAGCAGCGGCCATCGGAGAACTAATTCATGTGCGCTCCACCAGCTCGTAGTTCCCGTCGCATGGGCTTGTGGACTTGGCTGGAAGCAAGGCGATAGTTATAACGCCCGACTTCGCCCGCGCCTGTGACGGTGACTCATGTAGATGAGAACAGAGTGACCGCTCGAGCTCCATAAGGAAGTGTCGGACACAGACTTTGACCGCCATGTATCGCCATCATCTGCTTCCCGTTCAAGTCTAGTTACCAGGACCAGGTGATCACTTGCCAATGTCCAACTTGACCTTGTGTGCGTACACATGAGTGAGGCTAGAAAACACACTGGTGGCGGATTGGGCGATATCTGTAGGCCGCTGATCTCTACTATGCAACTTTATTCTTGTCGACACGTGTTGGGCCTCCAAGCGTAGAGTTTTGTAGGATAGTAGCAATTTTCCCTCAAGTGGATAACCTAAGGTTTATCAATCATTTGAGAGGCGTAGGATGAAGATAGTCTCTCTCAAGCAACCCTGCAACCAAATACAAGAAATCTCTTGTGTCCCCAACACACCCAATATAATAGCAAATTGTATAGGTGCACTAGTTCGGCGAAGAGATGGTGGTAATAGTGTAGTATGGATAGTAGATATGAGTTTTTGTAATGCCAACAATAAAAAACAGCAAGGTAGTAAATAGTAAACAGAGCACAAACGGTATTGCAATGATGGAAAATGTGTCCTAGGGTGCATACTTTCACTAGTGCAATCTCTCAACAGTGCTAATATAATTGGATCATATAACCATCCCTCAAAGTGCGATGAAGAATCACTCAAAATTTCCTATCTAGTGGAGAACATCAGACGGAATTGTTTGTAGGGTACGAAACCACCTCAAAGCTATTCTTTCCGTTCGATCTATTCAAGAGTTTGTACTAAAATAACACAAAGTTATTTTTCCGTTCGATCTATCCTAGAGTTCATACTAAAATAACCCCAAAGCAAATTCAGACTTGTAATGTTCAATCCAACACAAAGAAATTAAAAGAGTGCCCCAAGATTTCTACCGGAGAAACAAAGACAAGAACGTGCATCAATCCCGATGCATAGATTACCCCAATGTCACCTCGGGAATCCGCGAGTTGAGTGCCAAAATATATATCAAGTGAATCAATACGATACCCCATTGTCACCACGACTATTCAATTGCAAGACATATATCAAGTGTTCTCAAATCCATAAAAGTATTCAATCCGATAACAACGATATCTCAAAGGGAAAAACTCAATTCATCAGAACAAGATAGAGAGGGGAAAACACCATATGTTCCGACTATATTAACAAGGCCCGCAATACATCTAGATTGTGACATCTCAAGAACACGAGAGAGAGAGAGAGAGAGAGAGAGAGATACTGAGAGATTAAACACATAGCTACTGGTACAAACCATCAGCCCCGAAGGTGGACTACTGCCTCCTCAGCGTGGTGGCCGCCGGGATGATCAAGATGGCCACCGGTGATGATTCCCCCCTCTGGCAGGGTGCCATAACGGGATCTAGATTGGATCTCGTGGATACAGAGACCTTACAGCGGTGGAACTTCTGATCTAGGGCTACCCTGAAGGGTTTTGGAATATTTGGGAATTTATAGGGAGAAGAGGTGGTTCAGGGGGGCACTCGAGGTGGGCACAACCCACCTGGGCGTGCTTGGGCCCTCAGGCGCGCCCTTGTGGGTGTTGCCCCCCTCGAGGCACCCCTCCCCCAGGTGCTTCCTTGGCCCACTAGATGTCTTCTGGTCCATAAAAAATCCACAAGAAGTTTCGCGGTGTTTGGACTCCGTTTGATATTGATTTCCTGTGATGTAAAAAACAAGCAAAAACAGCAACTGGCACTAGGTCAATAGGTTAGTCCCAAAAAATGATATAAAGTTGCTATAAAATGATTGTAAAACATCAAAAAATGATAATATAATGGCATGAATACTTCATAAATTATAGATATATTGGAGATGTATCAGCTTCCCCAAGCTTAATTCCTACTCGTCCTCGAGTAGGTAAATGATAAAAGAAATAATTTATGAAGTGTGAATGCTAGCAAAGTGCATAAATTTGATCAATGATAATTTCAATCACTTTTCCTAGCATCATAACAACAATTCTTTCTTATAAAACTTCTCATGTTATAGTAGCAACCAATTCACATGTTACGGTTCAAACAATGAATTCTCTTGAAACTCAACAACCTATGTTATTAGTCACCAAGCAATTGCAATTCAACTTATTCAACAGAGTCTAAGAGCTCCACATACTCTCAACCATCATATAGTCTTCTATGATCACTAACACTCAACGCATACACATGAGCAAAACATTTCAACCGGACACATAGAAAGACAGGGGCTTATAATTTCGCCTCCCAACGTATTCACCTTTGGGTGACGTCAACAATAATAACTCATGCTACCCATATTCAGATGGACATATGTGCCTAGATCTTTCCTCACCACATGATGCTTGCCAAAGCAGAAAAATAAAAGGAATAGAAATAAAAACTTTGACTCTTGCATAAAAGTAAATACATAAAGTAAAAGATAGGCCCTTCGCAGAGGGAAGTAGAGGTTGCCATGCGCTTATGTGTTTGTATGCTCAACCCCTTAGTGCAAAAGAATGTCATGTTATATTGCCCCTTATGATAGAAACCTTTATTATGCAGTCTATCACTTTTATTCTTTGCCATCACAAGTTCGTACGACGCTCAATTTTCTCTTACACTAAATGATCTAACACTTTTAGAAGCAATTTTTATTGCCTTATTGCACTGATAACAACTTACTTGAAGGATCTTGCTCAATCCATAGGTAGGTATGGTGGACTCTCAAAACAAGATTTGGGTTTAAGGGTTTTGGATGCACAAGTAGTATCTCTACTTGGTGCGGAATTTTTGGCTAGCAAAATAGGGGGCAAGTACCACATGTTGAAGGATCTATGACAATATAACTTCTATGTGAATATGAACAAACATAAATCATTATGTTGTCTTCCTTGTCCAATGCCAACAATTTTGGCATATAATATTTTGATGGGGGCTCACAATCAGAAAATATTTCCAGGATAGAGTATTTGCATGTGAAAGTTCTCTTCCTTATACTAATTATTCATGAATTGCTTGTATGACCAATATTGTGATTGCCAAGCTCCAAAAGCTTTCACTTTCTAAACCCAATGTGAAGCTACCACTAGGCGTGATATAATTTGAACTTCATGATATTCAATTTATTCAACAATTTACTCATAGGATATAAGTGAAGCACTAGAGCAATTCCATAGAAAAGAGCTTCTTTGATGGGATGTGAATGCCACTTACCTAGCCTCCCTAGCAAATATTTGAGGACACAATTTTATTTAGAAAAAACTTTCAGATCCAAGTATTTTATTAAAACAGCAAGCAAAACAAAACAAAATGACATTCCAATCATAGCTCAACTCATGTGAAGAAGTAAAAACTTAGGCTCAACCGATACTAATCGATAATTGCTGATGAAGAAAGGTGGGATGCCTACCGGGGAATCCCCAAGCTTAGATGCTTGAGACTTATTGAAATATTATCATAGGGTTCCTTGGGCATCCCGAATCTTGAGCTTTTGTCTCTCCTTAATTCTTCTCATATCACGGTTTTCCTAAATCTCAAAAGCTTCATCCACATAAAACTCAATAAGAACTCGTGATAAGTTATTATAAACCAATGCAAAAACCTTATCATTATGTACTGTAGCAAACCACAGAAATTATTATTCAACATTGCATATTAAATGCCTCTACATATTTAATACTCCTATCCTCAAATAGAATCATTAAACAAGAAGACATATGCAAACAATGCAAACATAACAACAATCTGCCAAAATAGTACAGTCTGTAAAGAATGCAAGGGTATCAATACTTATTAAACTCCAAAGAGTATGAAATTCTACGACCCTGTAGAAAATTTATCAGAGCTTATTTTGCAAAAAAGTTTCAACATTTTATCATATTCTGACTTTTCTAGGGAATTTTTGCAACAGCGGTAAACTTTCTGTTTTCAAACAGCAACAAGTATACTTGCAAAATAAGCATGCCAAAGGCTATCATTGCCATTTTTATTGAAATAAAAGATGCAAAACATTATTCGAAATAACAGGAAGCAAATCCTAACAAAATAAATTGACGCTGCAAGAAAAACACATATCATGTGACGAACGAAAACATAGCTCCAAATGAGGTTATTGATAATGTTGGAGATGAAAGAGGGGATGTCTTCTGGGGCATCCCCAAGCTTAGTTGCTTGGATGTTCCTTGAATATTACCTTGGAGGTGCCTTGGGAATCCCCAAGCTTAGGCACTTTTCACTCCTTATTCTCCTCATATGGACATCTCACCCAAAACATGTAAACTTCAATCACACAAAACTTAACGGAACTTTGTGGGATAGGTTAGTATGATAAAGAGCAAACCATTTCACTTTGGTACTGTCAAAGACAAGATTCATAATTTTTTCCACACAATGCCTACTGTAGAATATTATTTCCACAATTTATATTGAGCAATATAAGCCATAGAAACAAGGAAACAAGCAAAATATGCATTGAAAACAGAATCTGTCAAAAACAGAACAATCTGTAGTAATCTGTACTCAAACCATACTAATGCTACTCCAAAAATTATGAAAAAACTTGGACCACGTGTGAAATTTGTATATTAATCTTCTGCAAAAATAATCAACTCAAAAGTACTCTCCTGTTAAAAACAAGAGTTATTTTCGTGAGCGCAAAAGTTTCTGTTTTTCAGCAAGATCAAATCAACTATCACCCAACATGATCCCAAAGGCTTTACTTGGCACTTTATTGAAACAAAAACAATAAAACATGATTAATACAGTAGCCTAATCATGTGAACACAAAAAAAAACAGTAGGGGTAAATGTTGGGTTGACTCCCAACAAGCGCTTTTCTTTAATGCCTTTTAAGGTAGGCATGATGATTTCAATCATGCTCAATAAAACTAAAGGATTGAAACACAAAGAGAGCATCATGAAGCATATGACTAGCACATTTAAGGCTAACCCACTTCCTATTCATAGGGATTTTATGAGCAAACAACTTATGGGAGCAATAATCAACTAGCATAGGAAGGCAAAACAAGTGCAACTTCAAAACTTTCAACACATAGAGAGGAAACTTGATATTATTGCAATATGTAAATGTGTATGTTCCTCTCTCATAATAATTTTAAGTAGCATCATGAAGAAATTCAACAATATAACCATCACATAAAGCATTCCTTTCATGACTGTCGGAGTAATGGGCCACGGGTAGGCTCACCCGAGTCCCATGATTTATCAAGACTTTGGGCCAGCTCCGCCTAGCTGGGCCCCGAGCTGAAGCTCCGCCCTCTGGGGCCGGCTGGCTCGGCGGCCGGCTGCCAGAGGGCGGCCGACCCAAGACTAGGACGCTCCGAGTGACCGGCTCCTGGCGGCCGCCCTCCAGAGAGGGCGGCAACAGGCAGGCGGCCACCTCACGACTACGGGGCGGCCGAGCTCCCATCGAGAGTACAAGTCAAAGCATGGCAACAGTGAAGCACGTTGCCTCCCACGCTCAAGACGGGCGTGGCTACAGTGCTCCGTACAGACGGAGATCTCCGCACGACGGGGCACTGTGTCGTATCTACCCTGACGTTGCTACGGACAGGCGGATCCATGTTCCCCACGACGGCCTGTCGGTATGGCCTGCCAGAGGCGGGCCCTATCGGACAGTGACCCCAAGGAAGACGGCGGAATCTCAACCATGGTGATTAGAGAGGGGCCGGCCTCCAACAGGCGGCTGTCCCTTGTCCCGAGGTGAGCACGCCATTAAGCTGATAAGACCAGGTGTGGCTACTGTGTCCTCCCACCAGGCGGTGGGACTGTAGCCACGCTAAGATGACCAAGCCCCCGTCACTAAGGAAACGGCTACGATGAGCAGCCACCAACCAGTCGGCAGGGCCCACCAGGCGGCGGGCCCCAGCGGTCGGCGGAGATGCCGGAGGCTGGAGACACTGACAGCCAGGCCCAGCAGCCGGCTAGATTACCATTGTACCCCTGGGGGGTAGGCCTTTATAAACCCCCCAGGCCACCCATGCAAAGGGTTCCCACTCCATTAGAACTAGCCACCCCCCTAGAGCAGGAAGAGAGCTAGCCTTGCCTCCTTCTGCTTCTAGCGCACAGCTCGAGGAGCACCATTGTATCACTTGTGCCTTAGTGATCATGCGGAGACCCCGCAGAGCAGGACTAGGGGTGTTATCTCCTAGGAGAGCCCCGAACCTGGGTAAAGTACGGCGCTCGTGTTCACGCCTTTATCCCGCTTCTGTGCACGGGCGACGCTTCTACTCGCTCCCACCATGATAAGCCATCCTTGGCATATGTCGCACCCAACCCCGACATTTGGCGCCCATGTGGGCGAGATGCACCGCCTCCGGAGATCTGCTCGACGGGAACCTGTTCTTCTTCGGGCGAAGCGGTTAACCCAAAGACGCCCGACGGTGTCATCCCTGATGCGCTGCACAGCGCGGAGATCGCCTGCGCGGCGAGCTGCCTCGCTGACCTCATCGGCGAGATCGACCTCTCCGACGAGCCGGCCTCCGAGGCGGGCACAAGCTGCCCTGAGAGCCGCCTCGTCAGCCTCCTCGACCAGCTCCATGTCGCCAGCGAGCCTGCTGTGGACCTGGAGTCCGTTGGCTCGACCGGTCCGATGATTGTCAACTCTGACATGGCGTCGCTCGACGCGTTCCCCACCAACGTGGTGGTCTACGACGAGCCACCTCCTCGTGAGTACAGTGGCAGGAGCACCGTCACGGAGGTACTCGTCATCAACAGTGAAGAGCACTCGGACGGGCGTGCTCAAGATCCCCTCGACGCTGCTCTGCGCGACCTCACGGCACCCATTCCCGAGGGCGCGGACGCTGAGGTGCTGGAGGCACGCCGCCTCCAGCTTATCGAAAATGCTGGCCGCCTGGCTAGCATGCGCCGGCTTTCGGACGCCTATCGGCGCGAGATGGACCGGGCCGTAGGCGGCACGCCGGCTCCTGAGGGGCCTAGCCGCCTCGGCATAGTTCGGCAGCGTGGCGCGACCGTCGCCAGCATGTTCGGGGCAGAGCGCCCCGTCTATGCCACGCCTGCGGAAAACATCCGGGCCGCCCAGGCGGTAACGGATGAGCTGGACAAATGCAACGGCGATGAGCGCCGCCACATGACGGAGCGAGTCCAGCAGCTCCTAAACGCGGCTGCCGTGCAGCACGAGGCTGCCTGCCGCGCCGAAGTCCCACCCGGACGAAACGACGAGCCACCCCCACGCCGAGATCATGGGGCGACCTCCCGGACGCCGACTAGTGGCACCCGCGGTGGAAAGGGCAATGAGCCGGCTGCCAGCCGCAGTCGGACACACCTCTCCATCGAGCGGGACGAGGACGACCGCCCTCGTGCAGTAGAGCGGCGGGGCGACCTGTCGCCTCCCCCACCTCGTGGATCGAGATACCACACTCCGCCTCCTGTCACGCATCTGACACTCGGCGACCGCCTTGGACGTCGAGAGGGAGTCGGAGAGAATGATGCTCGCCATCGGATCGATCGTCTCAACCGATCCCTGGCGCTTGAAGAAGAAGATGCGCTGGGCCCGCCCTGTTTCGGCCCCCAAATCTGAGATGAGCCCGTCCCTAAGGGGTTCACCCTCCCGCGAGACACGCCCATGTACACTGGCTCCGTGAAGCCGGAGGACTGGCTGGTCGACTACTCCACGGCCGTCAGTATAGCGAACGGCAACAAGCGCGTTGCCGTGAAGTACGTCCCGCTCATGCTTCAGGGCACTGCCTGGATGTGGATCAACAGCCTGAAGCCCTGTAGCATCAACAGCTGGGTTGATTTCACCGAGGTCTTCATCCGCAACTTCACCAGCACTTACAAGCGGGCTCCCAAGCCCCGACAGCTCTCCTTGTGCGTCCAAGGGCCCACGGAGTCAACTCACGACTACCTCACGCGCTGGACCGAGCTGCGCAATTCCTTAGAAGGCGTGCACAAGGTGCAGGCGATCGAGTACTTCACTGCCGAGTGCCGAGAGGGCACCCTCCTCAAGCACCGACTCCTCTGCGACGAGCCCGAGACCCTCGATGAGCTGCTGGTCATCGCCGACAAGCATGCCACGGCCGACTCCTCCATGAAGGCAGAAATCCTGGTTGATGCGTCCGGCAAGGTTGCCCCTCAAGCACCTCGGACTCTGGCTGGTGACACCAGTCGGCGACAGCAACCAGGTGATAACAAGCGGAAGGCCACCCAGCCGGCTTCCACCAGCCGGCAGGTGGTGACGGTCGAGGATCAGCAGCCAGAAGGGCAGCCGGCCCCCAAGCGGCAGAAGGGCGGCAAGACCAATTGGTTGCCTGCTTTCTCTTACGAGCAAACCTTGGATGCACCCTGCAAGTTCCATAGCGGCGCGAAGCCCTCCACTACACCACTCGGAAGTGTCACTGGCTCACCAGAATTGCCAAGGGAGATGGACTCCTGCCTCCTCCGCCTGCCGGACCGCCGCCTCCTCAGCCCCCAGTCGGTGCCATACAAGACAAGTACCCGGAGGAGCACGAAGCCTATGTTGTGTTTACCAGCGTGGCCGATGACAGGCGCAGCAGACGGCAACAACAACAAGAAGTGCAGGCAGTGGCCTCCAATACTCCAGAGTTCAAGCATTGGTCCGAGAAGCCTATCAGTTGGAGCAGGGACGACCACCCGGAAGTGATGCCTTCCCCTAGTTCGTACGCCCTGGTCTTAGAAGAAACCCTTGCAACGGAGAGGTGGGGCGCCCATTTCTCTAGAATCCTGATAGATGGCGGCAGCAGCATCAATATCCTATACCGCGACACAATGGAGAAATTGGGAATCAAGCAGAAGCAGCTCGCCCCCAGTCAGACTGTTTTCCATGGCATAGTTCCTTGCCTTTCCTGCTCGCCAATCGGCAAGACCCAGATTGATGTCCTCTTCGGAGACAAGAATCACTTCCGCCTAGAGTCGGTCTGGTTTGAAGTGGTGGACCTTGAGAGCCCCTACCATGCACTGCTAGGCCGGCCCGCCCTTCCCAAGTTCATGGCAGTCCCCCACTACGCCTACCTCAAGATGAAGATGCCGAGTACCAAGGGAATCCTGACAGTAGTCAGAGACTACAAGAGATCGATCGCTTGCGCTGCAGATAGCAGCCAGCTGGACGAGTCCCTCGTGATCGCTGCCGAGAAGCGGCTCCTTGACCGGGTGGTGGCGTTGGCAGGCAAGAAGCCGAAAATGTCACCCACCCCCCAGGAGTCAGAGGTTTAGGGCTCGTTCAAGCCGGCCAAGGAAACAAAGTAAATACCCTTGGACCCGGAGCACCCGGAGAGGCACGCTGTCATAGGCACAGGCCTTGACAGCAAATAGGAAAGCGAGCTCGTCGATTTCCTCCGTGAGAATCGGGACATCTTTGCATGGTCTCCCAAAGACATGCCGGGTGTTCCGACGGATTCCGCCGAGCAGAAGCTACATGTCCGACCTGACGTCAAGCCGGTCAGGCAGCCCTTGCGCCGCCTGTCAGAAGAGAAGAGAAGAGTTGTCGGAGAAGAGATAGCCCGGCTCCTAGCAGCCAGATTCATACTGGAAGTATTCTTTCCAGAGTTGCTGGCCAACCTAGTCCTGGTGTTGAAAAAGAACAAGCAATGGCGCATGTGCATTGACTACACCAGCCTCAACAAAGCCTGCCCCAAAGATCCCTTTGCTCTATCGAAGATTGATCAAGTAATATACTCCACAGCCGGATGCGAGCTGTTGAGTTTCTTGGACGCATACTCCGGGTATCACCAGATAAAACTGAACCCAGCCGACAGGCTGAAGACCGCCTTCATCACGCCATTTGGAGCCTTCTGCTACCTGACCATGACGTTCGGCTTAAGAAACGTCGGCGCCACGTTCCAGCGTTGCAAGCAGAAGTGCCTCCTCAAGCAACTCGGCAGAAATGCCCATGTATATGTGGATGATGTGGTGGTGAAGACGGAGAAGCGTGGCACGCTGTTGGAGGACCTTAAGGAGACCTTTGAGAACCTGCGCCGATTCCAGATCAAGCTCAACCCTTAGAAATGTGTCTTTGGAGTACCAGCCGGCCAGCTCCTCGGTTTCCTGGTTTTAGAGCGCGGCATAGAGTGCAATCCCGTGAAGATCAAGGCAATTGAGATGATGAAAGTGCCCACCCGACTGCTAGACATGCAGAAATTCACCGGCTGCTTGGCGTCAGTCAGCCGTTTCATCAGTCGCCTGGGCGAGAAGGCCCTTCCCCTATACCAACTCATGAAGAAGACCACTTTTTTCGAGTGGAACGACAATGCGGACGAAGCATTTTTCTCCAACTCAAGAAGATGTTGGCAACCCCGCCTGTCCTGGCGGCTCCGACTGAGAAGAAGCCCATGCTCCTCTACATTGCAGCCACCAGTCGGGTTGTCAGCATAGTCATGGTGGTAGAGCGCAAGGAGAAGAACAAAGCATTGCCGGTCCAGAGACCGGTGTATTACTTGAGTGAAGTATTGTCCGCCTCCAAGCAAAACTACCCCCACTACCAGAAGATGTGTTACGGCGTGCACTTTGCCGCCAAGAAGCTGAAGCCCTACTTTCAAGAGCACCCAATAACTGTTGTCTACACAGTTCCACTTGCTGAGATCATTGGGAGCCGAGATGCTTCTGGCCGAGTGGCCAAGTGGGCTATTGACCTGGCCCCTTACACCATCTACTACCAGCCTCGCACCGCAATCAAGTCACAAGTGTTGGCCGACTTCCTCGTCGATTGGGCCGAGACCCAATATTTGCCGCCTGCACTAGACTCCACTCATTGGCGGATGCATTTCGATAGTTTGAAAATGCGCACTGGCCTAGGAGCCGGCGTCGTCCTCACCTCTCCCAAAGGCGACAAGCTCAAATACGTGTTGCAAGTCCACTTCGCCGCCTCCAACAACGTAGCAGAATATGAGGCACTCATACACGGGCTCCGGCTTGCCAAGGAACTCGGCATTCGCCGGATCCTATGTTATGGTGACTCTGACTTGGTGGTCCAGCAGTCGTCAGGCGACTGGACGCCAAGGATGCAAACATGGCAAGCTACCGTTTCCTCGTACAGCAACTCAGCGGATACTTTGATGGGTGCGAGTTCCTTCACGTGCCAAGAAATGACAACGAGCAAGCAAATGCTCTGGCACGGATTGGCTCCACCCGACAAGCAATACCAGCCGGCGTCGCCCTACGCCGCTTCTCAAGACGCCCGCTGCCGTCTCTGATTCGACTCCATCTTTGTGCCTCGAAGCAGTCGGATCCGACTTGGCGATCCCAGAAGCCGGCACGGGGATTTCGATAGGCGGACCGGAGACTGCTACAGCCGCCCGGGACTTTGTAACCCGCCCGAGGACTTCAAGAATCGGCCGGGACTTTCTAACACAAAGAAAGGAAGCAGCTGCCAACCCGCTGCCTCCCAGCGCAGCCGCCCTCATTCAAGTTGCAGTAGTCGCAGTCGAAGAAATTGCGGCGCCCTCATGGGCCCAGCCAATCCTCAAGTTCTTGGTGAATAAAGAGCTGCCAACCGGTGAAGTCTCAGCCCGACAAGTGCAGAGGCGAGCTGCAGCTTACACCATAGTCAATAGAGAGCTGGTGCGACGAAGCGTAACAGGGGTTTATCAGCGGTGTGTGGAGTCGGACCAAGGCCAAGCAATACTCAGAGATATCCACCAGGGCGAGTGCGGCCACCATGCAACTTCAAGATCACTTGTGGCCAAGGCTTTCTGCCACGGGTTCTTCCGGCCGACCGCCCTGGAAGAGGTCAAAGAGCTAGTTCAGAAGTGTCAAGGGTACCAGAGGTTCCGCTCCAAGCCACACCTGCCGGCTTCTGCACTCAAGACCATTCCCATAGCCTGGCCATTTGTTGTATGGGGACTGGATATGGTGGGACCATTCAAGACGGCCCGCGGTGGCATGACTCACTTGCTTGTTGCTGTGGACAAGTTTACCAAGTGGATAGAGGCAAAATCAATCAAGAAGCTGAATGGGCCGACTGCCGTGACTTTCATCGCCGACATCACCACGCGATACGACATCCCACACAGCATCATCACCGACAACGGCACCAACTTCGACAAGGGAGCCTTGGCTCGTTTCTGTGCAACACAGGGCATCCGCCTGGACTTAGTGTCCGTTGCCCACCCACAGTCAAACGGCCAAGTGGAGCGTGCAAACGGCCTCAGTCTGTCCGGCCTCAAGCCCCGACTGGTCGAGCCTCTGGAGCATTCGGCTGGCTGCTAGCTCGATGAGCAGCCAGCCGTCCTCTGGAGCCTGCGCTCAACTCCAAACAAGTCAACAGGCTTCACGCCCTTCTTCCTCGTCTAAGGTGTCGAAGCCGTCATCCCGACGGATATTGAGTTCGACTCCCCAAGAGTCATCATGTACACCAAGGCGGACGCCAAGGAGGCACGAGAAGACGGTGTCGACTTGCTAGAGGAAGGCCGGTTGTTGGCACTCAGTTGGTCGGCCATCTACCAGCAGAGTCTGCGCCGATACCACAACCGCAAGGTGAAGCCAAGGTCCTTCCTGGAGGGAGACCTTGTGCTCCGGCTGATCCAGCGAACAGCCGGACAGCACAAGCTCTCGGCACCTTGGGAAGGCTCTTTTATCGTCAGTAAGGTGTTGGGAAACGATGCCTACTATCTGATCGATGCCCATAAGCCTAGAGCGCGCAAGAGGGATGATTCAGGCAAAGAGACGGAGAGGCCATGGAACGCAAACCTCCTCTGAAGGTTTTATAGTTGAAAGCAGTATGTATCACGCTACCTTTTGTACCATGTATAAAGACTCCGGGTCCCCCGAAAAGAGCTCGGGGACTGCCCTCTTTTATCTATATGATAAGTGTCATATTTATGAGAATGTATACTCTATCTTTTCTGCCTGGCACCGGGTTCGACCAGTCAGCCCGGAGCCTCGCCGCCTTCTACAATATGCCGCCTCCTGCAGCTGGACAAGTAGTGTGCCGGCACCAAAAACTCCCTTTGTCAGAAGCCACAGCTCGCAGAGCGACTGCGTGGCGGGTAAAGGTTGCAAAGAAGTGCCCCCACACGAAAGAACGACTAAGGAAGAAAACGCATATTGTAGAGGGCGGCATCGCACTTAGCCGTCTGGCTGCTTGGTAGCCAGACGGCCGGCCTCCGCCTCTATTACCAAAAAACTCTGAATGGCTAAGTCCTAGCCCCCCTCACAAATGGCTAGAACGCTCAAATCAGCCACGGTCCGCAGAGTGGCCGCCCGGCTGGTGAAAGCAAAGCCAAAGGGTTGGCGGCAAAGGAAAATTGCCAAGGAGAAAAAGGGGAAAAAGACTGGAGGTCGGCACAGCAAGCATAAGCAATGATAAATATTTACATGGATAAAGGCCTCTGGCCAGCATTCAAACAGAGTTTTGATATACACCCCAAGGCTGGAACTGCGCGAATGTAACAAAAAGTTCAGAACGGCAAGCAGAAAGCAGATAAACCCTAAGGAGCAGCAGAAGACTCCGGCTGGGCGGTGCCGGTTGGCGCAACGGAAGACTCCGGCTGGGCGGTGCCGGCTGGCGCGGCAGAAGGATCCGGCTGGGCGGTGCCGGATGGCGTGGCCAAGGACTCTGGCTGGACGCTGGAGTCGGCTGCACCACCTGGCGCAGCAGGCGGCTCCGTCTGGATAGACGAATCGCCAGCAGCAGGCGGGGCGACGGAGGACTGGAGGACGGAGTCGGCGGCATCCGTCGGAGGAATGGGTGGCTGGTCGGTCCCCGCCTGGCCACCTCCAGTAGCGGGCGGCACCTCCGCGTGCGGCTCATTGCTTGAGGCCCTGTCGGGCTGGGGCTAAACGTCTGCCCCGACCTCCGGCATGTCGATGTCGCTCTCCTCGTCTTCCTCCTCCTCCTCCTCCTCTCCGTCCTCTTCCCCATCATCCCCTTCGTCGCTAGAGTCGATGACTTCAGCTGAATCCTCGCTGTCCTCCGGGTTTAATCCGAGCCACTCGTGCGGAGCTTCACCGCCTTCCTCGACCACCTCCAGGACAAAGACACTGGTGTCAGTGAAGTCGGCGATCGCCGCCGCCCTGTTGACAAGCTCAGCTTCCACCGCCGCAAGCTCCTCCTGCGCCTCCAGTCGGAACGTGGCTAGCTGGGCTAGATCTAGCCCAGGGTACCACGCCTTGACGAATTCCAAGGCCCGACGCGCCCCTGCCAGGGCTGTTGAGCCTTTCCAGGCTTCCAGGCGGCCAGCCGCCACCTCCACCCAGTCAGCAATCCGACTTGGGGTGCGCGGAGCCGGCAAGCCTGGCCAGAGGGCAGAGACCGCCTGGGCTCCGACGCGCTGGAGGCGGCGCAGCAAGTGGTGAGCAGGCCGAAGTCGGGCCTGAATGATGAGGACCTGTTCGCCAAGAGTCCGCGGGGCATCAGCGGCGATCTGTGCACCCTCCGCCCTTCGCTCCTCGCGCTGGGCCTCGATCATTTGGATTGCAGCCACAGCATGGCCCGGGAAGAAGTCTGTCCAGGCAGAAGAAGAAAAAGTCGAAGGCTATAAGCAAAGGCCGACAGCTCAAAACAAGAAACCAAGAAAAGAAGGCTTACCATCGACCAAGTCTTCGATGCTGCTAAAGCAGGCTGTCACCTGGACCTCCTTGTCGGCCCAGGCGGAGCGCTCGACCTCAAACTCGGCGAGGAGGCTAGTCTCCGCCATCTTCGCCTTTAGCTGGGCCGCCTTGAGGGTTTCCGCCTGCTCGGCAAGTTGGGCGACCAGGCGGTCCCGCTCCTCCGCCAGCTTGCTGCACTCCGCCTCCTTGCCACGCAGGGCGGTGTTGGCTTCGCCCAGCTGCTGCTGCAGGGCGGCGTTGGCCTCTGAAGAAAGAAACAGAAGGAAAAAGCATCAGTCAAGCGGACGAGACAAAGAAAAGAAACAACCGAGGAGATTCGCCCGATCGCTCAGAATCGGCCCAACCTCGGGATTACAACCAGCAAGGCCAGTGCCTCATGAAAAGAAGTAGTTGGTAGAGGAAAGAAACAACTAAGGAGATTCGGCCCGACTGCTTAGCAGTCGGCCTGAACCTCGGGGACTACAGCCCGCGGGTGTGCCAACGCGCCCCCGCGAAGAAGGAAGAAGGAAACTTACGCCGGCTCTCGGCCAGATGGGTCGTCTGCGCCTCCATCTCCTGAACCTTGGAGTTGTAGGCGATCGCGCGGAGGTTGTGATAATCCTGCAGAAGAGACATCAAAAGAAGTCAGCAGTCGAGAGTCGCAAGATGAAGTTCCGACCCGCCTGCTCAGCAGCCGACCCGGAACTTGGGGACTACACCCAGTGGGTGCGCTTGCGCGCCCCCACAAGAGAAGCAAAAAAGATCATTCGAAGAGGAAAGCCAAGGACAACTTACACGGATGGCAGTGCGCGACTCCAAGTAGGCCTCGTTGCAGCACCTAAGGGCCTCCCCCTCTGCCCGGAGCTTGGCATGGACGTCAAGAGACGCCTGGTTCAGGGCACCAGTCCCGCCCCCGTGTATCCAGCCTACGGGTGCGGCACTGGTCGCCTCAGTATCAGGGGCCGGTGAGCTCGCTGTGCCGATCGCCTACGGCCGCAGTGCTGACGCCGCCTTCTCCAGACGACGGCGCGCGGGTAGGCGGATCGTAGGGATCAGGTCCATCACCACCGAACTTACGACCGGCGGCGGCGCCACCGGCTGCTCGTCCCGCGGCTCGCTGGCTGGCGGGGGCGGCAGGGGCGGGCGTGGCGGCACGAAGACGTCCGGCATGGCTACATCGCCGCCTTCCCGCTCCCGGATCGGGTAGTCGCCACCGGCTCCTCCGACCGTCGCCTCGAATTCAGGTGGAGGCGGCGCGGTGTTCTAGGGCACCACAAGCAGCGGCTCTTGGCGGCGTGCAGCCTCCGCGAGTGGAGGCGGCTCTCCGTGGCCTGGGCTTACGCCTGTGCCAGCGCCCTCTCGGCGGACGCGGCGGACAAGGCCGCCTGCTCCCTGGCCAGGCGGTCGGCCTCTTCTTCGCGCGCCTCCCGCGTGTTCCGCTCAGTCGCCTCCCGGAGGTCGGCGGGCGGGTCGATGCGCCGACTGGTCGAGGAGGTCGTTGCTGACCTGATGACCGAGGCGGCGTCCGACTTCTCGAGGGTCAGCGGGGCCCTGAAACAAGAAGACAAGTCGGACGGCTTTCACGCCAGAATGACGAAAATACAAGGGGTGAGGGAAGGATACTTATGCCGACACCATAACAGGCACCTTCGGCTGCCTCTAATACTGGGCCGCCTTGGCCGCGGTTTCTTTCCGCCTGGTCGCCGCGGTTGGGTTCTTGGGCTTCTTCGAATCGCTGCCGAACAGGGTTGCGCCCTGTTTCCGCTTGCGCTTGCCGCCTTGAGCGAGCGGTCCAGAGGAGGGGCCGGCGCGGGTGGTGGCGGAGCTCCGGGCGAGGCGCGGTTCGTCTTCATCTTCGTCGTCGTCTGGCCAAGCCTCCACGCCGCCGCCTCCCTCGGAGCCTCCTGCTCCGCTACCGCTGTCCGTTCTGCCCCTGCCGCATGTCGCGTCGTCAACCAGGGCGGCTGCCCCCAAGTTGGGGTCGTCCAAATCGCTCTCCGCCCTGTCCGCCTGGAGGGCATCACCCAGCTCCAAGAGGGCGGCCGTCGCCTCGGACATGTAAATCCAACCGAGAAGGGCGGCATCATAAAGAGAAACAAAGCTGAGGGAAACAGTTCCAAAGACCAAACGAAGAGACTTACAGCAGGAGGCGGGCTGTGGCGGGAGTATGGCTGCTTCCCGTACCGCCACTCCACCTCCGACACCTTGAGGTCGGAGATCTCGTTTACCATCCGCGAAACTTCAGCAGGCGACATCCCCTTCGTGCACAGCCGGCACGGATCGCGGTGTCCGCCCATCCGGAAGATCGGATGAGGGAAGCTCTGGAGCGGGAGGACCCGGCGCTCAACGAAGGCGACGAGGAGGTCGGAGGCCACGAGGCCCTCCGCCTCATGGAGCACTCAGAGTCGGCCGATGGCGGCCGCCGCGTCCGCCGATACCGGCTTCGGTTTGTACTTCCAGGAAGTGCGAGCTCCGGTGGGGGCCGGCCTCGTAGGCTGGCTGGTTGAGGAAGTCGGCAGTCGGGTCCATGTTCTCGACATAGAAATAGGACTGCTACCACATCTTCACCGACTGCGCCAGCTTGATGATGGGGAAGGCGTTCCGCTTCGCCGGCCGGCGCACGGCGACGAAGCCCCCTCACTCGGCCGCCCTCTCCTTGGCGGAGGTGCCTAGCTTTCCATAAAAGGATGCTCCCCATAGCTCGATTGTAGGGAGGATGCCGAGGTAGCCCTCGCATGCCGTGACGAAGGCGGAGAGCAGAGTCACGGCGTTGGGCGTGAGGTGGTGAGGTTGAAGATTGTAAAAGTTGAGGAAGGAGTGGAAGAAGTCGCTCGACGGGAGGCCGAAGCCGCGCAGGAAATGCGAGCGGAAGACGACCTGCTCGCCTTCCTACGGCACCGGCGAGATCTCCGTCTCCGGCGGTAGCCACGCCTTGATGAAGGCCACGCTGGGCATCCGGCGCGTGTCGCGGAGGAAGGAGATGTGTTCCTCGATCACAGTCGATCCGTCCCAGTCGCCCATGGCTCCGGCTGGTGGCTCAGAGAGGAGAAACGCGTCGGCGGTGGGCAACGGCGGCGGCGTTACGGCAGCAGCAGCAGCGGAGGATGAGAAGAGGAAGAAGATGAGTGGGAGGGGGCGCGAGAGCTTTGCCGCACCTTCCCCCCTCCCTACTTATAGCGCCCGGGCTGTGAAGCCGAGGGGACGGGACGTGGGGTCGTGGGATTAACTTCGCCCACGTCCCCTGACCCCCGTTCTCCGCGCGCATTTACCACGTCGCAGATGATCGTGGGAAAGGCAGCCGCCCCCTTCGGCATAGTGGATCCGCCCGGTTGCCGAGGCACGGTAGTGGCGGGCCTGGCCCTGTGTCACGTCCCGTGTGAAAAATGGAGTGGCAGGCTGACCCGGCTGACGTGCGCCGCGTGGCGCGTCCGTGCCGGGCGGCGGCCTGGGAAGCTTAGCAGGCACACCACCTATCTCCCGCGCTGAAGTTCAAAAACCAACAGTGCGAGCTCCGCCTGCTAGGCTGGCTGCACGGCAGACCGGCACCTTCCCCGAGCCCGGTGAGGAGGGAAGCCGCTGCGGCTTCGCAGCCCCTCGGCCACGGTGCCTCACCGGCTTCGGGGACTACTGTCGGATTAATGGGCCACGGGTAGGCTCACCCGAGTCCCATGATTTATCAAGACTTTGGGCCAGCTCCGCCTAGCTGGGCCCCAAGCTGAAGCTCCGCCCTCTAGGGCCGGCTGGCTCGGCGGCCGGCTGCCAGAGGGCGGTCGACCCAAGACTACGATGCTCCGAGTGACCGGCTCCTGGCGGCCGCCCTCCAGAGAGGGCGGCAACAGGCAGGCGGCGGGACTGTAGCCACACTAAGATGACCAAGCCCCCGTCACTAAGGACACGGCTACAATGAGCAGCCACCAACCAGTTGGCAGGGCCCACCAGGCGGCGGGCCCCAGCGGTCGGCGGAGAAGCCGGAGGCTGGAGACACTGACAGCCGGGCCTAGCAGCCGACCAGATTACCATTGTACCCCTGGGGGGTAGGGCTATACAAACCCCCCAGGCCACCCATGCAAAGGGTTCCCACTCCATTAGAACTAGCCACCCCCCTAGAGCAGGAAGAGAGCTAGCCTTGCCTCCTTCTGCTTCTAGCGCACAGCTCGAGGAGCACCATTGTATCACTTGTGCCTTAGTGATCATGCGGAGACCCCGCAGAGCAGGATTAGGGGTGTTATCTCCTAGGAGAGCCCCGAACCTGGGTAAAGTATGCCGGCATTCGTGTCTACGCCTTATCCCGCTTCCAGGCACCGGCGACGTTCTACTCGCTCCCACCATGATAAGGCATCCTTTGGCATATGTCGCACCCAACCCCCGGCAATGACACAAAAGCATAGAAAACTTATTACTCTCCACATCAGAAAATTTCCTATCATCAATAGTTGTGGGAGCAAAACAACAAAATAACTATCATGAGAGTGAAAATTAAAATCATGAAGACAAGTTTCATGGTTATCATTATTCTTTATAGCATACATGTCATCACCATAATCATCATAGATAGCAACTTTGTTGTCATAATAAATTGAAACCTCTTCTGATATAGTGGATTCGTCACTAAATAAAGTCATGACCTCTCCAAATCCACTTTTATCGTTGTGACAATATTCAACACCCTCCAAAATAGTGGGATCATTACCTAGAGTTTACAATCTTCCAAACCCACATTCATCATTGTAATCATCATAAATAGGAGGCATGCTCCCATTATAACAAATTTGCACATCAAAACTTGGGGAATAAAAATATCATCTTCATCAAACATAGCATCCCCAAGCTTGTGGCTTTGCATATCATTAGCATCATGGATATTCAAAGAATTCATACTAACAACATTGCAATCATGCTCATCATTCATGCCAATCATTTTATTAAATTCTTCTTCTATCAATTGAGCACAATTTTCTGAACCGTCATTTTCAAGAAAGATATTATAAAGATGATCAATAATATGATGCAACCTCAATTCCAATTTTATGTAGTTTTCTTTTATAAACCAAACTAGTGATAAAACAAGAAACTAAAAGATTCTATTGCAAGATCTAAAGATATACCTTCGTGCACTCACCTCCCCGGCAACGGCGCCAGAAAAGAGCTTGATGTCTACTACGCACGTTTATTCTTGTAGACACGTGTTGGGCCTCCAAGCGCAGAGTTTTGTAGGACAGTAGCAAATTTCCCTCAAGTGGATGACCTAAGGTTTATAAATCCGTGAGATGCGTAGGATCAAGATAGTCTCTCTCAAGCAACCCTGCAACCAAATACAAGAAATCTCTTGTGTCCCCAACACACCCAATACAATAGCAAATTGTATAGGTGCACTAGTTCAGCGAAGAGATGGTGGTAAAAGTGTAGTATGGATAGTAGATATGAGTTTTTGTAATGCGAACAATAAAAAACAGCAAGGTAGTAAATAGTAAACGAAGCACAAATGGTATTGCAATGATGGAAAATGAGGCCTAGGGTGCATACTTTCACTAGTGCAATCTCTCAACAGTGCTAATATAATTGGATCATATAACCATCCCTCAAAGTGCGATGAAGAATCAATCCAAAGTTCATATCTAGCGGAGAACATAAGATGGAATTGTTTGTAGGGTACAAAACCACCTCAAAGCTATTATTTCCGTTTGATCTATTCAATAGTTCGTACTAAAATAACACAAAGCTATTCTTTCCGGTTGATCTATCCTAGAGTTCGTACTAAAATAACACCAAAGCGAATTCAGATTTATAATATTCAATCCAACACAAAGAACTTCAAAGAGTGCCCCAAGATTTCTACCGGAGAAACAAAGACAAGAACGAGCATCAACCCCTATGCATAGATTACCCCAATGTCACCTCGGGAATCCGCGAGTTGAGTGCCAAAACATATATCAAGTGAATCAATGTGATACCCCATTGTCACCACGAGTATTTGATACGTCTCCAACATATCTATAATTTATGAAGCATTCATGCTATTATATTATCTGTTTTGGATGTTTATGGGCTTTATTATACACTTTTATATTATTTTGGGACTAAGCTATTAACCGGTGGCCTGCCCATATTGTTGTTTTTTTGCCTATTTCAGTGTTTTGCAGAAAAGGAATATCAAACGGAGTCCAAACGGAATGAAACCTTCGGGAGAGTTATTTTTGGAACGGAAGCAATCCAGGAGACTTGGAGTAGACGTCAGGGCAGTTTCAAGGAAGCTATGAGGCAGGAGGGCGCGCCCTACCCCGCTGGGCACACCCCCACCCTCGTGGGCCCGTCGTGGCTCCCCTGACCGACTTCTCACTACTAGGAAAAGGCATGCTAGTGGCGCACCAGTTTTGCCTTCTAATGGCGCACTACTTGTGCGCCACTAGCATCACGCCATTAGAATTAAATTCTAATGACGCACTACTAGTGCGCCATTAGTATCTGGTGTTCTAATGGCACACCACGTAGTGCGCCATTAGTATAGGCCACGGTGCGCCATTAGTATTTTTGAATTTTGAAGGCGGGAAAATAGTAGTGGCGCACCGTCTAACCCCCACCGTGCACCATTGCTATTTTTGAATTTTGAATTTGGATCTGGATCGCGATTTTTTTGCTCATTTTTTTTGCACGATATTATTTCAAATTTTGTTCCCGTTTTTGGATCTTGTACGTTCTTTTGCCGTGTTCTTTTGCCGGAGAGGAGTTCGCCGGAGAGGAGGAGGAGGAGGTGACCGGAGAGGCGCTCGCCTACATCGCCGGAGAGGAGGAGGTCGCTGGAGAGGAGTTCACCGGAGCATCGGAGAGGGGGAAGGAGAAACCATGAGGGGATGGGAGGAGAGGAGGGAGGAGGAGCTCACCGGAGATGATGGAGGAGGAGCTCACCGGAGAGCAAGGAGGAGGAGCTCACCGGAGATGAGGGAGGAGGACCTCACCAGAGAGGAGGGAGGAGAAACCGTGAGGGGAGGGGAGGGGAGGAGCGAGGAGGAGGTCGCCGGAGAGGAGGAGGAGGTCGCCAGAGAGGAGGAGGGTAGTATGGTGGAGGAGAGAAGGGAAGATGGAGTGGAGGAGAGGAGGAGATGGAGCGGAGGAGAGGTGGAGTGGAGGAGAAGAATGAAGAGGTAAGGAGGAGAGGACACGCCCAGCCATATATACGGCATATTAATGGCGCACCGTGGGCAGGTGCGCCATTACTAATTTGTTTTTTATTTTTTTGATTTATTTTGAATTTTGAAGGCGGGAAGATACTAATGGCGCACCATGGGCAGGTGCGCCATTAGTAAGTTTGAATTTTTTTTGAATTTTTTTGCCTCTCTAGATCTTAAAAGCCCCGTATCTTTTTTTCTGTTAGGTTTTTGAGGATTTTGAAAATGTTTAACGTGGTTCCCCCGTTAAATTCGGATGTAACATTTTGAGTAGATGATTTTTCATATAAAAAACTTTTTCATCTGAGTTCGTATGCAAAAGTTATGCCCGTTTTTACAAATTCTCGAGAAACTTTGCAAAAAAGTCGAAAATTCATGTTTGTAAATTTTGCTAACAACAAGACCACATATCACATGGGAATCTTATTTTCTTTTATTTTTTTGACATTTCTATCATTTTCTTTTATTTATTTTTTGAAACTAAAAAGGCGGTCCACCGGGGTGTATTCGGGGAATGTTTGGGTTAATTACTAATGGCGCACCGTGGGATCGTGCGCCATTACTAGTTCAACTAGTAATGGCGCACCATCCCGCGGTGCGCCATTAGCAGTTTTTAAAAAAATTTAAACTTTTTTTACTAATCCCGCACCGTGGATGTGGTGCGCCATTAGTATTCTCTCTCTCTCTCTCTCTCTCTCTCTCTCTCTCTCTCTCTCTCTCTCGTGTTCTTGATTCCGCATGACCTTGATGTATCGCGAGCTTTGCTATTATAGTTGGATCTTATGATGTTTCTCCCCCTCTACTCTCTTGTAATGGATTGAGTTTTCCCTTTGAAATTATCTTATCGGATTAAGTCTTTAAGGATTTGAGAACACTTGATGTATGTCTTGCAGTGCTTATCTGTGGTGACAATGGTATATTCACGTGATTCACTTGATGTACGTTTTGGTGATAAACTTGCGGGTTCAGTGACCTTGTGAACTTATGCATAGGGGTTGGCACACGTTTTCGTCTTGACTCTCCGGTAGAAACTCTGGGGCACTCTTTGAAGTACTTTGTGTTGGTTGAATAGATGAATCTAAGATTGTGTGATGCATATCGTATAATCACGCCCACGGATACTTGAGGTGACAATGGAGTATCTAGGTGACATTAGGGTTTTGGTTGATTTGTGTCTTAAGGTGTTATTCTAGTACGAACTCTATGATAGATCAAACGGAAAGAATAGCTTCATGTTATTTCACTACGGACTCTTGAATAGATAAATTAGAAAGGATAACTTTGAGGTGGTTTCGTACCCTACCATAATCTCTTCGTTTGTTCTCCGCTATTAGTGACTTTGGAGTGACTCTTTGTTGCATGTCGAGGGATTGTTATATGATCTAATTATGTTATTATTGTTGAGAGAACTTGCACTAGTGAAAGTATGAACCTTAGGCCTTGTTTCCTACCATTTCAATACTGTTTACACTCACTTTTATCGCTTGCTACCTTGTTGTTTTTATAATTTCAGATTATAAATACTCATATCTACTATCCATATTGCACTTGTATCACCATCTCTTCACCAAACTAGTGCACCTATACAATTTACCATTGTATTGGGTGTGTTGGGGACACAAGAGACTCTTTGTTATTTGGTTGCAGGGTTGTTTGAGATAGACCATCTTCATCCTATGCCTCCCACGGATTGATAAACCTTAGGTCATCCACTTGAGGGAAATTTGCTACTATCCTACAAACCTCTGCACTTGAAGGCCCAACAAGGTCTACAAGAAGAAGGTTGTGTAGTAGACATCAAGAACTTTTCTGGCGCCATTGCCGGGGAGGTGAGTGCTTGAAGGTATATCTTTAGATCTTGCAATCGAATCTTTTTGTTTCTTGTTTTATCACTAGTTTATTCTATAAAAGAAAACTACAAAAAATGGAATTGAGTTTGTCTCATACGCTTCATCTTTTTCATATCTTTCGTAAGAATGATGCAAAGGAAAATTGTGCTCAAGTGCTAGAAGAAGAAATCTATAAAATGTTTGGCACTAAATCTTTGAATGATGAGCATGATTGGAATGTTTTTAGTATGAATTCTTTTAAAACCCATGATGCTAATGATATGCAAAGCCACAAGCTTGGGGATGCTTTGTTTTATGAATATGATATTTTTTGTCCCCCAAGTTTTGATGAGCAAATTTATTATGATGAAAGCATGCCTCCTATTTATGATGATTATTGTGATGATACGTATGCCATAAATAATAATGATAACCATGAAACTTGTCATCATGATTTTAGTTTTCAATTGGATTATGCTTCACATGATAGTTATTTTGTTGAGTTTGCTCCCACTACTATTGATAAGAATAAATTTGCTTATGTGGAGAGTAGTAAAATTTCTATGCAAGTAGATCATGAAAAGAATGCTTTAGGTGCTGGTTATATTTTTGAATTCATTCATTATGCTACTGAAAATTATTATGAGGGAGTAACACATGCTTGTAGGAGTTGCAATAATATTAAGTTTCCTCTCTATGTGTTGAAAATCTTAAAGTTATGCTTGTTTTGCCTTCCTATGCTAGTTGATTATTGTTCCCATAAGTTGTTTGCTCAAAAAATCCCTATGCATAGGAAGTGGGTTAGGCTTAAATGTACTATTCATATTCTTCATGATGCTCTCATTATGTTTCAACTCTTATCTTTTATGTGAGCATCATTGAAATCATCATGCCTAGCTAGGGGCGTTAAACGATAGCGCTTGTTGGGAAGCAACCCAACTTTATTTTTGTCCTTTGCTTTTGATCCTGTTTAGTAATAAATAATTCATCTAACCTCTGGTTAGATGTTGTTTGATGTTTTAATTAGTGTTTTTGCCAAGTAGATCCTTTGGGAAGACTTGGGTGAAGTCTATATGATCTTGCTGTAAAAAACAGAAACTTTGCGCTCACGAGATTAGATGCCATTTTTTACTGGAGAGTGATTTTAGGCTGATTATTTTTTTAATATGATTAATAGACAAATTCCTCAGGTCCACCGATTTATTTCAGAATTTTTAGAGTTACATAAGTATACGTTTGATACAGATTACTACAGATTGTTCTGTTTTTGACAGATTCTGTTTTCTATGTGTTGTTTGCTTATTTTGATGAATCTATGAGTAGTATCGGAGGGTATGAACCATAGAGAAGTTGGAATACAGTAGATATTACACCAATATGAATTTATAATGAGTTCACAACAGTACCTAAGTGGTAGTTTTATTTTCTTATACTAATGGAGCTTACGAGTTTTGTGTTGAGTTTTGTGTGGTGAAGTTTTCAAGTTTTGGGTGAAGTTCCGATGGACTACGGAATAAGGAGTGGCAGGATCCTAAGCTCTGGGATTCCCAAGGCACCCCAAGGTAATATTAAAGTACAACCAAGAGCCTAATCTTGGGGATGCCCCAGAAGGCATCCCCTCTTTCATGTTCGTTCATCGGTAACTTTACTTGGAGCTATATTTTTATTCGCCACATGATATGTGTTTTGCTTGGAGCATCATTTTATTTTTTTATGATTTGCTTTATTTTATTTAGCATAATGTTTTGCATCTATATTTTCAATAAAAATGTTAAGGATAGCCTTTACCATGCTTATTTTGCAAGTATACATGTTGCTGTTTCAAAACAGAAAGTTTACCGCTGTTGCAAAAATTCTCTAGAATAGTCAGAGAATGATATAATATTGAAACTTTTTGCATATTGAGCTATGATAAATCTTCTACAGTTTAGTATTTTTCTCATAATTTTTTGAGTTAGGGAAATATGATGAATCTTGCATTCTTTACAGACTATACTATTTTGGCAGATTGCTGTTATATTTGCATATGTTTGCTTGTTTAATGATTCTATTTGAGGATAGGAGTATTAAATATCCAGAGACATTTAGTATGCAATGTTGAATAATAATTTTGGTGATTTTTTACAGTAGAAAATGATAAGGTTTTTGCATTGGTTTATACTAACTTATCTCACGAGTTCTTGTTGAGTTTGGTGTGAATGAAGCTTTTGAGATTTAGGAAACCGTGATATGAGAGAAATTAAGCAGACACAAAATCTCAAGCTTGGAGATGCCCAAGGCACCCCAAGATAATACTTCAAGAAGTCTCAAGCATCCAAGCTTGGGGATGCCCCGGTAGGCATCCCACCTTTGTTCTTCAACAATTATCAGTTAGTATCGGTTGAACCTAAGTTTTTGCTTCTTCACATGAGTCGTGCTATCCTTGCAATGCCATTTTATTTTGTTTTGCTTGTTGTTTGAATAAAATATCAAGATCTCAAATACTTAAATGAGAGAGAGTCCTCGCATAGCTAAATAATTATTTGACTACTCATTGATCTTCACTTATATCTTTTTTGAGTAGTTTGTCATTTACTCGTGTGCTTCACTTATATCCTATGAGTAAATGGTTGAATGAGTTGAATATCATAAATCTGAAATTATATATGTTTCATATGATTATCTCATGGGGAATGACGACTTCACATATAAGAAGTAGAGGTTTTAAATTTATTGAAGGTTAGCAAACATTGTATTGGTCATTTGAACAATTCATGAAAGAATATTGAAGAGAGATTTCACATATAAATATACTATCATGGACTTCTTTTGTAATTGTGAGCACTCATTAAAATATGACATGTTAAAAGGTTGATGTTGGACAAGGAAGACAACGTAATGGGTTATGTTTTCCGATATCTGAAAAGTTATATTGTCATGGATCATCCAACATGTTGAGCTTGCCTTTCTCCCTCATGCTAGAAAAATTATTTGCACTAAGTAGAGATACTACTTGTGCTTCCAAACATCCCTTAAACCAGTTTTGCCATGAGAGTCCACCATACCTACCTATGGATTGAGTAATATCCTTCAAGTAAGTTGTCATCGGTGCATGCAATAAAAGTTGCTCTCTAAATATGTATGGTCTCTTAGTGCGAAGAAAATAAGCTTTATACGAACTTGTGATAGGGAAGAAATAAAAGCGACGGACTGCATAATAAAGGTCTTTATCACAAGCGGCAATATAAAGTGACATTCTTTTGCATTAAGATTTTTTGCATCCAACCATAAAAGTGCATGACAACCTTTGCTTCCCTCTGCGAAGGGCCTATCTCTTACTTTTATCTTCTACCCTTATACAAGAGTCATGGTGATCAACACCTTTCCTTTTTTCATTTTTTCCTTTGGCAAGCACTTTGTGTTGGGGTGATCCGGATACATATATCCACTTAGATGTAGGCGTTCATAAATTATTATTGTTGACATTAACCTTGAGGTAAAAGGTTGGGAGGCGAAACTAGAAGCCCCTATCTTTCTGTGTGTTCGATTAAAACTTTGAACCCATAAATATCACGTGAGTGTTAGTAATTGTGAAAGATTAAACGATGGTTGAGTATGTGGAGTTTGCTAAATCAAAGCTCTGACATAGACCCTTCCTAAAAATAAGACAAATTGCAATTGTTTGATGACTAAGAATGAAATTTGTTAGTTTTCAAGAAAGTTTATGGTCTATGCTTTAACATGTGAATAGCTTGTTACTTGATCATGAAAAGTTTTATGAGATGAGCTACTGTTATGACATAAAATGATGCTAGAAAAGGTGACTGAAATTATCATTGATCAAACTTATGCACCTTCTAGCATTCACACTTCATAAATTCTTTCTTTTATCATTTACCTACTCGAGGACGAGCAGGAATTAAGCTTGGGGATGCTGATAGGTCTCCAACGTATCTATAATGTATGAAGCATTCATGCTATTATATTATCTGTTTTGGATGTTTAATGGGCTTTATTATACACTTTTATATTATTTTGGGACTAACCTATTAACTGGAGGCCCAGCCCATATTGCTGTTTTTTGCCTATTTCAGTGTTTCGCAGAAAAGGAATATCAAACGGAGTCCAACAGAAAGAAACCTTTGGGAGAGTTATTTTTGAAACGGAACCAATCCAGGAGACTTGGAGTAGACGTCGGGGCAGCTTCGAGGAAGCCACCAGGCAGGAGGGCACGCCCCCCACCCTCATGGGCCCCTCGTGACTCCCCTGACCGACTTCTTTCGCCTATATATGTCCATATACCCTAAAAACATCAAGGAGCACAATAGATCGGGAGTTCCGCTTCCGCAAGCCTCTGTAGCCACCAAAAACCAATCGCGACCCTGTTCCGGCACCCTGCCGGAGGGGGGATCCCTCGCCGGTGGTCATCTTCATCATCCCGGTGATCTCCATGACGAGAAGGAGTAGTTCACCCTCAGGGCTGAGGGTATGTACCCGTAGTTATGTGTTTGATCTCTCTCTCTCTCTCTCTCATGTTCTTGATTCGGCACTATCTTGATGTATCGCGAGCTTTGCTATTATAGTTGGATCTTATGATGTTTCTCCCCCTCTACTCTCTTGTAATGGATTGAGCTTTCCCTTTGAAGTTATATTATCGGATTGAGTCTTTAAGGATTTGAGAACACTTGATGTATGTCTTGCCGTGCTTATATGTGGTGACAATGGGATATTCACGTGATTCACTTGATGTATGTTTTGGTGATCAACTTGCGGCTTCAGTGACCTTGTGAACTTATGCATAGGGGTTGGCACACGTTTTCGTCTTGACTCTCCGATAGAAACTTTGGGGCACTCTTTGAAGTACTTTGTGTTGGTTGAATAGATGAATCTGAGATTGTGTGATGCATATCGTATAATCATGCCCCACGGATACTTGAGGTGACAATGGAGTATCTAGGTGACATTAGGGTTTTGGTTGATTTGTTTCTTAAGGTGTTATTATAGTACGAACTCTATGATAGATCGAATGGAAAGAATAGCTTCATGTTATTTTACTATGGACTCTTGAATAGATAAATCAGAAAGGATAACTTTGAGGTGGTTTCGTACCCTACCATAATCTCTTCGTTTGTTCTCCGCTATTAGTGACTTTGGAGTGACTCTTTCTTGTATGTCGTGGGATTGTTATATGATCTAATTATGTTATTATTGTTGAGAGAACCTGCACTAGTGAAAGTATGAACCTTAGGCCTTGTTTCCTACCATTGCAATACTGTTTACACTCACTTTTATCGCTTGCTACCTTGTTGTTTTTATAATTTCAGATTATGAATACTCATATCTACTATCCATATTGCACTTGTATCACCATCTCTTCACCAAACTAGTGCACCTATACAATTTACCATTGTATTGGGTGTGTTGGGGACACAAGAGACTCTTTGTTATTTGGTTGCAGGGTTGTTTGAGAGAGACCATCTTCATCCTACGCCTCCTACGGATTGATAAACCTTAGGTCATCCACTTGAGGAAAATTTGCTACTGTCGTACAAACCTCTGCACTTGGAGGCCCAACAAGGTCTACAAGAAGAAGGTTGTGTAGTAGACATCAAGCACTTTTCTGGCGCCGTTGCCCGGGAGGTGAGTGCTCGAAGGTATATCTTTGGATCTTGCAATCGAATCTTTTTGTTTCTTGTTTTATCACTAGTTTATTCTATAAAAGAAAACTACAAAAAATGGAATTGAGTTTGTCTCATACGCTTCATCTTTTTAATATCTTTCGTAAGAATGATGGAAAGGAAAATTGTGCTCAAGTGCTAGAAGAAGAGATCTATAAAATGTTTGGCACTAAATCTTTGAATGATGAGCATGATTGCAATGTTGTTAGTATGAATTCTTTTAATACCCATGATGCTAATGATATGCAAAGCCACAAGCTTGGGGATGCTATGTTTTATGAATATGATATTTTTTGTCCCCCAAGTTTTGATGAGCAATTTATTATGATGAAAGCATGCCTCCTATTTATGATGATTATTGTGATGATACGTATGATATAAATAATAATGATAACCATGAAACTTGTCATCATGATTTTAGTTTTAAATTGGATTATGCTTCACATGATAGTTATTTTGTAGAGTTTGCTCCCACTACTATTGATAAGAATAAATTTGCTTATGTGGAGAGTAGTAAAATTTCTATGCAAGTAGATCATGAAAAGAATGCTTTAGGTGCTGGTTATATTGTTGAATTCATTCATTATGCTACTGAAAATTATTATGAGGGAGTAACACATGCTTGTAGGAGTTGCAATAATATCAAGTTTCCTCTCTATGTGTTGAAAATCTTAAAGTTATGCTTGTTTTGCCTTCCTATGCTAGTTGATTATTGTTCCCATAAGATGTTTGCTCAAAAAATCCCTATGTATAGGAAGTGGGTTAGGCTTAAATGTACTATTCATATTCTTCATGATGCTCTCATTATGTTTCAACTCTTATCTTTTATGTGAGCATCATTGAAATCATCATGCCTAGCTAGGGGCGTTAAACGATAGCGCTTGTTGGGAGGCAACCCAACATTATTTTTGTCCTTTTCTTTTGATCCTGTTTAGTAATAAATAATTCATCTAACCTCTGGTTAGATGTGTTTTGATGTTTTAATTAGTTTTTTTGCCAAGTAGATCCTTTGGGAAGACTTGGGTGAAGTCTATATGATCTTGCTGTAAAAAACAGAAACTTTGGGCTCACGAGATTAGATGCCATTTTTTACTGGAGAGTTATTTTAGGCTGATTATTTTTTAATATGATTAATAGACAAATTCCTGACGTCCACCAATTTATTTCAGAATTTTTGGAGTTACATAAGTATACGTTTGATACAGATTACTACAGACTATTCTGTTTTTGACAGATTCTGTTTTCTATGTGTTGTTTGCTTATTTTGATGAATCTATGAGTAGTATCGGAAGGTATGAACCATAGAGAAGTTGGAATACAGTAGATATTACACCAATATGAATTTAGAATGAGTTCACAACAGTACCTAAGTGGTATTTTTATTTTCTTATACTAATGGAGCTTACGAGTTTTGTGTTGAGTTTTGTGTTGTGAAGTTTTCAAGTTTTGGGTGAAGTTCCGATGGACTACGGAATAAGGAGTGGCAGGAGCCCAAGCTTGGGGATTCCCAAGGAACCCCAAGGTAATATAAAGTACAACCAAGAGCCTAAGCTTGGGGATGCGCCAGAAGGCATCCCCTCTTTCGTGTTCGTTCATCGGTAACTTTACTTGGAGCTATATTTTTATTCGCCACATGATATGTGTTTTTCTTGGAGCATCATTTTATTTTGTTACTATTTGCTTTATTTTATTTAGAATAATTTTTTGCATCTATATTTTCAATAAAAATGTCAAGGATAGCCTTTACCATGCTTATTTTGCAAGTATACATGTTGCTGTTTAAAAACAGAAAGTTTACCGCTGTTGAAAGAATTCCCTAGAAAAGTCAGAGAATGATATAATATTGAAACTTTTTGCATATTGAGCTATGATAAATCTTCTACAGTTTAGTATTTTTCTCATAATTTTTTGAGTTAGGGAAATATGATGAATCTTGCATTCTTTACAGACTATACTATTTTGGCAGATTGCTGTTATGTTTGCATTGTTTGCATATGTTTGCTTGTTTAATGATTCTATTTGAGGATAGGAGTATTAAATATCCAGAGACATTTAGTATGCAATGTTGAATAATAATTTTAGTGATTTGTTACAGTAGAAAATGATAAGGTTTTTGCATTGGTTTATACTAACTTATCTCACGAGTTCTTGTTGAGTTTGGTGTGAATGAAGCTTTTGAGATTTAGGAAACCGTGATATGAGAGAAATTAAACAGACACAAAATCTCAAGCTTGGGGATTCCCAAGGCACCCCAAGATAATATTTCAAGAAGTCTCAAGCATCCAAGCTTGGGGATGCCCCAGTGCATCCCACCTTTCTTCTTCAACAATTATCGGTTAGTATCGGTTGAACCTAAGTTTTTGCTTCTTCACATGAGTCATGCTATCCTTGCAATGCCATTTTATTTTGTTTTGCTTGCTGTTTGAATAAAATATCAAGATCTCAAATACTTAAATGAGAGAGAGTCCTCACATAGCTAAATAATTATTTGACTACTCATTGATCTTCACTTATATATTTTTTGAGTAGTTTGTCATTTACTCGTGTGCTTCACTTATATCCTACGAGTAAATGGTTGAATGAGTTGAATATCATAAATCTGAAATTATATATGTTTCATATGCTTATCTCATGGGGAATGACGACTTCACATATAAGAAGTAGAGGTTGTAAATTTATTGAAGGTTAGCAAACATTGTATTGGTCATTTGAACAATTCATGAAAGAATATTGAAGGAAGAGAGATTTCACATATAAATATACTATCGTGGACATATTTTGTAATTGTGTGCACTCATTAAAATATGACATGCTAAAAGGTTGATGTTGGACAAGGAAGACAACATAATGGGTTATGTTTTCCGATATCTGAAAAGTTATATTGTCATGGATCATCCAACATGCTGAGCTTGCCTTTCTCCCTCATGCTAGCCAAATTCTTTGCACTAAGTAGAGATACTACTTGTGCTTCCAAACATCCCTTAAACCAGTTTTGCCATGAGAGTCCACCATACCTACCCATGGATTGAGTAATATCCTTCAAGTAAGTTGTCATCGGTGCATGCAATAAAATTACTCTCTAAATATGTATGATCTCTTAGTCCGAAGAAAATAAGCTTTATACGAACTTGTGATAGGGAAGAAATAAAAGCGACGGACTGCATAATAAAGGTCTTTATCACAAGCGGCAATATAAAGTGACATTCTTTTGCATTAAGATTTTGTCCATCCAACCATAAAAGTGCATGACAACCTCTGCTTCCCTCTGTGAAGGGCCTATCTCTTACTTTTATCTTCTACCCTTATACAATAATCATGGTGATCAACACCTTTCCTTTTTTCATTTTTTCCTTTGGCAAGCAATTTGTGTTGGGGTGATCCGGATAAATATATCCACTTAGATGTAGGCGTTCATAAATTATTTTTGTTGACATTAACCTTGAGGTAAAAGGTTGGGAGGCGAAACTATAAGCCCCTATCTTTCTGTGTGTTCGGTTAAAACTTTGAACCCATAAATATCACGTGAGTGTTAGTAATTGTGAAAGATTAAACGATGGTTGAGTATGTGGAGTTTGCTAAATCAAAGCTCTGAAGTAGACCCTTCCTAAAAATATGACAAATTGCAATTGTTTGATGACTAAGAATGAAATTTGTTAGTTTTTAAGAAAGTTTATGGTCTATGCTTTAACATGTGAATAGCTTGTTACTTGATCATGAAAAGTTTTATGAGATGAGCTACTGTTATGACATATAATGATGCTAGAAAAGGTGACTAAAATTATCATTGATCAAACTTATGCACCTTCTATCATTCACACTTCATAAATTATTTCTTTTATCATTTACCTACTCGAGGACGAGCAGGAATTAAGCTTGGGGATGCTGATCCGTCTCCAACGTATCTATAATGTATGAAGTAGTCATGCTATTATATTATCTGTTTTGGATGTTTAATGGGCTTTATTATACACTTTTATATTATTTTGGGACTAACCTTTTAACCGGAGGCCCAGCCTTGCTGTTTTTTTGCCTATTTCAGTGTTTCGCAGAAAAGGAATATCAAATGGAGTCCAACGGAAAGAAACCTTTGGGAGAGTTATTTTTGAAACGGAAGCACTCCAGGAGACTTGGAGTAGACGTCGGGGCAGCTTCGAGGAAGCCACAAGGCAGGAGGGCACGCCCCCCACCCTCATGGGCCCCTCGTGACTGCCCTAACCGACTTCTTTCGCCTATATATGTCCATATACCCTAAAAACATAAAGGAGCACAATAGATCGGGAGTTCCGCTGCTGCAAGCCTCTGTAGCCACCAAAAACCAATCGCGACCCTGTTCCGGCACCCTGCCGGAGGGGGGATCCCTCACCAGTGGTCATCTTCATCATCCCGGCGATCTCTATGACGAGAAGGAGTAGTTCACACTCAGGGCTGAGGGTATGTACCAGTAGCTATGTGTTTGATCTCTCTCTCTCATGTTCTTGATTCGGCACTATCTTGATGTAACGCGAGCTTTGCTATTATAGTTGGATCTTATGATGTTTCTCCCCCTCTACTCTCTTGTAATGGATTGAGTTTTCCCTTTGAAGTTGTATTATCGGATTGAGTCTTTAAGGATTTGAGAACACTTGATGTATGTCTTGCCGTGCTTATATGTGGTGACAATGGGATATTCATGTGATTCACTTGATGTATGTTTTGGTGATCAACTTGCGGCTTCAGTGACCTTGTGAACTTATGCATAGGGGTTGCCACACGTTTTTGTCTTGACTCTCCGGTAGAAACTTTGGGGCACTCTTTGAAGTACTTTGTGTTGGTTGAATAGATGAATCTGAGATTGTGTGATGCATATCGTATAATCATGCCCACGGATACTTGAGGTGAAAATGGAGTATCTAGGTGACATTAGGGTTTTGGTTGATTTGTTTCTTAAGGTGTTATTCTAGTACGAACTCTATGATAGATCGAACGGAAAGAATAGCTTCATGTTATTTTACTACGGATTCTTGAATAGATAAATCAGAAAGGATAACTTTGAGGTGGTTTTGTACCCTACCATAATCTCTTCGTTTGTTCTCCGCTATTAGTGACTTTGGAGTGACTCTTTGTTGCATGTTGAGGGATTGTTATATGATCTAATTGTGTTATTATTGTTGAGAGAACTTGCACTAGTGAAAGTATGAACCTTAGGTCTTGTTTCCTACCATTGCAATACCGTTTACACTCACTTTTATCGCTTGCTACCTTGCTGTTTATATAGTTTCAGATTACAAATACTCATATCTACTATCCATATTGCACTTGTATCACCATCTCTTCGCCGAACTAGTGCACCTATACAATTTACCATTGTATTGGGTGTGTTGGGGACACAAGAGACTCTTTGTTATTTGGTTGCAGGGTTGTTTGAGAGAGACCATCTTCATCCTATGCCTCCTACGGATTGATAAACCTTAGGTCATCCACTTGAGGGAAATTTGCTACTGTCCTACAAACCTCTGCACTTGGAGGCCCAACAACGTCTACAAGAAGAAGGTTGTGTAGTAGACATCAGTATTCAATTGGAAGACATATATCAAGTGTTCTCAAATCCATAAAAGTATTCAATTCCATAACAACAAAATCTCAAAGAGAAAAACTCAATTCATCATAACAATATAGAGAGGGGAAAACACCATATGATCTGACTATATTAACAAAGCCTGTAATACATCAAGATCATGACATCTCAAGAACACGATAGAGAGAGAGAGAGATTAAACACATAACTACTGGTACAAACCCTCAGCCCCGAGGGTGAACTACTTCCTCCTCATCGTGTTGGCCGTCGAGATGATTAAGATGGCCACCGGTGATGATCCCCCCCTCCGGCAGGGTGCTGGAACAGGGTCTAGATTGGATCTCGTGGATACAGAGGCCTTGAAGTGGCGGAACTTCTGATCTAGGGCTACCCCAAAGGGTTTTGGAATATTTGGGAATTTATAAGGCGAAGAGGCGGTTCAGGGGGCACCAGAGGTGGGCACAACCCACATGGGCGCGCCTGGGCCGCCAGCGCCTGGTTGGTGCTCCCCCTCCCCGAGGCACCCTCCCCTCAAGGTGCTTCCTTGGCCCACTGGATGTCTTCTGGTCCATAAAAAATCCACAAGAAGATTTGCGGTGTTGAGACTCCATTTGATATTGATTTCCTGCGATGTAAAAAACAAGCAAAAAACAGCAACTGGCACTGGGCACTGGGTCAATAGGTTAGTCCCAAAAAATGATATAAAGTTGCTACAAAATGATTGTAAAACATCCAAGAATGATAATATAATGGCATGAATACTTCATAAATTATAGATACGTTGGAGACGTATCAGCCGACGCCTGGGGTGAAGCAAGCGAGCATGAAGGTGGACGAGTCCAAGGACGTGGAGAGAGCATCTCGGAAGGGAAGCCCACCTTGAGGAAGATGACACCGGCAGCAGCCATGGCGGGGCGTGGACTATCCATGGACTAGACGGTGATGCCAGTCTCTACTCGGGCGATGCAGACGTGCAGGTCTGTGTCTCATAGGCGTTCACGGCGGTGCCCGCAACTGGCTCCTGCCCCGTACGTGAGGAAACCACTCTGTGAGGAAGAAAGAGATAAGAGAATTTCAGAAAATTTAAAAGAACAAAAATGCTTTTAAGTGGGGGGTTTGTCAGGCCACATGTCATCCGCTGGTTGGCCCTGCACAATAATGCGTGCAGGGATCCCAGCAAGAGAATCGAACCCACATAAACATTCTTCTAGTAATTAGCTGTGATCTTTTAGGAACGTAGTGTATTTCTTTACATATGGAAACTTATTTTTTATATCACGGAAACATTCTGACTGATGCATGGAAGCATAATGTTTACTTCATGTTATCATGTGATCATGGATACTTCCGACCAATGCTTCCAATTATAACTCAAGGTTCATATTTGACTCCCTATAATCACGTATGTTTCCATGTTTAAAATTGACTCCTAATAATGCATGCTTCTTTGCTTCCTATATTGTTTTCTCTATATACAAGAATCATGCTTGGTTATTCGCAAAAAAATCATGCTTGGTATATGCTTCCTTTTTTTGCATCGAGTTACATCCCATTTCCTTGCTTCGTTCATAATTTAGTCAAGCTTCATAGTTCATTATTTTGTGCTGGCATTCACCAAAAGCTAAAATAAACAGAACATGTTTCTTTCATTCGAACTTCAATAGTAGAGCAATGCATGTGCACATATGTATGTTATTTGCTTCTTATCTATATCAATATTGCTTCAAAGAGCATCATCGTGGAGGTAGTCATCGATGGGAGAAGGTCAAGTCGGACGGAAGGGAGGGTGAACCGCTGGAGGGTAGTCCCATAAGACTGTAATACACCCTACCCACCCTACCGCGTCGCTCCTGCAGTGACCGGAGGGAAACCCTAGCGCCGCCGGCCCCGCGAAACGCCCCTCCTTTACACCGCGCCCCCGCCGGGGCGCATCGTCGGCGTCGGCGGTGGCGGGACCCTTTCTCCCCTCTACTGGCAAGATTAGCATGGGCGGTCTTCCCGGCGGGTGGCGGCGCGCTGGCTGCGGGGCGCGATGGTGCGTACTCGGGCGGCAACGTCGGGCTCCCACTAGTAGAAAATGACCCATTTGGCCCGATTCCAGAGGCCCTTTAGCCCCGGTTCAGGAACTGGGACTAAAAGGTCGGGGCTAAAGCCCAAACCCTTTAGTCCCGGTTCACTTATGAACTAGGATAGAAAGGCTCCACGTGGCCGCAGTGGGGCGTCCAGACAGGAGGACCTTTAGTCCCGGTTGGTAATACCAACCGGGACCAATAGGCCTCCACGCGTCAGCAGCGGGCAGGAGCTGGGGTTTTTTCTGAAAGGGGGATTTTGGGGTTTTGGAGGGTTAATTTAGGGGTTTCATACTGTGTTAGCTAGATAATAGAGAGAAGTGTCCTCTCTTATCTCCGTGCTTGGTCAACGCTTGCTACTATACGTATAGAGAGAAGTGTCCTCCCTTATGCCACTATAATTTTGTGGAATGCAATAGAGAGGAAAACATTACTACTTAATTAATCATCTCATTACATCACAACTTCACTTCCAGTACATAACAACTTGACGATGCTTTAACAACTGCAGTACATAATAGGTTCAGCATACTGAACATAAACACTACCACTCACCGCATTTCTTAATTTCTGCATCTCCTTCATCTTCTTGATGCGGTCAGAGTGGCGAATGTCGACGTGGATGTAGGTCTCCGCCTCGATTGGCATGCTCATGTCACCGAGATGCGGGATCCCCGGCGCCACCATATATAGGTCGTCGCCGGCAGGCGGCTGCAGCTGCTACGCCACCTCCCCCTCGCTATCGTCCTCCAGCTCCGCCAACACGTCCGGACCTGGCTCCTCCTCCTCCTCATCCTCCTCATCTTCACTGCTCTCTCCCTCACTGTCAGAGTGGGCAATCACTTGCTTCACTGCAGCTGGTACAGCGACCACGACGCCGATGAGACCTTCCACTGGAGCTGGAGGGGTGCGATGGCGGGAGCGGTACTCGTACCACCTAGCACGCTGACGCGGATCTGGTGATTTTTCTGCTTCATTCATAGCCCAAAGGAAAACAGCGACAAGAGGAATTCCACGGCCGCCGGGGAACATCATGTTCTTTTCATCATCCGTAGCCACGACGATGAGGCCCCTAGCATGGTCGACACACATCTGCGAGCTAGGAAACCTATTGCAGATCTCCTCTATGTCCGCCCTTTTCTCTGCATCTCCCTTGCAGAATTTTCTGACAGTCTCCTCCCATCGATCTTGAGCACGAAGAAAAGCTCTTGCAGACGGCCTCTTCTTAGGCGCCATGGCTGACGTCGAGAAGCGATGGGAGTGGCTGGATGAGTTGCTTATCCCCTGAATCAAGCCCAAGTGACCAAAATGTTATTTAATATTATCTAGAACAATAAAGCACAAAGAATTATTCAGAGACCAAAATGATATTTTGTAAGTGCATTTTCTAAGCGCACTTTTTTGTAAGCCAAGTTACAGAAGTACATGACTAAGAAATTAGCAAACTAGTACTTTTATAAGTGCATTTAAAAAAATCATATTTGTATTGTCATGTACCATTTTTTAAAGCATCCTATATATTAATTGTGAAAAAGAACATAATGCACTCGCTTACAATAGCAATGCTAGATGTTAGTTCTTGGAATCTTCTTATACTGAATTATCTAGAATATAACATTGGTCATTCTACATTCATCTATGTTGTCCATTGAAACATATCATCGAGAGGGGAAGTCAACCACCGGTTATCACTATACACTGACGTCGGGTATTTTATCACATAACCGAGAGGCACACATCTACCGTTAGCCATTTCCTCTCATAGGTGAGAGTTTTGTTTTCACCTTCGGCTATTAAAATCAAACCCTTTTTATATTATCTACCCTTTTTTATCAATGCAATCTTCATATATATGAACAAAAAATTATGAAAAATCAGGACATATCATCATACATACACATACATATCATCATATACACTACATATCATCCAACGACCGGACCGCAAAATGCCACATGACATGTCCGACGACCGGACCGCCTCTCTTATGAATGTCAGACATCCCCGCCTCTCTCTCATGAACAAAAAAATATTCTATGAATAAAAAAACCATCATATTATATGAAGAAAAAACATTATATTCCATCCACATCCACGCATACATATGAACAAAAAAACATCATATATATGATCATCGATGAACAAAAAAACATCATATTCTATGGAAAAAATCATCATATATATGAACAAAAAAGATTATGAAAAATCAGGACATATCATCATACATACACATACATATCATCATATACACTACATATCATCTGTGAAAAAATTCATCATATATATAAAAAACAGGACAAAGAGGAGGAGGTCGGCCGGACCGAACGGGGAGGGAGGCGTGGCGTGGTCGGGGTAGGTCGGGCGCTGGGGTGTTGGGGCAGGGCCGGGACGGGCGGCGGCGTTGAGGCCGGAGGCGGGCGGGCGGCGTCGATCTGGGGGCACGGGCGGCGGCGTCGGGGCAGGGCAGGGGCACGGGGAAACAGCGACGAGGAGCGGGCGACGTCAGCCATGATGGTGACCTCGGGACGGCTCGGGGAGGCGACTGCGACATCAGGGCAGGGATGCGGCGGGCGTCGAGGAGCAGCCTGGCGGTGTTCGAGAGAAGAATGGGCAGGTGGGGGGAAATTTCCCAAGTGGTGGGTTATATAGCAACCACCTTTGGACTCGATTCGTGGCAAAACCCGGGACCAATGTTGACCTTTAGTCCTGTTTGGTGCCACCAACCGGGACCAAAGGTCAATTTCCAGCAGCCCAAAGGGCGGGAAGCAGAGACCTTTGGTCCCGGTTGGTGCCACCAACCGGGACTAAAGGTCAATTTTCCAGCAGCCCAAAGGGCAGGAAGCAGAGCCCTTTGGTCCCGGTTGGTGGCGCCAACCGGGACTAAATGTGGGCATTGGTCCCGGTTTGTGGCAAGAAGTGAGACCAATGGCCTGTGCCTGGCACATCCTTTGGTGGAAGTTTAGTCCCACCTCGCTAGCTAAGAGATGCCAGGACCTGTTTATAAGCCATGCCGCCCCTTCGAGGTCGAGCTCCTCTCTAATGCAGGCTTACGGGCCTAAACACACTCTCTCTGCCTATGGGCCTACTGGGCCATCTGCAGGCCTGAATCCTGGCCCATGGTTGGGTTTCTAGTCATATTCAGGCCGTGGAGGCCCAGTAGGTGGCATTTTTTCCAGTTTTTTTCAGCTTTTTTGTTTTGTTTTTGCTTTATTTATTTTCTTTTGTTTCTACTTACAATTTTTCAGTTATCCTTTTTGCTTTTAGGTCACAAAAATTATAACCTTTTTGTTAGTGCCATTAGTTTTTGATGACCCACAAGTATATGGGGTCAATTGTAGCCTTTTCGATAAGTAAGACTGTCGAACCCAACGAGGAGCAGAAGGAAATGACAAGTGGTTTTCAGCATGGTATTGTCTACAAGTGTAAGTAGCGGAATAGTTTGATAGAAAGATAATTTGTAACGAGAAAGTAATCATAGTAGTAACAAAAGTGCAGCAACGTAGCCTATTCCTTTTGAGGCAAAGGACATGCCAAAATGGTCTTTTATGATAATAAAAGTGTTCTTGACGGTACACGGGAATTTCATCTAGTCACTTTCATCATGTTGGCTTATTTCGTGTTCGGTACTTTGATAATTTGAGATGTGGGTGGACCGGTGCTTAGGTGCTATTCTTACTTGAACAAATCTCCTACTTATGATTAACCCTCTCGCAAGCATCCGCAACTACAAGAAAAGTATTAAGAATAAATTCTAACCATACCATTAAACTTTTGGATCCAATCGGTCCCTTACGGAATAGCGCATAAACTGGGGTTTAAGCTTCTGTCACTCTCGCAACCCACCATCTAATAACTACTCCACAATGCATTCCCTTAGCCCCAACTATGGTGAAGTGTCATGTAGTCGACGTTCACATGACACCACTAAGAGAATGACAACATACATATCATTAAAATATTGAACACATATCAAGTTCACATGATTACTTGCAACATGATTTCTCCCGTGATCTCAAGAGCGAAAGTAACTACTCACAAATGATAAACATGCTCAAGATCAGAGGGGTATTAAATAGCATAATGGATATGAACATATAATCTTCCACCAAATAAACCATATAGTATAATCAACTACAAGATGTAATCAAGACTACTAGTCACCCACAAGCACCAATCTATAGCTTTTGTACAAAGATTGCACACAAGAGATGAACTAGGGTTTCAGAGGAGTTGGTGTTGTTGAAGATGTTGATGAAGATAGCCCTCCCCAAGATGGGAGAGTTGTTGGTGATGATGATGATGATGGTTTTCCCCTCCGGGAGGGAAGTTCCCCCAGCGGAATCGCTCCGCCAGAGGGCAAAAGTGCTCCTGCCCAGGTTCCACCTCGAGACGGCGCCGCTTCGTTCCGAAAGTCCTCTCCTTAATTTTTCTAGGTCAAAATGACTTATATACCAGAAGATGGGAACCGGAGGTGGGCCGAGGAGGGCAGCACCCACCAGGGCGCGCCTGGGCCTCCTGGCGCGCCCAGGTGGGTTGTGCGCACCTGGTGGCCCCCCTCTGGTACATATTTGCTCCAATAATTCTTAAATATTCCATAAAAATCCTCAAGAAGTTTTAGCTCATTTGGAGTTGTGCAGAATAGGTAGCTTGACGTAGCTTTTTTAGGTCCAGATTTCTAGCTGCCAGAATTCTCCCCCTTTGTGCATACCTTGCATATTATGAGAGAAAAGGCATTAGAATTACTCCAAAAAGTATTATTATACAATAAAAACATAAATAACAGTAGGAAAACATGATGCAAAATGGACGTATCAGTTTTCAAATTTGAATAGTTTAAATTTGAATTCTATGAAATTTGTGTGAATCACTAGTTTGTGAATAACTTTACTATGAAAATAGACTTTTGAGTGATTCTATTTCGTGCTATTTAATATTATTGTGTTTTATCATTATATTCAATTTGGTAATTTTAGGTTATTTTAAATGTCTGTTTTAATCAAAAACAGATTTTGTTATTTTAGTTTGCAATTAAAGTTTCTAACCAAAAATATTTATCAAAATTCTTTTTTCTATTATTGTTTTGAAAAAAAAATACTTTGATAATTTTAGTGTTCAAAATGCACCATTCATAGCCACATCATCAATTTTCAACCCTTTCTAACTTCATTTGCTATTTTTCATGCATTTACTGATTTTTTGAGCTAAATGACCCTAAAATTGAAAAGCACTACAAATGAACTCTGAAAAGGTTGAAAGTTGGCATGGTATCCTCATTTCACCCACATAGCATGTTCTAAAAAGTTGATAGAGTTACGGCAAAAACTGGATGCACTTCACGTACAAAACGGACAATCTCTTTCAAAGTATGAGGGTTTCGGGCAAAAACTCATCTGTTACAAAGGGATTTCATTTTTTTGAACTTATTTGAACTCCAGACTTTTTGTGTGTTCAAAATACACCATTCAAATCCACATCATCAATTTTCAACCCTTTCTGACTTCATTTGCTATTGTTCATGCATTTACTGTTTTTTTAGCTAAATGACCCTGAAATTGAAAAGCATTGCAAATGAACTCTGAAAAGGTTGAAAGTTGGCATGGTATCATCATTTCACCCATGTAGCATGTTCTAAAAAGTTGAGAGGGTTATGGCAAAAATTGGATGCACTTCGTGTACAAAACGGACAATCTCTTTCAAAGTATCAGGGTTTCAGACGAAAACTCATCTGTTACAAAGGGATTTCATTTTTTTGAACTTATTTGAACTCCAGACTTTTTGTGTGTTCAAAATGCACCATTCAAAGCCACATCATCAATTTTCAACCCTTTCTAACTTCATTTGCTATTTTTCATGCATTTACTGATTTTTTTAGCTAAATGAGCCTGAAATTGAAAAGCACTTCAAATGAACTCTTAAAAGGTTGAAAGTTGGCATGGTATCATCATTTCACCCACATACCATGTTCTAAAAAGTTGAGAGAGTTACGGAAAAAAACTGGATGCACGTCATGTACAAAACGGACAATCTCTTTTGAAGTATCAGGGTTTCGGGCGAAAACTCATCTGTTACAAACGGATTTCATTTCTTGACATGTAACTACAGTGATATTCTAGATCAAAGGAATCATCATAATAGTTGTGGAGAGAATGTATTCACTTTTTCTTTGCTTGTGTCCTTTTCTTATTGCGTCGTAACCATGGATAATCTTCATCGTTTAACAGGGTGCTTGGGTCAGCCTTAACTTTGAAGGGAGGAATTTCATGAAACTTTTCATAATCTTCAGACATGTCTGTCTTGCCCTCCACTCCTACGATGTCTCTTTTTCCTGAAAGAACTATGTGGCGTTTGGCTCATCGTATGATGTATTCGCTTCCTTATCTTTTCTTTTTCTCGGTTTGGTAGACATGTCCTTCACATAGAAAACCTGCGCCACATCATTGGCTAGGATGAATGGTTCATCTGTGTACCCAAGATTGTTCATATCCACTATTGTCATTAAGTACTGTGGGTCTACCTATACCCCACCTCCTAACAGATTGACCCATTTGCACTGAAACAAAGGGACCTTACAATCATGTCCATAGTTAAGTTCCCATATGTCCACTATGTAACCGTAATATGTGTCCTTTCCCCTCTTGGTTGCTGCATCAAAGCGTACACCACTATTTTTGTTGGTGCTCTTTTGATCTTCGGCTATCGTGTAAAATGTCACTACTGCATGCTGCTACTAACGCGACACTACGATCAGAGACCCTTTGACAAAATTGTGTGTGATGCAATAATCGCAAACGGTGGTGTAAAAAATCGTCAAAAAGGTGCAAAACATTTGCGATGATGGATGCATAAAACACGGTTCAGATTTTGGTTGCGTGTGCAATGCAGGGCTTACAGTTCAGTTAAATCAACTATTTTTGTGATGAGGAGGAATAAAAGAAATGGGCTGCCAGATGAAGGTGTGTGTGATATACATCATACGCTTCACTCGGATGAACTGTTTGTGATTAGGCAACACAAAAGAAACGGTCAGCCCGATCAAGGTGTGTGCGTTATACGGCATGCGGTTCACTCGTATGAACTGTTTGCGTTGAGACAAGAGAACATAAACGGTTCAATATAACAAGATGTGTGTGATACGCGGCAACAAGTCTGTAATCAGAAATGTGTTCGAAGACCGATAATAACACAGATGTTGCTTCTAATAAAATGTATGTGATATGCTATGTCTACATGCTACCTCTTGAGCATGCGTTGGTTTTTCCCTTGAAGAGGAAAGGGTGATGCAGCAAAGTAGCGTAAGTATTTCCCTTAGTTTTTTAGAACCAAGGTATCAATCCAGTAGGAGGCTCCTTACAAGTCCCATGCGCCTACACAAACAAACAAGAACCTCGCAACCAACGCGATAAAGGGGTTGTCAATCCCTTCAAGGAAACTTGCGAAAGTGAGATCTGATAGAGATAATAAGATAAGATAAATATTTTTGGTATTTTTATGATATAGATTGGAAAGTAACAGAAGCAAATAAAAGTACATGGAAAACTTATATGATAAAAGATAGACCCGGGGGCCATAGGTTTCACTAGTGGCTTCTCTCAAGATAGCATAAGTATTACGGTGGGTGAACAAATTACTGTCGAGCAATTGATAGAAAAGTGCATAGTTATGAGAATATCTAGGCATGATCATGTATATAGGCATCACGTCCGTAACAAGTAGATCGAAAGATTCTGCATCTACTACTATTACTCCACACATCGACCGACTCCTGCCTGCATCTAGAGTATTAAGTTCATAAGAACAGAGTAATGCATTAAGCAAGATGACATGATGTACAGGGATAAACTCATGCAATATGATATAAACCCCATCTTTTCCTTGATGGAACAATACAATACGTGCCTTGCCGCCCCTGCTGTCACTGGGAAAGGACACCGCAAAATTGAACCCAAAGCTAAGCACTTCTCCCATGGCAAGAAAGATCAATCTAGCAGGCCAAACCAAACTGATAATTCAAAGAGACTTGCAAAGATAACCAATCATACATCAAAGAATTCAGAGGAGATTCAAATATTTCTCATAGATAAACTTGATCATAAACCCACAATTAATCGGATCTTAACAAACACACCACAAAAAGAGTTACATCGAATAGATCTCCAAGAAGAGGAAAGAGAACTTTGTATTGAGAATCAAAGAGAGAGAAGAAGCCATCTAGCTAATAACTATGGACCCGAATGTCTATGGTAAACTACTCACAACTCATCGGAGAGGCCTTGGTGGTGATGGAGAGGCCCTCCATGGTCGATTCCCCCTCCGGCAGAACACCGGCGAAGGCTCCAAGATGGGATCTCGCGGATACAGCAGGTTGCGGCGGTGGAATTAGGTTTTCGTGGTGCTCCTGGATGGTTTCGGCGTACGTAGATATATATTGGAGGAAGAAGTAGGTCGGTGGAAGCTCGAGGGGCCCGCGAGGGTGGGGGGCGTGCCCACTCTTACAGGGTGCACCGGGCACCCTCGTGACCGCCTCGCTCGTTGCTTGATGTCCACTCCAAGTCCCATGGTTAGCATTTGTTCCATAAAGATCACTCCCGAAGTTTTCATCCCGTTTGAACTCCGTTTGATATTCATTTTCTTCGAAACACTGAAATAGGCAACAAAAACAACAATTCGGGCTGGGCCTCCGGTTAGTAGGTTAGTCCCAAAAATGATATAAAAGTGTAAATTAAAGCCCGTAAACATCCAAAACAGGTAATATAATAGCATGTAACAATCCAAAATTATAGATACGTTGGAGACGTATCAAGCATCCCCAAGCTTAATTCCTGCTCGTCCTTGAGTAGGTAAATGATAAAAACAGAATTTTTTATGTGGAATGCTACCTATCATAATTTTCAATGTAATTTTCTTTATTGTGGCATTAATGTTCAGATCCAAATGATTCAAAATAAAAGTTCATATTGACATGATAAACAATAATACTTCAAGCATACTAACAAAGTAATCATGTCTTCTCAAAATATCATGGCTAAAGAAAGTTATCCCTACAATATCATATAGTCTGGCTATAATCTATCTTCATCACACAAAGTATTTAATCATGCACAACCCCGATGACAAGCCAAGCAGTTGTTTCATACTTTAGTATTCTCAAACTTTTTCAACTTTCACGCAATACATGAGCGTGAGCCATGGACATAGCACTATATGTGGAATAGAATGGTGGTTCTGGAGAAGACAAAAAAAGGAAGATAGTCTCACATAGACTAGGCGTATCAATGGGCTATGGAGATGCCCATTAATAGATATCAATGTGAGTGAGTAGGGATTGCCATGCAATGGATGCACTAGAGCTATAAATGTATGAAAGCTCAACAAAAGAAACTAAGTGGGTGTGCATCCAACTTGCTTGCTCACGAAGACCTAGGGCGTTTTGAGGAAGCCCGTCATTGGAATATACAAGCCAAGTTCTGTAATGAAAAAATTCCCACTAGTATATGAAAATGACAACATAGGAGACTCTCTATTATGAAGATCATGGTGCTATTTTGAAGCACAAGTGTGGTAAAAGGATAGTAGCATTGTCCCTTTTCTCTTTTTCTCCCATTTTTTATTTGGCCTTTGTCTTTTTTTATATGGCCTTCCTTTTTTGTAAAGTCCGAAGTCTCATCCCGACTTGTGGGGGAATCATAGTCTCCATCATTCTTTCCTCACTTGGGACAATGCTCTAATAATGAAGATCATCACACTTCTATTTACTAATAACACAAGATTACAACTCGATACTTAGAACAAAATATGACTATATGAATGCCTCCGGCGGTGTACCGGGATATGCAATGAAGCAAGAGTGCATGTATGAAAATCATGAGGGTGGCCCTGCCACAAATACGATGTCAACTACATGATTATGTAAGAGCAATATGACAGTGATGATGCATGTCACGATAAACGGAATGGTGGAAAGTTGCATGGAAATATATATAGGTATGTATGGTGGCCTTTTTTAGGAAGGTATATGGTGGGTGTATGGTACCGGCAAAAGTTGTGCGGCACAAGAGAGGCTAGCAATGGTGGAAGGGAGAGAGCGCGTATAATCCATGAACTCAACATTAGTCATAAAGAACTCATATACTTATTGCAAAAATCTACAAGTAATAAAAAACCAAGCATTATGCGCATGCTCCTAGGGGGATAGATTGGTAGGAAAAGACCATCGCTCGTCCCCGACCGGCACTCATAAGGAAGACAATGAATAAATAAATCATGCTCCAACTTCATCACAAAGCGGTTCACCATACGTGCATGCTACAGGAATCACAAACTTCAACACAAGTATTCCTTAAATTCATAATTACCCAACTAGCATGACTCTAATATCACCATCCTCATATCTCAAAACAATTATCAAGCATCAAATTGATCATAGCATCCAATTCACTTTCTGTGATAGTTTTTATTATACCCAACTTGGATGCTCATCATTCTAGGACCAATTTTATTACCATAGCAAATACCATACTGTTATAAAAGACTCTCAAAATAATATACGTGAAGAATGAGATATCAACAATTTCTACAAAATTAAGCCACCGCCGTGCTCTAAAAGATATAAGTGAAGCACTAGAGCAAAAATTATCTAGCTCAAAAGATATAAGTGAAGCACATAGAGTATTCTAATAAATTCTAAATCATGTGGGTTTATCCCCAAAAGGTGTGTGCAGCAAGGATGATTGTGGTAATCTAAAAAGAAAAGACTCATATCATACAAGACGCTCCAAGCAAAACACATATCATGTGGCGAATAAAAATATAGCTCCAAGTAAAGTTACCGATAGACGAAGACAAAAGAGGGGATGCCTTCCGGGGCATCCCCGAGCTTAGGCTCTTGGTCATCATTGAATATCTTGGGGTGCCATGGGCATCCCCAAGCTTAGGCTCTTGCCACTTCTTATTCCATAGTACATCAAATCTTTACCCAAAACTCGAAAACTTCACAACACAAAACTCAACAGGAAATCTCATAAGCTCCGTTAGTGAAAGAAAGAAAAACCACCACATAAGGTACTGTAATTAAGTCATTCTTTATTTATATTGGTGTTAAACATATTGTATTCCAACTTCTATATGGTTCATACCCCCCGATATGTGACGCCCCCGATTCAATCGTACACTAATCATGCACGCAAATGTGTACGATCAAGATCAGGGACTCACGGGAGGATATCACAACACAACTCTACAAATAAAATAAGTCATACAAGCATCATAATACAAGCCAGGGGCCTCGAGGGCTCGAATACAAGTGCTCGATCATAGACGAAGTCAGCGGAAGCAACAATATCTGAGTACGACATAAGTTAAACAAGTTTGCCTTAAGAAGGCTAGCACAAAGCGGGATACAGATCGAAGAGGAGCAGGCCTCTGCAGGATCCTCCTAGGTCACTCCCGGTCGTCGTCCGCCGGCTGCACGTAGTAGTAGGCACCTCCGCAGTAGTAGTCGCCATAGGCGGTGGCGTCGCTCCTGGGCTCCATCGTGCAGTTGCAGCAATCGAGTAGAGGTAGGGGAAAAGGGGAACAAGGCAACCGTGAGTACTCATCCAAAGTACTGCAAGCAAGGAGCTACACTACATATGCATGGATATATGTGTAAAGGCCATATCGATGGACCTGAGCTGCAGAATGCCGTAATAAGAGGGGATAGCTAGTCTTAACGAAGACTACGCTTCGGGCACTGTCTTGCAACAGGCGGGGAGGACGATCTGAAGTCCTCCAAGTAACATCATATAGCAATAATCCTACCCGCAATCCCTGCTCAAATCCTCGAGCGAGAGCGACCACCGGTTGTATCCGCACTTGGAAGGGTGTGTTTTATCAAGTATCCGGTTCTAGTTGTCATAAGCTCAAGGTACAACTCCAAGTCGTCCTGTTATCAAGATCACGGCTATCCGAATAGATTAACTTCCAGGGTGCACCATCTTACCCAGACGCTTGATCCCATTTGGCGGACACACTTTCCGGGGTCATGCCCGCCGCGAAGATCAACACGTCGCAGCCCCACCTAGGCACAACAGAGAGGCCAACACGCCGGTCTAAACCTAAGCGCCAGGGTGCGGGCCCATCGCCTCGAGCACACACTCGCACGCGTTGCGACTGTGCCGAAGCGACCTAGCCCATCAGCGTTCGGTCCAATCCGGTAGCGCCGCTCCGTCGCTGACGTCTGAAGTACTTCGGCTGATACCACGACGCCGGGATACCCATAACTACTCCCGCGTAGATGGTTAGTGCGTATAAGCTCGTAGCCAACCCAGATCAAATACCAAGACCTCGTTAAGCGTGTTAAGTAACCGCGAACGCCGAACAGGGCCAGGCCCACCTCTCTCCTAGGCGGTCTCAACCTGCCCTGTCGCTCCGCCACAAAGATCCACTCGCGGGTGCTCCATCAGCCGACCCGACTTTAGTCTCACATGTATCATGTATAAGTATATAGTATATACCCGTGATCACCTCCCGAGTGATCACGGCCCGATAGTATAGCACGGCAGACGGACAAGAAAGTAGGGCCACAGATGAAAGAACTAGCATCCTATACTAAGCATATAGGATTGCAGGTAAGGTAACAATGTGGTTACAAGGACAAAGCTATGCAGCAAAGATAGGAGTATCCAAAACAGTAACATGCTAAGCTACTCTAATGCAAGCAGTGTAGATAAGAGTAGGCGATATCTGGTGATCAAGGGGGGCTTGCCTGGTTGCTCTGGCAAGAGAGAGGGGTCGTCAACACCGTAGTCGAACCGCCACCGCGGCGTCGGTCTCGTAGTCTCAACGGAGAGAAGAGGGGGAAGAAACAATGAATACCAAGTAAACAGATGCATAGCGATGCATGACATGTCAAGAAGCGATGCTAGGCGTGCCCTAACGTGGTATGAGGGGTACTGGTTAGGGGGGAAAACATCCGGGAAGTTTTCGGTTCGGACATCTGTCGCCGATGATGAACCGGAGAGGAAAGTTTGCAGGTTCGATAGGTTAGAGGCGTGTGGTGGACGAACGGACTGCGTATCCGGATTCGTCTCGTCGTTCTGAGCAACTTTCATGTTGAAAATATTTTAATCCGGATTACGGATTAAAAGATATGATTTTTAAAAGATTTTATTAATTTCTGGAATTTTAATTAATTATTTAATTAATTTCGAAAATGCATTTATGACATCAGCATGATGTCATGCTGACGTCATCAGTCAACAGGGTTGACTGAGTCAACCCTGACAGGTGGGTCCCGCATGTCATTCACTAATGACTAATTAACCTAATCAGATTTAATTAACATTACTTAATTAAGTTAATTAATGATTAGGGTTAATTAATTCGGAATTAATTAGATTAATTAATTACTTAATTAATTAATTATTTAATTATTTAGTTAATTAGTTTAATTCATTTTTATTTCAATTTTATTTCTGTTTTAATTAAAACGTTCATTTTGGGGGGTGGGGCCCCCTGTCAGTGGCCCAAGGCCTAATGGGCATGCGGGTATGCGGGCGATGCCCGAACCCGATCGGGCGCGATCAGGCGGCGCGATCTGGGGGATCAGGCGCCGAGGCCACTTGGTCGGCGGCCGAGGCCACTGTGACGCCCGGCTGGCGGCAGCCCGAAGCGACGAGGGTGGGGGCTCGGGCGGTCGCCGAGCGCCGTCTTGCAAGGGAAAAAGAGGGGCTCGGTCGGGGGCGAGGGCGCCGAACTGGCGCCGGAGAGGTCGCCGACGGGGGAAGGAAGGGGAGAGGGGCCATGCGGTGGCGGGCAGTCAGGGGCCTCGAACGGCCGGATCCAGCAGGGGGGGAAGGAGAGGAACGGGGTTCGGGCGTGCTCACGGGCGGCCGAGCCGGGCGACGGGCGGTGACGGGCCACTGGCGTCGACGAGGAGAGGGAGCCGGGGAACAGTGCAGTGGCGGAGCCATCGTCGACGCCAGAGGGGGAGAGGGAGGGCCTCACGGGGGGTAGGGTCTCGGCAAGCGGCGGTGTGGGGCAGTGATGACCAGGCGGGAGGCGGTCGGGAAGCTCAGCCGGCGACGGGAGGGAGGGGCCGAGGCTCGACCAAGGCGGCGGTCGCCGGGCTCTGGGGGGCGGAGGAGGAAGGGAGCGCTCCGGTGGTCGGCGAGGAGGAGGAGGGTTCGGGGCGCGGTGGGGGGGGGGGGCAGAGGTGGGTGAGGCGCGGCGGAGGGGTGGCTCGGTCGGGGTGGTTTCTCCGCCCCGATCCAGTCGGGCGAGGGAGAGGAGTGGGGGGGCGTGGGGGAATGGGATTGCGGCTAGGGTTGCCGCGGGGTGGGGAGGGGGTTATGCGGCCGGGGGCCGCTGGGCCGATGGGCCGGCCCAGGGGGAAAAGGGAATGGGCTGGGGGGCGGGGGCGGTGGGGAGGGGGCAGCTGGGCGAGTGTTTTCCCCTCCTCGGTTTTATTTTGTTTTTCTTTTATTATTTTTCCTTTTCTGTTTTTAGTTTATTTAAAATACTCTGGCATTTTACAAAAATTAGTGCACCCCACCAATATTAGGCTAGCTATTTTAGACAACCCCCGAACATTTTAGAATTTGTTTTCGAAACTTTTTATCGTTTGTTTTAGTTTTGATTTTTGTTTTAGGACGGGTCCGAATCAACGAGAGGTTAATTAACATAACCGGGGTGATTACTGTTCCCTAATCATCCGGGCGTTACAAATCTCCTCCACTACAAGAAATCTCGTCCCGAGATTTAGGAGGTAGAAGGAAAGAGTGCGGATATTCATCCGTAGACGATCCTCGCGCTCCCGTGTGGCCGTCTTGAGTGATTCGACCATCGGACTTTGAGGAACTTGATCGCCTTCCGGCGTGTGCGGCGTTCAGCTTGGTCGAGAATACGGACGGGATGCTCTTTATAGGAGAGGTCTGTTGCAATTCGAGCACCTCATGGTCCACCGCCGGATTGGGTCCTTGAAGCAGCGTCGGAGTTGGGACACGTGGAACACATCGTGAACCCGAGAAAGGTTCAACGGAAGCTCCATTGATAAGCCACTTTTCCACGCCTTTCCGAATAGTGAAAGGGCCAATATAGCGAGGAGCTAACTTTCCTTGATCCCGGCGGTGAGCACCCTTCATTGGTGTAACGTGAAGATAGGCCTTTTCGCCAGGTTGATAGACCATGTCTTTGTGATGACGGTCATAATTACTCTTTTGTCGCGACTGAGCAGTCTTGAGATTCTCGCGAATAATGCGGACTTGTTCTTCGCATGTTGGATAATATCCGGACCGAAGAGTGGACGTTCCCGATTTCGACCAGTTCGAGAGGGTTCGCACTTTCATCCATATAACACTTGAAGGGGCCATCTTCGACTAGCTTGATAGCTATTATTATAAGAGAACTCAGCATACGGAGAGATTCCTCCCATTTCTTGCGAATGAGGCGACACAAGCTCGAAGCATGTCTTGAGAATTTGTTGACACGTTCAACTTGCCCTTGAGACTGCGGATGAAAAGCAGATCTTGAAAGATAAATGAGTCCCCATAGCTTCTTGAAAACTTGCCCGAATCTTGAAGTGAATAAGCTGCCACGGTCCGAGCGATAACCAGTGGAATACCGTGAAGTGAAACAATTTGGACATATAGAGCGTTGCAAGCTGGCTAGCGATGATCGTTTCTTTGACCGCCGGAAAATGTGCAACTTTAGAAAGCGGTCAATGACGACAAGAATAGCATCATTACCTTTCGCGATTTGGGAAATCCGGTGACGAAGTCCATTTCAACATGGTCCCATTTCCATTCGGGAATAGAGATAGGTTGCAGAGTTCCAAAGAGGCCTTTCATGTTCGCTTTGATACGACGGCAAACGTCACACTCGTAAACATAGCGAGCAATGTCACGCTTCATATTAGACCACGTAATCTCGGCGAATGTCTTGATACATCTTTGTACCGCTGGGTGGATACATAGAGGAGTATCATGAGCTTCTTGCATAACCTTCCGAGTCATATTCAGATTTTCCTTCTTACATGGCACCACTAGGCGGCCTTTGAAGTACAAGGCGCCATCATCGCAATAGTGAAGGATGAGGGTTTCCTTTCCGATGTCTTGTTTAAGCTTGTAGACTTGAGTCAAATCCTGCATTGTCTTTATGGTGCCCACGAGATCGGGTTCAACAGCTAGGGTATAGAGGGAACCACGGGGAACAACACGGAGATTCATCTTTTGGAACTCCGGAGGAGGGGAGCGAAGTGCACCGGAGGAACAATATGGAGGTTCACCTTCTGAATTCTTCAACAAGTGGGGCTGAACTTTGTGAACTCGAAGGTGGTTGCAGTAAGACTTGCGGCTCAAGGCATCAGCCATTACATTAGCCTTGCCCGGCGTATAGGAAATACCCAAATCAAAGTCTGCAACAGTCTCCATCCATCTCTGCTGACGGAGGTTCAGGTCTGGCTGAGTAAACAGATACTTCAGACTTTGGTGGTCAGTGTAGATCTACATAACGATTACGAGAAGGTAATGTCGCCCTTGCTTTAGCGCATGAATGACAGCAGCAAGTTCGAGGTCGTGAACTGGGTAGTTCTCCTCGTGAGGGCGCAACTGTCGAGAGGCATAAGCAACCACTTTGCGCTCTTGCATTAGGACACCGCCTAAACCTTGACGAGATGCGTCGCAGTAAATGACGAAGTCCTTCTTAGTATCAGGAGGAGCTAGCACTGGGGCAGAAGTCAATTTGTCTTTGAGTGCCTGGAAACTTTCCTGACATTTATCTGTCCATTGGAATTTGACGCCCTTATGCAACAGGTTAGTCAGAGGCCTGGCAATCTTGGAGAAGTTCTCGAGAATCGACGGCAATAGCTGGCGAGACCGAGAAAACTTCTGACTTGCTTAACGTTCTTCGGAGGAGTCCAATCGAGGATAGCCTGAACTCGTTCAGGGTTGACGGCAATACCATCCTTAGAGATGACATGTCCAAGGTAGGTTACTTCGGGAAGCCAGAATTCACACTTGGAGAACTTGGCATAGAGTTGATGCTCTCGTAGCTTTTCCAGCACAAGACGAAGATGTTCAGCATGTTCTTCTTCATTCTTGGAATAGATCAGGATATCATCCGGATAAACCACGCATTTAACTTGTCGAGGTAATCCATGAATATATAGTTCATCAAAGCAGAGAAGGTGGCTGGAGCATTGGTTAAGCCGAAGACATGACGGTGTACTCGTATGAACCATAACGAGTCACAAATGCGGTCTTGGGGATATCCTCCTCGCGAACACGGATCTGGTGGTAACCCAACCTCAAGTCGAGTTTCGAGAACACTGACGAACCAGCCAGTTGATCATAAAGATCATTGATCCGAGGAAGAGGATACTTATTTTGAATGGTAGCTTGATTTATAGGACGGTAGTCTTGGACCAATCGGTTTGTCCCATCCTTCTTCTTGACAAAGAGAGAAGGTGCTCCCCAAGGTGAGCAACTTGGGTGAATGAAGCCGCTTTGAAGAGATTTGTCGATTTCCTCCTTTAGCTCAAGGAGTTCATGCGGCGGCATCTTGTAGGGCCGCTTGGCTATAGGAGTGGTGCCTGGTTTCAAGTCGATGACGAATTCGACAGCTCTAGCAGGGGGAATCCCTGGAAGTTCTTCAGGAAAGACGTCTTGGAAGTCGCGAACACGTGAATGTTTTCAATACCCTCGAGGGTGCGGCGTTCAATGCATTCAATGCATAGAGCCTTGCCTCGCATTTTGCACCGATGAGCTTGGTAAGTGACTATTTCATCTGAAGGGTGTAGCAGATGGACGGTCTTAGTGGCGCAAACGATTGACGCCGTATGTGCTTTCAACCAATTCATTCCCAGAATGAGGTCAATGCTACAAGACTTCAGCACGATGGGCGAGACAAGGAATTCCATTCCTTCGATTTCAACGGGGACGTCGTTGCAAATCATGGAAGTCCGACATTGGCCCTGCTGGGTGTGTACTAATAGTGAAGCATTCATGTCTTCACTTTTAATGCCATGCATGAATGCAAAATCTTCAGACATGAATGAATGCGATGCCCCTGTATCAAATAAGACGCATGCTGGTACTGAATTTACGAGAAGTGTACCCATCACAGTAGCAGGTTGGTCTTGAGCTTCATTCAGATCAACGTGGTTGGCCTGAGCTTGCCCATAAGACTTGCCAGTGTTGTTGCGGTTCTGGGTGTTTCCACGGCCAGTTGCTGGAAGGGCCAGCTGATTCTAGTTCTGGTTGCATTCTCTAGCACGGTGGCCTGGTTGACCGCACCTGAAGCACAAACCATTATTGGGAGTGGGAACAGGAGCTTGGGGTGGTGGAGCTGGAAGCTTCGGCTGCTTAGTTGTTGGCAGACGAGGTGTAGCATAGTTCTGCTTTGGAGCAGGTGCATTCGGCTGGTACATGCTGTTGGGAATCCATATCTTGCGCTTCTGCGAGGACGGGCTCAAGATGAGCCCGTGTCACAGTTATACCGTTAGAGCTCTGGTATTCCTGCGAGACCAGTTTCGACATTGATAGCTTTGTTCACCAAGGTGGCGAAATCAGCAAAGTCGTGCACTAGAGTGCGAGCTTGATGTCGACTTGAAGAACGCCACGGAACTTCTCTGCTCTGCGTGCATCGGTTGCAATATCCTCTTCAAGATAGCGAGACAAGTCCAGAACTCTCGCCGATAGGCTTCAACAGTCTTGTTGCCTTGGGTGAGGTTATGAATTCACGCTTCTTCGGTCCATGACCCCTTGAGGGATGAAGCGGGCACGGAAGGCAGCTGGAAGTCGGCCGGTGATGAGTGTTCCAAGCTGGCAGAGTACGCGGTGGCTGTCCCACCATTGAGCTGCGGGTCCCTTCAGGAAGAAGGATGCAAAGGTGACATAGCTGGCAGGGGCTACATCAGCAGACTCCATCTCATAGGTGATGTCACGGAGCCACCATCGACATCCGATGGCTGAGTTGAGCTGCGGTACACGCTGGGGTTCAGCGTATGAAATCTCAGAGTTGTCCCGTTTGGGTGCTGGTTCATATTAGGCGAGGAAGGCGAGCCATCATGTTCTCCATGAACTGGCGATTCATCTCGAGCTGTTGGACCATACCAGCCATGTACTCAGGCGGTGGTGGGAAGTTGGCACCACGACCACGACCTGTTGGCCTAACCATCCTGCTATTTTATAACAGGGGTAGTTCAGCATTTGAGAAATTTAAGCAAGAGACAGGAATCATTCATGATGAAACATGCATAATGAAAGCAGCATGATGGGAACTACATAGTAGTTGGCATATCTTACAAAAGGAATCATGCATAGAGTTCGATACATAGAGTCCAATACATAGACTACTACATCATAGGCGCACCTTGAGCTCATGATTTAATTCATCAAACACTAACAAGCAAGTCTACATCAGTCCCACGCTGCATCTGCGGAGGTAGCAGTAGCTCTGAAAGCTGATAGTGCGGCGGATAGTCCTCCACGTCGGTGACACAGGGGCCGCGGATACTCGTGCTGAATCCGGCGTCCGTGGCGAAAAGGGCCAAGCGCGGGAGAGTAGCCTCCACGCCCGCCAACCGACACCCGGGGCATCACGGTCTGGCTGGGTAGATCGCAGAACGCGCAGCTCTCCGGATCGGACAAAGGGTGCATCAGCGTCGAGCACGGTAGAGGTCTTGACGGGTGATGTACAACTCGTGGCGAAGAGCTCGGTTAGCTCGATCCAGCCCATCGCATGCGTAACAAAGTTCGATGGTGGAAAGGCTCTCTGGTGACGGTGGTGTAGGCAGCGGTGTAGTAACCCTCCTCACCAACATCGACGCGATAGCAATGTGCTGAAGGGGAGGTGTCCAACTCTCGATACTCGCACGAAGACGTGTCGAGCAGCATAAGCAGCATCGTGGACTGCCATATCGATAGTCACTCCAACACCATGTGCGGTGTGCAGACAAGAGTGGATTCATACTCCGAGAGTAGAGGTGGACGATGGCGCTGCATCGCTCCTCGGTTGTAGTCTGGTACTCCTCATAAACGGTGTACTCGGGGTGCCAGCGATAACCCAGATAGGTCATCATCTCGGCTAGCACCGCAGTGATCCCGAGGCACCAATGGCCGTCGTGTGGCGCACGACCTGCCTCGTGGGTTCCATCTGAAAACAAAGACGCTTCAAAGGAGTCAAATGACGGTGGAAATTGCTCAAATACAATTCCAAAAACAACTAAGGCTATATCCAACTTTGGGGTGAATGCGATCACGGGATCCTAGTGATAGTTAGTAAAATCGCTTAACCCGAGTAGAAGAGAGTTCGAGTCCCGAGTAAAGGTCGAGGAGTAAAAGATCCTAGTACCACCCGATGGCGGCGTGGGCCGTAAGGCACACAGCCAAGTTAGTAAAAGCTTTGCAATGTCTAGACTCGACTTCGCCAAGGAGTGTGGAAGGGGATTCCTACAGCGATCGGCTCGATACCAACTCAGACGCTTCGATTTAATCGTACACTAATCATGCACGCAAATGTGTACGATCAAGATCGTGGACTCACGGAGGATATCACAACACAACTCTACAAATAAAATAAGTCATACAAGCATCATAATACAAGCCAGGGGCCTCGAGGGCTCGAATACAAGTGCTCGATCATAGGCGAGTCAGCGGAAGCAACAATATCTGAGTACGGACATAAGTTAAACAAGTTTGCCTTAAGAAGGCTAGCACAAACTGGGATCAGATCGAAGAGGAGCAGGCCTCCTGCTCGGGATCCTCCTAGGTCACTCTTGGTCGCCGTCGTGGGCTGCACGTAGTAGTAGGCACCTCCGGCAGTAGTAGTCGCCATAGGCGGTGGCGTCGGCTCCCGGCTCCATCGTCTGTTGCAGCAATCGAGTAGATGTAGGGGAAAAGGGGAACAAGGCAACCGTGAGTACTCATCCAAAGTACTCGCAAGCAAGGAGCTACACTACATATGCATGGATATATGTGTAAAGGCCATATCAGTGGACTGAACTGCAGAATGCCAGAATAAGAGGGGGATAGCTAGTCTTAACGAAGACTACGCTTCTGGGCACCTGTCTTGCAACAGGCAGGGGAGGACGATCTGAAGTCCTCCAAGTAACATCATATAGCAATAATCCTACCCGGCAATCCCCTGCTCAAATCCCTGAGCGAGAGCGACCACCGGTTGTATCCGCACTTGGAAGGTGTGTTCTATCAAGTATCCGGTTCTAGTTGTCATAAGCTCAAGGTATAACTCCAAGTCGCCCTGTTATCAAGATCACGGCTATCCGAATAGATTAACTTCCACCGCAGGGTGCACCATCTTACCCAAAGACGCTTGATCCCATTTGGCCGGACACACTTTCCGGGTCATGCCCGCCGCAGAAGATCAACACGCCGCAGCCCCACCTAGGCACAACAGAGAGGCCAACACGCCGGTCTAAACCTAAGCACGCAGGGTCAGGGCCCATCGCCTCGAGCACACCCGCACGCTCGCGACGCGCCGAAGCAGACCTAGCCCATCAGCGTTCCGGTCCAATCCGGCGCGCCGCTCCGTCGCCGACGTCTGAAGTGCCGCCGATACCACGCCGGGATACCCATAACTACTCCCGCGTAGATGGTTAGTGCGTATAAGCTCGTAGCCAACCCTGATCAAATACCAAGACCTCGTTAAGCGTGTTAAGTAACCGCGAACGCCGAACAGGGCCAGGCCCACCTCTCTCCTAGGCGGTCTCAACCTGCCTCGTGCTCCGCCACAAAGATCCACTCGCGGGTGCTCCATCACCGACCCGACTTTAGTCTCACATGTATCATGTATAAGTATATAGTATATACCGTGATCACCTCCCGAGTGATCACGGCCCGATAGTATAGCACGCGCAGACGGACAAGAAAGTAGGGCCACAGATGAAAGAACTAGCATCCTATACTAAGCATATAGGATTGCGGTAAGGTAACAATGAAGTTACAAGGACAAGGCTATGCAGCAAAGATAGGAGTATCCAAAACAAGAATATGCTAAGCTACTCTAATGCAAGCGGTGTAGATAAGAGTAGGCGATATCCGTGATCAAGGGGGGGCTTGCTGGTTGCTCGGCAAGAGAGAGGGTCGCCAACACCGTAGTCGAGGCGGCCACCGCAGCGCCGGTCTCGTAGTCTACGGAGAGAAGAGGGGAAGAAACAATGAATACCAAGTAAACAGATGCATAGCGATGCATGACATGTCAAGAAGCGATGCTAGGCGTGCCCTAACGTGGTATGAGGGGTCTTGGTTAGGGGGAAAACATCCGGAAGTTTTCCTGTTCCGACGTCTGTCACGATGATGAACCGAGAGGAAAGTTTGCAGGTTCGATAGGTTAGAGACGTGTGGTGGACGAACGGATCGCGATCCGGATTCGTCTCGCTGCTCGAGCAACTTTCATGTTGAAAATATTTTAACCGGATTACGGATTAAAAGATATGATTTTAAAATATTTTATTAATTTCTGGAATTTTAATTAATTATTTAATTAATTTCGAAAATGCATTATGACATCAGCATGATGTCATGCCGACGTCATCATCAACAGGGTTGACTGAGTCAACCCCGATGTGTGGGTCCCGCATGTCATTCACTAATGACTAATTAACCTAATCGATTTAATTAACATTACTTAATTAAGTTAATTAATGATTAGGTTAATTAATTCGAATTAATTAGATTAATTAATTACTTACTTAATTAATTAATTAATTATTTAGTTAATTAGTTTAATTCATTTTATTTCAATTTTATTTCTGTTTTAATTAAAAACGTTCATTTTGGGGGGTGGGGCCCCCTGTCAGTGGCCTAAGGCCTAACGGGCATGCGGGTATGCGGGCGATGCCCGAACCGATCGGGCGCGATCCAGGGGCGGGCGCGATCCAGGGGGGATCGAGGCGCCCGAGGCCACGGGGGCGGGCGGCCGAGGCCACGGCCTGTGACCGACGGCTGGCGGCAGCGGGCCGAGGCGACGGAGGGGTGGGGGCTCGGGCGGTGGCCGCGCGCCGTCTGGGGAAAAAGAGGGGCTCGGTCGGGGGCGAGGGCGCCGAACGGGCGCCGGAGAGGTCGCCGACGGGGGGGAAGGGGAGAGGGGCCATGCGGTGGCGGGCAGTCAGGGCCTCGAACGGCCGGATCCAGCGGGGGAAGGAGAGGAACGGGGGTTCGGGGCGTGCTCACGGGCGGCCGAGCCGGGCGACGGGGCAGCACGGCCACGGCGTCGACGAGGAGAGGGAGCCGGGGATCGGTGCAGTGCTGGAGCCGTCGTCGGGAGGGAGGAGAGAGGAGGGCCTCACAGGGGGTAGGGTCTCGGCAAGCGGCGCGGTGGGGCAGTGATGACCGCGGGAGGCGGTCGGGAAGCTCAGGCGGCGGGAGGAGGGAGGGCCGAGCTCGATCCAGGCGGGCGGTCGCCGGGCTCGAGGCGACGGAGGAAGGAGGGGAGCGCCCGGTGGTCGGCGAGGAGGAGGAGGGGGTTGGGGCGCGGGGGGCGGCGGGGGCAGGGCGAGGTGGGTGAGGCGCGGAGGGGTGGCTCGGTCGGGTGGTTCTCCGCCCGATCCAGTCGGGCGAGGAGAGGTGGGGGGTGGGGGAATGGGATTGCGGCTAGGGTTGCTGGGGTGGGAGGGGTTATGCGGCGGGGGCAGCTGCTAATGGGCGGCCAGGGGGGAAAAGGGAATGGGCGGGGGGCGAGGGGCCAGGTGGGGAGGGGGCCGGCTGGGCCAGAGTGTTTTCCCCTCCTCGGTTTTATTTTGTTTTTCTTTTATTATTTTTCCTTTTCTGTTTTTAGTTTATTTAAAATACTCTGGCATTTTACAAAAATTAGTGCACCCCACCAATATTAGGCTAGCTATTTTAGACAACCCCCGAACATTTTAGAATTTGTTTTCAAAACTTTTTATCGTTTGTTTTAGTTTTGATTTTTGTTTTAGGACGGGTCCGAATCAACGAGAGGTTAATTAACATAACCGGGGTGATTACTGTTCCCTAATCATCCGGGCGTTACACGATACTAACCACAGATGCATCAAAATAAGCAAACAACACACGAAAAACAGAATCTGTCAAAAATAGAACAGTCTGTAGCAATCTGTAACTTTCGAATACTTATGGAACTCCAAAAATCCTACCAAAATAGGAAGTCCTAGTTAATTTGTCTATTGATCTACATCAAAAATAATAAACGCAAAATCACGTTTCTGTGATTTATTGATTTTTTTCTCGTGCGCGCAAAGTTTCTGTTTTTTCAGCAGAATCAAATTAACTATCACCGTAGGTTATCCTATAGGTTCTACTTGGCACAAACACTAATTAAAACATAAAACCACATCTAACCAGAGGCTGGATTAATTATTTATTACTAAACAGAAGAAAAAGGCAAGGAACAAAAATAAAATTGGGTTTCCTCCCAACAAGCGCTTTTTTTAAAGCCTTTTTAGCTAGGCATTGAGATTTCAATGATGCTCACATAAAAGACAAGAATTGAAGCATAAAGAGAGCATCATAAAACATGTGACAAACACATCTAAGTCTAACATACTTCCTATGCATAGGCATATTATAAGCAAACAAATTTGCAAGGCAAGTAAAAACTAGCATGTGCAAGGAAGAACAAAGAGACGATAGCAATCTCAACATGACGAGAGGTAATTTAGTAACATGAAACTGTCTACGACCATATTTTCCTCTCTCATAATAATTATATGTGGGATCATAAGCAAATTCAAAAAAAAAATAGCTATCACATAAAATATTTTCAACATGATCCACATGCATGCAAAGTTGACACTCTTCCAAAATAGTGGGATTATCATTAACTAAAGTCATGACCTCTCCAAACCCACTTTTATCAAAAATACCATAAGATTGAACATTCTCCAAATATGTGGGATCTAAAGTTGACACTCTTCCAAACCCACTTTCAATAATATTGCAAACACTATTATCAATCTCATATTCATCATGGGGCTTAAATAAATTATCAAGATCATAAAAAGAATCACCCCAATCATGATCAATGCAACAAGTAGTAGACATAGCAAAACTAGCATCCCCAAGCTTAGGGTTTTGCATATTATTAGCACAATTGACATCAAGAGATTTTATAGTAAAATCATTGCAATCGTTCTTTTTATTCAAGGAGCTACCAGGTATGGGTGCAATAGCAACGATCTCATGTTTAACATAAGGAACTATAGCAAATTCATCTTCATAAATATTGGCATCATGGCCACAAGAATAGCAAGCATCATGTTCATCAAGGGATATTTCAATCAAATCATCAGAATCATTATTATCTATAGATTCATGCATATCATTATTTTCTTCCAAAGCAACGGTCATTCTCTCAATAAATTCTTTGACAGACATGATGAGCATAGCTTTCATAGCAATACTTAAGTATGTCAAAATCTTCAGATTTGTAGAGAGTAATATCATACTTTTCAATCAAAGAAGCAACTTCATAAGCACCCTTAAAAGCAATAAATTATTCAATTTGTTCAATATAATAGTAACTATAGACACCCTTCGCATAAGAAGATAAGATTTCATTTTAATTAAACTCACATAGGTAGGGAAAGGTGTTTTTTAGGGTTCTTAGAGCAACAAGTAAAATCACAAATTTCACAAAGATTCCAAGCATAACACATCAATCTGTTTATTTGATCCCATAAGAGTCTCCCTTTTTCACACAAATGGTGATGCACAAAATGAGCATGCTCATCTAAAGATTTCTCATCAACTAGGTTAGTTGGGGTTTCAGCACGAGCACATAAGGATCGAAGATGATCCAAGTAGAACACTTTAAGTGGATCCATATCAATAGATTTTTAGCAACCAAAGATGCAAGCACATAGAAGGCACATGGAGACACAAGCAAACATAAGATCGAACGAAAGAGGGGCGAATAAAATGGCAAGGGTGAAGTGGGGGAGAGGAAAACGAGAGGCAAATGACAAATAATGTAATGCGAGGGAGATGAGTTTGTGATGGGTACTTGGTATGTCTTGACTTGAGCGAAGACCTCCCCGGCAACGGCGCCAGAAATTCTTCTTGCTACCTCTTGAGCATGCGTTGGTTTTTCCCTTGAAGAGGAAACGGTGATGCAGCAAAGTAGCGTAAGTATTTCCCTCGGTTTTTGAGAACCAAGCTATCAATCCAGTAGGAGGCTCCTCACAAGTCCCACGCGCCTACACAAACAAACAAGAACCACGCAACCAACGCAATAAAGGGGTTGTCAATCCCTTCACGGAAACTTGCGAAAGTGAGATCTGATAGAGATAATAAGATAAGATAAATATTTTTGGTATTTTTATGATATAGATTGGAAAGTAAAAGATGCAAATAAAAGAAGATGGAAAACTTATATGATAAAAGATAGACCCAGGGGCCATAGGTTTCACTAGTGGCTTCTCTCAAGATAGCATAAGTATTACGGTGGGTGAACAAATTACTGTCGAGCAATTAATAGAAAAGTGCATAGTTATGAGAATATCTAGGCATGATCATGTATATAGGCATCACGTATGTACAAGTAGATAGAAACGATTCTGCATCTACTACTATTACTCCACACATCGACCGACTCCTGCCCGCATCTAGAGTATAAAGTTCATAAGAACAGAGTAACGCATTAAGCAAGATGACATGATGTAGAGGGATAAACTCATGCAATATGATATAAACCCCATCTTTTTATCCTCGATGGCAACAATACAATACGTGCCTTGCTGCCCCTACTGTCACTGGGAAAGGACACCGCAAGATTGAACCCAAAGCTAAGCACTTCTCCCATGGCAAGAAAGATCAATCTAGCAGGCCAAACCAAACTGATAATTCAAAGAGACTTGCAAAGATAACCAATCATACATAAAAGAATTCAGAGGAGATTCAAATATTTCTCTTAGATAAACTTGATCATAAACCCACAATTCATCGGATCTTGACAAACACACCGCAAAAAGAGTTACATCGAATAGATCTCCAAGAAGAGGAAGGAGAACTTTGTATTGAGAATCAAAGAGAGAGAAGAAGCCATCTACCTAATAACTATGGACCCGAAGGTCTATGGTAAACTACTCACAACTCATCGGAGAGGACTTGGTGGTGATGGAGAGGCCCACCATGGTCGATTCCCCCTCCGGCAGAACATCGGCGAAGGCTCCAAGATGGGATCTCGCGGATACAGAAGGTTGCGGCGGTGGAATTAGGTTTTCGTGGTGCTCCTGGATGGTTTCGGGGTACATAGATATATATAGGAGGAAGAAGTAGATCGGTGGATGCTCGAGGGGCCCACGAGGGTGTGGGGCGCCCCCACCATTACAGGGCGCGTCGGGCACCCTCGTGACTCCTTGCTCGTTGCTTGACGTCCACTCCAAGTCCCCTGGTTTGCATTTGTTCTAGAAAGATCGCTCCCGAAGGTTTCATCCCGTTTGGACTCCGTTATTCCTTTTCTTCGAAACACTGAAATAGGAAAAAAAACAGCAATTCGGGCTGGGCCTCCGGTTAGTAGGTTAGTCCCAAAAATGATATAAAAGTGTAAAGTAAATTCCATAAACATCCAAAACAGGTAATATAATAGCTTGGAACAATCAAAAATTATAGATACGTTGGAGATTTATCACGACACAACATCTATTGGCCATTGGGGGACGGGAGGTCATCCAGATACGCCATAAGGATGCGAAGAGGCATCCTATATCAGCAGGGACTAGTTGTTCCACCAGTAGCTCATGTAAGAGAACTCTCAAGTTAACTGTGCTCAGGATGGAGTAGCCATTAGATGGTTGACTGGATGGGAAGTTGTGTTGATGTTAAACTAACTGATAGGATGCGTCATATCGGTCAAATTAAATGACTCATATGACCCATCCCATGAGTTAATTTAACCTCGAGGTCCTTGTTTTTATTTTAATTTTATTTTTTAACATATTTTGAAGAAGGTCTACCGCATTACTTTTTGACAATGTGTATACGTGGCATACAGTTGATCCATCCAACTTATTTGTGATGGAATAAGCCGTGTGTGTTGTGGGCAAACGCTTGCTAGTGTACAACCGTTTGCGATTGATGAATTCATCACCGGCGGGTTCCCTAGTGTGGTCCATGTTCATATCGTCATCATCTACTTCTTGTGCTAGCTTGATGTTCCTTATATGCTAAGTGTCCATTAATTGATGGCGTTTTATGAACACGCCACCGTTTCCCGCCATTTCCTCACCTGTTTCCCGCCACCCAGCGATATTGTGCGACGCACGGAGGCAACAAGCGCAACTTGTAGCACATCCACCTTATCCAAGCATGCCAACCCACCAAAGCACCGCCTCTGCCATAAACCTTGTCGACGAGGAAAAACTAAAGGTGCAACGGCCCATCGAGGCTGCAGTGCTCCCCAGCAACGCGATGGACGACACCGTGATGCACCGTGATCGCCAGGGTTGAGCAAACCCTTGGCGCATGGCGCTTCAGCGCCGCGGATCAAGATAGGCATGTCAGCGTCGAGAGGCTGCAGCTAGATGCACAACATGATCGACGGCACGCCGCAAAGCAAGCTAGGCGCATCCACGCTAATAGGTAGCGGCTCGCCACATGGCGAGACCGTTGGAGCGTCGCAGTGCGAGAGGCGCGGCGTGCCGCACAGCAAGAGCGGATCCATCGGCTCTTGCCTGCTGTCGACAGGGTGTCGCAGCTGGGTACACGTCCCATCAGTACCCCCATTCCTTGCCAGGAGTGGGCACATGCCCTCTGCGTCGTACTTGTACCAGAGGCCGGTGATGTCTACTACACAACCTTCTTCTTGTAGACGTTGTTGGGCCTCCAAGTGCAGAGGTTTGTAGGACAGTAGCAAATTTCCCTCAAGTGGATGACCTAAGGTTTATCAATCTGTGGGATGCGTAGGATGAAGATGGTCTCTCTCAAACAACCCTGCAACCAAATAACAAAGAGTCTCTTGTGTCCCCAACACATCCAATACAATGGTAAATTGTATAGGTGCACTAGTTCAGCGAAGAGATGATAATACAAGTGCAATGTGGATGGTAGATAACGGTTTTTCTAATCTGAAATTATAAAAACAGCTAGGTAGCAAGCGATAAAAGTGAGCGTAAAGGTATTGCAATGGTAGGAAACAAGGCCTAATGTTCATACTTTCACTAGTGCAAGTTCTCTCAACAATAATAACATAACCAAATCATATAATTATCCCTCAACATGCAATAAAGAGTCACTCCAAAGTCACTAATAGCGGAGAACAAATGAAGAGATTATGGTAGGGTACGAAACCACCTCAAAGTTATCCTTTCTGATCTATCTATTCCAGAGTCCGTAGTAAAATAACATGAAGCTATTCTTTCCATTCGATCTATCATAGAGTTCGTACTAGAATAACACCTTAAGACACAAATCAACCAAAACCCTAATGTCACCTAGATATTCCATTGTCACCTCAAGTATCCGTGGGCATGATTATACGATATGCATCACACAATCTCAGATTCATCTATTCAACCAACACAAAGTACTTCAAAGAGTGCCCCAAAGTTTCTACTGGAGATTCAAGACGAAAACGTGTGCCAACCCCTATGCATAAGTTCACAAGGTCACTGAACCCGCAAGTTGATCACCAAAACATACATCAAGTGAATCACGTGAATATCCCATTGTCACCACAGATAAGCACGGCAAGACATACATCAAGTGTTCTCAAATCCTTAAAGACACAATCCGATAAGATAACTTCAAAGGGAAAACTCAATCCATTACAAGGGAATAGAGGGGGAGAAGCATCATAAGATCCAACTATAATAGCAAAGTTCGCGGTACATCAAGATCATGCCAAATCAAGAACACGAGAGAGAGAGAGAGAGAGAGAGAGATCAAACACATAGCTACTGGTACATACCCTCAGCCCCGAGGGTGAACTACTCCCTCCTCGTCATGGAGAGTGCCGGGATGATGAAGATGGCCACCGGTGAGGGATCCCCCCTCCGGCAGGGTGCCGGAACAGGGTCCCGATTTGTTTTTGGTGGCTAAAGAGGCTTGCGGCGGCGGAACTCCCGATCTATTGTGCTCCTCAATGTTTTTAGGGTATATGGACATATATAGGCGAAAGAAGTCGGTTAGGGGAGCCACGAGGGGCCCATGAGGGTGGGGGCGCGCCCAGTGGGGTAGGGTGCACCCTCCTGCCTCGTGGCTTCCTTGAAGATGCCATGACGTCTACTCCAAGTCTCCTGGATTGCTTCCGTTCCAAAAATAACTCTCCCGAAGGTTTCATTCCGTTTGATATTCTTTTTCTGCGAAACATTGAAATAGGCAAAAATAGCAACTTGGACTGGGCCTCCAGTTAGTAGGTTAGTCCCAAAATAATATAAAAGTGCATAATAAAGCCCATCAAAAACCAAAACAGATAGTATAATAGCAAGAATACTTCATAAAATTATAGATACGTTGGAGACGTATCATCATCCCCAAGCTTAATTCTACTCGTCCTCGAGTAGGTAAATGATAAAATAAAGAATTTATGAAGTGTGAATGCTAGCAGGTGCACAAGTTTGATCAATGATAATTCCAGTCACCTTTTCTAGCATCATTATATGTCATAACAGTAGTTCATCTCATAAAAAATTTCATGATCAAGTAACAAGCTATTCACATGTTAAAGCATAGACCATAAACTTTCTTGAAAACTAGCAAACCACATTCTCAGTCATCAAACAATTGCAACTCATCTTATTTTCAGGAAGGGTCTATGTCAGAGCTTTGATTTAGCAAACTCCACATACTCAACTATCATTTAATGCTTCACAATTGCTAACACTCATGTGATATTTATGGGTTCAAAGTTTTAATCAAACACAGATAAAGATAGGGGCTTATAGTTTTGCCTCCCAACCTTTTACCCCAAGGGTAATGTTAATAATAATAATTTATGAATGCCTACATCCAAGTGGATATATATATCCGGATCACCCCAACACAAAGTGCTTGCCCAAGGAAAAAATTTAAAAGGGAAAGGTGATGATTACCATGACTCTTGTACAAGGGTAGAAGATAATAGTAAAAGATAGGCCCTTCGCAGAGGGAAGCAGAGGTTGTCATGCGCTTTTATGGTTGGATGCACAAAATCTTAATGCAAAAGAATGTCACTTTATATTGCCGCTTCTGATGAAGACCTTTATTATGCAGTTCGTTGCTTTTATTTCTTCCCTATCACAAATTTGTATAAAGCTTATTTCTTCGCACTAATAGATCATACATATTTAGAGGGCAATTTTTATTGCATGCACCGATGACAACTTACCTGAAGGATCTTACTCAATCCATAGGTAGGTATGGTGGACTCTCATGGCAAAACTGGTTTAAGGGATATTCAGAAGCATAAGTAGTATCTCTACTTAGTTCAAAGAATTTGACTAGCATGAGGGAGAAAGGCAAGCTCAACATGTTGGATGATCCAAGACAATATAACTTTTCAGATATAGGAAAATGTAACTCATTACATTGTCTTCCTTATCCAACATCAACATTTCAGCATGTCATATTTTAATGAGTGAACACAATTACAAAAGATGTACATGATAGTATATTTATATGTGAAATCTCTCTTCCTTCAATATTCCTTCATGAATTGTTCAAGTGACCAATACAATGTTTGCTAACATTCAATAAATTTACCACCTCTACTTCTTATATGTGAAGTCATTACTCCCCATGGGGTAAGCATATGAAACATATATAATTTCAGATTTATGGTATTCAACTCATTCAACCATTTACTCATAGGATATAAGTGAAGCACACGAGTAAATGACAAAGTACTCCAAAAAGATATAAGTGAAGATCAATGAGTAGTTTAAATAATTATGTAGCTATGTGAAGACTCTATCTCATTTAAGAATTTCAGACCTAATGTATTTTATTCAAGTAGCAAGCAAAACAAAACAAAATGACATTTCAAGGATAGAACGCATCATGTGAAGAAGCAAAAACTTAGGTTCAACCAATGCTCGATAATTGTTGAAGAAGAAAGGCGGGATGCCTACTGGGGCATCCCCAAGCTTGGATGCTTGAGACTTCTTGAAATATTATCTTGGGGTGCCTTGGGCATCCCCAAGCTTGAGCTTTTGTGTCTCCTTAATTCCTTTCATATCACGGTTTCCCTCAATCTCAAAAACTTCATCCACACAAAACTCAACAAGAACTCGTGAGATAAGTTAGTATAAAACAATGCAATAACCTTATCATTTTCTCCTGTAACAAATTACTAACATTATTATTAAACATTGCATACTAAATGTCTCTGCATATTTAATACTCCTATCCTCAAATAGAATCATTAAACAAGCAAACATATGCAAACATAACAGCAATTTGGCAAAACAATATAGTCTATAAACAATGCAAGATTCATCATACTTCCCTAACTCCAAAAGTTATGAGAAAAACACTAAAATGTAGAAGATTTATCAGAGCTCATTATGCAAAAAGTTTCAATATTATATCATTCTCTGACTTTTCTATGGAATTTTTGCAACAGTGGTAAACTTTCTGTTTTGAAATAGCAACATGTATACTTGCAAAATAAGCAAAGGCTATCCTTGACATTTTTATTGAAAATATAGATGCAAAACATTATTCTAATTAACATCAATCAAATACTAACAAAATAAAATGACGCTCCAAGCAAAACACATATCATGTGGTAAATAAAAATATAGCTCCAAGTAAAGTTACCGATGAACGAAGACTCTTCCGGGGCATACCCAAGCTTAGGCTCTTGGTTGTCCTTGGATATTACCTTGGGGTACCTTGGGCATCCCCAAGCTTAGGATCTTACCACTCCTTGTTCCATAGTCCATCGAATCATAACCCAAAACTTGAAAACTCCACGACACAAAACTCAACAGAAAATCTCATGAGCTCCGTTAGTACAAGAAAATAAACCACCACTTTAAGGTACAGTAATGAACTTGTTCTTTACTTATATTGGTGTTAAACCTACTGTATTCCAACTTCTATATGGTTCATACCCTCCGATACTACTCATAGATTTATCAAAATAAGCAAACAACACAATGAAAACAGAATCTGTCAAAAACAGAACAGTCTGTAGTAATCTGTATCAAACGTATAGTTCTGGAACTCCAAAAATTCTCAAATCAATTGGTGGACCTGAGTAATTTGTCTATTAATCATGTTCAAAAAGAATCAACCTAAAATCACTCTCCAGTAAAACATGGCAGCTAATCTCGTGAGCACAAAAGTTTCTGTTTTTTACAGCAAGATCATATAGACTTCCCCCAAGTCTTCCCAAAGGTTCTACTTGGAACAAACACTAATTAAAACATAAAAACACATCTAACCAGAGGCTAGATGAATTATTTATTACTAAACAGGAGCAAAAATCAAGGAACAAAAATAAAGTTGGGTTGCCTCTCAGCAAGCGCTATCGTTTAACGCCCCTAGCTAGGCATGATGATTTCAATGATGCTCACATAAAAAATAAGAATTGAAACATAAAGAGAGCATCATGAAGAATATGAATAGCACATTTAAGTCTAACCCACTTCCTATGCATAGGGATTTTGTGAGCAAACAACTTATGGTAACAATAATCAACTAGCATAGGAAGGCAAAACAAGCATAACTTTAAAACTTTAAGCACATAGAGAGGAAACTTGATATTATTGCAATTCCTACAAGCATATGTTCCTCCCTCATAATAATTTTCAGTAGCATCATGAATGAATTCAACAATATAATGAGTACATAAAGCATTCTTTTCATGATCTACTTGCATAGAAATTTTACTACTCTCCACATAAGCAAATTTCTTTTCATTCGGAATAGTGGGAGCAAACTCAACAAAATAACTATCATGTGAGGCATAACCCAATAGAAAATTAGAATCATAATGACAAGTTTCATGGTTATGTTTATTCTTTATGGCATACGTATCATCACAATAATCATCATAAATAGGAGGCAGGGTTTCATCATAATAAATATTCTCATCAAAGCTTGGGGGACAAAAAATATCATCTTCATCAAACATAGCTTCCCCAAGATTGTGGCTTTGCATATCATTAGCATCATGGGTATTCAAAGAATTCATACTAACAACATTTAAATCATTCTCTTCATTCAAAGATTTAGTGCCAAACATTTTATAGATTTCTTCTTCTAGCACTTGAGCACAATTTTTCTTTCCATCATTTTCACGAAAGATATTAAAAAGATGAAGCGTATGAGACAAACTCAATTCCATTTTTTGAAGTTTTATTTTATAGACTAAACTAGTGATAAAACAAGAAACAAAAAGATTTGATTGCAAGATCTAAAGATATACCTTCAAGCACTCACCTCCCCGGCAACGGCGCCAGAAAAGAGCTCAATGTCTACTACACAACCTTCTTCTTGTAGACGTTGTTGGGCCTCCAAGTGCAGAGGTTTGTAGGACAGTAGCAAATTTCCCTCAAGTGGATGACCTAAGGTTTATCAATCAGTGGGATGCGTAGGGTGAAGATGGTCTCTCTCAAACAACCCTGCAACCAAATAACAAAGAGTCTCTTGTGTCCCCAACACACCCAATACAATGGTAAATTGTATAGGTGCACTAGTTCGGCGAAGAGATGATAATACAAGTGCAATATGGATGGTAGATAAAGGTTTTTGTAATCTGAAATTATAAAAACAGCAAGGTAGCAAGCGATTAAATTGAGCATAAACGGTATTGCAATGGTAGGAAACAAGGCCTAAGGTTCATACTTTCACTAGTGCAAGTTCTCTCAACAATAATAACATAACTGGATCATATAATTATCCCTCAACATGCAATAAAGAGTCACTCCAAAGTCACTAATAGCGGAGAACAAATGAAGAGATTATGGTAGGGTACGAAATCACCTCAAAGTTATCCTTTCTAATCTATCTATTCAAGAGTCCATAGTAAAATAACATGAAGCTATTTTTTCCGTTCGATCTATCATAGAGTTCGTACTAGAATAACACCTTAAACACAAATCCACCAAAACCTAATGTCACCTAGATACTCCATTGTCATCTCAAGTATCCGTGGGCATGATTATATGATATGCATCACACAATCTCGGATTCATCTATTCAACAAACACAAAGTACTTCAAAGAGTGCCCCAAAGTTTCTACCGGAGAGTCAATACGAAAACGTGTGCCAACCCCTATGCATAAGTTCACAAGGTCACTGAACCCGCAAGTTGATCACCAAAACATAGATCAAGTGAATCACGTGAATATACCATTGTGTAGCGACCCGACCCGAATGGATCAAGTCTCTGTGCTTAAGTGTCATCCCTGGATCGGTATGCTGACACACACAGTACTCGATGATTTATAACAGAGGTAAATCACATGTATAAATAACGTAAATACTAGTACCTCAATCCAAATAGCGGAAGTAACAAGGTTGTGGATTCCCATCAACACCAACGGCAAAGTTGAGTGTAGAAATCGTAACCCTAACGTATCACTTACTCGTCATCTGAAAAGTCTGCAACATGAAAAGTTGCAGCCAGAAACGGGTCAACACATGGAATATCTTGGCAATGTAACACATAGAGAGTAATGAAAAATAAGCTATACTACATGCATATATGGCTGGTGGAAAGCTCTATGGTTACAGTTTTTGCGAAAAGCCAATTTTTCCCTACTACAAAGGAATAAATTTATTTAACTATCATGGTGGTTGTTAAACATTGAGAATGGTTGACAGCATCCTCAATCCCAATTAAAAGTACTCATTAAACCCAAACAAATTATATTATGTAACGTGATGAGATCAACATGATAATCCAAGAACTAGATACTCAAGATCTCCATAACCGGGGACACGGCTAATCATGATTAGTTTGTACACTCTGCAGAGGTTTGTGCACTTTTCCCCACAAGACTCGATCTCCTCTGTTTGATTTCTCGCACTACATGGTGTTTGAGAAACGGATGACCGAGACATAGTCTTTCAGAAGCGCTAGCACCTTACATGTGGGTAGACCGTACCAACCTACAACCCCTACATCAGCTAGTCTACCCATAAGAGTTCGCACAACTTAGTCAACTATGCTAGAGCCCATAGTAGCATGTGGCTGCACACGGAAGTTTCTAGCATGAATAATCTCATGATCCCTTTGAGCTTGGGTGGCGGTCCGAAGAAATACAGGCAAGTCCTGATGGAAACCAGGTGCCTCAATCCACCCAGATGTGTGTTTAAGTTGCCACCTTAAATAAACCATTAATTTAACAATCTCACATCTGTCATGGAATACACTCACCCAATCCACGTCTATTAGCATAGCATGGCATAATAAGCAAACGTAAAAGTAACTCCCAAGGGTTTGAAAAATAAACAGGTAATAGGTACTACCTCAAACTATTTCCCAAAACCCACAATTTAATTAGATCCTAATCATGCAATGTTTGAGGATAGATCTAATGCATAAAAACTGGGTATGAAAAGTATATGATCAAAGTGTTACTTGCCTGCAATGTTGATGAAGATGATTCGCACTCAAAACTCTTGATAGTTCTACTCGTCACACTCCGGTCAATCTATCGTAAGCAATCAATAGTAACCACACATAAGCAATCACTCAAAAGATCGGAAAGAACGAAGAAAACAAATCGGAAAACATCAAAACCAAGCAAATAACTCTTGCAACATAAAACAATTTCTAACAGTACCAAAATTATGTGAATTTGGCCTTATCAGAAAGTTTAGGTCAAGAGCTTCGCTTTGCAAAAAGAATCAACTCAAACGGAGTTACGGAACTCAAGTTATGAACAAAAGAAGTTTGAATATGAATCTGAACAAATTTCGAAATTTGAAATTTTCAAAAAGTTGACGTGACCGGTTAACTGGATAGGTGAAAACAAGACGAAACTATAGGCGCTGGTTTTATCTAATTTGGATGAACGAGTAAAAAATTATGGCTATTTGAAAAATCAAAGCAAAGTTGTTTTACGGAAGAAAAATAAGCTATGGAAAAAAATACAAAGAAATATACCTTTATAAGGTAGAGAAAAGACAACTTCGGAGAGGGAAGAAGTCGCGCCGGAGAGGAGAAAAATATTTTTCTTTAAGGAATCTAGTCAAACCAAAATATTGATTTAACCCGAATCGGATGATTTTTGGAGGCTCTATGGGTCTATATTTATTGGTGGAAAAGAGGCTTAGGGGTCAAAAGCTAGGCAATGTGGGACTAAACGTATACATACGCAGATAAATTTCAAAAAAAAATCATGCGTATTGGGCTAAGACTTCGCCAGGCAGCGCTCATTATGCGTGTTGTTTTTTTTCAATGAAGGAAGAAAAAAACTGAAGGAAAAGCTGGCTGGGCCTGGCCCATTTAGGAGGAGGGAAAAAAAAAAACAAAGGGCGCCTATGCTACTATGCTGCTGCACGTATGCTTACAGTTAGTCCCAGGCGTACAAGCAGTTTTTTTTTAGAAACAGAAAAGGAAATCTGAATAAATAAAACCAAAATAGAATTTTATATAGGCATATTATATATCAAAAATTTAGACCTACAAGCTGAACATTATTCTAGCTTCAAATAAAATACACACAAATTCAAATAAAATAAAGAGTGCTTCTACTCTAAAAATCCAATGAAAATCATTTTAAAAATACCAAAATTAATTCAAATTTATTTCTCTCCAAGTTTTTGATGTAGGGAATCATGTTACCCTATTTTCCATATATTTTATTTTTGGAGAAAAATAATTTGAATAAAACTCAAATAACTCCAATTGAAAAATAAATTCAAAAGAACTTTGAATTTAATTCTTTGAAACTCCCAACTCATATTTCATATGTTTTGAAGAAGTCATTTTATCTTCAATCGTGAAAATCATTGAGTTGCATAAAGTTCATGTGTTGGAAATATTTTCCAAATGAAATTCAAATATTTTCAACACAGCTTGCCATTTAAACAAATGGAAGAAGTCATGTCATCTCCTCTCCAGGGTTTTGTGATGAAGAGAATTTGAATTCCCGAAGATCATATAAGCAAAAATGAAAGTTTGGGAAAGTCCTTTTATTCCTCTCATTTAACTTTCAAAAGTTTCAAATTCACTCACTTTCACCAATCAATCAAACAATCAATCAAATCTATCTATTTATTATAACATTCCAAAATTTAGAATTTTGGGATGTTACAAAACTACCACCCTTAAAATGAATCTCGTCCTCGAGATTCGGAGAGGCTAGAAAGAAATAGGTTAGGTTTGGGGTCTTCTCAAAAATCCATCGATCGTCTCCGGGTCTATGGTGCTACCACCCTTAGAAGCATGGTTACAGTTCCATGAAAACTCATATACTCCATCCTTATTATTGACAGTGTCGGTCTTCTCAGATCCTCTGGATAATTGCTTCTCTGGGCTCTTTTGGCAGTGGCATAACCTTTACCGCAATTCTTCTGTCCTTTTTTCTTGGTAAGGTTATTCCGAGACTGGGTCTTCATAGCTGATAGGTCTGGCGCCAATACTAATCAACTATCGATATCTCATGCTGGTCAACAATTTATGGTTTGTTCTGCAGGAAATGGGTCTGGGTTGAACCTCACCGTGTAACCTACGGTTGGCAACAACTGCCGTGTACAAGGGAAAAAATACCTATACCATTCTAAGGTTTAAACAAGGTTTTGATCGTCGTCTCTCTACTATAGGTAAGTCACTCAGATTTACCATCCCATATAGCAACGCGAATAATAAGAGTAAGTCGGTATGGTGATCAATCCATCCCGCACCCAAATCATTACCTTGTACATGGTTTAGCGAATCTCGCATTCTAACACTCGGTCATCCTCACAAGTATTGCAGAATTTCTCTTGTCGACGAACCAAGTTCGGAAAATCCATTGATTCTGCAAGCCAAACAAACATCTATCGTTCCTTCACAACTCTCAGGTTTTGCGTTACTCCTATAAAATCATCGGTTGATAAAATCATAACTTCTACTAGGGTTTTTCCTTCAGCCAGAGTGTGCTTGCTTCTTGGCAGGTCCTGGGGCCTGTGGGTTATGGCCCATCTCATCACTTGTAAATCTTGAACTCATCCTTGGGGAAACTGATCGTTATTCTAGCATCCAACTTCCAGCTTCCTAGCATACTTAAAATCCATCCAATTGTATTGTCTTCCTTCCTTTTATTGGCACCAAACTAGGACATGATTACTCAGACTCATCATGGAATTTCCATTGATCCATACTTCCATCATCATACCTCCTTTATATCCAATAGTACTTCATCTCTTCATCCTCGTGGGAAATCCCACATACCGAGATAAAACTTATACTTATGAAGTCCATACTCCACTTCATGGAACATCATTATCCTTTCCAGGGTCAAGCTTCCTTACAGAGGAATATTGGCCATCTTTGCATGGCACTTCTTCAACTGGGAAACGTGAAACACATAATGAACTCCTGACAGTCCTTCGGGTGACTCCAACTTGTTAGCCACTTCTCCCATACGCTCCAAAACTCAGTATGGTCCTACAAATCTCAGGGCTAACTTTCCCTTAACTCCAAATCATTTAACTCCTCGCAGAGGGGACACACGAAGACATGCTCTATCTCCAATTTCATAGACTACCTCCTTGTGTTTTTTTGAGTCTGCATAACTCTTTTGCTTGGACTGAGCTACCTTCAGTCTATCTCGAAGCAACTTAACATTCTCTTCTGAATCCTTGATCATATTTAGTCCAAACAACTGACGGTCTCCAACTTCATCCCACATCAACGTGTCTGCCTCCTTCTCCCATACAAAGCTTAAAAAGGGGCCATCTTCAAACTGACTTGGTAACCTTTGTTGTATGAGAACTCCGCGTAAGGTAGATTATCATCCCTACTAGATCCATAATCTAGCGCACACACTCTCAACATGTCCTCCAGAATCTGATTGACTCTCTCGGTATATCTATCTGTCTGCGGATGAAAGGCTGTACTGAACTCTCGCCTAGTACCCAAAGTCTGGTGCAGCTATTCTGAAACTTTGAGGTAAACTGTGTTCCTCTATCTGATACGATGGTCCTCGGAACTCCATGCAAACATACGATCCTGGTCAAATATATCTTGGCCAACTTTGCACTTGTATAGGTGGTTTTCACTGGGATGAAGTGAGCCACTTTGGTCAAGCGAATCAACTACTACCCAGATAGAATCATATCCCGTTCGGGTTCTGGGAAATCCGGTAATGAAATCCATGCCAAGCTTATCCTACTTCCATTCGGTTATCGGCATAGGCTGTAGTAATCCTGCTGGCTTCAAGCTCGCTCTTACTCTCTCGCATACATCACCTACGACTACATACTCGCAATATCCTTCTTCATACCAGTCCACCGTAAGCGCTCCTTCAAGTCCAAATACATCTTGGTGTTTCTGTATTAATCGAGTATGGTGAGTCATGAGCCTCCGGAGTATTAACTTCCGATCTCTCGCATTATTGGGTACATGTACACTATCCTCAAACCATAAGGTGTCGTGCTCATCCTTACGAAAACCTTTGGCCTTTCCTTTGCTCATCCTTTTCTTTTTTTACCTCGGCAATCTCTTTGTCATCATTCTGAGCTTCACGGATCTTTCCCAACAATGTAGACTGAACTTCCATTGCTGCAACAAAACCTTTGGGAACAATATCCAACCGAAGTTCCCTGAGATCCTCGGCTAACTCCTTTGGTAATCCTCCGATTATGAGGGTATTCGTCCTTATTTTCTTTATGGTTGTGTCCTATTTCTCCACAAAGCTTGCATGCACTTTCTCCATATCATTTCCATAAGGCTTCAACTTCTGGGACACAAGCCGAGACTTTAGCAGAGTCAACTTAAATTCTTCCCAAACGGTTACTCCTTGCCATCCATTGATGGTTTGTTACATCCTCCACCAGGTAGCAGCACCTCTTTCAAAGCACTGAAGAGCATGTTGGGGCATATCCTTTCCGGCTATAGGGTTATTCTCCATATGATCTTCCAAGTTCTAAATCCATCGGTGTGTCTCCAATTGACTCATCGGTCCAGAAAATACAAGCTCATCTCCATTCATCCTCTATTGGGTCCAGGGGTTTGGGGTGGGACAAGAGAGATAGAGAGGGATACACACAATACAAACAAAAGTTTTGAAAAGGCGGATTTTATATGGCTGTAGGAAAAACATCAAACAAATGACATGTAACGCCCCCGATGCGGCTATATCTCCCACGTGTCGAGGCACGACTTAGAGGCATAACCGCATTGAAAGCAATGTCGCAAGTGAGGTAATCTTCACACAACCCATGTAATAATTAAGGGAAAGAAACATAGTTGGCTTACAATCGCCACGTCACACAGTACATAATTAAACATACATCGTTCAGAGTACACTCAAGGTCCGACTACGGAACCAAAATAAAGAAGATACCCCAAATGCTAACACAGATCCCGAATCGTCCCAACCGGGCACCACTATCGATCATCGAAACGACACATAGTAACGACCACGTTCCTCGTCGAACTCCCACTTGAGCTCGGTGGAATCTCTGCGACTTGGCCTCATCGGAACTCGCAACTGTGTTGAAGTATCCGTGAGTCACGGGACTCAGCAATCTCACACCATGAGATCAAGACTATTTAAGCTTTAGGAGGACATGGTAGTAAAGTTGAGCTGCAGCAAGCGACTAGCATATATGGTGGCTACATCGCAAAAGAGAGCGAGAAGAGAAGCAAAGCACGGTCGTGATACTAGTATTGATCAAGAAGTGATCCTGAACTACTTACGCCGACATAACTCCAACATCGTGTTCACTTCCGGACTCCGAGAAGAGACCATCACGGTTACACACGCGTTGAGGTGTATTTTATTTGAGGTCATCTTTGTGTTATCTACAACCGACATTAACAAATTCCCATCTGCCTCATAACCAAGGGCACGGCTTTGAAAGATATTACCCTGCAGGGTGTCCCAACTTAGCCCATTATAAGCTCTCACGGTCAACGAAGGATTATTCTTCTACTGGGAAGACCCGATCAATCTCGAATCCCGGACTACAAGACATTTCGACAGCAATAAAACAAGACCAGCAAAGCCACCCGACCGTGCCGACAAATCCCGATAGGAGCTGCACATATCTCGTTCTCGTGGCACACCGGATAGGTCAGCCCACGAGTAAAACCAGCCCTCGAGTTGCCCCGAGGTGGCCCCCAGATCTGCCAGTTCGGCCAAGTGCTCAAGGAGCACCGTCCGGGGTTAAATAAAGATGACCCTCGGGCTCGCGAAAACCGGGGAAAAAGGCTTAGGTGGCAAATGGTAAAACCAATGTTGGGCCTTGCTGGACGAGTCTTATTCAAAGCGAACTGTCAAGGGGGTCCCATAAATCACCCAACCATGTAAGGAACGCAAAATCAAGGAACATAACACCGGTAAGACGGAAACTAGGGTGGCAAGAGTGGAACAAAACACCAGGCATAAGGCCGAGCCTTCCACCCTTTACCAAGTATATAGATGTGTTAAACATAGCAGATATATTCATATATATTGTGATATCCCCAACAAGTAAACATGTTCCAAAGAGGAACAACATCTCCATGTTCCAACAAGGAACAGATTTCAGCTTCACCTGCAACTAACAACGCTATAAGAGGGGCTGAGCGAAGCGGTAACATAGCCAATCAACGGTTTGCTAGGAAAGGATGGTTAGGGGCTGACATGGCAATATGGGTGGCATGACATAGCAAGTGGTAGGCATCGCAGCATAGGCATAGCAAAAGAGCGAGCAACTAGCATAGCAAAGATAGAAGTGATTTCGAGGGTATGATCATTTTGCCTGCAATGTTCTCAGAGTTGTCGAAAGCCTGATCCTCGAAAACGTTCTCAACAGGTTCCTCGTAAGCGTTCTCGTCTCCCGGCTCTACCCAAAGCAACAACAAAACAAAGAACCACAATAAATCACGGTGCAATGCACAATCAACATGATGCAACATGACATGAAATGCAAGATGTGATATGCAAAGCGTAAGAGCACTCCGGAAGGGAAATGGAAAACTAGGCATCATCTTGGCAAACCAAATATGCCATCGGAAAGATGAGATGATTTCGTTAGAAATCGATATAGAGATCACCGGAAACGGATGCACGGATTGGACAAGACGGGCAACACAAGATTGGTGAGAAACCTACGATAACATCATGTTGAACAAGCCATGCATGTGTGCAAACTACCTCATAGCAAGATTCAAATAAATATGCGCATGAAAGACAACACATAACCATGATGCAAAAAGACATGAACACAAACTTGCCCAAATGCAAAAACTAATGCCACCACTGAGTTGGTGGGATTTTTCTACCCCAAAAACATATATAATATGTTAGGGTTGCATTAGGGAAAACATCACAAAAACAACAAGTTAAAACCTGCCTAAAAAGGAAACTAACAGAAGTGGCAATTTCCAGATTTGGAAATGTCCAGATTTGGACTTGCCTAAAACAGAAATGATACAATGCTGAAAAAATGGAAAGAAAAATAAAATACGCATGGAGGAGGGTGCTGAGAGGCTGACAGGGGTGACCCACTGTCATAGAGGCAGAGGTTAACAGGTTAAAAAGGGGGGGAAGAAAAGAGCCCTGTGGGGATTCAACCCGGTCTCCCGGTGGAATCCCGCACTGCTACCACTGGGCTGGCAGCGGCGGCATCGACAGAGGAAGAGCCTCGGGCTTAACTCATCGACTGCAGAGGAGGCGCACCAAGGACAGCGAAAACAAAATAAAAAGGGGGGAGGGCGCGCTGGGTTCGAACCTGTGTCGCCATGTGAGAGAGCAGGGGTCAACCAACTCGGCTAGGGAAGGGGTTCGTAAGATACGCGAAGCTGGCCACTTGACCAACACCGCCAGGCTGATCTAAGAACAGAGACAACAACCGATAACGCCGGCGGCAACGGCCACGGGGCTCTGCGCCCTTGGCCACGACGGCACGCATGAGGGGGCATCACGGGTCTTGCGGGCAAGCCCGAGCGTGGCTAGCAGCATACACGCGCCAAAACAACTCTCGAACCTAAACTACTACGAGCACGCCGAGCACGCGGGCGCGATAAGACCACGGGCCGGACCTAATCCACGGAGAACCAACGACGACGAGAAGGAGCAGGAGGAAGGGAGTATACCTCCTTACCCTAGGACAAAGGATCGGCGACGGAGACGGGCGGACGGCGGCGAGATCGAGCTCTGAAGATCGCCGGGAACTCTGACCGAGAGGAAAACAGGAACGAGGCGTCGGTGAACTTGGCGAATCGGGCCTCCGTAGTCGACGTCGTGGTCGTAGACGACGACGAGGAAGGAGATGGACAAGGGCCGCCGGGTCGAGGTGGCCGGAGAGCACGCCGGCGACGGAGACGGGCTCCCAGATGCGCTCGGGTCCGAGCGGGGCGGCGATCTTGGGTGGATTCTCACCTGGCGGCGGCGGCGAGAGGGAGAGGGGAACCCTAGGGTTCGGTCTTGACGCGGCGAGGGGATAAGTAGGCTAGGGCGACGCGGCCGAGCTCGTGCTCTCTCGTGCTCCGGGGTCCCCATGGCGATGGCGACGAGAGGGAGAGAAAAGGCGGGTGAGGAGCACCGAGCGCTCGCTGCCAGGCGGGGCCGGCGATGCCACGTGGAAGGGGACTAGCGGGGGTAAGAGCGGGCGCGGGTGAGCGAAGGCAGGAGGAGAGGAAAGCGTGCGGGCTGCTGCGCGCCACCGGGCTGCGGGCTCTTTGGGGAGAGTTGGGCCGGCTCGGGAGGCCGGGCCTGTAGAGAGGGGCTAGCTGGGCTGCCTGCTGCTGCTGCTCTCTCTTTCTCTTATCCTTTTCTAGAATAAAAGGGAAGAGAAAAGAAGTACAGGAGAAAAGAAAAGATTTAGAGTGAAAGGAAAATATTCCACACTCTCGAATTCTCCTCTATTTAAATAAATTGAAATGGACATTTTAAAGGTAGAAAATAATGCAAGTTTGGAAATGCTTCAAACTTGTGCCATTTTGAACCTGACCATAACAACTTTAAATGAGGAAATATTTGGCAGAGAGGTTTAGTGCAAAGAGCAAGATTTTTAGGGAGAAGATGAACATTAATTGAAGGAGGGAATTATATGGCATTTGAAAGAGAAAGAAGTAGAGGGAAGGAGGGGATGGTAATGCAAGTGAGGATGGCATATGTAACCACATGACATGCAAGGGGAAAAACCACAACCATATGACATGTAAGGGAACACCACAATCACATGATAAGAAGGGAAAGCAAAATGACAAGAGGCACAAATGCAATATGGCAAAAAGGAGCAAACAAAGAAAAGAACACCCAACATAACAAAACCAAAGAGGCCAAGCATGACAAGAACCCACAAGAATTGGATGAGGCCAAATTGATATATTGCCCAAAAGGGGAAGTTTACATCCAGGGTGTTACAACACTCCACCACTACAAGAGGATCTCGTCCCGAGATCTAGGACTGAAAGAACTCCGGATACTCAGAACGGAGGTGATCCTCGCGCCCTGTGTAGCTTCTCGTCGGAATGGTGTGACCACTTCACTTTCAGGAATTTGATTGACTTGTTGCAGTCTTGCGCCGGTTTCTTCAAGAATAGCAACGGGTGCTCACGATAAGAGAGATCTTCTTGAAGGTCAATCTCTTGAAGTTGATAGTGCGCTCAGAGCCTTGAAGCACTTGCGAAGCTGTGACACGTGAAACACATCGCACGCTTGCAAAGTTGGATGGAAGCTCGTTGATAGGCTAGATCGCCTCTTTTCCCAATGATCTTGAAAGGACCCACGATCTAGGGGCAAGCTTCCCTTTGATACCGGGTTTACGAGTACCTTTCATTGAGAGACGCGAGGTAGACATGGTCTCCAATTTCAAAAGTCACATCACGGTGCTTATCATCATAATAGCTCTTTTGGCGCGATTGCGCGGCTTTGAGATTCTCACGAATGACCTTGCACATTTCTTCTGCTTCTGGGATCAAGTCATTGCCAAGAAGTTGGCGTTCACTGTCTCGCACCAATTGAGAGGAGTACGGCACTTTCTGCCATAGAGAATTTCGAATGGGGCCTTGCCCGAACTCGCTTGGAAGCTGTTGTTGTAAGAGAACTCGGCATATGGAAGACAATCTTCCCACTTCATACCGAAGGAAATGACACAAGCCCTGAGCATATCTTCAAGAATTTGATTAACTCGCTCGACTTGGCCACTTGTTTGAGGATGGAAAGCTGTGCTGAAACGAATGTTGGTGCCCATGGCCTTCTGAAAAGAATCCTTAACTTGGAGGTAAAGATGCTGCCACGGTCTGAAGAGATCACTTGAGGAATACCGTGCAAGGAGACAATCCTGGAGGTGTATAGCTCTGCCAACTGAGCTGCAGTGATGGATTCTTTGATAGGAAGAAAATGAGCCACTTTAGTAAGCTTGTCAATGACAACAAAGATAGCATCATTTCCACGCTTGGACTTTGGAAAGCCACCACGAAGTCCATTTCAATATGATCAAACTTCCATTCAGGAATAGCAAGAGGTTGAAGGAGACCAGCTGGTCTTTGGTGTTCGCTTTCACTCTTTCGCAGACATCACACTCATTCACGAATTGAGCAATTTCTCGCTTCATTCGAGTCCACCAATATGATTGCTTGAGGTCATGGTACATCTTCGCACTTCCGGGATGAATGGATAGAAGCGAATTGTGAGCCTCGCTCATAATGACTTTTCAGAGATCACCCTTAGGAACCATAATCCGTCCTCAAAGAACAGAGTGTCTTTGTCATCAACATGGAAGCACTTGTACTTGAAATGCCCTTGTCGATACCACGCTTCACTTTCTTCACCATGGCATCCGAAGTTGAGCCTCACGAATCTGATCTTCCAAAGTAGGAGAGACTATGAGGTTGGCAAGAAACCCTTGAGGAACAACTTGAAGATTCAGCTTATGGAAAGATTCACAGAGATCCGCTGAAAGGGTTTGAGGATTAGACTGTTGCAAAGAAGCTTTCCTGCTCAAAGCGTCAGAATGACATTGGCTTTGCCCGAGTATACTCAATACTTGGGTTGTACTCTTGAATCATTTCGACCCATCGAGTCCGCTCGAGGTTGAGGTTGGGCTGAGTGAAGATGTACTTGAGACTCTTGTGATCGGTGAAAATGTCCACTTTCCTTCCCAACAAGAGATGTCTCCAAGTAATCAAAGCATGAACAATCGCCGCCAACTCGAGATCGTGAGTGGGGTAGTTCTTCTCTGGGCTTCAATGGCGAGAGGTATAAGCCACAACTCTCTTCTCTTGCATTAACACAGACCGAGACCTTGAAGAGAAGCATCACAGTAACACTTCATATGGTTTGGATTCATCAGAGGAGTCGAACAGAGATGTGACGAGTTTCTCTTTGAGAGTCTTGAAAGCAACGCCACACTCGGGAGACCGGACATACTTCACCCGCTTCGAGGAGGTTGGAAAGAGGCTTTGCAATCTTGGAGAAGTTCTCAACGAATCTTCGCAATAGCTTGCAAGACCAAGAAAGCTCATGGAGCTGCTTGACATTCCGAGGAGGTTCCCAATTGACAATTGCGGACACCTTCTCGGGATCAACAGCGATGCCCTTGGCAGAGATGATATGACCAAGATAAAGCACTTCATCAAGCCGAATTCACATTTGGAGAACTTAGATAGAATTGATACTCTCGAGCTTGTCTAGTACCAATCGCAAATGTTTGGCATGATCCTTCTTATTCTTGGAGAAGACCAAGATATCATCAAGATAGACCAAGACGAATTCATTGGTGTAAGGATTGAATATGAAGTTCATCATCCGAGAGAAAGTTGGAGGAGCATTGACGAGGCCGAAAGACATGACAAGATATTCATAAGAATCAAAGCTTGTTCGAATGCTGTCTTGGGAATATCTTGTTCACGAATGCGAATCTGATGATACCCCATACGAAGGTCAAGCTTAGAGAACACTGTAGCACCTTTGAGTTGCTCGAAAAGCTCATTGATGTTGGGAAGTGGATACTTGTTCTTGATTGTCTTCTTATTCAATGGACGGTAATCGACACAAAGTCGGTCCGAGCCATCCTTTTTCCGGACAAAAAGAACACCACAACCCCAAGGAGATGAACTCGGTCTGATCAAACCCAGACGCTCTTGTTCATCGAGCTGCTTCTTCAATTCTCTCAGCTCATCAGGTCCAAGCTTGTATGGACGCTTGCAAACGGGTTCAGTGCCAGGCTCAAGGTCGATAACGAACTCGACTGGCCGATGAGGAGGCATACCCAGAAGCTCTTCTGGAAAGACATCTTGGTACTCACAAACGACTGGAATCTGAGAGATGGCATTCAATTCGCCCTTCTCATTGAGAGAAAACAACCGAATGGTTTCATCACGAGAGGCATAGATGATCACATCATTAGAAGAATGAGTCAATTGAATTTCCCTGGCAGCACAATCAAGCTGAGCTTTGTGCTGATAAAGCCAGTCCATTCCGAGAATAAGATCAATATCCGAGTCACCAAGAACCACCGGTTTAGAAAGAAATCTATAATCACCCATCTTGATGCCGACATTGGGAACCACCAGACTAGAACTCATATGCTTGCCCGGGGAAACAATTGCTAGAGGTTTAGCCAGAAATTCCGAAGTGAAATCATGCTTGGCAAAAAACGGTCTTGACATGAAACAATGCGATGCACCAGTGTCAAAAAGAACTTTTGCAGGAATATCATTAACAAGAAGATTACCCATGAGCACATCTGAAGAATCCTCTGCCTGAGCTGCATTCATCATATTGACCTTGGCAAACTTTGGATTGTGCTTGACCACTGCATTGCTGGAAGATTTCACAGGAGGAGGAGGCGGAAGGCGCCTCTGGTTGAAGCACTTGTTCAAGATAGTGACCCTTCGCCGACACTTGTTGCAAGTGACCTCGAGAGCGGACGGTGGTAAGGAGCACTTGACCTTGGAGCTTGAGAATTAGACTTGTTCTCGATAGCTTGGGTTGGGTGGGTGGGAAGATCCACGCCCACCTGAGTTCTTCTTTGGTAAGGCCGACGGAACGGAGGAGGGGCAGATAAAACTTCGCTGCTTGGCTGCCACTTGAGAGGACGAGGAGGACTGAACTGCATCCCCGATTCTCTTCTTAGAAGCCTCGATTTGAGCTGTGCCGCTTCTTGCTTGAGTGCCATGTTGTAGAAATCATCATACTTATCTCGCTCAAACAGCACAAGAGGTAATTGCAGATCCTCTCTCGCACCACCCTCGAACCGATAGATCAAACTCCTTTCATCGTGTACATCTTGCTTAGCAAAACGAAGCGAAGCTTCGAACTGGATATTGTATTGATAGACAGACAAGGTGCCTTGCTTGAGATTGCGGAACTCCTCACGCTTGCTCTCAACAACACTCTTCGAATATGATGAGCTCGAAATCACGGCGGAACTCATCCTGTAATGACACGACCTCCTCTCGAATCTTTGTATTGTTGGAACCACTCAGCAGCTTGATCCTTGAGTTGGAACGATGCAAACTTGACAAAGTCCTCGTGTCCGACATTGCTACTGACCAAAGTGCTTGCAGATATCCACTAACCAATCATCGCGTCTGCTGCCTCAACACGTAAACCGAAAGACTTCGCCGATTAGCGAGGAACCGATCGAGAGTAGCAAAGTGTGGCTGATTGTTGCCTTGACCTTGATTGCCTTGATTGCCTTGATTGCCTTGCCCTCGAGTACGCTTCTTGCAAGAGCTGCAAAATCATCGAGCATTGGCATTGGTGGCTGCCATAATAGCTTGCCGTGCCTCCGGAGGCGGAGGTGGAGGTGGAGGTGGAGGATTCGACTGATCCCCATCATTGCGATCCGGATTCAGACGCGTTGGCGGAGCCATCCTGAAGAGGGTGACATCCGTTAGTCCTTTGATAGACAAATGATAAGTAGAATCAACGGATAGAAATTGCAACATATAGTCTTCACAATAAACACTCGAACAAGAATGAACGAATGAATTCCAAAGTTAATCATCACACGACCAATAAGGTGAGAAGCCACTTAGATACAGATATGGAAACAACAACTGACTGAGAAACAATTCGAATATCACAACTGAAAAACAAAAGGTTGGCTGCTAGAACGAGCCGGAACAAACACATGATAGAGATTTCGCTCAAAGTGTTCGTGGTGGGGCCCACACGGACACGACGTATAGCGGACGTCACGAATGACTAACAAGACGTCCCCGAATCAGCATAGCCAAGGATTCTTTAAGACGCCTCGCGACCATGTGAATCGACCGTGAATGGGCGGACCACTAGACGTTGAACCCCAATCTCAAATCATACATCCGTCGGAAAGAATATCCCGTAAGCTACTAGAATTCCCACCTATAAACTCCCAAACTTTCTGGTTATGCAATCTGGTGTTGGGGATACAGGGACACAAAATATATCACCCAAACTAACAATACCTAGATCCAATTGTATCCATCCGTCAACACATAACCAAGAAATCCTCGGAAATCGTGGTACCTCGACCTTGAAAAACATCCGTTATGCAAGTCATGGCAATACTCCCGACTCGCCACAAGATCGGGCTATCAGGTTATCTCACCAACAACTGCACAAAAGAGATTTCGATGTCGGCAAAACTCGTATTCCAGAATCTGCAACGATAAAATTGTGACGACAACACCTCGGAGCTCAACTCCCGGACACCGCCACAACCCCTAAATGTCGAGGCACCAAGAACAATGTTCTCGTCACAAAACCATCGGATCGATTCCAAGATACCCACGTGATCCTAAAAATTTTTTTAGTGAAATTTGAGAAGAGAAGAGTCAAAACTCTACGTCAGGAGACCTCACCAGAACGATGAAGGGACTGAGGAGTAAAAAGAATCCTACTCCGATATATATAATCCTAAGACTCAAAACATTTTCCATTCTAGACTCAACAACGCCAAGAAACAATCTAGTAGGGGCTCCTAAGTCGGGAAGGCTCGATTACCAACTTGTAACGCTCGATGCGTTATATCTCCCACGTGTCGAGGCACGACTTAGAGGCATAACCGCATTGAAAGCAATGTCGCAAGTGAGGTAATCTTCACACAACCCATGTAATAATTAAGGAAAGAAACATAGTTGGCTTACAATCGCCACGCCACACAAGACATAATTAAACATACATCGCTCAGAGTACACTCAAGGTCCGACTACGGAACCAAAATAAAGAAGATACCCCAAATGCTAACACAGATCCCGAATCGCCCCAACCGGGCACCACTATCGATCATCCGAAACGACACATAGTAACGACCACGTTCCTCGTCGAACTCCCACTTGAGCTCGGTGGAATCTCTCTGACCGGCCTCATCGAACCTGCAACTGTGTTTGAAGTATCTGTGAGTCACGGGACTCAGCAATCTCACACCGAGATCAAGACTATTTAAGCTTTAGGGAGGACATGGTAGTAAAGTTGAGCTGCAGCAAGCGACTAGCATATATGGTGGCTACATCGCAAAAGAGAGCGAGAAGAGAAGCAAAGCACGGTCGTGATACTAGTATTGATCAAGAAGTGATCCTGAACTACTTACGCCGACATAACTCCAACATCGTGTTCACTTCCGGACTCCGCCGAGAAGAGACCATCACGGTTACACACGCGTTGAGGTGTATTTTATTTGAGGTCATCTTTGTGTTATCTACAACCGACATTAACAAATTCCCATCTGCCTCATAACCATGGGCACGGCTTTGAAAGATATTACCTGCAGGGTGTCCCAACTTAGCCCATTATAAGCTCTCACGGTCAACGAAGGATTATTCCTTCTACTGGGAAGACCCGATCAATCTCGAATCCCGGACTACAAGACATTTCGACAAAGAATAAAACAAGACCAGCAAAGCCACCCGACTGTGCCGACAAATCCCGATAGGAGCTGCACATATCTCGTTCTCGTGGCACACCGGATAGGTCAGCCCCACGAGTAAAACCAGCCCTCGAGTTGCCCGAGGTGGCCCATGATCTGCCAGTTCGGGCCAGCTCCAAGGAGCACCGTCCGGGGTTAAAATAAAGATGACCTCGGCTCGCGAAAACCCGGGAAAAAGGCTTAGGTGGCAAATGGTAAAACCAATGTTGGGCCTTCTTTGGACGAGTCTTATTCAAAGCGAACTGTCAAGGGGGTCCCATAAATCACCCAACCGTAAGGAACGCAAAATCAAGGAACATAACACCGGTAAGACGGAAACTAGGTGGCAAGAGTGGAACAAAACACTGCATAAGGCCGAGCCTTCCACCCTTTACCAAGTATATAGATGTGTTAAACATAGCAGATATATTCATATATATTGTGATATCCCCAACAAGTAAACATGTTCCAAAGAGGAACAACATCTCCATGTTCCAACAAGGAACAGATTTCAGCTTCACCTGCAACTAACAACGCTATAAGAGGGGCTGAGCGAAGCGGTAACATAGCCAATCAACGGTTTGCTAGGAAAGGATGGTTAGGGGCTGACATGGCAATATGGGTGGCATGACATAGCAAGTCGTAGGCATCGCAAAGATAGGCATAGCAAAAGAGCGAGCAACTAGCATAGCAAAGATAGAAGTGATTTCGAGGGTATGATCATTTTGCTGCAATGTTCTCAGAGTTGTCGAAAGCCTGATCCTCGAAAACGTTCTCAACAGGTTCCTCGTAAGCGTTCTCGTCTCCCGGCTCTACCCAAAGCAACAACAAAACAAAGAACCACAATAAATCACGGTGCAATGCACAATCAACATGATGCAACATGACATGAAATGCAAGATGTGATATGCAAAGCGAAGAGCACTCCGAAGGAAATGGAAAACTAGGCATCATCTTGGCAAACCAAATATGCCATCGGAAAGATGAGATGATTTCGTTAGAAATCGATATAGAGATCACCGGAAACAGATGCACGGATTGGACAAGACGGCAACACAAGATTGGTGAGAAACCTACGATAACATCATGTTGAACAAGCCATGCATGTGTGCAAACTACCTCATAGCAAGATTCAAATAAATATGCATGAAAGACAACACATAACCATGATGCAAAAGACATGAACACAAACTTGCCCAAATGCAAAACTAATGCCACCACTGAGTTGGTGGGATTTTTCACCCCAAAAACATATATAATATGTTAGGGTTGCATTAGGAAAACATCACAAAACAACAAGTTAAAACCTGCCTAAAAAGGAAACTAATGTATGGCAATTTCAGATTTGGAAATGTCCAGATTTGGACTTGCCTAAAACAGAAATGATACAATGCTGAAAAAATGGAAAGAAAAATAAAATACGCATGGAGGAGGGTTTGAGAGGTCGACAGGGTGACCCACCGTCATAGAGGCAGAGGTTAACAAAGTTAAAAAGGGGGAAGAAAAGAGCCCTGTGGGGATTCGAACCCGGTCTCCCGGTGGAATCCCGCACTGCTACCACCGGGCTGGCAGGCGGCCATCGACAGAGGAAGAGCCTCGGGCTTAACTATCGACTCTGCAGAGGAGGCGCATCAAGGACAGCGAAAACAAAATAAAAAAGGGGGAGGGCGCTACTGGGTTCGAACCTGTGTCGCCATGGTGAGAGAGCAGGGGGTCAACCAACTCGGCTAGGGAAGGGGTTCGTAAGATACAAGCTGGCCACTTGACCAACACCGCCAGCTGATCTAAGAACGAGACAACAACCGATAACGCTTGGCGAAGCAACGGCGGCCACGGGGCTCGCGCCCTTGGCCACGACGGCACGCATGAGGGGCATCACGGGTCTTGCGGGCAAGCCCGCGTGGCTAGCAGCATACACGCGCCAAAACAACTCTGAACCTAAACTACTACGAGCACGCCGAGCACGCCGGGCGCGATAAGACCACGGGCCGGACCTAATCTACGGAGAACCAACGACGACGAGAAGGAGCAGGGAGGAAGGGAGTATACCTCCTTACCCTAGGACAAAGGATCGGCGACGGAGACGGGCGGACGGCGGCGAGATCGAGCTCAAGATCGCCGGAACTCGACCGAGAGGAAAACAGAACGAGGCGCGGTGAACTTGGCGAATCGGGCCTCAGAGTCGACGCCGTGGTCGAGACGACGACGAGGAAGGAGATGGACAAGGCCGCCGGGTCGAGGTGGCGGAGAGCACGCGGGCGACGGAGACGGGTTTCCAGATCGCGCGGGTCCGAAAGCGGGCGGCGATCTTGGGTGGATTCTCACCTGGCGGCGGCGGCGAGAGGGAGAGGGGAACCCTAGGGTTCGGTCTTGACGCGGCGAGGGGATAAGTAGGCTAGGGCGACGCGGCCGAGCTCGTGCTCTCTCGTGCTCCGGGGTCCCCATGGCGATGGCGACGAGAGGGAGAGAAAAGGCGGGTGAGGAGCACCGAGCGCCGCTGCCAGCGGGCCGGGCGATGCCACGTGGAAGGGACTAGCGGGGTAAGAGCGGCGCGGTGAGCGAAGGCAGGAGGAGAGGAAAGCGGCGGGCTGCTGCGCCACCTGGCTGCGGGCTCTTTGGGGAGAGTTGGGCGGCTCGGGAGGCCGGGCCTGTAGAGAGGGGCTAGCTGGGCTGCCTCTGCTGCTGCTCTCTCTTTCTCTTATCCTTTTCTAGAATAAAAGGGAAGAGAAAAGAAGTACAGGGAGAAAAGAAAAGATTTAGAGTGAAAGGAAAATATTCCCACACTCCTGGAATTCTCCTCTATTTAAATAAATTGAAATGGACATTTTTAAAGGTAGAAAAATAATGCAAGTTTGGAAATGCTTCAAACTTGTGCCATTTTTGAACCTGACCATAACAACTTTAAATGAGGAAATATTTGGCAGAGAGGTTTAGTGCAAAGAGCAAGATTTTTAGGGAGAAGATGAACATTAATTGAAGGAGGGAATTATATGGCATTTGAAAGAGAAAGAAGTAGAGGGAAGGAGGGGATGGTAATGCAAGTGAGGATGGCATATGTAACCACATGACATGCAAGGGGAAAAACCACAACCATATGACATGTAAGGGAACACCACAATCACATGATAAGAAGGGAAAGCAAAATGACAAGAGGCACAAATGCAATATGGCAAAAAGGAGCAAACAAAGAAAAGAACACCCAACATAACAAAACCAAAGAGGCCAAGCATGACAAGAACCCACAAGAATTGGATGAGGCCAAATTGATATATTGCCCAAAAGGGGAAGTTTACATCCAGGGTGTTACATGACAGCTCACAATCGTCGTATCTAATGTAAGTATATACATGGATTTGGTCTTCTAAAGGTCAATAAATCTTCAAAGTCATCAAACTCTTCAAGTCTTGTTCATGTCTTCGATGGCTTCTTCCGATCATGCTTGTCCTTCTAAAATTCTTTTGCTAGATCATCTCTGTTGACGCGAAATCTCTCGTGGTGTCCTTTAATATTTCTGGAGTTGCATTCCAAACTTCTGGGTTTCATCAACCTCGACATGGATCATGATCCTACTGTCCTTCAGTTCATGACGAATCTCTAGTACCTCGGGGTTTTGCTTCTCCAGCTTGGATACTTCAGCTTCTGGGTCATGAGTTTCTTCACGAAATACTTCTTTGTCGAATATAGCTTCCTGCAAGTCCATCTTAAAATCCTTGACGTACTGCTCCAGATCCTGGTGATACACCAGCTAAGGTTAAAAATCCAACGTTTGCAGATAGATGCTCCATCAGCTTTCTACCATCCAATCCTTCCATGCATCTGCATGCTTAACTCCGCACGGTGACAATAGCATAAGCGACAATAATACCATGGTCAGCTGTGTCTATGCCCATGTTACTGCCATGAGCTTCATTCCATAATTGATATCTCCTGCCTTAGGGTTTTCTTAACAACAACTTTGATTTTTTAACTCTCCATGCTCCGGTCTTTCTCCGATACACCTTGATCTCGGGTATTGACAACTTCCATAGTCTGCCAAGTTCCATAAGGGGTGCCTTCCTACATACAAATCCGGAAATTCTTCAAAGCCTTCAAATTCTCCTAGTCTTCTGAGTCTTCACCGTTGTAGTTTCCGTCATTATAATGCACGGTAAAAATCCTCTTTATTCCAAAGTAGTCTTAGTTGTCCGATATCTTGTACTCCTTGGAGTGGTCTCATTGGTCGAATCTTCGAGTGGTGAAAATGGAAAAGGGGTATGGTCTCACTAAAAGGGAATATTTTAATAAGCTCAGAAGAGAAGAGAGGTAAAAGATCTTTTTGAAAATGAAGTTGTAGAGAAAAATCTTTCCTATGTGCTTGTCAGTTTCTAGGGTCATGTCCTACAGTCAACATGTGCTCTGATACCATCTTGTAGAGACCCGACCCGAATGGATCATGTCTCTGTGCTTACGTGTCATCCCTGGATCGCTATGCTGACACACACAGTACTCGATGATTTATAACAGAGGTAAATCACATGTATAAATAACGTAAATACTATTACCTCAATCCAAATAGCGGAAGTAACAAGGTTGTGGATTCCCATCAACACCAACGGCAAAGTTGAGTGTAGAAATCGTAACCCTAACGTATCACTTACTCGTCGTCTGAAAAGTCTGCAACATGAAAAGTTGCAGCTCGAAAACGGGTCAGCACATGGAATATGCTGGCAATGTAACACATAGAGAGTAATGAAAAAAAAAAGGTATACCTCATGCATATATGGCTGGTGGAAAGCTCTATGGTTACATTTTTTGTGAAAAGCCAATTTTTCCCTACTACAAAGGAATAAATTTATTTAACTATCATGGTGGTTGTTAAACATTGAGAATGGTTGACAGCATCCTCAATCCCAATTAAAAGTACTCATTAAACCCAAACAAATTATATTATGTAACGTGATGAGATCAACATGATAATCCAAGAACTAGATACTCAAGATATCCATAACCGGGGACACGGTTAATCATGATTAGTTTGTACATTCTGCAGAGGTTTGTGCACTTTTCCCCACAAGACTCGATCTCCTCCGTTTGATTTCTCGCACTACATGGTGTTTGAGAAACGGATGACCGAGACATAGTCTTTCAGAAGCGCTAGCACCTTACATGTGGGTAGACCGTACCAACCTACAACCCCTACATCAGCTAGTCTACCCGTAAGAGTTCGCACAACTTAGTCAACTATGCTAGAGCCCATAGTAGCATGTGGCTGCACACGGAAGTTTCTAGCATGAATAATCTCATGATCCCTTTGAGCCTGGGTGGCGGTCCGAAGAAATACAGGCAAGTCCTGATGGAAACCAGGTGCCTCAATCCACCCAGATGTGTGTTTAAGTTGCCACCTTAAATAAACCATTAATTTAACAATCTCACATCTTTCATGGAATACACTCACCCAATCCACGTCTATTAGCATAGCATGGCATAATAAGCAAACGTAGAAGTAACTCCCAAGGGTTTGAAAAATAAATAGGTAATAGGTACTACCTCAAACTATTTCCCAAAACCCACAATTTAATTAGATCCTAATCATGCAATGTTTGAGGATAGATCTAATGCATAAAAACAGGGTATGAAAAGTATATGATCAAAGTGTTACTTGCCTACAATGTTGATGAAGATGATTCGCAATCAAAACTCTTGATAGTTCTACTCGTCACACTCCGGTCAATCTATCGTAAGCAATCAATAGTAACCACACATAAGCAATCACTCAAAAGATCGGAAAGAACGAAGAAAACAAATCGGAAAACATCAAAACCAAGCAAATAACTCTTGCAACATAAAACAATTTCTAACAGTACCAAAATTATGTGAATTTGGCCTTATCAGAAAGTTTAGGTCAAGAGCTTCGCTTTGCAAAAAGAATCAACTCAAACGGAGTTACGGAACTCAAGTTACGAACAAAAGAAGTTTGAATATGAATCTGAACAAATTTCAAAATTTGAAAATTTCAAAAAGTTGACGTGACAGGTTAACTGGATTGGTGAAAACAAGATGAAACTATAGGCGCTGGTTTTATCTAATTTGGATGAACGAGTAAAAAGTTATGGCTATTTGAAAAATTAGGGCCAAGCTGTTTTACGGAAGAAAAATAAGCTATGGAAAAAAATACAAAGAAATATACCTTTATAAGGTAGAGAAAAGACAACTTCGGAGAGGGAAGAAGTCACCCCGGAGAGGAGAAAAATATTTTTCTTTAAGGAATCTAGTCAAACCAAAATATTGATTTAACCCGAATCGGATGATTTTTGGAGGCTCTATGGGTCTATATTTATTGGTGGAAAAGAGGCTTAGGGGTCAAAAGCTAGGCAATGTGGGACTAAACGTATACATACGCAGATAAATTTCAAAAAAAATCATGCGATTGGGCTAAGACTTCGCCAGGCTGCAGCAGTGTATGCGTGTTTTTTTTTTAATGTAGGAAGAAAAAAAACTGGAAGGGAAAAGCTGGCTGGGCCTGGCCCATTTAGGAGGAGGGAAAAAGAAAAAAAAAACAAAGGAGCGCCCATGCTACTATGCTGCGCACGTGGGCGACAGTTAGTCCCAGGCGCACGCGCAGTTTCTTTTTGGAAACAGAAAAGGAAATCTGAATAAATAAAACCAAAATAGAATTTTATATAGGCATATTATATATCAAAATTTTTAGAAAAAGATTTCCTACAAGCTGAACATTATTCTAACTTCAAATAAAATACACACAAATTCAAATAAAACAAAGAGTGCTTCTGCTCTAGAAGAATCCAATGAAAATCATTTTAAAAATACCAAAATTAATTCAAATTTATTTCTCTCCAATTTTCTGATGTAGGGAATCATGTTACCCTATTTTCCATATATTTTATTTTTGGAGAAAAATAATTTGAATAAAACTCAAATAACTCCAAATTGAAAAATAAATTCAAAAGAACTTTGAATTTAATTCTTTGGAACTCCCAACTCATATTTCATATGTTTTGAAGAAGTCATTTTATCTTCGCTCGTGAAAATCATTGAGTTGCATAAAGTTCATGTGTTGGAAATATTTTCCAAATGAAATTCAAATATTTTCAACACCCCTTGTCATTTAAATAAATGGAAGAAGTCATGTCATCTCCTCTCCAGGGTTTTGTGATGAAGAGAATTTGAATTCCCTAAGATCATAAAAGCAAAAATGAAAGTTTGGGGAAGTCCTTTTATTCCCTCTCATTTAGCTTTCAAAAAGTTTCAAATTCACTCACTTTCAGTCAATCAATCAAACAATCAATCAAATCTATCTATTTATTATAACATTCCAAAATTTAGAATTTTGGGGTGTTACACATTGTCACCATAGATAAGCACGGCAAGACATACATCAAGTGTTCTCAAATCCTTAATGACTTAATCCGATAAGATAACTTCAAAGGGAAAACTCAATCCATTACAAGGGAGTAGAGGGGGAGAAGCATCATAAGATCCAACTATAATAGCAAAGCTCGCAGTACATCAAGATCGTGCCAAATCAAGAACATGAGAGAGAGAGAGAGAGATCAAACACATAGCTACTGGTACATACCCTCAGCCCCGAGGTGAACTACTCCCTCCTCGTCATGAAGAGCGCCGGGATGATGAAGATCACCGGTGAAGGATCCCCCCTCCGGCAGGGTGCCGAAACAGGATCCCGATTGGTTTTTGGTGGCTACATAGGCTTGCGGTGGCGGAACTCCCGGTATATTGTGCTCCTCGATGTTTTTAGGGTATATGGACATATATAGGCGAAAGAAGTTGGTTAGGGTTGCCACGAGGGTGGGGGCGGGCCCAGGGGCACTACTAGGGAAAAGCCTATACACAGAATATTAGCAGCAGCGCGCTCTAAAATAAGGCGCTGCTGCTAATTAGCAGCAGCGCTTGATATAAAACGCTATCGCCGAAAAGGAAAGTAGCAAGAGCGCCCCACGCGAAACCGCGCTACTGCTCTAATTGCCATGACCTCGCAACCCAGCTAGTTATAGCAGAAGCGCCTTATAGTGAACCGCGCCATCGCTATAGAAGTTAGCAAGAACACGCTTCTAAGAAAATCGCTACTTCTACGATCAGCCCACCGGTTTAGTCCCACCTCGCCCATGAATGTGGTGTTTACCACCTTAAATATGTTACTCAAACTATCACAACCAGTTGGTCTTCATGAACTCTATGTGTAGAATTTAGGCAATATGAGTCCTCTCCAGTTCCTACCGAGTGGACTCATATTGACAATTCAGATTGTACACAAAAGATCATTGATGGCCAATGTATTTTTTTATGCGTGCTTAGACTTAGCGAAGAGCGTTTTTGATAAAATGCGCTATAGCTACATTAGCTATAGCGCGGTTCCTAAAGTGCGCTAATGCTAGTTGACTTAACCCCGCTCAAAATTTCACGAAGTCCTCCTCCCCAGACCCTACTCCTCTATCGCCCGCCCGAGCCCGAGCCTGCCCTCACCGCCGCCCGAGGCTGCCCTCAACCTCACCGTTGCCGCCCGCCGCTCTTGACCTCACCGTCGCCGCCTCCCCCACCCTCCGCCTCGACCTCACCGCCGCCTCGACCTCACCATCGCCTGACGCCACCGAGATACTCCTCCTTCCATGCCTCCTCCTCCCACCGCGCCTCCTCCTCCTCCCACCGTGCCCTCCTCCCCTCACCTGCACCCCTCCCTCCTCCTCCGCCACCCGCCCCCTCCTCTCTCCTCCCTCCCTCCCTTGTCTCTGTTCTTGCAAATCGTAGGTGTTTTGAATAAAATAGAAGTAAGAAAATTTAGGGCAGTATGATTAATAGTAGTTGTAGTTGAACTATTTTAGTTGTAGTTGAACTAGTTTAGTAAGTAAATTAATAAACTAGTTGAACTAGTTGAATTAATAGAACTAATGTATTTTTAGTAAGATAATTAATATAACTAGTTGAACTACTTTATTTTTAGAAAGAACTAGTTTTTAGTAAGATAATTAATATAACTAGTTGAACCACATATTCTATTTATAGTAAGTTTATATTTAGTAAGAACTAGTTGAATTAATAAACTAGTTGAACATGTCATATTTGTTGTTATTTTTAGTTTAAGCAATTATTCGGGATGTATTAGTGATAACTTATACGGTTTTGGCTTTTGCGAAATCAAGGAGCCCTCCATCATCCCCGCCGTCGTCCCCGCCACCGACCCCTCCGACATCGAGGTGAGACCAGCCAAATATCCATGTATATATTTTGTTGCTCAAATAGAATAGTGGTTGCCAAGTGGCCGTTCATGTTCAGTTTACACCTCCGAGTGGCCTATGTTTTGCCGGAGTGTTGATTAATTTCCGTTCCGGCAAATTTTAGGCGCCGATATGTCCTTTTTAGCAAAGGTCATGCCGGATTTTTCAGGCCTATGTTTTTAGTACATATATTTAATTGTACAAGTTTAATCTTTGAATTATGAACGAGGAAATGTCGTACTCGGACGATTTACAGCCTCCGGGGTGCAGCTGGTGCCACGACGATCGAGGTATGTGCGACAGGTTCGTTGAGCTGGACGAAGATCGGCGCTTCAGCATTATGCTCGAGGAGACCTTCGATGTTGAAATGGTACGGAACAATGACAAGAGTTTTTTTTCATAATTAAGCATGACTTCAACTATTTCAACGTCTAATTTTCATCTTTTACAATTCGACTAGCTTATCCCATGACATGCAAGACGCTATGTCTTGGAGAGGATGGGTTTTGAAGACCATGAAAATTTTGAAACAAAGAAAATACACCTAAGGACCCATCATGATATGGATTTTGAAGTAAATCTGTACAATGCTCAGAGCGTAACCCATTTTGGTTGCCAAAATTGGGAAGCACTTTTGTAAATGTATGGTTTTATGAGGGTATGATTGTCACCATGGATCTTGGTGATCCCGACATCGAGCAAAACAATATGGACATTTGGGTCCTTGTTGACACGCCCGATTCTACCGCAATGTGAGTTTCTCAAACATAGTTATTAACTAATTTATATTGTTTATTTCAAAATAGTTGACAGCTTATTTCCATTGACAGCTTATTTTGAATCTTCAAAGAATGTGCAAAAGATGGTAGACAAAACCCACTACACTGATGGCTCCGAATTAATTTATAAGGAGAAAAGTCATCTGATTGCTTATTGTACTTTCTTTGGGAATTACAATACCTATTATCGAACTCCTCCAAATTATGGTGAATACGTGCCACTAGTGCACGTGTTGAACCACGATAACTTCTATGGAGATACCTGGTAAGATTTTTTTTTACTATTACGACATCCGTGCATCTTTTGCATACTTCCAAAACTAGTACATCATTGCTAACTACGGTTATTACTATGTTTTTCAACAGAAAATCCCGATGGATTGTGTGCCTCATCCGATGTATTACAATGGTCGCCTTTGAAGTTCGAACATACAGCCAGGTCAACCCCACGGATCTCACTGTGCATATCGGATTTCAAACCGTGAACACATGCTAATCAAAGAATGGAAAAATGTTTGGACATTCGCAAGGAGGTTCTTGGAAGTAACATTGCTTAAAGGCAAGAATTGAGACAGGATAATCTCCATTCTCCATAATGGAGAGTCGGGGGCTATCTTGTTTTTGCTATTTTACCTTAGAGAATATAGTAGGTCCTAAGAGAATGTAGTAGGTCCTATTAGGTACAATATGTTTATTATGTGATACAATGTGTTAGAGTTGATGATGAGGAGTACTTGTGATTACGACTAGTGACCAATTTGCTATGTGATGTCTCATTGATGAAAACGATGATCTTGAGGAGGTGTTATATGACAATGATGTATTATGATGATAAGTTGTTAATGATATGATATGATATTTATTATATCATTGAGTGAAAGAACCGCCTCTAAATTCCTGTTGTATGAAAACGTGTGTAAAGGTGTATGAAATAGAACATGGAATTAAAAAGAAATAAAATACTAAATAACAGTAGTAGTAGCGGGCAAGGAGGAGCGCTACTACTAATTACCAAAGAGCGCTGCTCGAGAAGCGCTACTACTAGATCATTTTAGCAGCAGCTGGTCCAGCGCGCTGCTGCTAAGCTTTAGTTAGCGCTTATCAAGAGCGCTCCTGCCTGCCATCGATAGGCTTAAAACCCACGCTGCTGCTAGGCTTTTCCCTAGTAGTGGGGGTAGGGCACGCCCTCCTGCCTCGTGGCTTCCTCGAAGCTACCCTGAGGTCTACTCCATGTCTGCTGGATTGCTTTCATTCCAAAAATAACTCTCCCGAATGTTTCATTCCGTTTGGATTCCGTTTGATATTCCTTTTTTGCAGAACACTGAAATAGGCAAAAACAGCAACTTGGACTGGGCCTCCGGTTAATAGGTTAGTGCCAAAAATAATATATAAGTGTATGATAAACCCAATTAAACATCCAAAATAGATAGTATAATAGCATGAATACTTCATAAATTATAGATACGTTGGAGACGTATCAGCCGACCGCGCCATAATTGCACCGGACGCCCGCCGTGCCGTTCGCATAGGTTGCGATGTTCGCCTTGTCTGCAGCCCGCTCGATGCCCACGCGCTGGTCGGTAGGCTCGACCGCCTCCTTTGCCCAGGTGTCCACCTGGGCGCAGTAGAGGAACATGGTCATCGCATCCTCGAGGTGGTGATCTCTGATGAAATAGCCAACTTGGAGCTCGAGATCGCGCTACAGATGTACTGCGAGTGTCGTGGAATTAACACGTCAGATGTCCTTAGTGTAAGGACTTAGTCGCGAGGCCAACACATCTATGTGGTAGCTTGAGAGGGGTTGAGCGGAATCGAGAGACCAACACAAGACAGGGATTTAGACAGCTTCGGGCCCCGGGAAACATCATCCGGTAAAAACCCTACATGCTGTTTGAGGCTAGGTCTCATTATCATGACGAGGGAGTCACCGTAAACCGGCTCTCCTCTTTGTGTCTAGCCCTAAGATTGTTTCTTCTTGCTTGTAGCGTGTCCCTCTTTGGGGATCCCTACCCCTCCTTATATATGTTGAAGAGGCGGGTTACATGTAGAGTCCAACTCGGACTTAAGACTTAACTATTCTAACTTATCTTCATGGGCTTCTTAACATCTTGGGCTTCAGAACATCTCGGGCTTCTTAACCCCAACCGAGTTATCAATGTTTACCGGTTTAACATTGTCTGCCGGTTTAACATTGTCTGCCGGTTTAACAGTGTCTGTCGGTTTAACATTGTCTGCCGGTTTAACATTGTCTACCGGTTTAACATTATCTGCCGGTTTAACATTGTCTGTCAGTTTACCACCAGCCGGTTTACCGTCTGTCTTAGCCATCTGTCTTGACTCTCTGTCTTAACTCTCCTCCGGTTTACCATCCGCCGGTTTACCAAGTCCCAGCCGGTTTACAACTCCAGCCGGGTCATACCGCGGGGTATATCCCCGACATTAGCCCCCAGTTTAATTTGGATTTATCCATGTTAAACTGATCTGAAACATAAACACAAGAACAAATTTGTCGGGTTGTGATCCGGTTTAAATATTCTTGTAAACCGGCACTTGATCATCCTTAAACCCTTGTCATTTCTTCCTTCTAAAAATCCGAGTCAATAGACCAGTTTCATAATCGATTTTCTTGTAGAAGATATTTTGTAAATATAGAATCCATTTGAATTGGCCTTTAATGCTTTGACTTGACAAAAAATATTAGTCTCTGAAATATTCAACTGATATCCAGCCGGCTTGAAGATGTAAAACTTGCCGGTTTATGATTACCACCATTGTCGGGTTATAAAAACTGATAATTCCGGGTCATGATTGTTGCCAACGCCGGTTCATGATTATTGATGATGCCGGGTTGCAGACACAGGGTCGTAATGATTGGTGACACCGGGTCAATCCGGATTGCTCAAAACAGAGAATTTGAAAATAGTTCTTCGATAATAATATAATACCTGTAGCCCCAAGTCTTGAGCAGAACAAAGTGATGGCTTAAGACTTCAATATAAATACTGCCACTTAAGAAGAAATCCATGTTGTTCATCCCAGTCACTTAGTAAAAACTGAATACTCCATATTATGTTGCCCCCAAGTGCCGGGTTGTCATGCTTGCAGCAACCTGGGACTTGCAGCAACCATATGATCATGTAGAATGTAACAGCAACGTGTATCCCCCAAGGGCCGGCTAAGTAAGATAATATTGAGCTGGGACTTTATATATACTTCATTGAGAATAACATTATATTATGTAACTCCCATCATGGGGCGTGAACCCACATCCACAAGGTTGAGAGCTTTGTGCTTTACCAACTGAGCAGTGGATCCTTCAATGATAGATGAAAATTTGTGTACCTTGAATTGTTGACAGGAGCAATTGGTAGCCCCCAAGGGACGGCTCATTATGATGTGATGAGCCGGGTCTTCAATAAGACTAATAAAAATGACTTTGCATTAGCCCCCAAGTGTCATGGTGCATGCTTGCAGCGACATGAGACTTGCATATTTGATATAATCTTAAGTTGAATAATGTAGCCCCCAAGTACCGGGTCATAAGCTTGCAGCGACTTGGGACTATTCCTTCAACTATAAAATAAATCATATCCATTGATAATATAATTGCCATTGCGCTAAAGCGACTTTGAAAACCTTAATCATACTACTGGTTACTGATAACCATAATAAAATCCAGCCATGTTGGCTATTTGAAGATTTGAATAATATAATCCAATGACTTATGAGCGCATGATTCCAATGGCGCAATCCAAATATATACTGGCGACTTATAGTCAAAATCAAACCGGGCTAATAGTCTCCGGATTATGATTTAATCATGTTCCGTCAATCTGTAACTGATAGTTGAACCGGATTTAATAATGTTGGGTGAAAATGCAACAGAAAAAATATTTTATCAAAAGAAAAACAGAAGCAAAGGCAAAGATATAACCATTGCAAATGAGGCTTTGAGCCGATCAAGTGGCATTACCATGGTCGGACAAGACCATGCCCCCAAAAAGGCGTAGCTATGGTTCAAGTCAGCCAGGTCCCCAAATTATGCGTTGGCATTACGCCGATCAAGAGGTGTAGCGATGGTTCTGGTTCACCAAAGCCCCAAGTGATCTTTGTGGCACTAGGTCGATCAAGAGGCGTGACTATGGTTCAGACATGACCAAGTCCCCAAGTGATGATGTGGCTTTTCGCCTACCAAATGGCGTTGCTATGGTTCGGACAACCAAAGCCCCCAAGTGATACTGTGGCATTGCACCTATCAAGAGGTGTGACTATGGTTCAGACATGACCAAGCCCCCAAGTGATCAATAATATGATAAGCCAATAAGGCATGATACCCATGTTTGAACCGCGCATCATGGCAGCAGGTCCTCTTTGGCACCCTTTAACTTTTTGTAAGAGAAAAATCCTTCTTGAACCGGACATTAAACTGGATTGAGAGCTTCAAAGCTTTGTGGGAGACTTCTTTCCCTTAAACCGGATTTTAAATCGGAATCTTCATTTTCAGCCGGAAATTTTTTGACGGCCTTTAAACTCGGACTTGCGAGAAGTTAATTCCTTTTTGAACCAGACATTTTTAAACCGGATTTGAACCAGATACTAAGGCCTTCAGCTTTGTGTGGGATACGGGATTCCCCTTAAACCGGACTATAAACTGGAAACATCATTGTGAGCTGGAATATTTCTGGCGGCTTTTAAATTTTCATCAATATAACAGCAGCCTCCGGGACCGGGTTTCCCTTCAACATCCTGGGGCACTTGAATTTGCTGAAACTGGCAAGACTTGCTACATCATATCATCTTAGCCCCCGAGTCTTAAGATGACTCAAGGAGTTGTCTTGAGATTCTCCGTACTTTACCATAGCAGAAGGTATATATCATCGGTGTTAATAACGCGATGTAAATCCATAGAAGGTTGAGGTGACTGCGGTGGATTATAGACGATCCCGTATGAGCCGTGTCAGCAACTCGGCCAGTGGTTCCTTCCAACTGGTTATTTGAAGTTGACCAAACTGTAGTGACAACGATTTGTACGCATGTCCATTAACCCATCCAGTGCAGACGGCAGCTGAATGATAATTTGCCTCCAATATATTGGAAGAAAAAACCGGCTACCCAAGCAGTGACTTGCTCATACTCAATACACAGCTCATCCGGATAGGTGCGGCCCAGTGTGTTGATGTAGACCAGGCCTCGGAGGCGGTGATTTGCGCACGTCCATTGACAACGGGCATATGCGATCCCAGCAAGCTGATGTGAACCGGTCCACAAGAGCAGCAGCTCGTGTTCGTCCATTCATCATGTGATATGTCCCGGATTATCCCCAGGCGGAAATATTATCAATGCGTGCTCCATATCCGTGGTATAAACCACATTTGTAGTGAATAATGGTCATGTATATATAAAAATATACAAATCAAAGTAATTTGTCCTTTGATAGAAATAATATGTGTTAATAAAATATATAGAGAAGATAGCACCTGGATTTGTCCGGACGACAGATAATCTGGATGTAACTCCGTAGACAAACCGGCGGTGGTATGACCCATCTAATGTAAACATATGATGATCAACAGTTGCATGCAATTGCTGTATCATTTTCAACAGGGTATCACTTGCCCATAAATTTTGGGACGTGCATGTTCCTCCTCTGCAGTAGCATGTCACGTACATGCATAGAACTCCTTTTTGCATGATCAATCTTGACAACTTGTCTGCACAAGGCCACAACAGACCAAAAAACTTATCTCGCTCGGCGGAGGCAGCAGAGGCGAGCATAGCAGCTTGACTGTTGTACTGAAGTTTGGGACACTGTAAGGCAGTAAATTGTATGTGGGTACCTGCCGGGTGACCTGGCGAGTTGATGTATACTGAAACGCAGGGATGATGGGCAGAATATGCCTGTCTATGGGCCTTTGGCGGTTCGACGCCCGGTCCATGCGGCATACAAGTGGGCAGCCAAACCCCCGTATACTTTGATATTGGAGAAACAAAAATAATGCCTGGCAACACCACTTGGAGAGCGGCGTTGGTTTAGAGCGGCAGCAATGCGCGGCCGCAGCGGAGGTGGCGCAAGGCCGGGGTAGTTTGGCGCTCCGGCGAAGGGGGCAGCACAAGGCGAAGGCAAGGCCGCTCAGCGGTGACCCGGTGGCGACTCGGCTGTGTGGCGGCTTGACGCAGCTTGAGAGGCAAAGGTGAGGAGACGACAACTCAGCGGTGAGGCGACGGCGACTCAGGGGTGAGGCGATGGCGCCCAGCGCAAAGCAGAGCAAGGCGGTCGATCGCAATGGAACCGGCGACTCAGGGGCGCCGGGCATCTCAGCCTCCTCCAAAAAACTGACTTTTTCCTTCAGTTTGTACAGAAAGACTTGCAGGAACAGTACTATGTGAGCACCTAGTACTTGTCGGTAGCACTTGTAGTTGATGAAATTATCCTCGACCTTTTCCCACAATGTCATAGCACCAGTAGCTGATGAATTGACGCCTCGGGGTTTGAAATCAGCAAAACAATGCTCCGCGGCTCAGCACAGCACAATGCACCGTGAAGCGGCGCTCAGTGTGCTCCAACACAGTGGCGGTTTAGAGCAGAGGCACATGCACTCGGCAATGGAGGCGAAGACCGTGGCTATGGCGGGTCAGCTCAGCATGCTGAACCATGGCAGGAGTGATGGAGCGGCGCTGGTGAAACAGTGAACCGGAGCAACGCGACGGTGACCGCTGCAACATCCGGTTCAAGGGTAAAAACAAGACGGCGCTGGCGACTCACATCAATGGGGCGGCTCTCGCAGCAGGGGAGAGGCGCACGGCGGCGACTCAAAGGGAGGCTGGGGTGGCTCCAACCGGTGCAGCAGGAGGTGGAAGACTGGCGTGGCCGGCGGATGGCACGGTCGGCGAGTGACGACTCAAAGCCGGCCGACGCGGCGGCGCAGGGCACTGCGAGGGTGACCCGGCGGTGATTTGGCGGGGCCGCTCCATGGTGACCCGGTGGCAATTCGGCGAGGCGCTCGGCTATGACCCGGCGGCGATTTGGCGGGGCGCTCGGCGGTGACCCAGCGGCGATTTGGATCAGGGGAACGAGCCATCGGCAGCCCTCAAACAATGTTGACTGACGGGGCGAGGCAGCGATGGCGGAAGCGGTTTGGAACGGGGGCGGTGTGCCACGGTGTTGGAGGTAGCCGAGCGGGGCGAGCTGGCTCGAAGCGAGGCGACGGCGGCTGGTTGGTATGCGGCCGAGGTGGCGCAAGGTAAGTCAACCATGGCGGGTTGTTCGGTACCGCCGCGACGAGGCAAACTCGATGGCATCTTGAAGTGGCGAAGGCGGGCCGTACAGCTCGGCGAGGCAAGACAACGGCGGTTTGAAGGTCAGCCTGCAGGGCGTGTTATAACCCAACGAAGGCCATTGGTTTTGGAGTAGCACGGCTGCCTAGCACGAAGTGAGGTGCTGTGGTGGAAAAAACTGTAGGCGACTTTCAGCAGGCGACTCAGGTGTGCCCGGCGACTGGAGCCGGAGACAAGACCCGATGGCGCTTGAACCAGAGACAAGTCGAGGCCCGATGGCATCTTGAACCAGAGACGAGTCGAGGCCCGATGGCGACTTGAACCGGAGACGAGACGTGGCCCGATGGCGAGGCGTGGCCCCTGGTGGAAAAGTTTCGGCGGAGTTGAAACACGGTCGTGGCCAAGCAGCTCACAGATGATCTGGCAAGGAGCGACGGCACCGCAGCGCGGGCGGCTTGAGGCTGCGGAGGCAAGACCGTAGAAGCGGAGGTAAAGCAAGGCGACTCGATGGCAGCGGTTTGGTGCAGCGGCAACAGTCACCTGACGGAAACAAGAACTGCTCCGCAGAGACTGCAGGCGCAAAGGTAGATGACTCAGAAGTGGAGTCCGGGGTAAAAGCGACTCAGAACGGGGCCGTGGAGGCAGCTCATGAAAGAGCAAAACCACGGCGGTTTAGAAAACGCGACGGCGGTAACTCGGGCCGTAGCGTCAGCAAACAGCTTCAAACGAGGGCCTTACGGCGGCGGACGGGGCAAGCCAGACCCGGCGTACGATTGCTTCATACTTGGTCAACTGAACCATAACTTCCCGAGTAGCTATCCATCAATTTCCTTATTAATCTTCCCAAACGATACCCACTCCATAATCTGATTATGACTCAGTTGGGGATTTGGCTTTATACCCATCCGGCTGGTGATCTGCACCCATCCGACTCGGTGAACCAACGCCGAACAAAAACGATAACGGTACAGGCAACTCTAGATTTGACCGCTTGCTTAAAGCGGCAGCGGTTTGAACAGATCGTCGGCGGTAGACAGAATGCATAGCCTTAATTTCTTTTAACCTCAATCTTTGTATGTCACTCCGACTGCTTGACACGGAGATGATGTATATCTTTCTGTGCCGGCTTTTTTTCATCCAACACATCATGAGTTTCCCGATCCCTGAAGAGATCCCTCCAAGAACTCAACACCACCGTGCGCTGGCCCCATGGTGGGCGCCAACTGTCGTGGTTTTGTCACAGCAGATGTCCTCATGAAAGGACTTAGTCGTGGAGCCATCGCTACAGGTTAGCTTGAAGGGGTTAAAGCGGACACAAGGACGCAAGAGAGTTTATACTAGTTCGGCTTCTTCGATGAAGGTAAAAGCCTACGTCTAGTTGTGATGGAATTGATGGGGGTTTCGATGACTAGGGAGCAAACAAGCTTCGCCTAAGTCTCGAGTTGTTGCCTTCCAAGAACTTGAAACCATCGTGTGATAGCCCCACGGTGGGCGCCAACTGTCGTGGAATTAACACGTCAGATGTCCTTAGTGTGAGGACTTAGTCGCGAGGCCAACGCATCTATGTGGTAGCTTGAGAGGGGTTGAGCGGAATCGAGAGACGCAACACAAGACAGGGATTTAGACAGCTTCGGGCCCTGGGAAACATCATCCGATAAAAACCCTACATGCTGTTTGAAGCTAGGTCTCATTATCATCACGAGGGAGTCGCCGTAAACCGGCTCTCCCCTTTGTGTCTAGCCCTAAGATTGTTTCTTCTTGCTTGTAGCTTGTCCCTCTTTGGGGAGCCCTACCCCTCCTTATATATGTTGAAGAGGCGGGTTACATGTAGAGCCCAACTCAGAATTAAGACTTAACTATTCTAACTTATCTTCACGGGCTTCTTAACATCTTGGGCTTCATAACATCTCGGGCTTCATAACCCCTGACAACCCAATTATCACTGTTTGCCGGTTTAACATTGTCTGCCGGTTTAACATTGTCTGCCGGTTTAACATTGTCTGCCGGTTTACCGTCTTTCTTAGCCATCTGTCTTGACTCTCTATCTTAACTCTCCGCCGGTTTACCAAGTCCCAGCCGGTTTACAACTCCAGCCGGGTCATACCGCGGGGTATATCCCCGACAGCGAGCGTGTCGACCGCTTGGACGAACGCCTACACGAGTTCATGTAGAGCCAAGAGCTACCGTAGGCAAGGGCTGCTGGTCATGCTCTCATGGACGCAGTTTATTTTGTTGAGTCGTTTCGACGTGGATAGCTATGTATTCACAGCAATCATAGTATTGCTCTAATTATTGCTCAGATTCAATGTGTGTACTCTGTTTTCTGTTCTTATATGTTCTATTTCAATGTGTGTTTATACACTTACCATTCTGTATATGTGGATGATAATAGATAGATTCAAATTAGTATACAAAAATAGATAGAAAATGGAACTCATAATATATATAATATTAATTGTTCATAAGTTCAGCACATAATATATATAATATCATCACATATACGTGATGATACTTAACTACTAGGTACAATGCATAAAGTTGAAAACAAACAATGCTAAAACTAATAATCCCTCCTAGGGCCAGTATTCCGGCAGCCCCTCGCCAGCAGCTCTCTGGAGCACGATGTCTTCCCAGAGCGGAGGCAGTACTCCGCCTCCTCCGCCTCGCAGCGCTTGACATGCCAATCTGCCTCTTGCAGGCGGACAAGCGCGAACGATCTTGCCATTTCATTGGGCGCCCACCGGAGCTCCTCGTTTGTGGCACACTGGAGCTTATCGGCCCAGCTCCACACGGCGACGAGGCGCCTAGCGCCTTTGGCCTTCCTCGTGAAGTACCCGTCTTCATACACCTCCTTCGCACGATGAAGCGCCCGGCCCCAAAGCTCTGCTTCCTCCTTTTTCCAGGCGGCATCACGGGCTTCACAGGCCGCCTCATACCTGGCATCCTCCTCCACCATCTCCATCTTGAAAGCCACCTGCCTGGCTTTCTCAGCCGGCGGCAGCGACTTCCAAAGACAAAGATCGTACTGGCCCCAAAACCAATCCAAAGTTGGGGGGTCCGGTGCAACCTCGTCAGGCGCGCGTAGGTGTCCTCGTCGCCGCTCTTCGAGTGACCGTCCTCGGGGGGTGGCAACTCCTCGTCAGCGCATGGGCAGACCGACGGTGCCATGGCAGAGATTTGAGAGGGGGGAGAGAGAGAGAGAGAGAGAGAGGACGTGATCAAGGTAGTATTTATTGCCGGCCGGAATCTAGATCGATAGGAACAGTACACACGACATTCGCCGGAATTTACGAGTATTATAGTGTGAATTACACACGATTCCTGCAGCAAAATCCATGTGTGAACATAATAGCTGACAGTTCCCAATGCAAAACCATGTCTGATTAATAAAGCCCGCCACTGACCTTCCAAACCTCGAGGCGCGAAATAGAGTGCCAATCGTGTGGGGCCGGTTGTCTTGCCAGATTTTACATTTTGTTTTTTGCACACCAGATATTTACATCATCTGATGATTTTTTAACTCGCACACAAGTACACAAATATGATTTTTCAAACCGTTATGGTTAGCCGTTGCATGTAGATGTAGTTCAAATATGAATTACGGTCTTTAAATGGCTAGAAAATCACTTAAATGTCTTCAAAAGGTCAAATGACCCCTGAAATTTACCAATTTTTCACATGACAGTTGTATTAGTGCATGTTACACGTAGAAAAAATTTCAAGGTTGTAAGAGGAAGCTATCTCCCATTCGTCATCAAACATGCATTGTTCCCTCTCGAAACCACGACCTTCGAGTGAGTTGCTGCGGTTTGTGAGGGATGTGTGTCCAAACTTTCGTCAAAAAGGCCAATTTTTTACCACATCAACTTGGTGGCATGACATTACATCAAGCAAGGTTTCATGTTTTTCTGATCATTTTTTAATTATTTCGAATTAAAATTCCATGGCACTCCATGCATGTGTCCATGTCGTGAGACCAATATGTTTGAAAATTCCTTCTAATTTACTGCACATGGAATTAACTCGCACACAAGTACACAAATATGATTTTTCAAATCGTTATGGTTAGCCGTTGCATGTAAATGTAGTTCAAATTTGAATTACGGTCATTAAATGGCTAGAAAAACACTTAAATGTCATCAAAAGGTCAAATGACCCTTGAAATTTTCCAAATTTTGACATGACAGTTGTATTAGTGCATGTTACACGTAGAAAATTTTTGAAGTCCATAAGAGGAAGCTATCTCCCATTCGTCATCAAACATGCATTGTTCCCTCTCGGAACCACAAGCCTTCTAGTGAGTTGCTCCGGTTTGTGAGGGGTGTGTGTCCAAACTTTTGTCAAACAGGACAATTTTTTTACCACATCATCTTGGTGGACATTACATCAAGCAAGGTTTCATGTTTTTCTGATGATTTTTAAAAAATTTGGAATTAAAATGCCGTGGCACTCCATGCATGTAGTGTCCATGCTGTGAGACCAATATGTTTGAAAATTCCTTCTAATTTTCTGCACGTGGAATTAACTCGCACACAAGTACACAAATATGATTTTTCAAACCGTTATGGTTAGCCATTGCATGTACATGTAGTTCTAATTTGAATTACGGTCATTAAATGAATAAAAATCAATTAAATGTCTTCAGAAGGTCAAATGACCCTTGAAATTTTCCATATTTTGACATGACAGTTGTATTAATGCATGTTACACGTAGAAAGATTTTGAAGGTCGTAAGAGGAAGCTATCTCCCGTTCGTCATCAAACATGCATTGTTCCCTCTCGGAACCACGAGCCTTCTAGTGAGTTGCTCCGGTTTGTGAGGGGTGTGTGTCCAAACTTTTGTCAAACAGGACATTTTTTACCACATCATCTTCGTCGCATGACATTACATCAAGCATGGTTTCATGTTTTTCTGATCATTTTTTTAATTTTTTCGAATTAAAATGCCATGGCACTCCATGCATGTAGTGTCCATGCCATGAGACCAATATGTTTGAAAATTCCTTCTAATTTGTTGCACATGGAATTAACTCACACACAAGTACACACATATGATTTTTCAAACCGTTATGGTTAGCCGTTGCATGTGCATGTAGTTCTAATTTGAATTACGGTCATTAATTGGCTAGAAAATCATTGAAATGTCTTCAAAAGGTCAAATGACCCTTTGAAATTTCCAAATTTTGACATGACAGTTGTATTAGTGCATGTTACACGTAGAAAAATTTTGAAGGCCATAACAGGAAGCTATCTCCCGTTCGTCATCAAACATGCATTGTTCCCTCTCGGAACCACGAGACTTCTAGTGAGTTGCTCCGGTTTGTGAGGGGTGTGTGTCCAAACTTTCGTCAAACGGGCCAATTTTTGTACCACATCATCTTGGTGGCATGACATTACATCAAGCAAGGTTTCATGTTTTCCTGATCATTTTTTAATTTTTTGGAATTAAAATGCCATGGCACGCCATGCATGTGTCCATGTCGTGAGACTAATATGTTTGAAAATTCCTTCTAATTTTCTGCACTTAGAATTAACTCGCACACAAGTACACAAATATGTTTTTTCAAACCGTTATGGTTACATGTAGTTATCATTTGAATTACGGTCATTAAATGGCTACAAAAACACTTAAATGTCTTCAAAAGGTCAAATGACCCTTGAAATTTTCCAAAATTTGACATGACAGTTCTATTAGTGCATGTTACACGTAGAAAAATTAGAAGGTCATTAGAGGAAGCTAACTCCCGTTCGTCATCAGACATGCATTGTTCCATTTCGGAACCACGAGCCTTCTAGTGAGTTGCTCCGGTTTATGAGGGGTGTTTGTCCAAAATTTTGTCAAACATGACATTTTTACCACATCATCTTCGTGGCATGACATTACATTAAGCATGGTTTCATGTTTTTGATCATTTTTTAATTTTTTGTAACTAAAATGCCATGGCACTCCATGCATGTATTGTCCATGCCGTGAGACCAATATGTTTGAAAAATCCTTCTAATTTCCTGCACATGGAATTAACTCGCACACAAGTACTCAAATATGATTTTTCAAACCGTTAAGGTTAGCCGTTGCATGTACATGTAGTTCTAATTTGAATTACGGTCATTAAATGACCCCTGAAATTTTTCAAATTTTCACATGACAGCTGTATTAGTGCATGTTACACACTAAAAAAAATTGAAGGCCGTAAGAGGAAGCTATCTCCCGTTCGTCATCAAACATGCATTGTTCCCTCTCGGAACGACGAGCCTTCTAGTGAGTTGCTCCGGTTAGTGCGGGTTGTGTGTCCAAACTTTCATCAAACAGGACAATTTTTTTACCACATCATCTTGGTGGACATTACATCAAGCAAGGTTTCATGTTTTCCTGATCATTTTTTAATTTTTTTTGAAATTAAAATTCCATGGCACTCCATGCATGTGTCCATGCCATGAGACCAATATGTTTGAAAATTCCTTTTAATTTGATGCACATGGAATTAACTCGCACACACGTACACAAAAATGATTTTTCAAACCATTATGGTTAGCCGTTGCATGTAGATGTAGTTAAAATTTGAATTACTGTCATTAAATGGCTAGAGAATCACTTAAATGTCTTGAAAAGGTCAACTGACCCCTGAAATTTTCCAAATTTTCACATGACAGTTGTATTAGTGTGTGTTACACATAGAAAAATTTTGAAGGCCGTAAGAGGAAGCTATATCCCGTTCGTCATCAAACATGCATTGTTCCCTCTCGGAACCACGAGCCTTCTAGTGAGTTGCTCCGGTTTGTGAGGGGTGTGTGTCCAAAATTTCGTCAAACATGCCAATTTTTTTACCACATCATCTAAGTGGCATGACATTACATCAACCAAGGTTTCATGTGTTTCTTATATATTTTTAAATTTTTTTGGAATTTAAATGCCATTGCACTCCATGCTTAATTATGTCATAGCCATTAGACCAATATGTCTGAAAATTCCTTCCAATTTACTGCACATGGAATTAAATCACACACAAGTACACAAAATATGACTTTCCAAACCGTTAAGGTTAGCTGTTGCATGTACATGTAGTTCAAAATTCAATTACGGTCATTAAGGCTAGAAAATCACTTAAATGTCTTAAAAGGTCAAATGAACCCTGAAATGTTCCAAAATTTGACATGACAGTTGTATTAGTACTAAAAACTTTCTCGCACATTTAAAAACCATCAGTTGCCACTTTACTCCAAATTCGTTTTCATAGCTAATCAAAAATATCTACAACATCAAACACAGTTGTTTTGTAGGAATTGTTTGCGATGAAAATTTTTGGGTCTATTTAAGTCTTCCTCCATAAGCTTTGTCAGCTCGTATGTTCCAGTGTCGGCAACCCTCGAATCCACAAATCCCGATCCCTATTCCCGCACCCCCTTCTTGCAAAGATGACGCCGTGGAAATGCTTCGTGAAGGCAAGTACGATGGCCGCGTCCCCCCCAGAGCGTCGCCGATTGCACCGAGAGCGCAGCCGCCTACGCCGAGAGTGCCCCCGCATCCGCATTGAGCGCGGCCGCTTCCGCCGAGAGGGCGTCTGCGGCAGCCGATAGGGCAACTGCAGCAGCCGAGACGGCTGTAGCTACTGCTGCGACGGCAGCTGCAAGCACCGAGAGCGCTTGAGCTATCATCCGTGCCACCGATGTCACCCTGGCCCGGGTCAAGGCCATCCACGCCAATATATTCCAGGCTACCTCGGAATCCAACATGCAACACACGTCTGAAAAGGTGGCGGCAGCCATGGAGCACCTGCTTCCTCATGAGGTCGTCGAGCGGGAGCAGGAGATGCATGAGGCGGCGGAGATCGAGGAGCGTCGGGAGGAGGAGTTGCGCGTGGCCCAGGTCGAGGTAGAGAAGTGTCTGTCCATCGAGGAATCGGTGGTGGAGTACCAAAGTGAGCTCTAGCGATGGAGTACTACAACCTTGAGGGTGGCGCCGAGGACGAGGATGAGGACGCGGTCGACTTAAGCAGGGGGATACGGAGTCCACCAATGGCGGCATGTCGCCAGGACAAGTCATCGATGTCTCATCTCACACCGGCGATGCATAGGCCGGCGCGGCGGCGGATTTGTTAAAATTATTCATACTTAGGCTTTGTTTTTAATGTTGGTCTTTTGTTTAGAGTAATGTTTAGGTGAACTGGCTCTGTTTAATTAGTAAAATTTCTCGATTCAGTAAGTCTGGTCTGTGTGTTGTACGCTCTTTTGTGTGCCCAAATTAGCAAGCGATGTTAAATTATGCAATGACGTAACCGGGGAAATTTCCACCAAAATTTGAATTATCAAACTCATCCCATGCGGGTTAAGCAGAAGAAACGTTTATGATGCACACTATCTTTCAAATTGAATTGTGTCCGGCGGCACCACGCGCAAAGTTTCCCTCCACATTTCAAAAATTTTGGCCTACCGCCGAAATATCTACCCTCCCCCCTCCCCATCCCCTTTTCTCCCGGACCACAAGTCACGTTTCCCCCTTCCTTCCTTCCTTCCTTCCTAAGCTATAGATGCTTCCTCGTTTGCTTCCTCGCTCTCGCCATCTCGCATCCTACCGTCGGGGTCGCCATGGTCTTCTTCAAAGACATCTCCAGTGGTTCCTCCTCCGATGACGAATCCTTCACCACCTAGGTATGCCTCTCTTCTCTCTCTCAGGCTAAGACTTGGAATGAAGGATTTTTACCCGGCGGTCGATTTGAGTCATTTCTTCCTCTTGTAGTTCCCTAGGACCATCATTTGCAACGAATGGAGCGGGGTGGCCGAAGATATGTCTCCTCGTTGTCACCATCAATATCCATGTGTGAAGCTAGTTGCGTTTGAATCTATGGATAGTGGAGGAAGTTTCTGGCATGTGCAGAGAAGGTTAGACCCTCTTTCATTGTTACTAATCATTTGTTAGATGTGATTCAAACGATGTCACAATCCCAACCCATTCATACCACACCTTCAACCAAACATATCCTAAGAGAGTGTCACAGTTTGTACCTAGTATCTAAAAATGTTGCCATCTCATCAGCGGTGCCATTAGAAAATTATTTGGAGCCAACTTATCCACACATCCGAGCAGCCAAGAAGTAAAATACTAAATCTTTATGGCACGAAGGAACTGGGCGTTAGAGAAACTAGGTGCTCCGGACTTCGGGTCCCTGGTTTTTTTCCGCTGCATCGGCTCTCCACTGTAGGGCACCGGTACAAGATGTAGCAACAGTTGTCTTTACAACAGGTTTTGCATACATAGTGGACGGCCTTAGTGCTATTAGTTCTATGTTACTAAATTTGTGCATGTACACACCTGTTAGTATCAATTTGTTGTCATCCAAACACTGTTGCTATGTTGTTGCAGTTAAATTTACCTTCCTCTTAAAATGTTCGATTTGTTATTTATAGTACACGAGTAAGAACTTGTAGCACTGTTGTAGTTAATTATAACTTTTGATGTTCCAGAATTTGGTTGTTGTCTCAGTAGCAAATAATTCATTTGCACATTGATCTTTTTGAGAAGATATGTCATAATTAACCTGTTTTTCAGTTTTTCAAAATAATTATTGGTCATTTTCTATGTTGCTATAAACCCATTTTCCCTACAATTGTTACTAATCTAGTTTTAAATATTATAGGATGAACAGAAGTGTTCTTACTTTGAGTGGGTTGATCAAGAGTTGCCACAGTCTTTGAAGATATGCCTAGCAAAGCTCTGGAGCATGTATCAGGAAGAGAATAGAGGTAGGCTTAGAGAAAGTGTTGTCAACACTGAAGAAAATTTGAAGATGCGGGATAAAAAGAGGAAGGTGGAGAATGAGCTCAGATTTTTTAAATCATACTTTGCTAAGATGGTGTTGGCGAAGGAGGAGGCACTTTCCCATCTGGCCAGTGGAAAGTAGGTACTTACTGAACTGAAAGAAGAGATGGGTAAGGCGATCCTGGATGATCTTGATTAGGGAAATGAATACACTGTTCTAATATTGTTCTTACAAAGTTGATCTATCTATATGCTATAATGTGTTGTTTTCCGGTAGCTATCGTACTGTGATGTTAAAATATATCTATGTGCCTGATATGAAATTGGCAAATAGTTGTTCGATATGAAATGTGAATTTGCGTAATACTGGAATTATTAATTGTAAACTAATAAACCTGCTAAATGGGTCATGCAACTTTGCAGACGGTTCTAGAAGTAAAAGCGCTTGTGATGGATATAACCCAATGCCACAAGGTTTTGTTCATCAAATCGTGTGTGATGTAGTTGATAAAAGCAAACGATTAATCAATGCGGAGCGTGTGTGATAGTTACACCTATCACACACGAGCCTATACATAAACCTGTGTTGGATGTACATACGAACGGAAATGTTTTCCTTGGATTGACTGTATGGGATGTACATACGAACGGAAATATTTTCCCTGGATTGGCTGTGTGGGAAGTACATACAAACGGAAACGTTTCACTAGATTAACTGTGTGTGATGTACATAAGAACGGAAACGTACTCCTTGAATTGACTGTGTGTGTTATACATACGAACGGAAATGTTTTTCTAGGATTCACCGTGTGGGATGTACATACGAACGGAAACAATTAGGTTTTGATGCCTCATCCGATCGCACACGAGCTCATTTTTCCCCAGCCTATGTGCCAGGAGGGCCTATCCCGACGGTTTCTGGGTCGTGTGGGAAGGACCCCTCTATCGCCCACACTCACTTGGCGACAGTTCCAAATGCCGTCGCGGAAAGGGGCTAACAACCGTTTGTATAGCACCGACGCGTACCAGTGTGTATTCCCATTTATCTCGTACCCTTTGTAAGTCAATACAGTCGAAGATGGTCCCCTGGCCAACGAGTACAGCTCATCAGAAACAGCGTTGTCACCCATGGGATGTGTTTGCAACCAACTACTATAAGTCCTGATGTGTTCACTTGTAATCTAGTCGTCACACTACTCTGGGTGTTTGGAGCGCAAAATATTCTTGTGTTCATTGACATACGGGGTCATCAAGGTAGAATTTTGTAGAAGTGTGTACTGTGCTTGAGACCAAGAATGCCCGTCCCAACATATTATTGAGTCCCCTCCTAGCGTGCCTTATCCAGTCAGTCTCCCCTCATACCGTGATTGAGGGAGACCAATCTTCTTAAGTTCAGGAATGAAGTCAGCACAAAACTCAATCTATATCTATACCTACTAATAAAGCAAGGTGCGTTTCTCCGATTTTTTCATCCGTTCACCACCGATTTTTTTTGTTCTATCCAAGGTGGTACTAGTTTTTTGTCTGTCCATCTGCCATAAAAGAAACAGTTTTATCCAAAATTTCATACGTGGCCGCGCGTGCTGAGGCCCAACCCATTTATTTCCCGCACATGCAGTTGAGAACATTTATTTACCGCATCGGGCGGAAAATAGACAAAATTTCGCATATGGCGTCCAGTATTGGGACGACCCATTTTCATTTTTTTCTCTGTTCTGCTTCTTTTTCTTTTTCTTTTCTTTCCTGCTTTCTTTTCTCTTTCCTTTTTCTTTTTTATATTCCAAGTTTCTTTTTGTTTTTTTTCATAAATTTAATTTTTCCGAATTTTAGTTTTTGATTAATTTTTTGTAAAAACTCAGAATTTATTATTTTTAACCATTTTGAATTTTTTTCCAAACTTCAAATTTCTCTTCCCCATTCCGAATTTATTGATAACTATAAAAATTTGCATTTTAATTGTTTTTATGTTTTTCAATTTTTTCTATACCTTCAAAATAAATTGTATTTTTAAAATGATACAAAATCAAAATTATTCATTTTATTGAAACGCTCACAAATTCAAATTATCGCTTGTGTTAGAAAACATGTTTTTCAAAATTGTTTCAATGTTCAAAACATATTTAATTTTCAAAAAGTGTTCACATATTCAAAAAAAATGTCTGTTTTCTTATAAAAGGTTCATGTTTTTACCTACTAATAAAGCAAGGTGCGTTTCTCCGATTTTTTCATCCGTTCACCACCAATTTTTTTGTTCTATCCAAGGTGGTAATAATTTTTTGTGTGTCCATCTGCCATAAAAGAAACAGTTTTATCCAAAATTTCGTACGTGGCCGCGCGCGCTAAGGCCCAGCCCATTTATTTCTTGTCCATGCAGTTGAGGACCTTTATTTACCGCAAAGGGCGGAAAATAGACGAAGTTTCGCATATGGCGCCCAGTATTGGGACGGCCCGTTTCTATTTTTTTCTCCGTTCTGCTTCTTTTTCCTTTTCTTTTCTTTTCTTTCCTGTTTTCTTTTCTCTTTCCTTTTTCTTTTTTCTATTCCAAGTTTCTTTTTGTTTTTTCCTTTTTTCATAAATTCAATTTTTCAGAATTTTAGTTTTTGATTAAATTTTCATAAAATCTCCAGAATTTATTATATTTTTACCATTTTGAATGTTTTTCCAAACTTCAAATTTTTCTTCCCATTCGAATTTATTGAAAACTATAGAATAATTTCGCATTTTAAATTTTTTATGTTTTCAATTTTTTCGACATTTTCAAAATAAATTGCATTTTGAAAATGATGCAAATTAAAAATTATTCATTTTTATTGAAACGTTCACAAATTCAAAGTAATGCTTGTGTTAGAAAACATGTTTTTGAAAATTGTTTCAATGTTCAAAACATATTTAATTTTCAAAATTGTTCGCATATTCAAAAAATGTTAGTTTTCTTATAAAAGGTTCATGTTTTTAAATTTTTTGTTAATTTAAATAAATTTTCATGTTTCGAAGAATATTCGAGATATCATAATTATTAATTTATTTTTTGATAAGTTCGAGAAAAAATGTTTTGAATGGTACGCTACAGTATATTATTAAACATTCGCGCTGGCCATTTGTTAGCATGAGCTGTTTGTCTGAGTGGCTAGCAGCACGTGGTCAAGTTTTTGAGATCATGAGTTTGATACTTCAACTCAGTGATTGTTTTGGATTTTTGTTAGCGCCTTACAAACACATGTCGTTTTGGTGCCTGCCACTTGCCTGGCCAGACTTGAACTGTTGTGCATCCGACGTGCTATTTGACAATAAAAGAGAATATGTTAGTTGACTATAATTAAAAGAAATTGTGGGCACATGACAATAAAAGAGGATATGTTGATTTGGCTCTGCCTAAAAATATGTGGGCAAGTGATCGCTGAAATAATTATAGAGAATAAACCCTGGTAAAGTAGGGACTGCCTAGTTATGTGTTGATTATACCAATGAAACGGGATTTGCTGCAATTCGTAATATATATGTTACGCCATCATATAAGAGTGAGTGGTTGAAGCAAATATGCCCTGAAGGTAGCCGTGCTGCCACAAAATGAGGAGGCAACCACAACCTAGACACGGTGGCGCACCCGAAGAAAAAAAAGGCACAAGTTGGGTGGTGGCCACCACTTCGACCAACCCCATCACTATTAAGATCTCATGGGCCAAACATGACCTATGAGAACATCGCAGCTCCTCGCTCTGTAGCCCCACCATTGCGGAGACCGTTTTGATGGACACATCAATTATATATCTCTCCGATGCTTCTCACAAAAAAAATCTTTCCCCTTGCAACGCACAGGCATATGTGTTAGTGACCTCCTATGTTTGATGGCCCGTGGACATGCTTCCTTCTAGCCTAGCACAGTTACGAACATATTTCTTTAAGACTCCCATAGACCTCTCAAAGGGGAACATATTGTGTAGAAATACAGGGCCCAGAATGGCAATCTTGTCGACTAGATGAACTAGGACGTGTGTCATGATATCGAAGAAGGATGGTGGGAACACCAGCTCGAAACTAACAAGACATTGCGCCAGATCACTCCTTAACCTTGGTAGGATTTCTGGATCGATCACCTTCTGAGAGATTGCATTCAGGAATGCACATAGCTTCACAATGGCTAATCTAATGTTTTCCGGTAGAAGCCCCCTTAATGCAAACAGAAGAAGTTGCATCATAATCACGTGGCAGTCATGAGACTTTAGGTTTTGAAACTTTTTATCTGCCATATTTATTATTCCCTTTATATTTGACGAGAAGCCAGACGGGACCTTCATACTAAGCAGGCATTCAAAGAAGATTTCCTTCTCTTTTTTTGGTAATGTTGGGTAACGTAGTAATAATTCAAAACAATTCCTACATGTCACCAAGATCAATCTAGGAGATTCTAGCAATGAGAGAGAGGGAGTGCATCTTCATACCCTTGAAGATCGCTAAGAGGAAGCGTTACAAGAACGCAGTTGATGGAGTCGTACTTGCAGCGATTCAAATCACGGAAGATCTGATCTAGCGCCAAACAGACGGCGCCTCCGCGTTCAACACACGTACAGCTCGGGGACGTCCCCTCCTTATTGATCCAGCAAGGGGGGGGGGGTGAGAAGTTGAGGGAGAGCTCCGGCAGCATGACGGCGTGGTGGTGGAGCTTGTGGTTCTCCTGTAGGGCTTCGCTAAGCACTACGGAGGAGGAGGAGGTGTTGGAGGAGGGACGGGCTGCGCCAGAGGAAGGGTTTGGTTCAACCCTCTCTCTCCCTCACTATATATAGGGGGAAGGGGGAGGTGGAGGCGCCCTAGGGTTTCCCTAGGGGAGGGGCGGTGGCCACAAGGGAAACCCTAGATGGGTTTGGGCGCCCCCACCCCTAGGAAACTTGCCCCCCAAGCCGGGAGGGGCTGCTGCCCTAGGGGAGGCGTCCCCACCTCTCCAGGTTACGTGAGATGGGGTGGGAGGGGTGCACAGCCCCTTAGTGGGATGGTGTGCCCCTTCCCCTTGGCCCATAAGGCCCCGCAATGCTTGCCGGAGCCTCCGAAACTCCTTTCGATCACACTGGTTGTCACCCGGTACCCCCGGAACAATTCCGGACTCCAATACCCTTCATCCAATATACAGATTTTTACCTCCGGACCATTCCGGAGTTCCTCGTCACATCTAGGATCTCATCCGGGACTCCAAACAACCTTCGTTAACCACATACTATTCCCATTACAACTCTAGCGTCACCGAACCTTAAGTGTGTAGACCCTACGGGTTCGGGAACCATGCAGACATGACCGAGATACATCTTCGGCCAATAACCAATAGCGGGATATGGATACCCATATTGGCTCCCACATGTTCCATGATGATCTCATCTGATGAACTACGATGTCGGGGATTCAACCAATCCCGTATACAATTCCCTTTGTCCATCGGTATGTTACTTGCCCGAGATTCGATCGTCGGTATCCCTATACCTTGTTCAATCTCGTTACTAGCAAATCTTATTACTCGTTCCGTAACGCATGATCCCGTGGCTAACTCACTAGTCACATTGATCTCATTATGATGATGCATTACCGAGTGGGCCCAGAGACACCTCTCTGTCGTACGGAGTGACAAATCCCAGTCTCGATTCGTGCCAACCCACACTACAAAAAAATACACTTCCGTGATGATACGTGTTTGTCACAGTAGGTCGCGTTTTTTGTCATGCATGTACATCCATGACGATTTTATGACAGAATCAAGATAGTCATACCGTGCCGTCAGAGAAGTGTTCCATGACATTACCAAAATTATCATCACGAAAGTGTCCACTTCCATGACGATAAATCGCGCGTCACAGAAGTGCTTTCGTCAAGGGTGACCAACACGTGGCATCCACCATAACAGAACACCGTTAAGCAATTGGGTCGGGTTTTTGATCCGATAACCCGTTAACAGCCCGGACCAATGGGAAATTTCCACGTGTAAAATTATGATTGGCCGAAGGGAACACCTGTCAGCTCGTCAATGGGCCAGATGTCGCCCGTCCATTGGAGGAGACATGCCTATGATACGTCGACACGTGGTTGGGCCCAACAGAGGCCCATATAGGTTAAAAAGTCCGGCCCAATCAAAGGCCCGTAGTACTTAATCAGGTACTAGTGGGTGAGGGAGTCCTGGATTAGGGGGTATCCGGACAGCCGGACTATATACATCGTCCGGACTATTGAAGCGTGAAGATACAAGACACAAGACTCCGGCCCGTGTCCGGATGGGACTCTTGGCGATCCAGATATTATATTTCCTTCCTTGTAACCGACTCCATGTAAACCCTAGCCCTCTCCGGTGTCTATATAAACCGGAGAGGATGGTCCTTAGAAGACCGATCACAATTACAATCATACCATCATAGGCTAGCACTTAGGGTTTAGCCTCTACGATCTCATGGTAGATCTACTCTTGTACTACTCATATCTTCAATATTAATCAAGCAGGAATTAGGGTTTCACCTCCATCGAGAGGGCCCGAACCTAGGTAAACATTGTGTCCCTTGCTTCATGTTACCATCAGCCTAAGACGCACAGATCGGGACCCCCTACCCGAGATCCACCGGTTTTGACACCGACATTGGTGCTTTCATTGAGAGTTCCTCTGTGTCGTCGCTTCGAGGCTTGATGGCGTCTTCAATCGCTAACAACACGGTCCAGGGCGAGACTTTTCTCCCCGGACAGATCTTTGTGTTCGACGGCTTCGCACTGCGGGCCAATTCGCTTGGTCATCTGGAGCAGATCGACAGCTACGCCCCTGGCCACCAGATCAGGTTCGGAAACTTGAACTACACGATGGACATTCGTGAAGACTTGATCTTCGACGGATTCGGGCCTGTGCCAGGAGCGCCGGATAGTCACGACGAGCACGGCCTAGACCTGTTGTCGGACAATGCTCGGGACATCACCCCTGCAGTAGCCTCGGATCTAAATCCGGAGCAGGTTGCGTTGCCCAAGGACGGAGGGGTGGACCCCGCCCCACAGGCCGCATACTCATCGGTAGTGGAGCCGAACACAGGTCTCACCTCTGTGGAGGCCTGTAACCCCGGGCCCCCGGACTCATATCCGGTTGTTGGTTCCGGTCCGCACACCCTCGAGCCAGCCGAACCAGGCTAGGCTCCGGTAATGGAGTTTACCGTTGCGGACATCTTTCAGCACTCGCCCTTTGGCGACATGCTGAACTCATTAAAGTCTCTCTCTTTGTCAGGAGGCTCTGGGCCAAACTATGTCCGGCTTGAGTGGGAAGCAGGTGACGAAGGAATTCGCTGCCCACCCACCACCCACTACATTGCCACGGTCGACGATTTAACCGATGTGCTTAACTTCGACTGCGAAGACATCGACGGTATGGACGACGATGCAGGATACGTACAAGAGCCACCGCTCACAGGGCGGTGGACATCCACCTCTTTATATATATATATATATATATATATATATATATATATATATATATATATATATATATATATATATATATATATATATATATATATATATATATATATATATATATATGGTGGACACTCGGAGGAAACCAATGGCGACGAGGCAACGGAGGATAACCCCTCAGGAAGAAAAACGAAGCATGGGCGACGACAGCGCCGCTCCAAGCCCCGCCCCGGCAATACCGGCACCGGAGACAAAAACAACCCGGACGGTGCCGAAGACGAATACAACCATGATGATCCTACCTTCAAACAGACCGGACTGGCCACGATGGTATACTTGGAGAGGGACAACTATACACCCCCCTCCGAGGACGATATAAACCTCGGCAATGACGAATTCGGTGTGCCTGAAGATCCAGGGGAACAAGTTCGCTTCAAGCGACGGCTCATGGCCATGGCAAAGAGCCTGCAAAGGAAGCAAGAACAGCTTAAAGCTGAACAAAATTTGCTCGCGGATAGGTGGACCAAGATCATGTCCACCAATAAATACGGACTCGACCGCCCCGACAAAGGGCACGCGCAGCACAACTGGCCACCTCAATCTGGGCAGGATAACCCAAGGCACACACCCCGACTTCCACATATCACTACGGTCCAGGATAGTAAGAAGGATACACGAAGAGGCATCCTAAAGCCTCGGTGCAGCGGTCATAAGCATCAAGCAAGGAAGCTGGTGCCAAGCCAAGCAACTCCAAGCCCGGTCAATGGACAAAGAGCGGTTCAAACCTATCAGGCTTAAGCCACATACTCGATCAACCATGTGAAATTCACGGAACTCCTAGAAGGACGACGAAGCATACCAATAGAGAATGCTGGATCCTCAAAACAAAGCGACCGGTTGTGTGCCGGAAACAATGAAGGGAGGCGTCTAATCAAGAGACCCCCCAAGCACAACAGTACGGCCGATCTCCCCCTGTCACACCAACCACAACAATTCAATTGCCGTACCCCTAGACCTAGTAGTCCGGGAAAAGCCCTCGCAGATATAAAACCATGAATAACACCTTCTACAAGATGTCAGGGCCAAGGGACAAGTTCATTGGCCCACCGCTCTAACGGTTGTTTTCAGATAACCAAAAAATGCCACGTCATCGGCGCATTCCCCTCATACGGTAATCCACCGTCTGCTAATGGGATGAACAACGTTGACTAGATTCCACGTGGTAAACCATTAGGCCAACACCGGTGATATACTCATGCCTACGTACAAGGCCGAACCCCGCCCCTAAAGCGGAAATCATACAGCTGCCGGAGTAGCAAGTCGTGCATGCCTATCAAAATTTTGATATGACAGCCAACTATCCGGACACCAACTGAGGAGTCCGCGCTGCTTCACGGTATAGCGGTTGGGGTCACCAGGGTCCGATCAAGAACCTTTAGACAAACCACAAGAGGACGTTCGGCTGCCTCCAAGCATTTACCTTCACAAACTAACTTTTATGCAGAACAGGATTGGTGGCGTGGAATTGGCCCGGACACACAAAGACAGGACCATGCAGGTAGAAGGCCGTCCGGATTCACTTTCGATCCACTCACAGCCCCCTACAGTCCAGCCATCACAGGTTCCGCCAAAAACCATCTCTTTTCATAATCATAAATATCACTCATATGCATAGCCATATTATCCTGCTACAATGCGTAGACTTCAATAACATGTACTGGCCGTCATTTATCATCGACGCCTCTTTGCCACAAACCGGCAGCCACGCTTCATGTTACGCCCAGTTATGCCAGGGGCTTCACAATACGGCAACAAAGTCCGACCACCTTTTCGGTCGCTCGGCACCCCGAACTTATAGTACTATATGAATCAGCTCCGAATCATGTCTTGGGTCATTGGTTGGGTTTGCCCGGCTCCCATGTTTTGGTACCTTACGTTACGTTCCGTCGGCTAAGGTAGCGCTGGGAGAACTACTACGATTGTGTCCCGGTTCTGCCGGACGAGCACCTCAGTAGAGAAAGCCGAAAACCAACGGTCATGATGCAGCGAGAGCTGGTCAGCTGTTCGAGAGGTTGTAAAATCCTTAAAGATTTATTCCGCATAACGCCATCATAAATGCAGACTGCGACAAATCGGTCTTCCGATCAGGCGCCAATAGAGCCCCTAGTTCGTCCTTCCGAACACTAGGGGCTGCGCCGACCATACTCAAATTCCTATGGCTAAGTGAGAGTAGTAAAGCCCTATAGTCCGATTGCCTAGTTCATGGTGAGAAACACCTCCTCACAAGGACCCAACCATGGGATAAAGAGTGTTCAGATATATCCCGAACACCCCCGTATTTCTCACGTGGGGGCTGAAGCCGATGACTGGCCAACTCTCATAATTTACATAAAATAAACAGCCGCACAGGAAGAACACATGTTCAAACAAAACATGCAACATATAATAAAAGTGCCATTATCCCATATTACAAATATTGGCAAGAATGCCCTCAGGGCCCCCTTCAGTACACCTTCATAGTACAGTTCGGGCTTGCGGTGCTCCTTACCCTCCGATGGCACCTCAGTCATCTGCTTCTCTGCATCTAGCTTCCCCCAATGCACTTTCGCACGGGCAAACGCCATGCGCGCACCTTCTATACATACTGATCGCTTGATAGCATCAAACCAAGGATAGGCACCCACAATCCTCTTCACGAGTCCGAAGTAACTGCTTGGAATTGGCTTCGCAGGCCACAGCCGGACAATCAAGTCCTTCATGGCCAATTCGGCCGCCTGGTGCAGTACGACCAGCTGCTTCAGCTAATTGATAAAAGGCACCGGATAGTTCGGCGCCAAATACTGCGACCAGAAGTTCCTCTCCGCAGACTTCCTCTCCACTAGTGCGTAACCGGACATAGCACGGTTCAGAGGTTTTTAGTGCGGTTCCATAACCGCACTAATTGTGGGCACTAAAGCCCCCCCTTTTGTACCGGTTCAGCACGAACCGGTGCTAAAGGGAAACCACGTGGCACGAGCCAGCTCGAGGGCTCGAGCCCTTTAGTACCGTTGGTAAGACCAACTGGTACTATAAGGTTTGGGGGTTTTAGTTTTATGATTTCTTTTCATTTAATTTTGTGTTTCCATTTTAATTCTTGTTCGCTTGCTGGTATTTTACGATACTACACATTGTACACGTATATATATATATATATATATATATATATATATATATATATATATATATATATAGAATTTCTAGTAGAACCAATCATATATATATATATATATATATATATATATATATATATATATATATATATATATATATATATATATCATCAATGTCTCACAAACCATCATATTAATTAATTCACACATACACGCATGTATAGCTATATACAATTTCTCCTACATATGCATGTTGCCTTGAGCCAGTGGCATTAGCCTAATTCGTGCCTTCGAGCACGATGACAATTGGAAGTGGTTTTCATGGGGGCGGTAGCGGGTAATAGTATTCTCCTTCAGATTTATGACCTGGAAGAGAAAAATCCGCTTATTTCCTCTTGAAGTGCTTCTACGCTCCGCTTTCTAGGAGCTTCTCCCGCACCTCTGTGAACTGTTAAGAAGGAGATCAATATGCATGTGTATTAGTTGTGTGACTAGATATCGATAATGGTGTAAAATTGTGAATAGTGTTTTGACAAGCGTATCCATTCCTGTCTTTGAGATCTGCTCCTTTGGACGCCATCATGCGAATGTTCTCGCAAACGCAGAATGCACACAGATCAGTCCTCGCTACCGCTTCAGGCCTTTAAGAGAATGGAATTTGATCAGATAATAATTAATCAAGCATGATAATTAAAGAGATGGCAGCTAGCTAGCTAGCTAGTACTACTTAATTACTTACCTTGGGTGAAACCATTTAAGCTTTTGTTTCCATTCTCCGGTTTACGTTGATGAACCTTGCCCAAGCCCCTGCCGCCGACAAAGAAAATGAATAAAGGGGTTATTAAATAGTTCATATCATGAAAAATGACGAACTAAATAGGCCGATATATATAGTTAATAATGATTGAAATTACTGTTGACTATCCCAAACAAGATGTTATAGTCAGTTTTTCTTTGAGTAGTGAGTCCAGATTTCAACTGTTCAAGGCCAACTTTAATGATACACAAGACCCGTGAAATCTGCATGCACACACGTTTGCATGTCTTAATTAAGCGGGCATATGTAAGCAAAAACATGTAGCTAGCTAGTAGGCAAAAATAGAGAATTTGTAGTACAAGACAGTGTGATTCACTGGAAGTTGTAAGGAAGTAGTATATCTTCATTGTATTTGTGGCGGTTCAAGAACTCTAGCATGTTGTCCTCTACGGCCTTTTGATGACGTTGATTTATTTTCCATGTGTATTCATTAACGGTGTTTGGGTCAATGAACCCAATGCCAAAGCGTCCACCTTTTCTCATTTCATACATCTTCATCCTGCATATAATACCACATAAAAGAATATAGTGAGGATAATTACAGGTAATGATTGATCAAAAGGATCACTACAGCTAGCTTGAGACTTAAATTACAAAAAGAAATCACTTACGGACAATAGCAACCGACGATAGATTTGTCGAAAGCGTCTTGATTGTATAACTGAAACATTTCGAATACTCAACGGACACAGCTTTCTCATGGAAGTAATGCTCCTCCTTGACATTCACCATGAGGGACAATCGATCGAAATCTTGGTAATGTTCATGTACCATTGATGCAATTCATACATTCTCATTGGGAGGTTCTTGACCTTGTCCTGCTCGACCAAAGGTTGGCCCGGACATATTTCCATTTTATTTCATCCTCTCTAAGCACAGTGCATGGGCTCGATCTCGAGGAGTTGTCCAACAGTGATTTTGAGAACTTCACTGCATTATATGGTCCTCCGTTATTACCACATTGCCCACCTCAGAACGTAAACTGTTTGCCCACAATAATATTGGGCCACAGATTATCACGTGTTGTTGGCACAACAAGCGAGGGATCGATTCGCCTACTGTTCTCCCAATTGGGAATGGTTTTCCGCATTTTTGACAGCTTCTTCTTGTTTGCTCGATCCCGAGCTCGCCTCCTTACGAGGCGTGCTCGATTTAACTTCCCGATGTGGCGCTCATAGTCTGTGTCATTAGGCTTGGGAGCTGGTGGTTGAGCCATACGAATGAAGTGGTCAATCGCTTCCTCGTGCACTTTCTCCCTTGGCGGCGGTGGCGGTTTCGGTGCAAAATGGGCTTCCACCTCGGACTTGATATGGCTGCGATTTCCTCCTCGGACCTGTCATAAGACCTCTGCGGAAGAGGCGTGAGGCTTGGACCATATTTATATCGCTTGCCTCCGCCTGTACTTCATGTACTACCTCGACTCAGACCGCCACGCACCATAGCTGCGGGTGTCTCTTCTGCGATTGCCGAGGCGGCGGAGACGCCGGCCGACGGGCTGAGTTGGACGAGGAGGAGTGGCCGCTGAAGCTGTGCCGGACTTGGAGGAGGAGGGCTGAGGTTGTGCGGACTTGGAGGAGGAGGACGTCTGACGCTGTGGCGGACTTGGAGGAGGAGGAGTGGCTCGACACTTTGCGGACTTGGAGGAGGAGTGGCCTGACACTTTGCCGGACTTGGTGGACTTGCAGGAGTAGGATACTGCTGACTCGGTGGCGGACTTCTACGAGGAGTCGGATGACGCGGTGTCAGTGGCCTTCGAAAGATGATGCAATCATTTTTCCATAGGATGATACGATGGTTGGCGTCTCCGAGAAAGCGCTCGTCGTCACCTCCGTGAATGTCAAGCTCTAGCCCGAATATGGGTGCACCACCGTCAACCATGACACGAGCATAGCCCTCTGGAATCGGGATGCAATGGTAGGTTGGTTTGGGGGTAGCTGGAAAAGCAACGCCGTCCGCCACCTTCATGGATATGTTCTTCATTTTGACGTAGCTCGCAGCTAGTGTTCTCCGTGATGTCATCCACGGGTATCTACCCAGCATTGCGTCGTCGGGCGGAACCCACGCTGCTTCTCGGCATGGATGGGGCGGTGCTATCCAATGCTGGATCATTCGCTAGCTGCTGCAGCTGCTTTGAGACCCCTTTGCTGGGTAAGTGAGTCGATCGATCTCGCTGCCGCTGGAATTTGACTACCAATTCCGCTTGACTTGCTTCTAGGCCTTGAAGGCGTTCATAGTCCCGCTTCCTCTGCTCCTCCTCCATCTTCCTCTTCTTCTCCTCCGCAATCTTCTTTCTCGCACGGGTTACGTAGTCGGTGTTCGGTCGAAAACCCCTCATACCACGGAATAGCGCCCTTGCCTCGTGTTCTTCCAGTGTTCAGATTTCTGTGGCACGCGTAAGCTCGTCGTTCTCTCTGTTGGGCTGGAACACCCCGATCGTGCCTCTTCTATTGCAACAAGTATCGCATCGTCGGCTCCTTCAGACTTGCCCTCGTCGAAACATTGCTGTCTTGGGTCCAACTCCCCCATGCGCATAGAACCAAGTCCCGACTGGGGCCAGCTCTTAGTAACCGGAGTGGCTTTGCATCCTCCATCTCTTTCTCAGACTTATCCCACTTAGGCATTGCCACCGTGATAGCCACCTGGCCCTGACTTATGGAACTTATCCTTTTTTCGGCATTCTTCTTGTTTATTCTCGACCGTTCCTTAGCTAATTCCGAATCCTTGAATTTCACGAAATCGTCCCAATGAGCACGTTGGTTCTCTAGTGTTCCCTCGAATACTGGAGTCTTCCTTCCTCCCTTGACGTACTTGCCCCATTCACGATTCTTGTGGTTCTTGAATGCAACCGCCATCTTCCTAAGAGCAGCATCCTTGACTTTCTGCACATCTGCTTCTGTGAAATGATCTGGTAGGGTGAAATGTTCCATGAGAGTATCCCAAAGCAGATCTTTTTAATTCTTGTTGACCAAAGTAACATCTGGACGTGGAGCAGCGTCCTCTTTGCCTTTTTGTCCTTTGTCTTTTGCTGGCTCTCTCCATTCTTGAAGGGAGATCGAGTTGGTCCTTCACAAGAACTCCGACCGACGAACGAACTTGTCCGCAATCTTCTTAGGCGCTAATGGTTCGCCATTAGGTCCGATCGCCTCGATATTGTACTTTCGCCCTCCTTCAACTTTTTGTTCGGGCCTCGTTTAGTCCTTTTGCTGAAGATTTGCTCGATCCGGATGGCTGAAAGAACAAAGATCGATTCGTTAATATATCTTCAAGTCATTTAAAACATGTGATGATCACCGGATACCTGCTTATATAAATATATATACCTCGCGGTCTTTGTTGTTTCAGGATCAACATGTTCTTCGTCATCGTCATAATCGTAGTTCATGACTTCATCAATTCGGTCGTCGCGATCGAATATCATATCACCCTCTCCGTGTTGTTTAGAAATTGAGCCGTCATAATCTTCTTCATTCGATCATCATCGGCCCGCGATCATATTGAACATGGTCTGTTCTCCTCTCTGTCGGTATTGTGCGCCATAGCTTTTATTTAACTAATTCAAAAGAAATATAAAACAATTTAGTATTCAAATTACATCGTCTCGAATAATAGATATAATCTCGAATACTTGTCTAGAATAATAGATACAATCTTGAATACATCGTCTCGAATAATATATAATATTGAATAGTACATCATTTGGCTAGCTAATTAAAGATCGAATACTACGAGAAGAATCTAGGACACTCGCGATTCTGCGGCGCTGGGCGGTGGACACCCAAAGAGAAGGAACCCTCACGGGATCATAGCTGAAGTGAGATCACGAAGATACTGCCAGGTATTGGATAACCTGCCGCCCTCTAACGCAACCATGTAGCGATGGGCGTGCTCGTCCTCCTCCCTGACATGGCGACGTACCTCCTCCGGCAGGGCTGGGTCCCTCCGCACCGAAACTGGCCCACGCGAACGCCACCAGACGAGATCAGGGTCGACGACGGGACCCGGGGCCGGGTTCCTCATCAAGCGGCGCGCCCCTCCAAGCAGCACCTCCTAGTGCCAGCCCGACGGAACCCAGTCCCGGACATGGGTCGGCTGGACGTCGTCGCTGACGGGTCGACGGCGAGGATGCGGGCCGGGCATCGTCGAGAACAAATACTAGCTATATGCCCGCAAAAAGTAATATTTTTTTAATGATTGGATTTTGATAACTAAAATTTCTAACATTTCTACTATTTCAAAAATCTATATACTATTTCATACTAATTAAGCATCTAACACTAAAAACAGAATACACAACTTCTATACATCCATTAAAAAACTGAAAAACAACATTATATAAAAAAATTCCATACTAATTAAACACTAATTATATCCATCTAACATGCATTCATACATATATAATAGTGAAAAAATAATAATCTAAATAATCTAAACTAATTAAACATACAAAATACGTATATACTAATATATACATGCATTAATTCATACATATGTGTGTGTGTTCATCATGCTTGTGTGTGTGTGTGTATGGGCTCGGGGGGGCGGCGCCCATGGTGGCCGCCGGGGGCGAGGGAGAGGGGTTAGAGGGGAGAGCTCACAGTGGGCGACGGCGCGCGGAGGCGACGGCCGGGGCGTGATCGGCGGGCGGCGACGCTGGGACAATGACGGGATGGGCCGGGCGGCGATGGAGACGAGGGCGGCGAGGGGACGGGCGGCGGCGGCAGGGGACAGGCGGCGACGGAGAGCGAGGCGGCGACGGGGGCGGGGCGCGGATGAGACGGAGACGACGGAAACAGAGGAAGAAACAGAGGGGAATGAAAATTTGAAGTGTTGTATATATAGAAGGCACCTTTAGTACGGTTGGAGCCACCAACGGTACTAAAGGCCTGTTTTGGCCAGCCCAAGCGGCGGAGCGACCCCTTTAGTACGGGTGGTGGCACAAACCGGTACTAAAGGCCCCTTTAGTACCGGTTTGTGCCACGACCGGTACTAAAGGCCTCATGATGCCACCCCAAAGTTTAGTCCCACCTCGCCGGGCGAGGGCAGCCAGACTGGTTTATAAACCCAGCCGCGGCTACCACTTTGAACTCCTCATATAGCAGGCTTGTGGGCCTAAACTCTGCTGCTGCCTGTGAGTCTCTTTGGGCCTTTAAGGTCTGTTATTACACACCTGTGGCCTATCAGGCCCACGGGGCAGCGCCCCAATTTTTTTTATAGTTTTTTTCTTTCCTGCTTTATTTTCTTCTATTTATTTTTGCGTAGTTTTTTGTATAGTTTTTTCTTTTCTGTTATATTTATTTTCTTCTATTTATTTGTGAGTAGTTTTTCATCTAGTTTGCCAAAATTCAACATTTTCAGAGTTCATTTTGTAGTGATTTTCAATTTCACGGCCATTTGGTAAACGATTGAAAAATAGCAAATATAATTTTTTTCTTTTCTGCTTTATTTTTTCTTCTATTTATTTCTGAGTAGTTTTTTCTTTTCTGCTATATTTATTTTCTTCTATTTATTTTTGAGTAGTTTTTTTATATAGTTTTTTTCTTTTCAGCTATAGTTTTTCTTTCTTTTCTGCTATTTTTTCTTTTCTTCAAAACTTGATGGTCAAAGTCTGGAGTTATAACTTAAAAAAAAGAAATGTCGACGTGCAATTAGTTTTTGCCATAACAAAAAATTACAAACTTTCTGTTAGTGCCTGTAGTTTTGAAATTTGAATAGTTTAAATTTTGAATTATTTGAAATTAGTGTGAATTTGTTTGCACATAAAATTTCTTCGCGTTTCAAATGCCAAAACACATAACTACCCTAACTATTACAGAGATTCCCCTCTCGGTGCGAAACACATAAGAAAGTGATGATAGCTAGTGAAGCCGATCACATCCCAGATCTTTGGGTGTGAAACTTTTTCTTCGCGAGTGTCCCTTTGCGCCGTAACCATGGAAAATCTTCATCATTTAACGGGATGCTCGGGTCAATATTCACTGTGAATGGAGCAATTTCATCAAACTTTTCATAATCTTCTGACTTGTCTGTCTTGTCATCCACTCCCATGATGTTTCTCTTCCCAGAAAGAACTATGTGCCGCTTTGGCTCATCGTACGATGCATTCGCTTCCTTATCTTTTCTTTTTCTTGGCTTGGTAGACATGTCCTTCACATAGAAAACCTGTGCCACATCATTGGCTAGGACGAATGGTTCGTCTGCATATGCAAGATTGTTGAGATCCACTATTGTCATTCCGTACTGCGGTCTTCCGTTACCCCACCTCGTGTCATATTGACCCATTTGCACCGAAACAAAGGGACCTTTAAACCACGTAGATAGTCAAGTTCCCATATGTCCTGTATATAACCATAATATGTTTCCTTTCCCGTCTTGGTTTCTGCATCAAAGCGGACACCACTGTTTTTGTTGGTGCTCTTCTTATCTTGGGCGATCGTGTAAAATGTATTACCATTTATCTCGTACCCTTTGAAAGTCATTATATTCGAAGATGGTAAGCGGGACAGCAAGTACAGGTCATCTTGAATAGAGGTGTCATGCATGGTGCGTGTATCGCAACCAGTGGCAAAACTCCTGGTTTGTTCACGTGTAATCCATCATCAGACCGCCCGGTGTTTGGAGCGTAGCAAATTCTTGTGTTCATCCATATACTGAGCCACCAAGGCGAATTCTGTAGAACTGTGTAGTATGCTTGATGAGAGAATGTCCGTCCATACATATTATTTGTTCCCCTCCTAGCATGCCTTTTCCATCCAGTCTGCCCTTATGCCGCGATTTAGGAACACCAATCAGCTTAAGGTCAGGAATAAAGTCAATACAAAACTCAATGACCTCCTCATTTTGATGGCCCTTGGAGATGCTTCCTTCTGGCCTAGCACGGTTATGAACATATTTCTTTAAGACTCCCATGAACCACTCAAAGGGGAACATATTGTGTAGAAATACAGGACCCAAAACGTTAATCTCTTCGCATAGGTGAACTAGGACGTGTGTCATGATGTTGAAGAAGGATGGTGGGAACACCAACTCGAAACTGACAAGACATTGCACCAAATCATTCTGTAACCATGGTATGATTTCTGGATCGATTACCTTTTGAGAGATTGCATTGAGAAATGCACATAGCTTCACAATGGCTAATCGAATGTTTTCCGGTAGAAGGCCCCTCAATGCAACCGGAAGCAGTTGCGTCATAATCACGTGGCAGTCATGAGACTTTAGGTTCGGAACTTTTCTCTGCCATGTTTATTATTCCCTTTATATTCGACGAAGCCGACGGTACCTTAATCTTGAGCAGGCATTCAAAGAAGATTTCCTTCTCTTCTTTGGTAAGGCGTAGCTTGCATGACCTCGATGTATGCCGTCTTCTCCGTGCATACGTTGCTGGTCCTCCCGTGCCTCACGTGTATCTTTTGTCTTCCCATACACGCCCAAGAAGCCAAGCAGGGTAACGCAAAGATTCTTCGTCACGTGCATCACGTCGATTGCAGAGCGGACCTCTAGGTCTTTCCAATATGGCAGGTCCCAAAATATAGATTTCTTCTTCCACATGGGTGCGCGTCCGTCAGCGTCCTTTGGAACAGGTTGTCCGCCAGGACCCTTTCCAAATATCACCTTCAAATCCTTGACCATATCATGTACATCAGCACCAGTACGGTGGCGAGGCTTCATCCGGTGATCCGCCTCACCTTTGAAATGCTTGCCTTTCTTTCTTACAGGATGCCTGCTCGGAAGAAATCGACGATGTCCTGTACACATTCTTCTTACAACTATTCAAATATATCTCGTCGGTATCATCCAAACAGTGCGTGCATCCGCGGTATCCCTTGTTTGTCTGTCCCGAAGGTTCTTGAGAGCAGGCCAATCATTGATGGTCACGAATAGCAACGCCTTTAGGTCAAATTCTTCCCCATGTGCTCATCCCACGCACGTACACTGTTCCATTCCAAAGTTGTAAGAGTTCTTCAACTAATGGCCTTAGGTACACATCAATGTCGTTGCCGGGTTTCTTAGGGCCTTGGATGAGCACCGCATCATAATGAACTTCCGCTTCATGCACAACCAAGGAGGAAGGTTATACAAACATAGAGTCACAGGCCAGGTGCTATGGTTGCTGCTCTGCTCCCCAAAAGGATTAATGCCATCTGCGCTTAGACCAAACCATACGCTCCTTGCGTCATCTACAAACTCCTTCCCGTACTTTCTTTCGATTTTTCTCCACTGCGACCCGTCAGCTGGTACTCTCAACTTTCCGTCTTTCTTACGGTCTTCTCTGTGCCATCGCATCGCCTTGGCATGCTCTTTGTTTTGGAACAAACGTTTCAACCATGGTATTATAGGAGAATACCACATCACCTTGGCAGGAATCTTCTTCCGGGCGCCGCCTCGACATCACCATGCTCATCGCGGCTGATCTTATAGCGCAATGCACCACATACTGGGCAAGCGTTCAAATCCTCGTACTCACCGTGGTAGAGGATGCAATCATTAGGGCATGCATGTATCTTCTGCACCTCTAACCCTAGAGGGTAGACAGCCTTCTTTGCTTCGTACGTACTCTCAGGCAATTCGTTGTCCTTTGGAAGCATATCCTTTATCATTACCAGCAACTTTCCAAATCCCTTGTCGATACACCATTCTCGCCTTCCATTGCAGCAATTCCAGTGTGGTGCCCAGCTTTTTCTTGTCACCTATGCAATTCGGGTACAACAATTTTTTGTGATCCTCTAACATGCGCTGCAACTTCTTCTTCTCCAAATCACTTGCGCAGTTTCTCTTTGCATCGGCAATGGCCCAACCTAGATCATCAACGGGCTCATCTGATGCCTCTTCTTCAGCTTCTTCCCGCATTGCCGGCCCAACTTCTTCCCGCATTACCGGCTCAGCTTCTTCCCCCATTGTTGTATCATCGTATTCAGGGAACCCATGGCCAGGATAGTTGTCGTCGTCCTCTTCTTCTTCATTGTCTTCCATCATAACCCCTCTTTCTCCGTGCTTGGTCCAAACATTATAGTGGGGCATGAAACCGGACTCAAATAGGTGGACGTGAATGGTTCTTGACGTAGAGTAATTGCGACCATTCTTACAGCCAGCACATGGACAAGGCATAAAACCATCCACCCGCTTGTTTGCCTCAGCCGCAAGCGAGAAAAGTATGCGCCCTCAACGAACTGGGGAGAGCATCGGTCATCGTACATCCATTGCCGGCTCATCTTCATTACACAACACCGAATAGACCAAATTAATACAAGTTCATACATAAAGTTCATACAACACTTAAATGCAACAAACAAATAACTCTCTAGCTAAAGCATTTAAATGCAACAACAAATGCGATCAAGATTGCAACTAAGGTAACAATTGATCCAACAGCATAATGATACCAAGCCTCACTATCGATGGCATATTTTCTAATCTTTCTAATCTTCAAGCGCATTTTCTCCATCTTGATCTTGTGATCATCGGCGACATCGGCAACATGCAACTCAATTCCATCTTCTCCCCTCAATTCTTTTCAATTTTTCTTTCAAGTACTCGTTTTCTCTTTCAACTAAATTTAACCTCTCGACAATAGGGTCGGTTGGAATTTCCAGTTCACATACCTCCTAGATAAAAATATCTATGTCAACTTGATGGGCATAATTTGTCATAAACACGAAATGCAACAAATAGTTTTAAAAGAGAATATACCACATCCGAATCATAACAAGGACGAGGGCCGCGGGGACGGATATCAAAACCATGGCACTATGTATAACAAACAACGACGGGTAAGATAATTATTATACGAGTAACTATATATCCAAATCACACAAACATCAATTTTTATATAAAATTTCATGAACAAGAGGCTCACCACAAGGTGGTGCCGGCTGACAGAGACGGTCTTGAGGGCGATCGGCGGTGGTTCTGACAGAGATTTAGAAGGCACTAAGTAAACCACACCTACATATGCAAACTAAGTGTTATTTTTACCTCAAATTGCATATAAATCAAATACTACCACATATAATTCCTCCCAAATTACTAAAACCCACAATTAATCACTATATAAACCAATGCAAGAGCTAATCTAGCAATGAGAGATGAAAGGACAAAGTTGCTAACCTTGGTGATCATTTGAATGGATGAGGGCCTGCAAATCTTGACAAATTTGGGGCAAATTTTGTGATGAACTCGAGAGGAAGAAGGGAAGAACAAAGGAGAGGGAGAGGGGAAAGGGGGAAGAAAAGAGTGCGGGTGGATGAAGGATTTATATAGGACGACATTTAGTACCGGTTCGTGCCACGAACCGGTACTAAAGGTGCTGGAAGGGCCCCATTCTGACAACATCCTGCCACCACTCTCGTTAGTACCGGTTCGTGGCAAGAACCGGTGCTAATGGTTTGCCACGAACCGGTACTAAAGAGCTCCTCCAGGCTAGCCGTTGGAACCGGCACTAATGGCCACATTAATGCCGGTTCTGTTACAGACCGGGACTAATGTGTCTCACATTTGACCCTTTTTCTACTAGTGCTCCTCGGTCTGGTATAATTGGGAGGCGTCTGATATGCTGCAAGGAAGATCCGCAAACGCCCTTGTAAAATCAAGAATTCAACTTGTCGCTTAGAGTTCTCCCCACTATCACGTAATAATGGCCATAGATAAAACAGGCCTTACCAGCCGCAACTTTCCGGGCCTCCTGAATGTCCCGTACAACACCTCGGGCTTCTTCCTGAGCATCTTCCGCGGCTTGGAGAGCTTGGGCGAGTTCGGATTCTTTCCCTACTAGACTCTGCTCCAAGCTCTCACTTTTCGTCACAGCCTCCTGGAGCTCCCGTTCACCTGTGATGACCCTGGCCTCGTGTTTTTAACGAAGCGTCTGTTCGGCGGCAGCCTTCTCATTGGCATCAGCCACAGCCTTCTTCAGTGCCTCATATTTGGCACTCGATCCTAGGGCGTACAACACTAATACTTTTCAATAGGCACAATTATTCATTCGTGCCCAATGCAAGACAATGTTTAAATATACCTTGCTTCTCCTCTAATTGCTTCTTCACACGGCCAAGTTCTTCCTCGGCCCGTTCCAGGCTCTGCTTCAGTTCGGACACTTCCGCATCATGAGCGGCCGTCTTCTCCGCAGACACCTGTTTTCAAACAAAGGGGTATACATCATTAACAAAGGTTCCCACTACAAAAAGGGTTTGATCCCCTGCCCGGCTCTCTTTTGTCGGACAGTGTATCAGGGGCTACTTCTCATATCATGATGATTCTTCAAAGGTTCCTTAGAAACCATACCTCAAAAGCCTTTATAAGGCAAAGACATGACTCATTCAGCCTGCTTTCGGCAGACTGAATCTTTCCAACCACCGTACCCATGAGGGTATGATGTTGTCGGATTTCGGGTTCCGGCAGACCCTTAAGGTTCGAACTCTGGGATGCGCGCGGAGATCACACCTCCTACCTACTCACGTCTCGTCGCCTCGCGAAGGATCTAAACTACACGAAGAACAACACAAGGGACACGAGGTTTATACTAGTTCGAGCCACCATTGTGGTGTAATACCCTACTCTAGTTTGTGGTGTGGTGGATTGCCTCAGGGTCTGATGATGAACAATACAATGGAAGAATTGCCTCGCGAGGGGAGGAGCTCTTGTGTTGGTGGTTCTGGCTAAGGTTCGACTGGTCGATCCCCTTGCCTTGAGAGTGGCTAGTCCTATTTATAGAGCGAGGCCCTGGCCCTCTTCCCAAATATTGAGCGGGAAGGGCGCCAACAATTGGCCATTTTGAAGGGGAACATCTAGTACACTTATCCTGACTAAAGTTGGTCCTCGCCTGCCAAAGACTCTGACGATGATGCCGGCTTGGGCTCACGATGACCCCCATCCTGCCGTTCTGCTGGTCTTGGTTTTGTTGCACCGAAATGGTTGCCTTTGCTTGATACCCTTGCCTGCACTTGCCCCCTTTGCACCAAAGAGGAAACAAGGACTCTGCGTAGGCAGGCGCTCGCCTGGCTTCGATTGTCATGGCTTGCCTCACGGGCACCTCGTGAGGTACCCTGCCTTGATCACTCCGCCTCCTCACGAGCCAGCCTGACGAGGCTGGGCCTGAGGAAGCTTCCTGTCGTCCGCCCCGTGAGGCTTGGCCCCTCGCGAGGGTCTTGAGCTTGTGTTGACAAAGATGGGCCATACTGGGCCACTCCTTGAGCCACGCCGCAGGCCGCAGGCAAGCAAGTCAGGGTACCCCTGTTCCCAGAACATCGACAGTAGCCCCCGGGCCCAAGGCGCGCCTGGACTTGGCTTAGCAGAGAAGCGAAGGGGCAAGTGCGAAGCGCCGCGGGCCCCAATAGCCTGCTGCCTTGGGCGCCGCGTGGCGGTTGATTAGACATGGGCGTCCCTGCTTCCCCACGACGCCTCGGCAACTGCACGACTTGACAAGAGAGCGGCACCCGGCCAGGCTTACCCTCTTTGCCTTCTCCAGTCATTTCCCAGATCCCCTTTCTCGCTCTCCTCCTTCTTGCTCCCGAAATCCTCCAGATCTGCTCCAACCCCGCATCTCAGCAAGACATGGCGCCTCGTCAGACCCCGGTCGGAGCCTGGTACTCGCCCGCTCTGGATCCTCTAAACGTGTCGGAGAAGAACCTCGCCCGGACGCGCCAGATGATGGCGGCGCAAGGCGAGGATGGGGCGGCCGTGCTCAAGGTTTGCACCGCCCTTCCCGAGGATAAAGGAAGCACCTTCTACCCGCTCTTCGTGAGCGCCATCGCCGCCGGTCTGGTGCCTCCCTTCTCCAAGTTCTTCCTTTATGTTCTTCGCCAGTACAACCTGCAAGCTCTGCACCTCCACCCCAACTCTGTTCTTCTCCTGGCGATTTTCGCCTATTATTGCGAGGCTCATGTTGGGGTAAGGCCCTCGGTGGCCTTGCTGCGCCATTACTTTTACCTCCGGGTTTCTCGCGGCACCATCACTGCGTGCGCGAGCTTTGTTGCATACTCCAGCTCCAATGCTATCTCGAAGCCTGGGAAGAGGATCGAAGGCTTCCGGAGGAAGTGGGTCATGGTGGATGCTGGGCGCATCCACCCCCGGCTGATGCTGCCTACGAGGCAGCCTGAGGCCGTCGATGCTTGGTCCCGCGTGGAGCTCGTCGATCCCCGCGCGAAGCTAGTGCTGGAGAGGATGGACGTGGGCCTGTGGCCAGGCAACATGGTGGCGGCGAAGCTGACCGGGGCGTCGCTCCTGAGGGAGTTCCTGGAGCACCGGGTGGCTCCGCTTCGGGAACACTCGCTCCCGCTGTGGAGGCTCGGGGAAGCCGATGCCGCCCTTCGCCCAATCTCCGCAGTCCTGGCCGACGGAGATCTGGTCGCGGTCCTCTAATCCTTGGTTGGGGGAGACGTGGCGAGACTGGACGGTGCTCCTGCACCCTTGTTCCTTCGGGATGATTGGGAGCAGGTGGTGAATTCCATGCCCGCCTTCAACGGGGTTGGGCCTGTGCCCGCGGAGGTTCCTGAGGACCTAACGGTCCTGGCGACGGTGAACGTATCTTCCAGCGACTCCGGCAGAGAGGAGGAAGAAGGGGGGAGGAAGAGGAGCCCGACTCCGAGGCGACCGACGGGGAGTCGAGAGAGCCCCTCCCTCAGGGCAGGTCCCGCACCCTCCGCCTCATGTCGGACGACGACGAGCGAGGCGGGAAGAGTTCGCCCCTGATCCCGAAGAAGGACAGAACGGGGCTGGTTCTCCGCAGGCCTGCTCCGGCTCCAAGGCGGTCTGCAGAAGTGCCTCCTGCTTTCGAGTCTCCTGAGGCTGACCCCAGCAGCAGGCTCTCAGGCTTCAAGTTCGGCCGGAGGCTGCTTGAGTCCGCGAGCGATGCCTAGTAAGTGCTTGATTTTCGTTATGCTTCCTGCTTTTGTTGTTGAGGCTTGACGTCCATATTCCTTGGCTAGGCCGGTGCCTGCGGCAAAAAGGCTGAAGGGGGCCCCTGAGGCTTCGCCTGGGGCAACGCTTTCACCTGTGGGAGAAGGAGGCGGCAAGGCTCGGGCCTTCCCTACCCGGTCATCCTCGTGAGGCCAGGTGGGGCGTGCTGGGGCGAGCTCAGCCCCCGTGACCCAAGCGACTCCAGAGGCGTCCTTGCCTGACGCCACTGCTGCAGCCGTCGGGGCTCAGAAGGTCCCGACGCATGGCGCTGTGATCACGCTATCGTCTTCTCCTCCTACTCCGCCAACCGCCATTTCTCCGACTCCTTCTACTGTCTTGGATCGTGCTGCTGCTGAGCTGGACCGGCTGCGAGGAGATCTGCAGGGCGCCGACCCTCGCCTGGTGGCCGGGCGCCTGGAGCTGGCTTCCGGCTGGGTCCGCTCTGATGCTTCAGTTCGGGCGGCGCTGGTCCAGGCCGCGACGGCCAGCGACGAGGAGAAGCCGGCCATCCTTCAAGCCAAGGCCGCTCGCGACGCTGCCTTGGGTGAGGTTGCGGATGTCCGGGGCCGCTGCAAGGCGCTGGAGAGCGAGCTGCAAGGCCTGCGCGACCAGCTCGCCAAGGAGGTCCGTGACCGCCAGGAGAAGGAGGGGGAGATGAAAGCTCGCGAGGCTGCCGCCAAGTACCGGGACGCCGAGCTTAACAAACGCCATGGCCGATTGAATACGCTGGAGCAGGCGTTCGAGGCGAAGAGGATCGAGCTAGACGGCAAGGCGAGGGTCCTGGCTGAGGACCGTGTGGCCTTCGCGAAGCTGGAGGAGAGGGATCGCGCCTCGCTGAAGACGCTTAATGATGGCAGCCTAGAAAAACCGCTGGCCGGCGCCGAGGATGGCCCCGCCAAGTTGCTTCCCTTCCTGGTCCGCGCACTCGAAGATGTCGCCATCGGCCTTTGCCCCACGGCTGAGGCCGAGGTGCGTGTCCTTTCTTCTGCAGCGCTAGCGCGCGTCTTCACCCACGTCTACCTTCGCGACCCCAACGTCGATCTTGACAGCTCTTTGGAGCACGTGAGCGGCGAGCTTGCATTGCCATCTCTTGAGGCTGTGAAGGGTCGGCGAAGCCCTCTTTGGCGAAGTTTGCGCCAAGACGCAAGCCAAGGCGAGATGCTGCCGACCCTGGGGCTCCGCAAGGTGAAGCCGCCCAGCGCAACTCCACCACCAGCGATGGCACTACCGGAAAGTGACCGGTTCGCGGCTCCTGTCCTGTTTTAGCTCCTGCAACATGCATCATGCCTCGTGGAGGCGTTTAAACTTGTGTTTGGCATTGTGAAAACAACCTATGTACTGTAATATTTGCTTTTGAATTCCTTGAGATTTGCATTTTTCCTTCCTACTTGCTTGTGTTCTACGTCGGCAGAGCCCGGCCCCGCACATACCTCAGCCGCTGTTAGCCCCGACCGGAAACCAGGACGGGACCAAGGAGTGAGGGGCTACATGACCAGTTAGGCTCCTGAGTCGCGATACTCAGGAGTCCCCCTTGATGCACGAACAACAAGTAGGGAGGGGAGGTGTAGGAGTAGATCTACCATTCTACGTCGGCGGGGCCCGGCCCCGCGCATACCTCAACCGCCGTTAGCCTTTCGAAACTAAGGGGTGAGGGGCTATGTGACCAATTAGGCTCCTGAGTCGCGATGCTCAGGAGTCCCCCTTGACGCACGAACAGCAAGTAGGGAGGGGAGGTGTAGGAGTAGATCTACCGTTCTACGTCGGCAGGGCCTGGCCCCGCGCATACCTCAACCTCCGTTAGCCTTTCAGGACTAAGGGGTGAGGGGCTACGTGACCAGTTAGGCTCCTGAGTCGCGATGCTCAGGAGTCCCCTTAGCGTTCAAGCGGCCTTCAGACCTTGGCTCCGCTCGGGGAGGCGCGTGCGACGAACCAGGCCCGAGGGGCTGGCTGGTGGCGTGGCGCCTGGGCGTGACCCAGGCGTAGCCCGTGCCAACCCTCGCGGCACTCCCGAGGGGAGGCGTTACGATGGGGCGGACAGGCTCTGGGCTCCCACGAGGTTGATGCGGCGGGGCCACCTCGGTTGTTTATCACCAGCATGGAGCATAGGGCTTCCGTATGTGTACGGGCATAGCCGCTCCTCGGCAGTGTAGTCAGCCAGCGCGGAGCATGGTGCTTCCGCTGGTGCGTGGGAGGGGGCTCCCCTTCGGGAGGAGCCCCCGGGGCGTGTACAGCCCCGCCCTGACACGTGGCTGGCACGGTAGGGCATGACGAGGTGTATCTAGGCACCCGTGAGCCAGCGCGGGACTCACGGGGCCCTACCTCAAGGCGGGTTGCGCCTAGCTCTGGGCCTTTACTTGTAATGTGCTCCTGCAAATTTGGTTAGATGCCGACGCTCTACGTCCTCAGGTCCCGGCCCTCGAGCGAGCTCAGCCGTCGCTGGTATGCCAGGTCGCGATGCCGTGGACAAGGCCAGGAGGTGAGGGCTGGAGAGCTAGTAAGAGTCCATGAGTCGCGATGCTCAGGTACCCCCCTTTTAACATGCAAGCGGCTGGCATGAGGGAAGAAGGGTGCCGCCACGGGCATCAAGTAATAATCATGGCGGGTCAAATGCACGACCTGAATAAACGCGAGAGAGATATATGCCGCTGGGTCAGGCCCAAGTGGCTTGGGGATAATGCAGCCCGGGGGGCGCTCCCAGCAAGGTAACCTAAAGACATGAACAAAAGGGGTACATGCCGCAGGGACGGACCCACGCGGCCTGGGAATGATGCAGCCCTGGGGGCGCTCCCAGCTGAAAATCAAACTCGAAGGATGTCACCTGATGATGTTGGGGGTGAAGGGATGTTGAAGTAGCGGACGACGTGCGCTGCGGAAGCCGATCCTCACGAGCCCCCAGGCCCAGGAACCTCGGGAGTCTCTGGGGGCGCTGGCGCCTCTTCGAGGGCAATCTCCATCTCTGCCAGGACTGCGAATGCCTGACCTCTTGAGCCTCCAGAATGCTCCTCATGAGGCGCTGACGCGCAGCAGCCGCGTTCGGCAGGACGAAAGGCATGCGAACATAGCTGTGGGGTGGACCTTCGCAGCGTCCCACGCGTGAGGGCCAGAAGCGCTCCTGAGAGGCGGCTCGGTTGAGCCCTGGTACGTCGATGCAGACGCGTAGCCCACCATCCTCGCCTGGATGGGGAGCTATGTCGGGTAAGCGGCGGCTGCCACTCATGACTCTTGACTCCTGTAGCTCCTGAATGATATCGTTGATGAACTCCTGAGGGTTTGGCCCTCCTTGCCTTGCTCCTTCCTGAGGGAAACGTGCTTTGAAACACGCCTCCAAGTGGTGCCCGAGCGCCTCCCTCGTGATCTTGGCAATGTCGATGGCCCTCCAGGAGAGAGCCCCCGAGCCTTGCCCGAGGAGGGCGCCGGGCGCGCCTTCCTATGCGACAGAGGGAGGCGCCCCTTGGACGGGCGCGTATCCTGAGGTGCCTGCCTCTCGAGGGTTTGGACCAGGCGATGTATTCTTCTTCTTAGGGACTGCCTCGGGAAGCCTTCCGCTCCCGTGATCTGGGTCTTCGATTGACGCAGCCTGAAAGGCACGCTCCAGAGAACACACAGCATCCCTCTCCTCACAAGGCACCGTGATGACTCCACCGCTTCATGGCATCTTGAGGACATTGTAGCCGTGATGATTCATTGCCATGAACTTGGCCAGGGCTGGGTACCCGAGGATGGCATTGTACGGCAGGCGAATGTGGGCGACGTCGAAGTCAATGAGCTCGGTGCGGTAGTTGTCGCGCTGCCCAAAGGTGACAGGAAGGCGGACTTGCCCTATCGGAACAGTGGAACCATCAGTGACTCTTGAGAAAGGCTTGGTTGGCTGAAGCTGATTGTATGGCACTTGGAGATAGTTGAACGTCTCGACGGATAGGATGTTGAGTCCTGCTCCGCCATCGATGAGGGTCCTGGTGACCTGCACATTGCTGATGATTGAGGAACAAAGCATCGGGAGGACTCCGGCTATGGCTGCGCACTTGAGCTGATCCGCTGAGCTGAACGTGATGGCGCACGCTGACCACCTGAGAGGGCGCGTGGCCTCAAGCTTGGGGAAGACTGCATTCACCTCGCGAGCAAACTGTTTGAAGATGCGCTGAGAGGCTGGGGCCTGAGCGCCGCCCAAGATGCAAGCGATTGCGCGCGGCTCCTGGAAGCCCCCAGCCCCTTCGTCCTGATGATGGTCTTCATTCCTCCTCGATTGAGGTGGCAGAGGAGGGAGGCCTACGTTGCCTTGTGGGCGATCCTCACGAGGCTGATCACTCCAACCTCCCTTGCAAGGCTGGTCTTGCCAGCGGTCCTCGCGAGGTCGGTCATGCCACCCTTGGCGAGGGCCACGGTCTTCCCATCGTCCTCCACCTCTTCCTCCTCCTCGGCCATAGCCCCGGTCGCTGCGCTCGGGCGTCGGCGGCTGCCTTATCCGCACAGCCACGAGCTCTTGGCATTCATTGGTGTTGTGGGTGTGGAGGTCGTGGTACACGCAGCATCAGGCTGCCCTTGGATGACTCGGGCTGATCCTGCCTCGCTTGGTGTCCGCTCTGCTGCAAGCACGGCAGCCCCCTGCGCTTCCGTCCTTGACCTTGGGCTTCTTCTCTTCGGATCGGCGGCGAAGCTCGAGGAGGAAAGGCGCCTTCCTCAGCCCTAGCGCACTTGGTCGCCAAGTTGAACAACTCGGGGATGTGCATGGTCTTCATGGATTGCTAGCTCCTCTTTCATCTTGATGTCACGCCGCGCTGTCGGAGAAAGGCTGAGATGATGGCCTCCTCAGTCACCCTGGGGATCTTGAGGCGAGCGTTGTTGAAGCACTGGATGTACTTTTGCAGGGTCTCTCCTGGCTGCTGCTTGATACGGCGCAGGTCACTCATGGCCGGGGGCCGGTCGCTAGTGCCCTGGAAGTTGGCGATGAAGCGGGTGCGCATCTCGTCTCAGGAGGAAATCGTGCCAGGAGCCAGGTTCAGGAGCCAGGTGCGGGCACCGTCCTTGAGCGCCATGGGAAACCAGTTCGCCATGACCCTCTCGTCCCTGTTGGCGGCTTCTATGCCCAGCTCGTAGAGCTGGAAGAACTCCGCAGAGTCAGCCGTGCCGTCGTAGCGTGGGGGCAGATCTGGCTTGAACTTGCCCAGCCAGGCCACGCTGCACAGCTCGGCGGTGAAGGCACGGCAGCCTGCCGTGGCCACACGAGGCCTTTGGTGACAAAGATCTTGATCTTGGAGGTCTCCGCGCGCTGCCGGCAGGAGCAGCGCGGGTTCTTGTCGCGCTGGAGCAGGAGCACGGTCGTGACGGGCCAGTGCGGGGAGCACACGGGCAGCTTCTTGGGGACGAGGGTTCTTTTAGCAGCTCTTCTCTTGCCGCGCTGGCGCCGGACGGAGCGGGTCCCGTCCAGGGGCCGCGCGCCTTGGGGCCAGGGCGCCTTCTTGAGGGGGAGGCGGCTGAGGCGCCTAAGGAGCTTCGTTGCCCGTGCAGGGCAGGTGGCGGTGCAGCGAGAGGGATGGTGCGGGGGAGCCCCCAACGGCGCTGACGAGCTCGGTGATGCGGGCGAGCCACTCGTCGTAGAGGTCGTTGACGGGACGGTAGTGCAGGAGCTCTCGCGCCAGGAGCAGCGCGGCATGCGCGTCCGTAGGAGCGCGACGGGCGTGGGACGACGAACCGGCTGGAGTCAGCGACGGGGTGGCGGTGCGGCCTTCTCGCCGCACCGAAGGATGCATGGACGACGCCTGCTGCTCGTTCCCCACTGGGCCGATGGCGGCGTGGATGGCAGGCAACGGGGAACGACGGGGAGGCCCTCCGACGGGGGCCGTCTGGGCAACATGGGCCGCGAGAGCAGCCTGGCGCTCAGCGCCAGCTCGACGAGCGTTAGACATGGATGTTATGGACGGCGAAACGCAAGGCGGCGGAAGGCGGATTCTGGCGCACCCCTACCTGGCACGCCAAATGTCGGATTTCGGGTTCCGGCAAACCCTTAAGGTTCAAACTCCGGGGTGCACGCGGAGATCACACCTCCTACCTACTCATGTCTTGTCGCCTCGCGAAGGATCTAAACTACATGAAGAACAACACAAGGGACACGAGGTTTATACTAGTTCGGGCCACCATTGTGGTGTAATACCCTACTCTAGTTTGTGGTGTGGTGGATTGCCTCAGGGGCTGATGATGAACAATACAATGGAAGAACTGCCTCGCGAGGGGAGGAGCTCTTGTGTTGGTGGTTCTGGCTAAGGTTCGACTAGTCGATCCCCTTGCCTTGAGAGTGGCTAGTCCTATTTATAGAGCGAGGCCCTGGTCCTCTTCCCAAATATTGAGCGAGAAGGGCGCCAACAATTGACCATTTTGAAGGGGAACATCTAGTACACTTATCCTGACTGAAGTTGGTCCTCGCTTTCCAAAGACTCTGACAATGACACCGGCTTGGGCTCCATGATGACCCCCATCCTGCCGTTCTGCTGGTCTTGGTCTTGTTGCACCGAAATGGTTGCCTTTGCTTGATACCCTTTCCTGCGCTTGCACCCTTCGCACCAAAGAGGAAACAAGGACTCTACGAAGGCTAGCGCCCGCCTGGCTTCGGTCGTCATGGCTTGCGTCACGGGCACCTCGTGAGGTACCCCGCCTTGATCTCTCTGCCTCCTCGCGAGCCAGCCTGACGAGGCTGGGCCTAAGGAAGCTTCCTGTCGTCCACCCCGTGAGGCTGGGCCCCTCGCGAGGGTCTTGATCTTGTGTTGACGAAGATGGGCCGTACTGGGCCACTCCTTGAGCCACGCCGCAGGCCGCAGGCAGGCAAGTCTGGGTACCCCCGTTCCCAGAACGCTGACAGATGTTCCTCAACGATAGACACATTCTTCAACGCCGTCGTTAGACCGCCTGGCAGCTCTGCATAGACAGAGTTTACCGGCGGAGTAGGCAAGTCTCCCCCCGTCGAATGTGGCCGCTCGCCCGATCCTGGAGCCTTAGAGGTACCCAGGACCTTATCCGGCTGAGGGCCGAACTCGAGATCGCGCCCATCATCAACACACCATGGGGCCATTGCCCCCATGTGTCCGGCCCGAGGGACGTGCCCCCCTGCTCTCGGAAACTTTGAGACGACACCTCGGTGTCGCACCTGGGCTTCGGGGAAGGGGCCTCCGGAGGTGTCTCGCTCGCCACAGCATCCGAGCTTAGCAAATCCTCCGACGAGGACGGTCCGACAGAAGATCTCGCCGGGCTGTATGAGATATTGCGACAATTAAAACTACTGTACCCAGATGCATAGGCGCATTCGGATTTAAGTCACTTACGATTTTTCCAGGGGCTGTGCCCTAGGATTCCACTCCAGGCTGTTATCGGCAGCCATGGTGAATGCCTCTGGGTGGGAACCTCTCCCCCTTTTGGGCGATTCGGCCACCAGGGACGGGGAAGCTGCCCGCTTCTTCCTACCTCCAGAGTGAGGCTCGTCCTCCTCTGCTTCCTCCTCTTCATCTTCGGAAGAAGGAGCGTCGTTGGAGTCTTCGGATTTTGCGTCCGAAGCCTCGCGGCGATGGAGGCCACTCCGGGTCTTCCTGACCTTCTTGGAGGCCTCCTTTTTAGGCGCCTCATAAGGCGCTGGGACCAGCATCTTCGTCAGAAGAGGTCCGTCCGGTTCCTCCGGCAGCGGAGCCGGACAATGCGTCCGCTCCACCTTCTTTATCCATCCCTGAAGTCATGAAACACGATTAAAATGCCTCCCTCGTGACATGCCAACTAAAGCATGCAGGGAGAGAGCGTGGTTGTAACTTACCGGGCTTGCAGAATGGGATAATTGGGGTACGGTTTTGGTGGAGGGCTTGCACGCCTCTCTGTCGCGGCCACGAGGTGGCCGGTCTGCCGTATTGTGCGCTGGTGATGCAGGTTTGTATGCCTCCTCCTCTAATCGGGGGAGCAACTTGCGTTTTAGGTAGCTTTTGGAGGCGTTCGAGTTCATACTCTTGACGCGAGGACCTCGGTCCATCTGTCGGCCGATGGGTCTTGATCAGCTTGAAGCTGTTGCTGCTTTTTCTTTAGGCTGTTTGCCGTGGCCATAAGCCTGCGTTTGAAACGCTCTTGTTCGACGGGATCCTCAGGCACGACGAATTCATCGTCGCCGAGGCTTGCCTCGTCTCCGGAGGGAGGTAAGTAATTGTCATCCTCGACCTCTTCGTCTGCCGCCCTCTCGTGGGGGCTTGCTTCTGCCTCCTCCTGTGCTGGATCGTGCTGGAGGGAGTTGTCTTCGGCACTTTCTGGGGTGTTATTATCTCTTGTGCCGGAATCTCCATTCTTTCCGTGGCGGGATTTAGAGCGGCGCCGCTGACGTTGGCGCTTGGGCTGTTTCTTTAAGGAATCGGCCTCCGCTGCTTCTTTGCCGTCCCCATCTTTCGGGGTGTCCACCATGTATATGTCGTATGACGAGGTGGTCTTCCAGTGTCCTGTAGGCACTGGTTCTTGGTAGTCTCCGGCATCGTCGTCCATACCATCGATGTCTTCGGAGTCGTAGTCAAGTATGTCGGTTAAATCATCGACGGTGGCTACGAAGTGGGTGGTGGGTGGGCTCTGAATTTCTTCGTCGTCCGCGTCCCAACCGTCCTGGCCATAGTTCGGCCAGGGCTCTCCGGATAGCGAGAGACACTTGATGAATTTATGATATCGCCCGAAGGCGAAGTCTTGAAAGATGTCCGCAGCGGTGAATTCCATGATCGGCGCCCAATCGGATTCGACTGGCAGGGGCGCAGGAGGTTCGGAGTCTGGCAGAGAGTCCGGCACCTCGGAGTCATGAGCTTTATGCGGGACAAGGTAAGTGTTCGGCTCCATCGCCGTAGAAGTTGCCTCTCCCGAGGCGGTGTCCAGCCATCCGTCCTCGATCCGAGCGATCGGCTCCGGACTATGGGTCGGAGCAGATTCGTGTGCGGCCTCCAAGGCATTGTCCGGCGGCAAAGTTAGGTCATGCCCATCGTGACAGCGCGGCACGCTCGGCTGTGGCTCAGATCCATCGAGGATCAAGTCCCCGCGGATATCGGCCATGAAGTTTAGGCTTCCAAACCTGACCTGACGGCCAGGCGTAGCTTCGATCTGCTCCAGATGGCCAAGTGAGTTGGCCCGCGGCGGCGGCCGCGAATCACGTAAGATCTGTCCGAGGAGAAAAGTCTCACCCAGACTGCGTCGTTGTTGATTGAAGAGGCCATCAAGCCTATCGGTGGCGACTACGAGGAACTCTCAAAGAAAGCACCAATGTCGGTGTCAAAACCGCGGATCTCGTAGGGGGTCCCGAACTGTGCGTCTAGGCGGATGGTAACAGGAGACAAGGGACACGATGTTTTACCCAGGTTCGGGCCCTCTTGATGGAGGTAAAACCCTACGTCCTGCTCGATTGATATTGATATTGTGGATGTTTACAAGAGTGGATCTACCATGAGATCAAGGAGGCAAAACCCTAGAAGCTAGCCTATGGTATGATTGTAAGGGTTGGTGTGATTCTAGTCCTACGGACTAAAGCCATCCGGTTTATATAGACATCGGAGAGGGCTAGGGTTACATAGAGTCGGTTACAATAGTAGGAGATCTACATATCCGTATCGCCAAGCTTGCCTTCCACGCCAAGGAAAGTCCCATCCGGACATGGGGAGAAGTCTTCAATCTTGTATCTTCATAGTCTTGGAGTCCGGTCGATGACGATAGTCCGGCAAATGATAGTTCGGCTGATGATGGTAGTCCGGCTATCCGGACACCCCCTAATCCAGGACTCCCTCAGCCCCAATCATTCGGGCCCAAGAAAGATGCAGTCCGGCCCAATTGTGGCCCGCTAAAAACCAGGCCCGTTAGAGTCGAATGTTTCGGCCCGGTCGACTACATCTGGTTTTTTTTAGATAGCGAATGAAGGCAGTAACTAGTAGGAATTAAGAACAAACCTACTCTATACAATAAAGAAATTACGGCATAGTAACTAAGAATAAACCTACACTATACAATAAAGGATTTAAGGTATATTACATCCACTAGGCATCGAAGTTCGCCACCAGTGATCATAAAGCGCAATGAAGAAGCAGATTGCAAAAACTGGGCACCATTGCAGCGTAACAAAATAATACTGAACCAAGACCACATCCAAGACAGTTCAAGAAAGGTTAGCCTTGTGGGGGAACTGCTGCGCAAGGCTGTGAGACCGGCCTAGCATGTCGGTCACGGCTTCCAGGTGTAGTTGTTTAGCGATGAGGTTCTCATTGGTGTTCTCCGCAATCTTTCTTAGAGATAGGACTTCAAATCGAAGTTGAGTTGTAGAATGCCTTTCTGCTAGAACTTGGGACTGAAGAAGTCGAACTGATTCAGACAACGAATTCTGTGAGCTTGTCTGGCTGCTAGTCTCAAGTAACTTGAACACTGCATCAAGACAAGACTTTGGGGTTGTCTCGCTATCTTCAAGATGTTTTGCCTTCTTTGCTGCAATATATGTTGGGTTTGTCTCACAGCCTTCAGCAGACTTGTGCATGCCATCAGGCATATCACCCTGAAACAAAGCAGAGAGATGACAGGTTTTGCACGTGTATAAACAAAGATGATAACTGTGCTGTCAATTCCATCCAATTTCAAATTAGAAAATAAAGAGTAAGTTCAAAATATCAATAGCATAATTTGGCATTGTTCATAATGCGGGGAGCTTCACCACACTACTGGATTACCATGTCAACATAACAAGCATAGATGAAGGCAAAGAAAATCATTGTATCTATTTTGGTTAATGTGCATGGCATGTTGTTCATATCATCAACCACATCAAGAAGATAAAACAGAGATGACAAGGTGCAAGTGGGCTGCTTCACCACACATCGGATTATAGATCCACAAAACAAGCATACATATAGGGAGTATTAAGTAATGTGCATGGTATGAATAAGGAATTTGGTTTTACAAGTAAAACTTAGAACTTACGGTTCTTACGAACATGCATTTTGGTAGAAACAACAAACTAAACAGCAGTAAACGATAGGGAGTATGAGAAAATTAAACAGCAGTTGAGGATAAAGGCTTTAGAAGGACTGACTTACATTAATAGTTAACACCGGCTTTATAATGCCCTTCTCCATGTCAAGGGAAGGATAACTCAAGAATTTCAGCACAGAATCTTCTTCATAAGCATTGCATGTACTCTACATTTTATAGAGAGTAATTATAGATATGATAATACTGGAAGGGATAGAGGATAATGAAGATAAGGTGCAGATTGATGCTACATAATCAACTATCAATCCCTGGAAGTACAAGCGTTACAGGACAAAATGGCATTGTCTGTATTCTACTTGTTGGTAAGATTAAATATAGATCTGATCTTTTTTAGTAAATGGTGGGCGGGGGAGATAAGATGCAGAATGCTACACAATGAACCAATCCCTCTTCCCATAATACAAGAGTGTTTTGAACAACGTGTGTCTTATACAAAACATTCTTATATTATGGGACGGAGGGAGCAGCTGTTAATGTAAGTACAATGATAGACCACGTTCAGTCCTTACAAGAGGACTGCAGAGCTAAACCTCTTCAAAAGCATTGGGTTGATTCTAAATTTATGTAAGAGTCCATACGGATCTTATAATGTCCACCAAATGGACGATTACAAGGCTAACATGTGCAGTGATGCTACATAATCAAACAGCTATGAAAGTAAGTATGGTCATACAGGGCAAGAGGTACTCACAAGAGCAATGCAGTGTGCAGTATAGTTGCGAGATTCTGTGGTCCCTTGAGAACGAATGTTCTTCTGCTAACAGTTTTCTTACAAGTGAGACATTAAGGCAAATGTAGAAATGTAGTTCAAATTGTGATGTGATATCATAGACAGTACCTTACGCTGCAGCCGAGACCAATGTGTAACAAGATTATTCCAGTCACCGTCGGATAAATGTAGCACCGGAGACTTTACAGAAATTTCATTCAGAGGCTTGCCATCGAAGTGCGCTTGCCTCAGGTAGGAACGATACTTCATCAACGAGTGCTTGAAAAGTGCAACCAACCCTTGCTCGTCTTCACAATATAATTTGCTCCTCACCTATTTAAAATAATGAAGTCTTGTGTCTTCTGTCAGCAGAAACATATGCAGTAATGACCATGAATAACATTAGTACATTACTTACGCGTAAGTTGCGGAGGAAGACTGAAATTGTTCGTGTTGATGTATAATCTTTCCATGAAGGAAAGATGCGCACAAAGTTCCTGACAACAACATAAGCTTCGTCTTCTAAACTGGGAAGAAATGGAACAGGGGTCCTATTTGCTGCAATTGGGGCTCTCTCTGGTTCGAAAAGGGATTTGGCAACTGGATTTGGTGTACTCTTTGCTGGAATGGGGGTTTTGCGTCGTAGAGCTGGTGCTATGTCAACTGGCATAATCATACTGTTTGCTGTAGTTGGGGTCTGCTGAGTTGGGGCATCAGAAATGACCAGTGTAGTAGGGCTAGAGTCTGCTAGAGTTGGGGTGTTTTGTGGGTCAGGTGATATTGCAACTACACCTAATGGGCTATTTGATTTATCAGGTGCCACTACCTTTTCCAAATACTTTGCTTGTGCTCCTCCATGATCAGCAATCGCCCTCTTCCTTTTGAACGTCTGATACACAAGAACATCATTTGAATGGATAAATATGGTATGATGACAGATGGAATATGTACTGAAAATGGATAGGCAGGGCGTATTCACATACACGATGTGTAAACTAAGCTAATGGCAGTTCAACAAAGTAGAAGCAATGCAAAGCATCAGTTGCAAGATATGTGCGAGCAATGTAACCTTGGAAAGTTAGAGCAAGTACCTTGATGGGTGAATAAGATAGGGCATCTTCCTCTGACTCCTCCACTAGGGAGCTACATTGACTTAGGTCTCCCTCTAGCTCAGAATCACCGTTAGGATCATATTCTGAGCATGAATCTGTAGGTGGAGAGCATTTGCATTGCATTGCATCCAGACTTGATTTCAGTCCCTTAATGCCAAGTTTGACAGCCATGGCATTGTTCTTCTTTATTCTTTTCATGCGCGCAAGCTCATAATCATTATGATGCTGTTCAGAATCTGAGATTCATGAAAACATAAAAAGTAGTCAGATTATCTATGGAATGCATTGCGGATTCAACTCGAAGAGTGTCTCCCTATAAACCCCTGCATATGCAAAGTTCACCCCCAACCATGCTGACCAGACCACACACAGAAATACAAACCCCTTATGTCTCTATAACAGGCAGGCACACATTTCAAAACTGAAGTAAGAACATTAGAATCATATGAAATTCGTATTTGAACTAAGCAATTATGAGTGGCATAATGTTTAGCTTCAAGGGTGGAGTGTTGGTAGTGCGACACAAAGCAAGTAGGCAGATTGTATTCCATGTAAAAGATCGAAACCTATGTAAAAGCTGGAAATGACACTTTCTTTCTATACAATGCAGTGTTCGTTGCCCACACATGATGGAAGAGATCACATAGAGAAATACTATTCACTCATGTCTACGGTTCCAGTATTTAGAAACAGGGTGGTCCACCCTAAAAGAATATTGACAACAAATATGACAAGGCAAGCATAGATGTAGTGAATCAATCATTTACTTGTGAGCTTACTAGGACAAGTATGCAGAATTGTAACTGCAGTAAGAGACCGTCCAAAATCTGAATGAAGAAGTTTGTCTAGCACTTATTGTTTGCAACTAATCGACGTGAATAATTGGATATTATATCGAATGAGTAAGAAAGACAAGTAAAATTGTCAACAAACCTGGCTTGCAGTAGTAATCTGGGTCAATGTCACTACGACCAACAATCCAAAATGACTAGTGTCTGTTCCGAGGGCCGGAATTTTGAAAACCCTGTGAACTTTAGAGGTACTAAAGATTACCGAAATACATCTAAACCAGTAAGTGTAGGTAGCATTAAGCACACAGCAAACCCTAATGACAGTCCTGCCTAATGGGTAATGAATCAATTAGAAAATGGGTGATGAGGAGTGGCTGCTGAGTGTTGAGGACGTATCTCAGGATAAATTGGGTTGGCTTGGTGGGTGCTGCACGCCTGAGCCCTGAACGGACTGGGAAGGTAGGCACGGCGGCGCGCCTGGGCAGCGGTGACGTTGTTGGGCGAGCGGCTCCTGGCCTCCTGTTAGTTCGGCGTCTCCTCCTAGAGTCATGTCGTCCAGGGACGGCAAGTCGCCGCAAGGCAAAGCGGTCAGCAGTAGAGATCGAAGCCAGCAGCAGAGAAGCGAGGGGAATCGGGCAGGACGACCCAAAATCCAGGTGGGCCGGCCCACCGTGGGCACCTAACAGAGATACACACCCGAGCGGCGAACATGCATTTTCGAAACTAATTTAGGAACATTTAGCTGACCAATTAAACAACTCTGTTTTAATAATATAAAATTCGTATTTGAACAACTAAGCTTGTTTAGCTTGATGGGTGGAGCAACGTTATTATGACACGAAGCACGTATTCTGATCGTATAGTGATCATAAAAGGGGGAAACTCTAAGAATATTTTTTTAGCAAAAGAGGGTTTCTCCTCTGATTTCTATTAAAGAAACCACCACGGAACCAACATGATCAATTAAATCCTAAGCATGATCAATTAAACAGTATTATGGCTGTGCCATGGAAAATTTGAAGCTGCAAACCGAAGAAATGATATTTAGCATCCATTGTTTGCTTCAAACTAAGAACTAAATTCTAAGAGCTGAAAAGAAAGTAGAGTAACCAAGTTAAGATCTATTTTCTGGTTGAGATCAAAAAGTTGAGGAGATATGAAGTACCACCTCTCTTGCGGCGCCGTGTAGGCATCCGGGGGGCGATGGCTGTCGGTGGCGTTGAAGCAGATCTGCGACGGTAGACGGGTGCATCGGGGGATAAGTCCCGTTGCGGTGGAAGACAAGGTCGTGTGAGCGGCCCCGGCAAAGAGGACGACGGCGCCGATGAACCGAGAGGACGCGATGCAAGGCTATTGGTCTGTTGCCGTGGATGAGAAACATCCATCTCTAGCAGTGGACGACGCGGTCTTGGTAGGTGCTCCGGCATGGTGGAGGACGGTTGCGATGGATGTGGTGGAGGACGGCGGCGATGGATGGGGTGGCGGACGGAGGCTGGTGTGGGGATGGGGTGTTCTATCACGGACGGTGTATGAATCGAAAAATGGACGGAGAGGTACGGGGAACCATGTTTTTGGGACGCGCCTGTCTGAAATATGGGAAAGTTACAAACTTAGCCCCCGTTTAAAATTTGGACGTCTCATCGGTTGGGGATAGGACGGTAATCTCGCATCTCGCCAATATTTGCCCAGAGCGATTTCGGGCGAGGAGACGGTGGTTGGCGCCCAGTGTTTGAACGGGGCTGACAGGTAGGGTGGTTGTGTCATGTCTGAGTGAAGTTACAAACCTGCCCCTATTAAATATATTTGCCTACATCGATTTCGGCCGAGTCGAGTTTGTTTTACCGCCCACCGTGTATGAATGGGGAATGGAGGGAGAAACAGAGGTATTTCGGACGAGCTTGAATCAAATGTGTTTTGCCGCCCATGTTTGACGCCCACTGTGTCGGAATGGGCTCAGAGGCGGTTGTGTCACGTCTAATTGAAGTTACTGACCTACCCCTATTTAGAGCAGTGGAAATCGGGCTGATGGATTGTCCGTGTAATGGGTAGACAGTAATTTCCATCTCCCAAACACTTGGCTTCGGGCAGCCGACGTGGGAGGGGACATTTGCGGCTTATTCCGAATTTTGGGACAATAAGCATCCACGTTTACCCTGGCAACTAAATTCGAATCCATTTTGTATTCCTATATCAATCTTTATAAATCATTCTACGTGTTTTTTTATATCTTCAAAAGGACGACAAAGATGTATTCCACTGTCATATATGAATATGGTTTACAAATGCTGATACTCAAATTCAGAAGCTAGAATCCAGTTTAAGGTGAATTCAAAATTTTGGAACACTTCATGTCCAACTCAAATGTCACACGCAGCATAATGTGTACTCCCATTTAGATATGTACACAAGCGGTGTATCAAGATTCAAATACCAAGTCAATCAACCAAGAATGTACAGAACTAACAGACATACAAACACTTATAGAGTATATGGATCAATAATATCAACTAACATACATAAGCCAGGCCGCTGTACTTTTTTTTGCTACAACAGCATCCTTTTTTTAGCCAGCATCTTGGCCCTTTCCGATGCGTGCCACTTATGGTGCATCTATACTACTACTATTGCTGAATGCACATTCAACATGATTGGCATATTTGTAGGTCTGGCACAGCAATCCAAATGAAATGTCTCCGAGTCTATCAATTAATACAAACTTGTGCTCAAATGAAATTACAAACCAAAAAACAAAAAAAAAGTTATTACAAGATCTCTAAAACAAATGGTTTGGTTGATTACATGAACAGACAACACAAAGGTTATTCAATGATGGAAAGAACATTTCACCTATGATTTACCAAGTAGGAATTTAATTTCCTTTTTTCCTTCAGAACCTTAACAATCTAGTCAGTCTCAGCTTGCTTCGTTTTGAAATCCACCAAATATTTAATGGTTGTCTTGAGTACTGCTTGTGATTGTGCTGTTTGCTTCCTCAACATGTCAACTTCATCCCTAAGTGCGAAGTAATCTCTTTCTACCACTATTTTGGCCTCTAGAGCATCAGCAGTTGGCAATTCATAATGCACAATTGGGCGGTGCCATCTTTGTGGGATGATGCAACGTCCATGGTGACCTCGCTCTTTGATCTTGGGCTAACCTGTTTTGCCATTAAAGTTCGATTGATTCAGAAAAGTTGAAGTTAGCAAAACATCTCAACGGGAGTTATAACAGCAAACCAGTTAAACAAACAAGGAATTAAAGAGTTTCAATTGGATACTGAAAAGTAGTTATTAACATCATTGTAACCCATTGTTGCAGCAAAGAAAGCGCTTAAACAAACAAGTAGATATTTAAGTCAAGGCAAACGGTAATTCTTAACAAGAAGTATCAAACACATATCTAGGCGCAGTCTACAATATGATTAATAGGCTGTGGCATTATGTAATCAGTAGCAAACTAAATTAAGACAAGCAACGTAATTGAACAATTTTGCAATAAGTGGCTAACTAAAATTCCGAGAAGCAGGTAACTGAACTTATGCTAGTTCTTTGTACAGGCACACTGCAACTTCTTTTTCGCTTACAAGGTTGTACGAAGGAGTCCATGGCATCAATTGCTTGGATATGCAGTCCCAATACTTCTTTCTTCCCACACTGCATTGGTAAGTCGAATGGACAATCTGGTCAGATGGTGCGTCCTTTATATGTTATATGAGGACGTGTAGTCAGACTAGTTGTAGCCACAAACATCACACTGGCTTTTACTGTATATTTCATGCGATTACTTTTGGCATATCGAGATCTAAGCAATCTACAATAGGATGAAAAGACTGTCATCCTTCACGTTATTGGCAAACTCAGTTCATAGAAACAAGCAATTCAACCATCCTGTGGGTAAATCAAAAGCGCCACTAGAATATTTTTCACTACCCAATCATACACGCAAAATGGGGCAACACCACCTTAGGGGCTGCTATGGGCAGCCGCCTCAGGTGGCTGGAAAGTGTGCACCTAGTTTGAGTCATCCAGGTTGGCCCAGGCTAGTTTTGTTTGTCCCAACGCACGAGAAGGCAATGTAAAAAATGAAGAAAATTGTTTCAATTTAGATGGGCCAATAACATAAGTGCAAGGCAGGCCCTATAGCAGGCTCGCGGCCCAAACGAGCGCCTCCCATATCGATCGACAGCAGGAAATATCCCAATTGATTCGCTCCAGCCTCCAGTCTGGTTCGCTCCTAACCTAGCCGCCGCTGGACAGACTGACACAGCACTTCCTCACGCCCTCGTTGGAGGGCGGTCAGCGGGCTTCAAGCAAACAGAAGGACAAGAAGATGAAGATCCAACCCTGGGTGTAGCCTACGTGGGAGGCAGTGGCGGCAGCGCGGGTGTCGGTGTCAAAACCGGCGGATCTCGGGTAGGGGGTCCCGATCTGTGCGTCTTAGGCTGATGGTAACAGGAAGCAAGGGACACAATGTTTACCCAGGTTCGGGCCCTCTCGATGGAGGTAAAACCCTACTTCATGCTTGATTAATATTGAAGATATGTGTAGTACAAGAGTAGATCTACCACGAGATCGTAGAGGCTAAACCCTAAGAGCTAGCCTATGATGGTATGATTCTAATTGTGATCGGCCTTCTAAGGACCATCCTCTCCGGTTTATATAGACACCGGAGAGCTAGGGTTTACATGGAGTCGGTTACAAGGAAGGAACATAATATCTGGATCGCCAAGCTTGTCTTCCACGCAAAGGAGAGTCCCATCCGGACACGGGCCGAAGTCTTGAGTCTTGTACCTTCACGCTTCAATAGTCCGGACGATGTATATAGTCCGGCTGTCCTGATACCCCCTTATCCAGGACCGCCTCAGTAGCCCCTGAACCAGGCTTCAATGACGATGAGTCCGGCGCGCAGTCTTGTCTTCGGCATTGCAAGGCGGGTTCCTCCTTCCGAATACTCCAAGGTTATTATCGAACACGTAGGCCGTGTCCGGATCTGCAAAATGATCTTCACATACCACCGTAGAGAGAATGATACTTCAGCTGACAACTTTGTAAACGACGTGACATGTCCTTACGGTCGGGTCATTTATTCGAACCGTTTTCCACAACCAGCCACAGCGCGTATTGCGAGGCAGTTTCATTGACACGTCTTGTCAAAGCAGAGATCATGTCCCCTCACTACAGGAATCAGCTACTTTGCCGTCTGCCATGGCGGACGGCAAAGGCATGAATGGCGGACGGCAAAATCTTTTGCCGTCGACCACGGACGGCAACAGCTCGCAACGAGGCTACGGATGGCAGCTACTTTGCCGTCCGCTCGGGTGGTCGACGGAAGGACCTTTGCCGTCGCGACGGACGGCAAAGAGAGCGGACAGCAATAATTGCGCCGTCATCCGTTATGTCTAACGGCAGGCCTTTGCCGTCCGCCGCTAACGGCAAAATTTCTAGTGTCTTTGCCGTCGCCACCGATGGCAAAGTGCAGGTTCTTTGCCGTCGCCACCAATGGCAAAGTGCAGGTTCTTTGCCGTCTCACATCGATGGCAAAGTGACCAAATGGGTCAGCTTCCAGAAGCACACTAGATGCCACGTGTCTTCTTTGCCGTCGTTCATGTGGACGGTAAAGAGCGCTGTTGCCGTCGATGATGTGACGGCAAAGAGCCCGCATATTGGCTCTTTTATCTGTTTTTATTAAATCCAACAATTTTCATCACAAATATATATGACATATATAGATATATTTCAAAAGGCCATTACAGAGCAAACATATAAGATATCCAACACATAACTTCATCATCCAAACATATATATTACATGCATAGTTCCATCATACATAACAAGTTCAACATAGAGGCATCCAACCATATATATTACAATAGTTTCATCCAACGATACATGCATAGTTCAACGATACAAAAGAAACAGAGAAAGGGATAAGGAGCACTCCATCTATGCAAAGTCAAGTGAAAGAAATCTGCAAAATGAAAAATAAGAAAGTTAGAACAAGAAGAGTAGAACAAGAAGAAGACTAGAACAAGAAGAGTAGAACAAGAAGAAGACTAGAACAAGAAGAGTATGCCATTTATGAGCTAACTTACGTGAAATGGATCATATATGAGCTAACTAAGTTGAAATGGGTCGCTTATGAGCTAGCTAAGGTGAAATGGATCATTTATGAGCTAACTAAGTTGAAATGGGTCGCTTATGAGCTAGCTAAGGTGAAATGGATCATTTATGAGCTAACTTAGTTGAAATGGATCATTTATGAGCTAATTTAGTTGAAATGGATCTTTTATGAGCTAACTTAGTTGAAATGGATCGCTTTTGAGCTAACTTAGGTGAAATGGATCATTTATGAGCTAATTTAGTTGAAATGGATCTTTTGAGCTAACTTAGGTGAAATGGATCATTTAAGAGCTAATTTAGGTGAAATGGATCATTTTGTAGCTAACTTGGTGAAATGGATCATTTAAGAGCTAATTTAGGTGAAATGGGTCATTTTGAGCTAACTTGGATGAACTGGATCATTTATAAGCTAACCTAGGTAAAATGGGTCATTTTAGAGCTAACTTAGGTAAAATGGATCGCCTATGAGCTAACTAAGCTAATTATGCAATTTTTGACATAAGTAAGCTAAGCATGATCGCTTTAGAGCTAACTTAGGTAAAATGGATGGTTTTGGAGGTCAAGAAGCTTATTAAGTCATTTTGGAGGAGAAGAAGCTAAGTCTAGGTCATTATGGTAAGCATTGAGGAAATAAAGCTAAGTCTAGGTCTTTATGCATGTGTTAAGCAAAACACTAGATAAACTTACCAAGATCCGTGGAGGTGTAGAAGCGGGTGGCTCGTGTCGGTAGTCGGAGAAGGATCGTATGATGCTTGTCTCGAGTTACGCTGCACCAAAGATCATTTCCAATGTCTTGTTAGCATGATGACACTCAAATGTTTAGACTAGCAAGTAATGTCCATTCAAATAAAACTCACCGTGGTCCCAGGAGCAATCATCGGCATCGGCGAGCGGTCTCGACTGTCTTCTCGCACACGCATCGCACATTTGGTTTTGACGACTCACCATACTAGTTAGTAATGAGACAAACACTACATGAATGTTTTGGCTAATCTGCAGAAGAAACTTACCACAAGGAGCTCGACATGGCCCTTGCTCGCATGTCATTCCGTGCCCTCTCCTCCTCCATCATCTTTGTCGCCCTCTCCTCCAACTCCCGCTGCCTCTCCGCCGCCTCCGCCAGAAGTTTCTCCGCTCTATCTCTCTCACTCAGATAGCAGCCTGCAACACCACTCACATGACCATTTGTAATCATTGATGGAAGCGCACACAATGTAATAGAGAAAGATAACTGAGTATGTATCACTAACCTTGATGGCGAGTTGCACCGGCCGCTCACGAGGCCTTATCTCAGAGCGGAGCTCGATCGGGCGCGCTTTGATCTCCGAGAGAGTGCTAGGACAACGGATAAGTCCATCTCCAATGGCTATGGAGCCATGGGACCTCCCGCCACCAGATATCATCAACAGCTCGATCAATGGGACCACTGCTCAAGTTAAAGTCCTCCCTTTCCTCGCCTTCCCTCATCTCTATATCTCACGAGCTTGTTGTGGGAGGAGATGTTGGTGAAGTTGTTTGCATCATCGAGGTCGACCGAGAGAAAGCCTTGACTTTCTTGAAAGAGGCGGTGTGGGCCATGGCATACAGGTCGCATACACCTCGGCACCTTATCCACCTTATTGTAGCGTGCTCGAAAGAGAGAAACAATGAAAATTAGTAATTAAAGGGCTCAAGCTAGCATGATGAATGAATTGCATGAATCATGAAGCAAACCACATACCCTGGGCCATGCCTCGAACTGATATAAGTTGGAGCTGCCTTGATGGTGTGGCACACCTTCCATTTGGGCACGCTTGTCCTGGCCTCGTTGTGGAGGGCTAGCCATTGTTTTGAGCACCACCATCGACCAACACCTCCCAACAATCCATCCGATCCGCACACCATCTCGGAGGCGCCTAAGTTAGCAAATAGAAACTTGAGCGCCACGGCTAAGAATTACTAAATGAAGGAACTTAAGTAGAGAAGGCCTTAAGAATTACCTTCATGTACTGCTCCTTACTCAGAACTTATCGCGCACGCCGCTTGGTCTTCTTGATACCACGCAAGGCGTAGTAGTCTCGAACAGCCTGCACCCGAGCCTCGTGGTCGTAAGTTCGAGTAGGCGCTAGACGCTCTCGATAACATGTGCCGCCCTCCTCAGATCCCTCCTCACACCAGAGAATGTCTGCAATCAAATGAGACAATATTGATTAGTACAATTAATAACTAGCTAGTTGAAGATTTTAAATGTGTAGGAGAAATTACCTGTAACTTTCTCGATCACCATGTTCGCCTCGTGTCGCATTACGACACCGCCGATAATCTCATCCGGCGGGCCGGGCAGCCACGTAGTGCTCCCAGCTCAATCCAAGCTCGAAGCCGACCTCACCAGCAACGTGACAAACCCCGGAAGTTTTGCCGCAAAGAACTCCAAGGACGGAGTTGGGCGGCGGACACTATGATGGTGGTCCCAACCTCTCGCAAAGATGACAAGGCCAACGATTAGTTATTTGAAAAACTTGAATGCACAAGGTACAAAAATATTAAATGCACTTACGCATCTCTCCCCATCAGGGAAAATCAACCACCTCTGCTCGCTGGTCACCGCACGGACGGAGCCGTAGCACCACGCCGTAGACGGTGCCCCCTCCTCCTCAAGATCACGGCTCCCCGCCATCATCAAGATGGCCACTCGGCCTCGGGCTGATCCGCCAGTACCCCATCCGGACGTGTGCTCCTCCGGGTCACGTGGGCGAACTCGAGTCCCAAGACCCGTGGACCGCAGGCTCGTGGACCGGAGTCCGTGCAGCCTCCTCCTCGGACGAGTCCACCCTAGCAATCACGTGCTCGGGTGAAACAGCTGGGGTGGCGGCGAGGAAGGCGCCAGAGCAGTCACCCTACCTCCTCTCCCACGACCACGCGTGCCTACCTCCTCTCTTCCTACCTCGTCCCTCGCTGGGCACCGCGGTCGACGAAGAAGGGCCCGCGGTGTGGTCATCTGTCCAAAGAACGCCGGCGGAGAGGTGCGCTCGAATGGAAGACCTCGACCACGCCCCACCAGCGCCCACCATCTTTCAACACCTGCCATGACAAACAGTAAACAAAATTAGTACAACATAAAAAAGACCGACATGAATAATAATATGTGTATCACTTATGTATTATCATCAAGTACAACATAAAAAATGTAATACCGACACTACTAATAACTGGATCAAGATCATCAATAAATGCATAATCATCATCATCACTATAATCAATGACGGGCTCATAGGGTTCATTGGCATCAACATGTGCAAGGCCACCTTGACGAATCGGTCAAGCATTGACAGTCATCCGCAGCAGATAACCTCTTCTTGTTCCGCTCTTCTTGTTCCTCCTCCGGGTGATGTCGGATTCATTGTCGCTGTCTACTTCAATGTTTTGGGGTGAAGTATAGCGGTTCTTGAAACGCTTTTTGAAAGACGGTCTCTTGGAAGAATTCTCCTTCATATGTGTCAGGTTAATGTGAGGTTCATAATCCTCTTCCTTTGGGGAGAAAGTCTAGCGTGGCGGCACTTCATAAACGACATCCCAACCTTTCAGATTTGGATTAGTTTGGCAGGCCCACGGTAGATAGAATACTTGGGTCGCTCGTTGAGCCATAATATAGACATCGTGAACATCTAAATGAGTGCTTTGTTGATTTCAACTAGCCCTACATGTTCATGAGTCCTTCTAGTCTCCTTCGCTGAAACCAATAACATTTGAAGACTACGACATTCGTGGGTTTTCACCATAGAATGAAGTTCATAAATTGCTTCAACTCTCCCATAATACTTGTACCTCCTTCACGATAGCAGATACACAACAATTTGTTGACTTTCGTCGGCTATAGATAGCTCTTTGCCATAGGTACGAAAGCGATACCCATTGATGTCGTATTTGTCAAATGAACGGACCTTATAGTCAAAACCATTAGCGATTTGTCTCAATTAGGCGTCCATAGACTCTGAATTAGCCTACAAGTTTAATATGAAAGGATTGTTGCATTATGCACAAATTAGCAAATGAAATGAAATTGTCTAATAGAAATTACCGCTTGTTTGAACCAAGAGATGAAACCGGATAGCCACCTCCTTGCTTTTAGAAGCTCATACTCTTCGACGGAATCCTTTTGGATCTCCGCCCATACGAGAATATGGCGACGATCGACTGTATGACATATCCAGAATAAGAGTAGTTCAAAGGAAATAGAAGTTGCGAAACAATGTATCGAGAACTTACTCGATGTACGGCCGCACTTCTATCAAAGTTGTTGAAGATATACAACTAAATGGTCCGCCATTCTTCGTTATTCAAAGATACCGGATGTGAAACACTAGCTGGTGCGAGATTCCCTTTGAATAGGCTGAGGTTGGATCCACCCTTTTAGGCTCACAAGATTGTACCGAGGCTTCGGATTATGCAAATGACGATTTTTGGCTTCAGAGTGCGCTGTTATTAAGTTTGCCGCCTCCTCTCGTGATGAATGCCTCAGCCATCGATGCTTCAATTCTACGCTTATTTTACATTTTTGTCGGGTTGCCTTCAGATTCTCTCGGTTAGGTAGCACCAACGATTTTGCACGGGCCCCCAATCTTGCCTCGGTCGGAGATGCAAAATCAAATGCTGCATTGATTAAAGAAGCCCGTGGAAAGATCTTCTAACTTGCAGATCAACTCCGCGCCAACTCTTCCATTTCTTCTAGCACGCCAGCGATAGTTCTTTCGCACAAAGAACACGGAAGAAATAGCTGAGTTCTGCCAAGATTAGCCATTCATCCTCGTGGATGAAGCCACGCAACATCACCGCATTACCCGCCAATCCATATGTGCCAATCATGACTCTTGAGACCAAATATCTTCGCTTATCAAGATTCGCTCCCCTCTTTAGATTCGCTGCATACCCATCGGGAACATCAACTGCTGTTGCACCCACAAGAGAATTTCCCTCATAGCTGGCCTTCCAAGATTGAACCATGCCTTTGGCTTCGCCCATTCTGCTTTCCTTTCGGTTCTTTCATGTTTTGTAACGGCCTATCACATAGCGCCCAGATCGACTCTAGCCTTAGTATTATCCTTTGACTTCCCATCTATGCCGTAACAATGTACCAAAAAGTGCCTCGCGATATTCTTCTCGAGCAGCATCACGCCGATGTTGTGTGGGCAAAGGAGGTCTTTGAAGTAAGGCAGATCCCATAAGCATGTTTTGTGAGTCCACGCGTGCTTAGTATTATACCCCTTGAAGTACCCTCGACGTTGTGGATCCGGCTCGAGAGCGCTTAACCGATCCAGGTCATTGGCTGTCAATGCAGGTGGTGCAGAGTTTTGACAACTCTACCCCGATGAAGTTCTTCTTGTCTTTCCTGAACTTATGGCGAGGATCCAGAACTGTCTATGCATGTCGAAGCAAGAAAACTTGCGACCGCCCAAGCCAACGAAACTCAAGAGCTCCCTTGCATGTGGGGCACGGAACCTTCCATGCACACACCAGCCAACGAATAGCGATACGCCGCAAGTCATGCGCCGAGTACATGTACCGACACGCATTATGAAGTTCCGTTTGCTAAAGGCGTCCGATGTCTTGAACCCATTATCCCAGTGCTTCTTGCAATTCGTCCCTGCGGCTGCATGTACACATTCATATTTTTGCCCGGATAGTTGGGTCCTGGAATTATCAACGCCAGAAAATGTTCTTTCTTTGCATAATCTGTCCGGGGAGATTGAGTGGAAAGACAAACACGGGCCAACAATCTGTATTGGGCTGCCGCCATACCAAACACATCGAACCCATCCGCGCCGATGCCGACTCGAGGATGCCTCGGATCTGCCGCTTTGTCGCAAGATGTAATTCATCAAACTTTTTCCACGCAACACCATCCGATGTGTGTACCATCATCGATTCCCATCCGCATCTAGTTCGGTTCTTTTGCCTGCTTTTGTGCCATGTCATCCGTCCGCCGTCTCTTCGACCATGAAAAGACGCTGAAGTCTTGGTACGATTGGCATATACCAAGAACACTAACGGGATTTTGGTCTCTGTCTCTTCACCCATACCGTTGTTCACCACAATATACCGAAGACTTGCAAATGGGACAATAGTTCAAGTCCGCATAGTCAAGCCTAAATAAGGCACATCCTTTCTCACAGTGCATGTATCTTCTCATAGGGCATCTTCAAGGCACGGAGGATTTTGTCCGACTGGTACAGGTTTGCGTGCATTACATGGCCTTTGGGTAGAAAGCGCCCAAATACCGTCATAATTGCGCCATAGCATTCTCGCCCAAGTTGAACTGAGCCTTCTTGAGCCATTACTTGTGAGATGACATCCAACCGACAAAGCTCGGCAGTGCTCGTGGAGCGGACGTTTCAAGACTCCAACATTTCATTGAAGGCCTTTGCAGATTCCTCCATCTCCTCGTCCAATCCCGAGCATCATCATAGCCTTGCACCATGTTTTCCATCCGGTACCATGCTCGTCGGTGCGCACGACGATCCACCTCAGCTCGGTCATGTTGGGCAGACTCACCATGAAATGTCCACACCATATAATCGGGCGAAACCACTCTTCCGCAGGTGTTTGCCCATTTCAGCCTCTGTCTTCTTTTCCCAATTGCCGCACCGAAACAGGGGCACCAGGTTTTTTTTTGGCCATTTGCAAATGCGGCTTGCACAAACCCCTTAGTTTTTGTGAACCATTCAGCGCCCATTTGTTCTCGACCAGTGTGACCGTATACATCCAAGCACGGTCACTCATCTTGACTTTCGAGCTACCGACACACAACAATTATATATGTAATTCACCATGTATATATTCATCATTGATCTACTTTGTCAATTTTATTACGTCCATGCAACCTACACTCTAATAGGTAATGATAGGTTCTATCTCACGTGTATGTGTAGATTGGGTTCATTTTCCCAAGAGCTCGGATCCGACGCAAAATTTCGGTAGCATTCTTCGCCGTTCTCCTCGATACACGCCTCGCAATAAAATGAGAGGATGTGTAACCGAGAACAACAGGGGAGGCAATCGATTTAAATATATGCGCCGGATCCGGAGCAAAGCATATGGGAAAACGAACCCAATCTACACATACTGGCTGTCCATGGATAGCGTTGGACAATTCGAAGAATCAAGGTTATAAATATGCAAATGCATGCATATTTATAACTATGACGCTTTAACGGGAGACACATATTGGTTACGATATCGATGATTCAAGACATATATAGCTAGCTATCAAGTTTCATCGGAATAGATCAAATAATTAATGGGGAGGAGGAGTTGTCATTTGTGCTCACCCACGAACGAAGGGGCGAGCTCGTCAAACACACGGCGAGGTCGTCGAACACCAAACCTCGCAGCGATGAAACAATCGCACAATTAAAACTACACGATCAACACAATTATATATGATGTTTTTCATAGCAAAATTGAAAAATATATGACCTAACTAATAATTCACAATATATATATGACCCCGCCGGCCTCGAAGGCCAAAGAACACCTTTTCGGAGGTGTCGGTGGTCGGGTGTCCCCGGTGTCGGGTGCCGGTCGGGTCGGGGTGCTGTTTCGTGGTCGGGGGTCGGGGTGTCGGTCGATGTCGGGTAGTGCCGTGTCGGTGTCGGGTGTTGTTTCGGGTCGGGTGTGGTGTCGGCGCCGTGGTGTCCGGGTCGGCTCGGGTCGGGTGTTGGGTCAGCCTGGGGGTCGGGGTGTCGGGTCGGGTGTCGGGTCACCTTGGGGGTCGGGGTGTCGGGTCGGGTCGGGGTGTCGGGTAGGGGTGTCGGGTCGGGCCGGGTCGGGTCGGGTGTCGGGTCGGGTCTTGGGGTCGGGTCGGGTCTCGGGTCGGGGTGTCGGTCGGGTGCCGGTCGGGTCTGGGTACCGTGGTCGGGTCGGGTCGGGTCGGGTGTCGGGTCGGGTCGGGTCGGGTGTCGGGTCGGGCCGGGGTGTCGGGTCGGGGTGTCGGGTCGGGTCGGGTCGGGTCGGGTGTCGGGTCGGGTCTCGGTCGGGTCGGGTCTCGGGCCGAGAAGCGAGGAAGGGTGGCTGCCCAGGAAGAAGCCCCTAGTGCGATCGTAAGTATCCGCACTCCATCGTAATTTTGCTTCATAGTTTTGTTATAACGCCAAACTTGTATGAAGCACGGCCAGGGCCCATCCCGAGGTGTCGTCTTCGGACGGGTCCTTGAGTGAGTCAGCAATGAACTCACTCCCGACGGCCACTTCTCCTCGGTCTGCGGATGACACGGAGGTGTTGTCCCTAAGTCTTCCCGATCGGGGGGGGGGGGATGTGGATCTGGAGGCGCCCCAAGGCGGCATTCCAATCGTCGGACACGCGGGGTTCAAGGTCCCCACGGATCGTGTTGGTGAGAGCCGCAGTAAGCCGGCCTCTCAGCCGAACATCGTTCCGGAACCTCCTGTGGTTCTGGACTCAGGCGGACAGCCCCTCGTTAAGGAGGGTGAGCCATCTATGCCGAGTACTTCCGCTACGCCCGAGGCGTTGGATCGTCTGCTGGAAGCGCTTCACGGCGCTTCCATAGATGAAGAGCACCGTACTCTCATGTCTGCGGTGATTCAGAAGGTTTCGTCCGCCAAGAGCGGACTAACCGAAGCCTGCACCAGCCTCCTAACAGGCTTTGAGGTAAGTAGTAAAAATGTGTGAAATTACCACCCGATAGGTAGTAGCCCCAGATACTATGTTTGGTGTTCGGAAGGAAAAACCAAACGGAGGGTCAATTATAATCCGCCGGAGTCTAACAATAAGTTTGAATGTGAATAAACAGGTTGTGCTGCTGGCCGCTCCTGCCCGTACGGCCGAAATCACCGGCCTAAAGCAGGACTTGGAGCAGTCACAGGGAGAGCTCGGCCTCACAAGGAGGCAGCTCGAGGAGAGCAAAAGTGAACGATTCCCCTCTCTCATATAGTAAAGTATAAATAAAATTGGTTATTCTAACAACGAGGCGTCGTGATTTGGTAACAAAGGCCACCACCGAAGTGGCATCTCTTAAGAAAGCGCTATCCGAGGCCGAACACAAGGCGGCCTTGGAACGCAAGGAGCGCAAAAAGCAAGAAGCCCGAGTGGCGAGGTACAAGAAGAGCTCCAGGAGCTCGGCAAAAAGGTCGAGTCCGTGGAGCATGAGCTTAAAGAAAAAGAGGCCGAGCTTGCGAAGGCCCTTACAAGTATAAAAGACGCCAAGCCGAAGCCGAGAGGGCACAGGAGAAATCCAGGAGGCCAAAAAGATAACGGCGGGTAAGAAATTCTTTATGCAAAGACAACATGTGGAGGAGGCGTTTATTTTACTTACCCGAGTCCGGAGCACTCCAGGGGCATTCGCAGATCTGCCACGCAGCGTATTCAGATGCCGCGGAGTTCTACCGTGCCCAGGAGGGGAGCTCAACGGAGAAGTTGTTCTGGTCCAAGTATGCTAGGGCCGAACATTTAACGCCTCTGAGTGACCAACTAAAGCAGTTGGTCGAACTCCACAAGGCGGCCGAAGTGGCTATGAAGGATTTCATAGTCCGGATGTGGCCTGGTGAGCCCCTGCCCACCAGCTACTTCGGCCTGATCAAGCGGATGGTGAATGTCTATCCGCGCCTGGAAGTCATCAAGCGATCCGTTTGCATTGAGGGTGTCTGTCGGGCCCTTGCCCGTGCGAAGGTGCATTTGGGCAAGCTGGATGCGGAGAAGCTGGTGAAGGACGGGCCACCAGAGGGCAAGCCGCATCGCGTTCCCAAGAAGTATTATGATGGCGTTATGAAGGGCGCTTGCCTCGTGGCCGATGAGTGTACCAAGGACATAATTTTTGAATGAATTCACTTCTGTCATGTTTGTAATTTAAAGACGAAGTTACTTGCGCTATGTAGCGCTTTTGTTATTTAAAATATTACCTTCTGTGCGGCTGTTTATCAAATTCTGAAAGTAGGCCAATCATCGGCTTTCGCCCCCATGTAACTAGTACTGGGGTGTTCGTGGAAAACCCGGACACTCTTTATCCAAATGTTTGTTCCCTTAAGGAGGTGTCCAGCGTAGCGAACAAGGCAATCGGACTATGCGGCTTTATAACCTTCACTTAGCCATAGAAGTCTACAATTTTAAATTTCGGCGAAGCCCCTAGAATCCGGAAGGCCGAATTGGGGCACTATATACGCCTAGATCGGACAAATCCGAATTATCGCCTAAAGCGGAAAATTCTTTAAGGATTTCAAGACCTCTCGAACAGTGACCAGCTCTCGCCACATCATGCCGGTCAGTTTTCGGCTTTCTACTGAGGTGCTTGTCCGGAAGAACCAGGGCACAATTGCAGTAGTTCTCCCTGCGCTACCTTAGCCGAATTAACGGAACGTAAGGCACCAAAACAAGGGAGCTGGGCTATCCCAACTGTAGACCCAAGACACGATTAGGAGTTGATGCATATAATGCTATAAGTTCGGGGTGCCGCACTGTTGAAAGTGTTCGGACTTGACTTGCCATGTTATGGGGCGCCATAAGAAGCCCCTGGCAAACTGAACGTACCAAAATGTACAGATGCAATATCAAATAGACATTTGTAAGAAAAATGCTCAAATAAGAATAATAAGCTAACGCTATATATGATCTCCCATTGATGAATAATATGTTTAAGCGTATGTTTACAATGAATGCATTAATCGGAGATAAATAGGATTATTTGACATACCCTTTCTAGAGGCAGGCTACGTACAGATAGATAAAGCAGGTATAACAATCGTAAATAGATTCCACCTGGGTAGTTCCTTCTGTGCGCAAAGCCTGTTGCCTCCTTGGTTTCCTCTCCTATGTAAGTCCGACAATCTGGATCTTCTAGAGAAGTTGCACTAAAGCAATGTCCTTAAAGGTAAATGGAAAGGTTACGAAGCGATACCGTACTATTGACTGAGCCACTGCTATGCCTCCGCCTGTGCCCATGGTATTTTGAGTGTGTAATTGTGTATGCGTGGCACGAATGCTTCTTTGATGGGATTTGAGCGGAGGCCGGACTGCTAGTCGTGCTCTTGGCGTGCCTGCTGATCCTGTTGCGGGGTGTTCCGCCCTCGCTTGACGGAGCTTGAGGTTGTCGTCGCCGGATTGGTGGTTTGCCGGAGGAGGCCGCATTGTACTTCTACCGCCAGGGCCGCACTGTGCTCTTCTATACGGAGAGAGCGGTCCATATTTCCGTTGACTGTTATGACCCCTTGCGGGCCTGGCATCTTGAGCTTGAGGTATGCATAGTGTGGTACCGCATTGAATCTAGCGAATGCGGTTCGTCCGAGCAATGCGTGGTAACCACTACGGAAAGGGACGATATCAAAGATTAGCTCTTCTCTTCGGAAGTTATCTGGAGATCCGAAGACCACTTCCAATGTTATAGAGCCCGTACAACGGGCCTCTGCTCCAGGAATTACACCTTTAAAGGTGGTTTTGGTGGGCTTAATCCTTGAAGGATCGATGCCCATTTTGCGCACTGTGTCCTGGTAAAGCAGGTTCAGGCTGCTGCCGCCGTCCATAAGGACTCGCGTGAGGTGGAATCCGTCGATGATTGGGTCTAAGACCAACGCAGCCGAGCCGCCGTGACGGATGCTAGTAGGATGATCCCTACGATCAAAGGTGATCGGACAAGCTGACCATGGGTTGAATTTGGGGACGACTGGCTCCATCGCATAGACGTCCCGTAATGCTCACTTCCGTTCCCGCTTGGGGATGTGGGTGGCGAGATCATGTTGACCGCTTTCACCGGGGAAATTTCTTCGTCCCCATGTTTGACGTCGGGCCCTCGACGCCGCTGCCAGCAGCCCCTTGTCCTTGTTTTCGGCGCTTATTTTGCCGCCTATTTAAATACCCAGCAGTCTCTATTGGTGTGGTTGGCTGGCTTGTCCGGTGCCATGATTTGGCACGACCGCCCAAAGATACGGTTCAGACCGGACGGTCCCTGATTGTTTCTTTTGAATGGCTTCTTCCGCTGACCGGATTTAGATCCGCTGAATCCGGCATTGACCACCGTGTCTTCGGTGTTGTCGCCGTTGTTCCATCGCTTGTGTCTGTTGCGCCGTAGCTTGCCATTATTGTCATGGACATCTGACGTGCCAGAATGCGGCGTAGTGCTGCTGCGGGCCAACCAGCTGTCCTCGCCCGCGCAAAAGTGGGTCATTAGTGTCGTGAGAGCTGCCATGGACTTGGGTTTCTCCTGGCCGAGGTGTCGGGCGAGCAACTCGTCGCGTATATTATGCTTGAAGGGCGCCAGGGCTTCGGCGTCCGGACAGTCGACTATTTGGTTCTTTTTTAGTTAGGAACCGAGTCCAGAATTTCCTGGCTGATTCTCCGTGCTGTTGAGTAATGTGGCTCAAGTCATCGGCATCCGGAGGTCGCACATATGTGCCTTGGAAGTTGTCAAGAAATGCGTCTTCCATATTTTCCCAACTACCAATGGAATTTGCGGGCAGGCTGTTTAGCCAGTGTCGGGCGGGTCCTTTGAGCTTAAGGGGAAGATACTTGATGGCATGTAGATCATCTCCGCGGGCCATATGAATGTGGAGAAGGAAATCTTCGATCCATACTGCGGGGTCTGTTGTGCCATCGCATGTTTCGATGTTTACGGGTTTGAACCCTTCTGGGAATTCATGATCCATCACTTCATCGGTGAAGCAGAGGGGGTGTGCGGCGCCTCTGTGCTGGGCTATGTCGTGACGCAGTCCAGCTGCGTCTAACTGGTTATATTCGGCCTGGCCGGATTTGCTATTAGTGTATCCGGTATGACGATTATCGTCATGTGCTGCAGTGCGCCCCCGTGATCCGTAGTTCGATCTTGGTTGTCCTGCAGCGTTGTCCAGTTTATCGCGCAGGTCCTGAGTATTGCCCCGGGCCATAGTAAACTGGCGCGGGGTGCAGGCTGGTATTCGGGCTGATACGCCATTTTATCCCGACCTTGAGGCGGCCGGTCACCGTGGTGGCGCCGAGTCCATATTCCTCGCTGCCGACTTCGTCCATCTATCTGTGAGCAGGTCTTGATCAGCTTGAAGCTGCTGCCGCTTCTTCTTCAAAGCTCGCAGCGGCAATAAGCCGGGCGCTGAAGCGCCTCGCTCCGCTGGGTCTCGGGCATGCCGAACTCGCTGCCGCCGTGGCTAATCTCGCCTTCGGAAGGGGGCATGTAGTTGTCCTCCTCCGGATACCCGTCTGTCCGCTCGCTCATCCGGGCTGTCATGCCCATCTTCCTGTTTCGCCCGCTCAAGGCGTGCTGTTCGAGGTTGTATTCATCGCCGGCACCGTCCGGATTGTTTTTGTCTCCGTGTCGGTATTGCCTTGGCGGGGCTTGAGCGGCGCGGGCGAAGCCCATGCTTTGCTTTCTTCTTGAGGGGTTATCCTCCGCTGCCTCTCGCCATTGGTTTCTTTCGAGTGTCCACCATGTATATATCGTATGAAGAGGTGGCTGTCCACCGCCTCGGAGCGGTGGCTCTGACGCCTCCGCATCGCCGCCCATACCGCCGATGTCTTGAAGCGGAAGTCAAGCACGCCGGTTAAATCATCGACAGGCAATGAAGTGGGTGGTGGTGGGCAGCGAATTCCTCGCCGCCTTCTTCCCACTCAAGCCGGACATAGTTCGGCCCAGAGCCTCCTGACAAAGAGAGAGACTTTAATGAGTTCAGCATGTCGCCAAAGGGCGAGTGCTGAAAGATGTCCCCAGCGGTAAACTCCATTACCGGAGCCCAACCTGGCTCGGCTGGCTCAAGAGTGTGCGGACCGGAACCAATGACGTGATACGAGTCCGGGGGCCCGGGGTTATAGGCCTCCACAGAGGTGAGACCTGTGTTCGGCTCCACCGCGATGAGTATGCGGCCTGCAGGGCAGGGTCCATCCCTCTGTCCTTGGGCAACGTAACCTGCTCCGGATTTAAATCCGAGGCTGCTGCAGGGATGATGTCCTGAGCATTGTTCGACAGCAGGTCTAGGCCGTGCTCGTCATGACTGTCCGGCGCTCCTGGCACAGGCCCGAATCCGTCGAAGATCAAGTCTCCGTGAATGTCCGCCGTGTAGTTCAAGTTTCCGAACCTGATCTGGTGGCCAAGGGCGTAGCTGTCGATCTGCTCTAGATGGCCAAGCGAATTGGCCCGCAGTGCAAAGCCGCCAAACACAAAGATCTGTCTGGGGAGAAAAGTCTCCCCCTAGACCGTGTTGTTGATGATTGAAGATGCCATCAAGCCTCGAAGCGATGAAACAGAGGAACTCTCAATGAAAGCACAATGTCGGTGTCAAAACCGGCGGATCTCGGGTAGGGGGTCCCGATCTGTGCGTCTTAGGCTGATGGTAACAGGAAGCAAGGGACACAATGTTTACCCAGGTTCGGGCCCTCTCGATGGAGGTAAAACCCTACTTCCTGCTTGATTAATATTGAAGATATGTGTAGTACAAAATAGATCTACCACGAGATCGTAGAGGCTAAACCCTAAGAGCTAGCCTATGATGGTACGATTGTAATTGTGATCGGCCTTCTAAGGACCATCCTCTCCGGTTTATATAGACACCGGAGAGCTAGGGTTTACATGGAGTCGATTACAAGGAAGGAACATAATATCTGGATCACCAAGCTTGTCTTCCATGTGAAGGAGAGTCCCATCCGGACACGAGCCAAAGTCTTGAGTCTTGTATCTTCACGCTTCAATAGTCCGGATGATGTATATAGTCCGGCTGTCCGGATACCCCCTTATCTAGGACTCCCTCAGCGGGCATGGCATCGAGCTTGCGCAAACGGACAGTCGCGGCTTGCAAGAGTAGCATGCGCAACGAGCAGGTACATCACATCCCTGATTATATCTAATTCAACTCTTCAATTTCTGGACAATAGTTAAACCTGACGGTGTTGTAAAACTGCTTGTATGTAGGGAATCTATGAGAAAATGAAACCAATTTCTACATATTTTATAACTCCCCCAATCAATACTGAATCGATGAATCTGATGTATCTAATCAAGTTTCGATGCAAACATACAAGCTCATGTTGTTCTTGAGCCCAAGTGTCTAATGAACAGCATCGCTAATGAAGGATTTGATGCAAACATTTTACATGCTCCCCGGTGATGAACATATAGTGTCTAATGAGGGATATAATGCAAGCATTCTGCAAGCTCATTGAAGGATTTAGTGTCTAATGATGATCTGCTATGTTGAGAAAGACAGAGATTTGCAGGCATTGATGACAAGCAAATTATAGTGCATTTTCATAGCTTGAGGAAACGTCGAGGCCATCTACCAGAAAGTCCCCGTATCATGACATCATAGCATAAATACTTTTCTAATCTGTTGTTTGAAACTATTGGCATACTTGTGCAGGATAGATATATTGATATGCAGTTTGCGCACTGGTTATAGGTGCAATTACACTTTGATATTTTCAGCCAGAGACGAATAATTCAAGCAGGTACAGACCATGTTTTTAGTCCTTGTACACCATGTTGCATTTTGTGTTTTTTGGTGCTTACATCATTTAGTGTTTATAATATGAACTACTTTGGATCATTAGCTGGTTTTCAAAGTGCATGTAGCTTCACATTTCTCAAGTTATGTTGATTTTTGGAGTGAAAGTGCCTTCGTATTTTTTAAGTTAAATGTTCGCCTCGTAACTTGAATTCATGGATCCTCCATCGCACACTAATCATACACGAATGCCAAGTCTGAATTAAATGAAATGTGGACTTACGCTAGCTCGTTATGCGTGCTCATCGCAACTCGCTTGCGCTTGGGATGTTCCATGTACAAGTCCATGTTACCACTTGCTTGGATGTGCAGGCCTTGTGCTCCTTGCATCCCCCCTCTGCATTTTTGACACGGCGAATGGTTGATCAAATAAGAGGAATCGGCCTTGATGTTGTATCAGAGGACAGATACTAACAAGGTTATACGGTGTGCGGGATGTGTACCAGATCCCGTAGTGCCGCCATGCTTCGCTAAAAATGGATTTGCTTGTTTGGATGATATCTCCGTAAGAAATAAGAGTTAAAGTCGAGTTGCATGGGCGTGTAAGCTAAGAGAGCAGTGAAAGGATATCCAAACATCGTCGGAACAGTGCACAAGGGAGTGATGTGTGGATACCTAGTTCGGGCCGGCGTTTGGGCATGCTCGCCTAGCTAGAGTGTGGGTCACTTCAGAGCCGTTGAGGGTGATGCACTGGCGTTGGCTGGCCGCACACAGATGCAGATCTTGAGTGGCAGCGGAGCGCTACGATGCGGTGGACGAGACCGTTGGTGAAGCCCCAACAGCCTCGGGAGCGGAGGTGCGACGATGTGCTCAGTGAAGTAGCCCCGGTGAGCTGGGAGATGGTGTCGGTGAAGCACACCTGATGCGGTGGAACTCCATGTCTGTGAGGCACGGCGGTTGCGGCGGCCAACGTTGTCGGTGGACCACCCGGTGCGGTGGACGAGGGCGTAGATGAGGTAGCTCCGGTGCGATGGTGAAGCGCGACCGTCGTCTTCGTCGTCGTCGTCCGGCACAGAGGTGGGGAAAGAGACGAGACAAGGGCCGATTCGAACTTTGCTTGGGTTGGCGGCGAATTAGGGATTTGACCAATCTGGGCGCGGAAGGGGACGGTGGAGAAGAGAGATTTTGCAGGGCTGGAATTGGGGCTGCCAGATATTTCAATCCGAAACGTGGAAGAGAAAACTTATTTTGTCGCTGCCCTTTTGGGGGGAGGGACACGAGGGAGGGAGTGGGGAGGGAGGGACGAGGGAGGGAGGGGGGAGGGAGGGACGAAGGAGGGGGTGGGTGGCTGGGTGCTACGTGTCCGTCCGGCACAAGCGACCACCTCGACAGATTATAGCTTGGTGTTTTAAGGCACCTGCTTTGTGTTCATGACATGTGGGCCCAACAGGTGGCTGGCCCACATGTCGCTGACTAAAAGGCAGGTGCCTTTAAGGCACCGGCAGCGATCCACCGACACCGACCCTGGTCTGCCTGGTGCGCCTACATTTGAGAATGCAAACGAATCTTCTTTCATTTGCAAACGAATCTGTATGTATTACCATGCCCGTGTTTTCCTTGCAATAATTAGTCATTCGAAACGAGATACTCCCCCCGTTCACTTTGTAAGTCGTTTCAGACAACTTAAAATGAACTGTTTTGCACATTGTCTGAAATGTCTTCAAGGTCTTATAAAAGGGAACAAAGGGAGTACTATAAATTAATTAATGAGGAGTTATTTGAAAAAAAATCAAAACGGTATCCACGCTAACATGGATTAGAGTGTGTGTCACACAATTAGTTATTTGAATTAGTGTGTGTGTCACGTAGCGGTCTCCAATTCTAACGTGGATTTCGCATTTCACTGTATCCATGTTACTTTTTTAATACAAATTCATATGTATATGATGAACACCATGGCAGCGAGAAAATATTTTGATGGATTCAAACATATGACCTACAAAAAAGCACAACAAATTGAGTCAATGTCAACTTTTCGAAACTTAGTATGGCACGAATTCGAAATAATTACTCGTATACATGGTCCTCAGTTCAAATCTTACAATGTACACTGAATTGAAACATCGATGTTAAGTCTCGTACTATGTACATTCAACCACCCCCCCACAAGCACACGCTACATACTTCTTGTATCGGTAAATCTCCCTCTCCTAACCACCTTAGGAAGCTATCGGCTTCCAACACACGTTCATTCTTTCTCTCCATGTTTCGATCTCTAAGTCTCTCAACTACACAACCCCTTTTTCCACTCTGTTACCAAATGTATTTACCTCACACACCCGTCGTTGCACCCCATGCCGAGCTCTCTGCTCTCTCTCTCCCTCTCCTCTCACCCTCTCGCTAAATACATGCATTGCCTATATAGCCCCTAACCTCTCGTGGCGCACGCATGCACTTTGTATATCTAGGTCACTCCCTCGAGACTGTCTCACTCTTTCTTCCGCACGGCGGCCACACTCTCTCAATCTTGCTCTCTTTATCTCGAGTCTCGCTTAACCTCGCTTTCTTTCACACACAAATGGTATATCTCCTGTTCGGCCTCGATCGACACACTCTATACTCTCTCACGCAGATTGTCTATCTAGGTCAGTCCATCCAAGCCGCCGCCACTCTTTCGACCTCATGGCGGGCCACACTCAATCTCTCTCTCTCTCTCTCTCTCTCTCTCTCTCTCTCTCTGTGTGTGTGTGTGTGTGTGTGTGTGTGTGTGTGTGTATGTCTCGATTGACCTCGCTCTTTCTCGGACAAAAACGATATATCACCACGTTTGAGCCCAATTCGACCTATTCACATTCTATACTCTCTCACGCACATTGTCTATCTAGGTCACTATCTCCAACCCGTCTCACTCGTTCGATCGCACGACGACCCTATGTGATCGATTGACCTTGCTTCCTCCCACGCACAAAATATATCTACACGCCTGCGGATCGGATCATCTCTCAAGCTCTATCTTACAGCCCTCACCCTTGCCAAAAGCTCAATCGGACAATATCTCTCCGAGCATGTATATCTGATCAATGAATGTCGACCACACTCACTTTGTCTCTATCTCATATGTCTCTCGATTGACCTCGCTTTCTCACACCGTATCTTCCATGCATTGAAGCTACTACCTCTCCATCCCTCGCAAAGCCAGAGCTATTTACATTGCAAGGGGCTCTCCAACCTTGGATTAATTTGTGTAGGCATTTATTCCGGTCGGTTTAGATTATATTTTCGTAGCATTCGGCCCACAACTACTCCAAACACTGTTGCAACCCCCCGCAACTCCCCTAGTTGATTTCCCTCTGGCTCGGTCATCGCTCTCTCGCACGTCCTTTCTCGCCTTCAACGTCGCACCATGGTATTATAGAAAAAAACTATGTTGTTCTCTTTAATTATTATAACAAGCTACAAAGCTACACAGCGATAGTCCACTTGGAATGGAACAAATTTCGACCCACAAATTAAAGTGCTACAAACTACACATGGAGGGGCCCACATGTCATGAAACAAATTTGGACCCATATACAAATTAAAAAGTAAAGGACGAGGATCAAACATGCGACCGGGCCTTCAAGCTGCATGTCAATAGGCAACATACGTAGAATAGCAATGTTTGTTGTACCCCCCTTTGTTCACATAATGTTTTTATATTATCACAGCCTATTTAATGGATAACATGTAATATTATTTATAGTACTATTCGCCTTCACTTACTGGTGGGTTCCATGTGTGCTCTCTCTCTCCTCCCCTTCTGCGTTTAGACGCATGGGCAAACATGAAGAACTCGCGGGCGATGTTGTCGTTGACCATATCTGGACGCGTTCACAAGTCACGGCACCAGTTTCACGTAATAGCAGCACTAGTCAGTGTGTACGTGCAATGCACGTTAATTTGGAAGTATATTGAGCGCTCGACATTGAAGCAGTCTAGGTCGTTGGATGACAAGGAATACATGTGGCTTGATGACGTTTTATATTTAATTTGATACGGCTCTAGCAGAACATTCAATCGATCAAACTATATATTTCGTTCAGTCTGACTCCGACTTTAATTATACGACGATCGATATAAAATAAACGGAAATGATAAACGTTCGGATTTTAAGCATGGCAATCCGAACGTTTTTCATGGCAAATTTAGATTACGCGACGGCGGCGGGGGCGTCTTGCGGTGGGAAGCGGCTCCTCTACCATGCTCTGTGTGCCGTTGGGCCACTGACCGACGGCGACGGCGCCGTCTTGCGCTGTTGTTGGCGTACTCCTGGACATTGGCCTAGCTTCAAGGAAGGCCAAAATGTTCGGACTTGAGCGAAGTCAATGGCGGGAGGAGGCGATCGCATTGGTGCAAGGAAGCGATCGACGGCGCCATCCATGTCGCCGAGAGAGGGCACCGCACGCTGGGACGAGACGCTGTCAACGGCGCGGCGGATACATTCGTGTGCACGGGCACCGGCACGGGCGCCGCACGCTGCTGCACGCAGCAGGTGCACGGGCACCGACACGGGCGTGCGCGTGAGTGCACGCGCAGGCGCATGCGCTGGCAGGTGCACGGGCGCGTGAAAGTCGGCGGGGACCTCGTGGAACCCCGTGGGATCAAGCTCGGCGACAATGTGCGGCTTCCAGCCCATCAATGCCATGGGGATGGGCGCTGGCACAGTCAGGGCGATGGGAGCCAGAACGGGAGCGGGGACAGGCGCGGCGTCTTCCCGCAAGGCCAGTTCAAGCTCGTGCCAAAGCACCTTATGTTCTTGAGACTCCGGCTGGGTGTCTTCCTCAGGAAACTGGAACACTAAGGGCAGACCATCGTGATGCGGCATGGCGTACGTTTAGGTCGGGCTAGTTGGAGGTAGATGACTGGAGAATCGGAGAGGAAGAGAGAAGATTGTAGCGATACCGGGTAGTGCGGGGTTGATTTTAAACTATGGCGCCGGCGACATTAAAAGTGGGAGCAGTTGGGACGAAGGTGGGCGACGGAGCCTGGTTAAAGGGCTCGCCTCCTAGTGAGCCTGCACAGCGGTCTGCGCGCACGCCTCCCTATCAGCCGGCGCAGCGGTCTGCTCGCACGCCTCCCGTCGACTCATCACACGCTTGCTCGGAAGGCACCTGCCGATGAGAAGCGGGGACTCGTGGCGGCACGAAACGCCCACGGATTCAATAGTGAAAGCGTTCGCCTTAACGTGACAGGTCTTTGTTCCAAAATACCTTGGCTCTTCATTTGTGCAACTTGTCATAAGCAGCTTGTCTCAAATTGAAGAAAAAACTTACAAAGTAATATTTGTGCCAATCACATGACCATGCTCAGTTTCAAGAATTCATGCTCACTTTTGGATTTTCTGAAATTTAAGATCCAGGATTCGAAACAATATCATAACCTGCATCATGCAATAAATCTTCAAGCCGTACATCTGTCCTGTTGTATTTCTTAAGAAAAGATTTGGTCAAACATTTTGCTTAGTTAGACTTCAGACAAGTTATATATGCAGAGTAAAAGGATAATCCTTCCTTACCAGTGCATTGCCTGATATATTAACTCAAGTACTAGGCACGAACAAACGGGCTCAATTCTGTGCTCATCCTGGTGTAGTAGTAGTAGTACTAGGCAATGCAGTTGACGGGTGACCTTGACGAGCGGCGACCGAGGGAATTGAACCATGCTCGGCACGGTAGGTAACATTGTCTAGTTACTAAAGCATCCCTCCGTTGTTCATCGATAGTCATTATGGATCGGGGACATGAGGGGAATTTACTAGGGATGGAATTCCGGCCGCCAGATATTTTGATTTGAAACGCTGAGGCTTGACTGGTTGGGGTTGCCTAATGTGCGTACCACGCACGCCACCGAAGGACACGAGCCCATTTTTTTTTTTTAGGATCAACAAGAGCCAAGGTCTGGCTGGTACGCCGTTGGGTCCTACCATTCAGGAATACGAAAGGAACCTTTTAAATTGCCGAACGAATCTATGTGTATTACAATACCCGTATTTTCCTTGCAAATACTAATCTTAACGTGGTAATTGATTTATGACGAGTTGTTGAATTAGAGTGAGTTTGTGATATAGTAATCTCAACGTGGATTTCACATTTCATGGTATCCCTAGTAAGTTTTCCAATGCAAATTCAGATTTAAAAGATGAACAATATGGAGGTGATAAAACTTTGTATGTATCAAGCATATGACCACACACACACACACACACGCACGCACGAACACAACAACAATCCAATAAGTATAGTGCATCTATTTTTCCAAACCATGCATGTATGACACGAATTCAAAAAAACTCCTTTTGTTCCTAAATATTAGTCTTTTAGAGAGTTCAACAAGTGACTACATACGGAGCAAAATGAGTGAATATAGACTCTAAAATATGTCTATATACATCCGTGTGTGCTAGTCCATTTGAAATCTCTAAAAAACTAATATTTATAGGAACGAAGGGAGTAAAATGTAAGACATGCATGGTCCTCAGTTCAATATTTAAAATAAACATGAGACTGAAACATGAATTTCAATATTAAGTCTGGTACTACAGTACATGCAAATGTTGTGTTTAGGCGGAGCTATGATTGTCAGGGGTCAACCCCTCGACCTTAGATAAAATTGTGGAACTTTGTTTAGGGTTCTTTAGATTATATTTGTCCCCACCCTCCCAACCACCGATTGGTTGTGCACCCCAACCCCTCCTCCCCGGGAGAATATCATGTGCCCCCATATCTTAGATGCTATATGCCGATACGAGTTGCTTGGAGCTTGTAGATCTGAGATATAGCAGCTCACATGATGTGTCTTAATATTTTATCAGGAAACCTTGATTAGTTTGAGAATTGCACACAATTTGTACAAAAACTACTCAGATGCCCTTGGATCCCATATCCAACAACCTCGAAGCTCGTATCACCGTAGCATCTAAGATGAAGGAGGACATCATATTCTCCTGTATGTAAGAATATCATGTGCTACCACACCTTAGATGCTTTGGTGATACAAGCTCTTCGGAGCCGTTGGATTTGTGACCCAACACCTCCTCGGTGGTTCGAATGGGTTTTTGCAGAAAAGCCCCAAGAGTTCGGCCACTTCTTACAAGCACAAAGACTGCTCAGATGCCATGCATTGGATCTCAGATCAAACGACCTCGAAGCTCGTATCACCATAGCATCCAAGCTGCGATAGCACCTTATGTTTTCTCGCACGGGAGTATACGAGGTTCTCCCGCACCATAGATTCTATGGTGATACGAGTTCACTGAGATCTAACGGCCCACAGTAGGAGGTTTGAATGTTTTTGCAATATACAGCTGATAGAGTTTGGGAAATGCGCAAAAAGTACAAGTACTACGCATGTGCCATCATCACTGATCAGACGACCTAGATGCTCATATCACCGTAGCGGGTAATTAAGCTACGGGACCTAATATGAGCAACGGGGAGCCGTTGGATCGAAGATGCAGCGGCACACACAAGGCCTGAATGTTTTATTTGCAAAAAAAACCTTTGGAGAGTTTGGAAATTGCGCATAATTACAAAGACTACTCCCAAGCCATTGGATCTCACGTCCAACGGTGTAAAAAACTCGTATCACCATAGTATCTAAGTTATGGGTGGATGTGATATTCTATGCGCTGTCATTTTTGTTCGTAAACTTGCAAAATATGTGTAACTCGTGCCGTTACTTGTCTAACCGCGCAAAGTGTTTGTTCAAAAAACCATCCTACACTGAAATATTGGAACAACACACGGGGGTCCCACTTGTCATTAATCAAATTTGGACCTAAAACTAACAAATCTGAAAGAGGAGATTCGAACTGGAACCTGGACTACAAAGCGTAAGTCGATAGCCTGAAACAACAACGGTTGTTGGCTTTGTCCCATAACTTGATTTTATACAGTATAACGTTGAGTAGAGTAGAGGGAGTGCTCGTCAACACGTGCATGACCGTTGCCTCACTTACTGGTGGGTCCCAGTTTTGTGATCTCAATCTCTCTTCTCTCCATCGTCTAACCTTTGCATGGGCACACACAAAGAGCGGCGCTAGCTTGCCATGGTGTTATTACAACTAAAAAAAGCTTGGAGAATAGAAGAATCGCCGAGAACAAGAGACGTTGTGGCTGGTCGAGACGGAGCTAACCACATCTATCCTCTGTGCCACGTTTGCATGATGAAGCTGTGTGGCTAGTGGGGTGTTTTCGACCGACTGGCTGGGTCCCGAGGTTTGAACCATAGGTACTAGAGTTACTGCCGACGTCTGATACAGTACTCCCTCCGTCCAGGTGAGTAAGTCACCGTGACCAACGAGGAGGGGAAAACGAGAGACCTTAATGTTTACTTGCTAATTAATAGCATTGCATGCAATGAACTAACCACTGCATGTCATGTTTGGTAGTCTCAAATCATTAAAAGCATGCACACCCCTCATCTCTTATTGGTTGATATGTCAAGAAACAAGAAACGAGATAGAAGTTAATGCACCGCGCCTAAGTGTTTTTGGATTATTTGATTTTCGTAAGATGACTTAGTAGTACACACCTAGACGGAGGGAGTATATTTTTACACGCACATTTTTTCCTCCGTGACGAGACGTGGCACACCCTACCGCGCGGTTTCGGGGTCCTCTCGGGTGGTGCACGCATATATTCTTCCTGGCGTGGGACGCCCTACCGCGCGTTTTTTGGGTCCTCCTCGGTCGTAGCGCCGAAGCAAGTAAATGAGTCGTCAAATCACGAAATACCACCTTTCCCGCCGAGTACATCAGTGAAGCACGATGGCTAGCTAGTTGGGCTAGTTCGACCGATTAGCTAGGCCGCCGCCACATTTGTTTTTTTCACCCTTTTTATCTACTTGCGGCAGGTAATTTAAATATCCACCGCGGCGTTGTTCGGTGTTTGGGTGCGGCAGGATTTTTAATTTTTTCATTGACGGAGCAGCGCGACAGGATTTTTAATTTTTGATTGATGGGGAGTAGCGCAGCAATTAGTCACGATGACTACCTGAAACCCATCGCTCCACGATGTGAGAAGTAAATCGACCGGTGTTTTACCGTGGTGAAAACCAAAAGATTCCCGCTCCTCGGCTGGCTCCCTCCGCCTTCCCGTAGATTGCATTGCCTTTCAGCCGTTTCGCCCCCTTTGCTTCCTCTCCCCATTGCTTCTACCTGGTGCCATGGCGGCGTAGCAGATCACGGAGTCCGAGGTGAGGCGCCTGACATGGGAGGTCCATGCCAAGGATGTGGAGCTCAGGGCCAAGGACGTGGAGCTCCGTGAGCTCAAGGAGCAGAGGATTGCCATGCTCCTCCGTCACGGAGCATCAAAAGCGGCAGGCGTCCACCACAAAGATGCTCGAGGCATCGGCGGCGTTGCTGCAGAAAGCGGGAGATATGATAGGCCGTCAAGGGAGCCGGCTGGAGCGCGAGCTTGCCGATCATGACGAGGTCCAGGATCGCCTCATCCACTTGGTGAACTAAGTTGCCAAGCACGTGTTGCGGCTGCGCGATGCCTACCGTCGTGCCAGCGCGACAATGTCGGCCGTCAGGCTAAACCCGTTTGACCACCCGATCGACTTCAACGAGTTGTGGCTTCCTAACCTGGTCTCCTTCTTCACCTATATCTCTGAGGAGCTGAGCCGTCTCCGCGCGATGGTGGGGGCTGAGCTGGACAAGGAGGGGTTGCGGGCTGCCGTCGCCGTTGCTGGGCGAATCCTTTCAGGGCTCCGTCACCAGAATCCATTCATGCCATTAGACGCCGTCTTTGACGAGCTGGCTCCCGTCGACGGGGAGCGGGCTCTGCGGGCGGTTGCACCCTGCATCACCAACGTCGTGCGCCTCGAGAAGCAGAGGGAATTCGGTGGTGTTTAGGCGCCATGGGCATGTCCATGTCTCGGTGCAACATGACCATTGGATCAAACTCAGATGGTGCAGATCAGTCACTGTAGCACAAAGCATGTGGGTTTGTTTGGTTGCACTCTCATCTCAGTATAGTTGTTTCCTCTTCGTGTATTTTTTTAACCTACTAGTGTGGACTCATGCACCCTTCATGTACTCTGCCAAACACCCAAAAGTGGGTCGAGAAGGTAACTTTTGCTCCCATCCCGTGCACCCTTCATACACCCTGTCTAACACTATTTGTGCTTCATATGGTTCATGTTTTGTGGAGTACTGTAGCACTGTACTCTCCATGCGCTGTAGACCTACTTCTGTTAACATTGATATCACCGTTCATTCTCGACCGGACAGTCGAAAAAGCGGTACTATGTTACATATAGGAGTGGTTGACATGTGCACAACATCATTTGTTATCGTCATATCTTACTACACTAGCAACAAGATTGTCTAGTACTAACGTATGAACCACTGCACATGCCTAGTAGTAGGAGCACTGTGTATGTTCAAGTGGCTATCGTGTTTCGCACTCCTCCGTCGTAAGAGTGGAAACGCTTGCTGTAATCATTTTTTCTTCTTCAGAAAAACAGTGGACACGCTCTACCGTGCGGATCCTCCTCCAGCCATGCACTAAATTACTCACTTTCACCGACGTGTGGGACAGCCAGCACCTGGGTCCACCAACCATGCACTAAATTACTCCGTAGTAGAGTGACGGTAGACTACCCCGATCGAGTTACCGAAGAATGCCCAATGAGCCGTCAAATCACAAAACCCCCTCCTTTCCAGCAGTAAGTTGGACGGACGAAGCAACCATCATTTCACTCTTCTCTCTCAGCTTCCTCTCTTGAAGAAAACCCCCCAATCACTTCGCTTCTCCCTCATCTCTTTCCTCCTTTCACTCTTCTCTCTCAGCTTCCTCTCTTGGATGGACGCCAGAGCACCGGCTGACGTGATGTCTATGCCTCTGGCCAAAACCGTCGAGGCTCATGGTACGAAGAAGCGCAAGCACCCCGCCGATACTACCGCAGACAAGCTCAAAGCCATCGCCCTGTCCAAGCCCCCCTCTCCGGGATCCCTCATTAAGCAAGTCCGGGTAATGTCTCTTGTTGATGATCTTTTTCTCGATCTTGATCGTGTTTTTTCATCTATCATGCAGTACTAGTACTGGTAGTACAACTTTCTGTGTGATCTTTCATGTGATTTTAGTGTGCCAAATGATGGTTCTAAATTCCTCTTTTGACCAAAACATGCGAGAGGTTGACACTGATTTCTTATAGATTACTAACTATTTCTCTCTGTCCCAAATTTCTTGTCTTTGATTTGTCTAGATACCTATGTATCTAATACTAAATGTGACTTGATACATCCGTATTCAGACAAATCTAAGACAAGAATTTTGGGACGGAGGGAGTACTTTATGAACATCAATGCTACCTTTGAAGATGGTATATTTGCCTCAAGAACTTGTGTTATGGATATTGCATGTAATCCTCCGCTCTCATGCCTTTGAAGACATGTTCTAGTGTCTTTGTTCACTCATTTCGTGCGTATATGTAGTCATATATGAGAGTATAATATCGAAAATCATCTTATATTTCTGAACGGAGGTAGTAATAAAATATGGTTTCTGTTTGAATTAGAACCAGGTCCGCGGTGGAGATGAAGTTCTCAAAGTCATGTCGTGTGAACTGGAAGACCTGGGGATGAGTTCTACTGCTAAACTATCCAGCTGTTGTGTCCTTATCGCCACGTGTCCTGAACTAGTGTTTTCATGTAGCATTGTTGTCAGGCGTGTTCTCGAGGCTGTACTTGACCACAACAATTTCCTGGATGTGCCTTCGATTACGAAGGGTGTGGTTCTTGTAAAGCTTCCCAACAAATCTGATGCGGCATGTCTTCATCATCATGTTTATGAGTGGAAAGACCACTCTGTTAGGTTCTCCAAGGTTGACAAGATGGTGATGGTGCATGTAGACATCTCTCACGAAGTCCATGGCCTAGTCAGTTATGCGGGGTTCATCCTGTAGGTCGATGGCAAGAAATAGTCTGCAGAGTTTAATTAGTGCCACTTTGCTTGTTTGTAGTAAGTACTATTGTTCAGTACTTGATTTGTGTTTGTGAACCATGTATTGTTTATTAGTACTACCGCCTTTGGTGTGTGGTCAGTCCTGAGAACGGTCTATATTAATGTCTGTCCACTCAATTCAGTTTGTATATTTTGAAGTATCCAGATCATCTTTTTTGTGAGGACGGTTTATCAATTATGGTTACACTCCAATATCTGTATGCATTGCAGGGTTTATCGCACCCACCAGGATTTCCAGTCCCATGGATGTTCGGTCCATACGATTTGTCACGACCTTTGACTGTCCCGCTTGTGGGAGTAGGAGGGGCCCTGCATGCCACCGAGTTGGACGATCAATCTTCTGTTTAGTACTTCAACATAGTGATTTCCTGGTAAGGATTCACTCGTGTCACATCAAGTAAATCTTATTGATTTACTGTCTAAATTTTATTGATTTAATGTCATGTTTTCTTTCTTTTTCTACAATTTTATGATGCAGGTTTTGCCATGTGACATTCATCACAGAATAAACCGTTTGGTTTGCTCTACAATGGCTATTTTTGTAGGTTTGACTTCTTATGTCGGGTCAGTAATGAAGGCACTGTCCATCACTTATATTACTAGAAAAAATTGGATCAGTCTGTTGTCTGAGTACAAGCTGAATCCCTATGATGAACTGTAGTTTGGTTTAACAAAAATGCCACAATTAGTACATCTCGCATTTAGAAGAAATGAAGAAAAAGACTGGATCAAGGTCACGGATCCTAGTCAAGTTAGAAAACTGATCATAGCAGACCAGACACGATCGCCGCTGTCTCACACATCGGTACCACCTTCAGCAACGGATCGAGCACCGGCAGTTGCTCTAGCACTGACAGTGGCAGCAGCTCAGTCTGATCCAGCTGAGGATTGGGCACCGACCGCGTGCAATGGATCGATCCGATCTCATCGAGGATCGGGCATCGACACCGGCACCTGCTCCGACACCGGCACCAGCTCTACAAGGAGCACCATCTCCGGCAGCAGCGGCGGCTTCGACACCTGCACCAACACTTGACTTGCATCTGCTCTGGCCCGTGCAGTTGCACCGGCAACAAACTGGGATGCAGTTCGCACTTCATATACCTAAGTCCTTACAAAAACCGACATGTCCACCTTCTTGGTAAGCATTGGCCGCCCAAGTGCTTTGTTCTTTTTTATTTTCATGTTGTTTAACATGATTCACTGTGTTGATCTAACTGTTTGGGTATGTCTTCTTGTTTGCAAACAGAGAATTCCTAGAGCAACGAGGAGTCGCTCAACAATCCGGCGATCATGCCAAGTTTCTCTTACCATGCACAGCCTTGGTGTGAATGAACCTGCTCAATATACCGTAAGTACAAAGGATGGTCGATGATGATTGATGCTAAAGGATGGTCAAGGTTCAAATCTAAATCATATCTTGCGGTAGGGGATGATGTCAAAATCGAACTTTCTCGGCAAGGAGAGCTGGTCCAAATCAACTTTGAAATTCTTCAAGAGCAGACGCAATCGCCGAACTGATCTATCCTCCGAGAGATTTTGATGTAATAATCGGCATGGTGAAACAAGTGTCCTGTGTGCATAAGTAGTACGACAAGATTATTTATCACATGGTATATCGTTGATAGAATTCCAACTCGATTGCTGGTTAGGAACTATCGCTCGATTTCATTCCAACAGCTGCCGTGCGTTATTCAATTTTGTGTATTCGCCTTGCGACAGCATCTAAAACCAGCGTCGTACCAATCGCTTGCAATATGAAAAGCACAGAGGTAGAACACATGGGCCCCCAAACATGCAGGGTGGGCCTGCGGCCCAAAGTCCAGAACCGTGAGCCTGTCTGAGTATTATATTCTCAGTTGAACCCCCATAGAAAAAGGTGAACTCCCATAATGCCCGTGCGTTGCACGTAACATCAAGATGCATTTGTATGAGTATTTTATCTTGTGAGAGAAAAGGATGAACGAGGGAAGGCCTTATTTGCAAATGTGGAGAGGTGTGTGGGTACCTTTTTGCAAAATTGCCATAGTATCCTTCCTATCCGTCAGATATAAATCGGACGGCCTATATTGCAGGATGGCAGGCACACCATCATCACCAACTCGTCTATACTGTGTTAAAAACAACTCTGTTTTTTATAATTACTAGCAAGATGCCCATGCGTTGCACGGAACATCAAGATGCATTTGTATGAGTAGTTTATCTTGTGGGAGAAAAGGATGAACGAGGGAAGGCCTTATTTGCAAATGTTGAGTCGGTGTGGGTATCTTTTTGCAAAATTTCCATTTTTCCTTCCTATCCGTCAGATATAAATCGGACGGCTTATATTGCAGGATGGCAGGCACACCATCATCACCAACTTTGTTTTTTATAAGATTAGAGATATATGTTATATATATTCCCCTTGATTTTTCTTATGTATAAAGTTGTGATATAAAATATTTGTATATTTCTTTATAGAGGGAGTATCTCTCTGTCAAAAAATATATTTATGTGTAACTAGTTACTCCTGTCTTTCTACTTCCTTTCGCTGATATGTGGGGCAACCGGCAACGGGGTCCACGTGCCATATGCACAAATTAGAGTGCACAACTGCATGGTAGACACACCCGGTCGAAGCGCCAAAGAATGCCCAATGAGCCGTTAAATCACAACCCCCCCTTCCGGCTTTAGCGAAGTCGGACGATTTAAGCGGCAATATTTCACTGTGCCTAAATCCCCTTCTCCCTCGTCTGCTTGTTTAGAGAAAAAAAAACCTCTCGGCGATTGCATAGGGTTTTCTCATGGAGAACCAGGTATGAATTCTTCATCCATCCCCGTTAAATCCAAGTCCCTTGGTCGCAGGTAATCCTACGATGGCAGTCGCTGCTGTTGATGCATTTTTCTTCCTACTGAATCTAGTGTGTTTCATTTGCAGTGCCCAAAGTGCGAGGACCCTACAGGTTTCTGCGCCCTCGGCGAGACGCCACACTTGTTCCTTCTCATCCTAACACAGCATTTTGAAACGCGCACAGTATGTTCCTAGAATCCTCTTTTCTATCCGGGGGTGGGGTTTTTTTGAACATGCTGTGTTCTCATATTATTTTTCATGCAGTGTATTATTTGCTCTGCCAGAACACATGTACTCAAGATGCTCGGCCTTGCCATAACTGAATACACTAGTTTAATGGTCACAGTGAAGACAAGCCATGGATATAAGTTCCGAGTTGGGTTCATGAACCAAGAAGATCGCTGCTTTTTTATGGCTGAACTTGGATAAACTTTCTCAAGTGTTACAGACTGAAAGTTGGCGCACGAATGTTGATGGAAATAGCAGAACCTGGTCTCATCTTCACTGCGATCTTCCACCCCGACGTCGTTCCAATTGTTCATCCATGTTAGTTTTGTATCTGGTTCTTGCTTGTTGCCTTGATTACTTCTTAATCCACCTATTCTGTCTAACTAATCACAATTTAACTTTAGAAGTAGCAACGAATCTCTCATGAAGATGCTACTTCTAACTAATATTTTCTTATAATTGGTGCACGTGTAGGTTTTTTCAGAGTTAAGCAGTCTGCTCGTTTGTTACTCTGTAATAACTCGGCTATTACTGATGGCGCTGAAGTTGACTGGATCGACATCCACAAGTTCCTAGACTTTATTGATCGTCTTGAGGTCTTTGTGCGGCGTTTCAATGGTGGAAGGCCACGTGGGATATGTGTGCCACTGCTGCACTCGTTGAACAGGTCCAACTGTGTTGATAAACTTATGGTACGAGATGTTTTCTGTTATATATGTTGTTCATAAACTATTGCTTATACATAGTTTTACAGTTGTGATCTTCTTGAAACAGGAACTACCCAGTTCTATTGTTCCTGTACAGATGCCTGACCATGGTCGGGTCAGATTTGTGCTTGGTCACAACATGATGTTCATGTTGACCTACTCAATTCCCCTTGGAGGTGAAAAGATACTTATTCATGGGTGGTCTCAAATAATGAAGGCCCGTCCATCTTGGAGAATAGGACAGAAGATTATGATGATGCTTTTCCATGGCTCTAAAGCGAATATCATGTTTATTGACCACATTGCGAGATGAAGTCGCTTTCAGAAGGTTGTGGATGCGCGGGGTGGCGGTCCTGGGGCTTGGCGGCCTCACGCTTGGTTAACTATAGGCAAAGTAGCACTGTTCGAGGCGTGCTTTGTACAATTAAACCTGTATAAGTACTCATACTGCTTTCAGCTGTGGTTGTTAAGTACCCCTGCTGGTTTTAGTTAAGGTTGTTAAGTACTCCTGCTGCTTTTCTGACCGTCGTGTTTGTTCATCTGTCTTCCTCCGGCCTTAAAACTAAACCAGCGCCGACGGGCCGCCGCTTCCGCCCCCATGGCTGGCTGCGCCTCGGCAAGACGATCGCCGCCCATCGCCTCCTAAATGGTTAATGACGACGTCCTCGCGCGGTTTAGTGCGCTTCGCTACTGTGCCGCCCTCTCGCTGTCAACATGGTCAACAAACAACAGGAATCGGCGAAGTACATGGATAGGATGACAAGAGGGGCCCACCACGTCAGCGTATGGAAAAATAAAATGCTTCCTCCTAGTGTTTTCCTGACATCTGGGACCCTCGACATTGTGAGCGTATATAGTCAATAGACAAGAGAACAGCACAAGATCAGCTGACACCTGGGACGTAGCTGCTCAAGCAGTTTTTTTTTGTTATTATTGAAACGGAGCAGGGTTTGAACTAGGTTGTGGCCCGTCTAGCCCAGGCTTATATTTAATGTTCACCATGTGACCAGCCCAGCTATTTTTTCTTTGTAAAAATGAGCCCAGTTTATTTTTTTTCTGAAGAATACCCAATCCAGGCCTACTTATTTTTCTATACGATGGCTGCAACTCTTTCAAGACGCTCGCAAATCTTGAAAGTAATATGAAATGGGTTGTAAATATAAAACAGATGACAAATTGGCAATTACTTTATAATTTGTTTTTCACCTTTTCAGATTCCTATTTCACTGGGCATTAACCTAATTTAAATATATCTTCAAAGTACTTTAAATCTGGCTCGAAATTTCGGTATTAAAATAGTTTGGAACCCATAGAAATATGCGAAATTGGCCCCGCCAACTAAAAACGAGCGCAATAAATTGCATAAGAAGTTGCCATGAGCTATATATAAATTATTAAAAAAAGAAGGAGTGGTCTGACTTGTGGGCTTGTTTAGTTGACGCGTATGCAAGATTTTTTTTGTTATTATATACGTCAACAAACGATTCTAGCAGACGTAACCGTTGGATGTCAATCCAACGGCCGTCGTATTTCTTCAATCTCTGATCTTCTTTCTCCAGCCGCCAAAGCAGCGCCGGCAGGACCGCCTGCTCCGCCTCCCGTGGCGGGCTGTGTTGCCAGCAGCCTCAAGTGCCCCTACTACTCCCACCGCTGGCCAGGGCATCCCTCTACTGACCCACACCCCCTGTTATTCTGCGGCGATGGCAGCCTCACACCGCAGCCGAACCGGTGAACCCTCGTACTCCTCTCCGTGCGGGCTTCCACTACCGCGTCTTCCCCGGCTCCGTGTCGTCCCCTTCCTAGGCCTCGCCGTCGTCCACCGCCCTCGTGCTCTCGGCGCGGCGTGGTCAACATGCTCAAGGAACGTCTTCCATTGGACGTGGACTGTACGTGGAGAGGCTGACAGCTGGGTCCACGGCCGCAGCAAGGAAGTGCCTCCTTATTACGCGGAAAATAATTATTCCTCCACCTGACAGCAGGGACCCACTGGACGGGCCACCGTATTTCGCAAAAAAAATGTTTCCCCCCTGACTGCTGGGACCCACCAGCTACATCTTCGCACGCAAGGAAGTGCGTCCGGGCAAAAAAAAACTATTCGCCCCCCTGACTGCTGGGACCCACCAGTTACATCTTCGCACGCAAGGAAGTGCGACCGAAAAAGAACGATTCGCCCCCCCCTGACTGCTGGGACCCACCAGCTACATCTCTGCATGCAAGGAAGTGCCTGACAGTCGGGACCCACCTGGTCGAAGCGTACGTAGCTTGTCATTCTGGTCGCGAACGTGTACGTACATACTGGTGGATGTAGAGGCACGCACGTGTCGTAGTAGAGGCACGCACGTAGCATGTACACGTACGTACAGCGGTCAGTGCGCAAGAAAGAAAATACAGCCATGTATGTGTACATACGGGCGGGGTCTCGAACACCTACTCGCGCATATATACGTACGGCCAGGGCTCGTGTACAAGGCTGGGTCGGAAAGGAGAAACAGCGTCGTCGTTGTGTTCATGGGGAGCCAACTGGCTGGGTCGGAACGGAATGCGTCGTCGTGTTCATCGGTAGGGCTTGGACGGAACAGGCGATGGAAACGAGGCCTGGCGTACCGCAAAACGGAGGAAACGGCCTTGTGTTCGACCGACCACATTCGAAACGGGATCCTGTTCATCGGGAGGGGTCTGGCGTACCGCAAAACGGAGGAAACGAACCTCCTACGGTCGAAATGGGGGTCCTGTTGATCGGGAGGGGTGTGGCGTACCGCAAAACGGACGAAACAGACTTGTGTTGGAGCGCTACGGTCGAAACGGGGGTCCTGTTCATTGGGAGGGGTGTGGCGTACCGCAAAACAGGACTCCACGGGATACTGTTCATCTCCACCGTCGACCTCCTCCAGCCTCCACGGGCTACTGTTCATCCACCGTCGACCTCCTCCAGCCTCCACCTGCGACTGTTCATCCACGGGCCCTGCTCATCCAGCCTCCACCGTGCGCTTACTCCACCGCTCTTGCTCAACCACCCCTCTCCACGGGCTCTGTTCAACCACCCTCCATGGGCTCTGTTCATCCACCCTCCACCGTCTCTGCTCATCCAGCCCTCCACGGGGTCGTCCTGTTCATCCAGCCCTCCACGGGGTCCTGTTCATCCAGCCCCAACCAGCTTGATCGACTGGGGTCTTGTTCATCTAGAGGCAATGCCATGGGTCCTGTTCATCCACTCCCACCGCTCACTGTTCATCCAACCCCCTCCGCAACGCTCACTATTCATCCAGAGAGGCAGCATCGATCGGCTTCAGTTAGCAGCAGTAGCAAAGGAATCGATCACTCGGGTTCAGCAACGCGTAGCCTGTAGTGCAATCGCTCGGGTTCAGTTAGAGCCCAACGCCTCGCTTGGGTTTAGTTAGAGCCAACGCCTCGCACACACGCGCGTACGTGTACGATAGAAACGTGCATTGCTCGGCCCCCGACCACCCACCGTAACCGGGAACTCCCCGAAATTTTCCTCGCCCTCGCTTCTACCACGGTTTTTCCGTCATGGACGGCCCAAAGAATGTCATGCAGCTGTGTCTCCGGCCCGCCCAGGACGAAAAGCCCATTTTCTGTCATGATTTTTTGTCATAGAAGTAGGAGCCCACCACATCTATGATGATACCGGGTTTTGTCACAATTATCGTCATAGAAGTGTCATATGTATGACAAAAAAATATTCGTTCGGCCCAAAATGTCACGGATGTGTCTTTTTTTGTAGTGCCAACAGACACTTTCGGATATACATGTAGTGCACCTTTATAGCCACCTAGTTATGTTGTGACGTTTGGTACACCCAAAGCATTCATATGGTATCTGGGAGTTGCACAATCTCATGGTCTAAGGAAATGATACCTGACATTAGAAAAGCTCTAGCAAACGAACTACACGATCTTGTGCTATGCTTAGGAATGGGTCTTGTCCATCACATCATTCTCCTAATGATGTGATCCTGTTATCAACGACATCCAATGTCCATGGTCAGGAAAACATAACCATCAATTGATCAACGAGCTAGTCAACTTAGAGGCTTACTAGGGACATGTTGTGGTCTATGTATTCACACATGTATTACGATTTCCGGTTAATACAATTATAGCATGAACAATAGACAATTATCATGAACAAGGAAATATAATAATAATCATTTTATTATTGCCTCTAGGGCATATTTCCAACAGTCTCCCACTTGCACTAGAGTCAATAATCTAGTTCACATCGCCATGTGATTAACACCCAGGGGTTCACTAGAGTCAATAATCTAGTTCACATCACCATGTGATTAACAGTCAATGAGTTCTATGGTTTGATCATGTTATGCTTACGAGAGAGGTTATTAGTCAATGGGTCTGAACCTTTCAGATCCGTGTGTATTTTACAAATCTCTATGTCATCTTGTAGATGTAGCTCCCACACGCCATTTGGAACTATTCCAAATAACTTTTCTACTATACGAATCCAGTTTACTACTCAGAGTCATACAGATTAGTGTCAAAGTTTGCATCGACGTAACCCTTTACGATGAACTCTTTTACCACGTCCATAATCGAGAAAATTCCTTAGTCCACTAGTTACTAGGGATAACTTTGACCGCTGTCCAGTGATCCTTTCCTGGATCTCTCTTGTACCCTTTGACTGACTCATGGCAAGGCACACTTCAGGTGCGGTACACAACACAGCATACTGTAGAGCCTACGTCTAAAGCATAGGGGACGACATTCGTCCTTTCTCTCTCTTCTACCGTGGTCAGGTCTCGAGTCTTACTCAATACTCACACCTTATAACATAGCCCAGAACTCCTTCTTCGCCAATCTATTTTGAACTCCTTCAAAATCTTTTCAGGGTATGTATTCATTTGAAAGTATTATTAAGCATTTTTTTATCATCCTTGTAGATCTTGATGCTCAATGTTCAAGTAGCTTAATCCAGATTTTCCATTGAAAAACACTTTTCAAACAACCCTATATACTTTCCAGAAATTCTACATCATTTCTGATCAACAATATGTTAACATATACTCATCGGAAACTCTATAGTGCTCCCACTCACTTGTTTGGAAATACAAGTTTCTCATAAACTTTGTACAAACCCAAAATCTTTGATCATCTCATCAAAGCGTATATTCCAACTCCAAGATGCTTACTCCAGTCCTTAGAAGGATTGTTGAAGCTTTGCATACTTGTTAGAACCTTTTAGGATTGACAAAACCTTCTGTTGTATCACATACAACCTTTCCTCAAGCATCTCGTCGAGGAAACAGTGTTTTGACATCCTATCTGCAAGATTTCATAAATAATGCAGTAACTGCTAATATAATTCCAACAGACTCTTAGCATCACTACGAGTCAGAAAGTCTCATCGTAGTCAACTCCTTGAACTTGTCGGAAAACATCTTAGCAACAAGTCGAGCTTTCTTAATGGTGACACTTACCATCATTGTCCGTCTTCCTTTTAAAATCCATTTGTACCCAACAGCCTTACAACCATCAAGTAGTTCTTCCAAAGTCTACACTTTGTTTCATACATGGATCCTCTCTCGGATTTTATGGCCTCGAGCCATTTGTCAGAATCTGGGCCCACCATCGCTTCTCCATAGCTTGTAGGTTCATTGTTGTCTAGCAACATGACCTCCAAGATAGGATTACCGTACCACTCTGAAGCAGTACGCGTCCTTGTCGACCTACGAGGTTTGGTAGTGACTTGATCCGAAGTTTCATGATAACTATCAGCAGCTTCCACTTCAACTGGTGTAGGCGCCACAGGAACAACTTCTTGTGCCCTACTATACACTGGTTGAAGTGATGGTTCAATAACCTTATCAAGTCTCCACCATCCTCCCACTCAATTCTTTCAAGAGAAACTTTTCCTCGAGAAAGGACCCGTTTCTAGAAACAATCACTTTTGCTTCCGGATCTGAGATAGGAGGTATACCCAAATGTTTTGGGTGTCCTAAGAAGATGCATTAATCCGCTTTGGGTTCGAGCTTATCAGGCTGAAACTTTTTCACATAAGCGTCGCAGCCCAAAACTTTTAAGAAACGACAGCTTAGGTTTCTCTAAACCATAGTTCATACGGTGTCATCTCAACGGAATTACGTGGTGCCCTATTTAAAGTGAATGCGGTTGTCTCTAATGTCTAACCCATAAACGATAGTGGTAATTCGATAAGAGACATCATGGTATGCACCATATCCAATAGGGTGCAGCTATGATGTTCGGACACACCATCACACTATGGTGTTCCAGGCGGTATTAGTTGTGAAACAATTTCCACAATGTCTTAATTTTTGTACCAAAATCGTAACTCAAAAATTCATCTCTATGATCATATCATAGACATTTTATCCTCTTGTCACGATGATCTTCAACTTCACTCTGAAATTACTTGAACCTTTCAATAATTCAGACTTGTGTTTCATCAAGTAATACTTAGCATCTACCCAAATCATCTGTGAAGTAAGAACATAACGATATCCACTACGTGCCTTAGCACTCATTGGACTGCACACATCAAAATGTATTGCTTCCAACAAGTTGCTTTCTTGTTCCATCTCACTGAAAACGAGGCCTTTCAGTCATCTTGCCCATGTGGTATGATTTGCATGCCTCAAGTGATTCAAAAATCAAGTGAGTCCAAACCATCCATCTGCATGGAGTTTCTTCATGCGTATATAACAATAGACATGGTTCACATATCTCAAACTTTTCAAAAATGAGTGAATCCAAAGATCCATTAACATGGAGCTTCTTCATGAATTTATACCAATATGACTCAAATGTCAGTGCCACAAGTATGTGGTATTATCATTACTATCTTATATCTTTTGGCATGAACATGTGTAGCACTAGGTCGAGATTCAATAAACCACTCATTGTAGGTGCAACACCATTGAAGGTATTATTCAAATAAATAGAGTAACCATTATTCTCCTTAAATGAATAACCGTATTGCAATAAACATAATCCAATCATGTCTATGCTCAACGCAAACACCAAATAACAATTATTTAGGTTTAACACTAATCCCGATGGTAGAGGGAGCGTGCGATGTTTGATCACATCAACCTTGGAAACACTTCCAACACATATCGTCACCTCACCTTTAGCTAGTCTCCGTTTATTCCTTAGCCTTTTATTTTGAGTTACTAACACTTAGCAACCGAACCGGTATCTAATACCCTGGTGCTACTATGAGTACTAGTAAAGTACACGCTAATATAATGTATATCCAATATACTTCTGTCGACCTTGCCAGCCTTCTCATCTATCAAGTATCTAGGGTGGTTCTGCTTCAGTTACTGTTCCCTTTGTTAAAGAAGCACTTAGTCTCGGGTTTGGGTTCAACCTTGGGTTTCTTCACTAGAGCAGCAACTATTTGCCGTATCATGAAGTATCCCTTCTTGACCTTGCCCTTCTTGAAACTAGTGGTTTTACTAACCATCAACAATTGATGCTCCTACTTGATTTCTACATTCACGGTGTCAAACATCGCGAATAACTCAAGGATCATCATATCTATCCCTGATATGTTATAGTTCATCATGAAGCTCTAGTAGCTTGGTGGTAGTGACTTTGGAGAACCATCACTATCTCATTTGGAAGATTAACTCCCACTCGATTCAAGTGATTGTAGTACTTAGACAATCTGAGCACATGCTCATGATTGACCTTTTCTCCCTTAGTTTGTAGGCAAAGAAACTCGTCGGAGGTCTCATACCTCTTGACGTGGGCACGAGCCTGAAATACCAATTTCAGCCCTTGGAACATCTCATATGTTTCGCGACGTTTCAAAAAACGTCTTCGGCGCCTCAATTCTAAACGGTTTAGCATTACACAATGAACTATCATGTAGTCATCAAAACGTGTATGTCAGATGTTCGCAACATCCACAGACGACACTCGAGGTTCAGCACACCGAGGGGTGCATTAAGGACATAAGCCTTCTGCACAGCAATGAGGACAACCCTCAGTTTACGGACCCAGTCTGCATAATTGCTACTATCAACTTTCAACTAAATTTTCTCTAGGAACATATCTAAAACAGTAGAACTAAAGTGCACGCTACCACATAATTTGCAAAGACCTTTTGACTATGTTCATGATAATTAAGTTCATCTAATCAAATTATTTAGTGAACTCCCACTTAGATAGACATCCCTCTAGTCATCTAAGTGATACATGATCCAAATCGACTAGTCTGTGTCCGATCATCGGGTGAGACGGACCAGTCATCAACGGTGAACATCTCCATGTTGATTGCATCTACCATACGACTCATGTTCGACCTTTCGGTCTCTCGTGTTCCGAGGCCATGTCTGTACACGCTAGGCTCATCAATTCAACCTAAGTGTTTCGTGTGTGTAAATCTGGCTTATACCCGTTGTATGCGAATGTTAGAATCTATCACACCCGATCATCACGTGCGTCAAAAGAACGAACCTTCGCAACGGTGCACAGTTAGGGGGAACACGTTCTTGAAATTTTAGTGTGGGATCATCATATTTATGCTACCGTCGTTCTAAGCAAATAAGATGTAAACATGAAAAACATCTCATGCAAATCATAAAGTGACATGATATGGCCAATATCATCTTGCGCCTTTGATCTCCATCTTCGAGGCGCGGCATGATCACCTTCGTCACCGGCATGACACCATGATCTCCATCATCATGCCTTCATGAAGTTGTCTCGCCAACTATTACTTCTACTACTATGGCTAATGGTTAGAAATAAAGTAAAGTAATTACATGGCGTATTCATTGACACGCAGGTCATACAATAAATTAAGACAACTCCTATGGCTCCTGCCGGTTGTCATACTAATCGATATGCAAGTCGTGACTCCTATTATAAGAACATGATCAATTTCATACATCACATGTATAATTCATCACATCCTTTTGGCCATATCACATCACATATCATACCCTGCAAAAACAAGTTAGACGTCCTCTAATTGTTATTGCATGTTTTGGCTGCTATGGATTGTTGGGTTCTACGGTAGGGTGCGTCAACTGCAAATTAAAAAATTCCTACGCGCAGAACATCCAGGAACATGCTACGGGAGATGGATCATAGTTTGTTACCACTAGACGCGCAGTGCCGTGCAGCGGAAGAAGAGTTGGGGCAGCGCGTCTGCGTGGATCGCCTCCTCCTCGTTCGATCTCCCTCGGCGGCGGTCGTCCGATCCCACGCACGAGTTCGCGGAGCGGCGCAAATGCATCGCCTCTAACGGTATCGCGCGTGGGAGGAACATCGTGCGGCGGACTGCTAGGTCCGATCACACGATCGGTGGCGAGTGGAGGTGGCTATTCGCAACACACGCAAACCCTAGTCGCGGCGCCAAGCGATCAACCGCTGAGTGTGCCACACCTCCACTTTATATAGGCGTCCGTCGCGAGCTCAACACTTGGGCCTCGCCACGGACCCTAAAGCCCAAAGTCTACTCGGTCACGTTCCTAGTCGATTCGGATCACATCCGACCGGTGTCCTGAACTGACCTCGAGGTTCCTTCCCTTAAGCGCGCGACCCCTTAGGTTCAAGTCAGCTTGGTCACGTTCGGATCACCTCCGACCTGACGGTTGGTAGCGGCCTCTAGCAAGGCGTGCCGACCACCAAGCGAACTATGAAGCTGGTTAAGCGAACACTGCATAACGTGTCACACTTCTATTCCTTTGCCGCATGATATATGTTGTCGGGCTCAAGGCGAGACTGTCATCCTTGTGCTAACCCGACCTCTTTCTCGTTCGGTGATACCGACCACTATCCGGATTATCTCATAATCCTTGTCGCATGGCCATCCTGTTCTGGTCGATCACACGAGGGGCCCAGTATATCTCTCCGATCGGAGGGGCAATCCCATCTTGCTCGACCATGTCTCGCAGCATGGGATTGGACAAACCGAAACCTACCTTTGTAACTACCCGATCCACGGAGTAGCGTTTGGTCGGCCCAAAGCAAGTCTATCACCATCTCGAGTACATGCGTCAGCTCAGGTCTTAGGACATAGACCATATGTTGTACTAGAGACTCACAGATGACATATCGCTGCGTCTCATAGTTGGGTCTGTCCGACTCGGACCTTATCTCGACTCGGATCCGACTATGTCGAATCCGACCAGACCTTTCCAAGTCCATATTATCCGATTAGCATCCAATGCTCCATGGCTAGTGAGACCGAGCCATCGACCGTGTCATATGCTAGTCTAGTCGGCTGCGCGTCCACACAGCCCTTTCGACTAGGGACCTTTTAGGACAGTCATCATACAATGCATAGTCCCACAAACAAGTCACGTGCTTGCGATACACATCATTGATAATGTCCAAGGACTATCTTTATTCATAAACACATAGGAAATATCATCATACATGATTGCCTCTAGGGCATATCTCCAACAGTCTCCCACTTGCACTAGAGTCAATCAAATAGACATCGAATGCCCATAGCTCTAACGTGCCCCTCATGTTTGGGTTGTGGAAGCGGCTTAGTCAACGGATCTGCAACATTTGCATCCGTGTGAATCTTGCATAACTCTACATAACCATTCTTACGATCTTTCAGATCGGTGATATTTCCGGTCTATGTGTCTGACCTTGTGGTGATTCCTCGGCTCCTTGGCTTGTGCGATGGCACCAGAATTATCACAATAAAGGTCCAATGGTTTCACCGAGGCTGGGAAAATACCAAGATCATCCAGAAAATGCCGGATCCAAACAACTTCCTTTGCAGCTTCACAAGCCGCAATGTATTCGGCTTCTGTGGTAGAATCGGCCACCATATCCTGCTTGGAACTCATCCAGTGCACTGCTCCTCCATTCAGGACGTACACGAATCCAGACTATGATCGACAATCATCTCTGTAGGTTTGGAAAATAGCATCGACGTAACCCCTTACGATGAGCTCTTCCTCACCTCCATAAACTAGGAACATCTCTTTAGTCCTTTTCAGGTACTTCAAAATAGTCTTTACCGCTGCCCAGTGACTCTCACCTGGGTTGGCCTGGTATCTACTTGTTAGGCTTATTGCAAAAGCAACATCAGGCCTTGTACATATCATGGCATACATGATGGATCCGATTCTTTGAGGCATACGGAATCCTACTCATCTGCTTCGCTCATCGGATGTCGAGGGACTCGAGTCTCGCTTAGCCTTATACCATGTGAGAGCGGCAAGAACCCTTTCTTCGCCTCACTCATGTTGAACCGCTTCAACACTTTATCTATGTCGTGCTCGGCTTAAGCCGAGCAGCCTCCTCGATCTATCTCTATAGATCTTAATGCCTAAAATATAGACTGCCTCACCAAGGTCCTTCATCGAAAACTTGCCATTCAATGATCCCTTGACCGAGTTTAACATCGAAACATCGTTCCCGATCAGTAGTATGTCGTCCACATACAAGATCAAAAACACTATCGAGCTCCCACTTAACTTCTTGTATAAACAAGAGTCCTCTTCGCTTTTGATGAAACCGAGACCAGTGACGACCTCATCAAAATGAATGTTCCAACTTCGAGATGCTTGCTTCAACCCATAAATGGATCTCTTGAGCTTGCATACCTTACTAGTGCTAGTCGGATCGACAAAACCCTCGGGCTGTATCATATACACGTCCTCGGTTAAATTTCCGTGAAGGAAAGCCGTCTTGACATCCATCTGCCATATCTCGTAATCGAAATATGCAGCTATAGCTAGTATGATCCTTACCGATTTCAGCATCGCTACCGGCGAGTAAGTCTCGTCGTAGTCAACTCCTTGAACTTGTCCATAACCTTTAGCGACAAGCCGAGCTTTGTGGATCTGAACATTTCCATCCACATCGGTTTTCTTTTTAAAGACCCATTTGCATCCAATGGCAGTTATGCCAGGTGGCGGATCAACCAAGTCCCAGACTTGATTCTCATCCATGGACTTTAACTCGGATCTCATGGCCTCTAGCCATGCCTCGGAATCTGGGCTCACCATCGCTTCGCATACGTGGCGGCTCGCCGCTTTCTAGCAACAATACATCGCGCACTTTGCGCAATCTTTCCGACCTCCGTGGTTCGGTGCCGCTTCCACTACGGGTTCCCCGACAGACTCGGTATGATCTCATCACCGGTGAGCCGTCCCGAGTGGTCCTCGAATTTCTTCGAGTCGAACCGTCCTCCCACTGGCCTCCCGACTGAGAAACTCTTTCTCAAGGAAAACCCCGTTCCGAGCAACAAACACTTTGTTCTCTTCCTGGTTGTAGAAGCTATATCCCAAGTTTTCCCTCGGATATCCTACGAATATGCGTTTATCCGACTTGGGTGTAAGCTTGTCTGACATAAGTTGCTTAACAAATGCTTCACAACCCCAAATCTTTAGAAAAGACAAACTGGGACTCTTCCCAGTCCACATCTCATGTGGTGTCTTGTCTACGGATTTTGATGGTACCCTATTAAGTGTGAAAGCTGCAGTTTCTAGAGCGTATCCCCAAAATGACAAGGGTAAATCTGATTTGCTCATCATAGACCGGACCATGTCCAACAAGGTCCTATTCCTCGGTTTCGACACGCCATTTCTCCGTGGCGTCGGAGGTGTGAGCTGAGGTACTATACCTCGACTTTTCAGATGATCATCGAACTCTGGCTCATGTACTCACCTCCACGATCAGATCGCAGAAGCTTTATAGTCTTGCCGAGCTGATTCTCAACCTTGTTTTGAAACTCTTTGAACTTTTCAAAAGTCTCCGACTTGTGCCTCGTCAAATAGATATATCCATATCTACTCAAGTCGTCGGTAAAAGTCACGAAGTACTGATAGCCACCTCTGGCGGTTGTGCTCATTGGACCACACACATCACTATGTATAAGTTCCAATAGCTCGGACACCCTCTCGCAACTCTTTGCGAAAGGAGACTTAGTCATCTTGCCGAGCAAGCATGATTCACATGTCTCGAACGACCAAGTCGGACGGTTAGGAGCCCATCATCATGGAGCTTCTTCATGCGTTCAGACTAATGTGTCCAAGCCGGCAATGCCGTAAGTATGTCGATTTATCTCATTAGGCTTATGCCTCTTGACATTTACGTTATAGACCGGTTCTGTTCTAGATTCAATATAAATAGCCCATCAACAATGGGTGCATAGTCGTGGAACATACCATTCAAAATATCGAACAACCATTGTCCTTTAAATTGAATTCATAACCTTGACTCATCAAACATGAGGCAGAAATAATGTTCCGACTAAGTGCAGGAATGTAATAACAATTATTCAATTCCATAATGAATCCGAAGGAAGTGGAGCTGCATCGTGTCGACCTCCAACGCAGCAACTCTTGCTTTGTTGCCGACCACGATGTCAATCTCCCTTGTGCCACACGCCTAGTTCTTACCAGCCCCTGCATCGAGTTGCAAATATGAACAACCGATCCGGTATCAAATACCCAAGAGCTACAAGGTATGTCAGCAAGGTAAATGTCTATAACATATGCAACAAGTGTACCTTTGCCTGAAGAAGCATTTCCGGCCTTCTTGCCATGCTCTGCAAGCCACTTGCTACAGTTCCTCTTCCAGTGACCGGTCTCCTTGCAATGAAAACAAACGGTCTTTGAGTCCGGTCCAGACTTCGGCGCAGCGGCAGAGGTTACCATCTCCGTGCCCTTTGCCTTAGCCTTCTTCTTAGACGAACTCTTCTTGAACTTAGCGATTTTCGCACCATCAACACTTGATGCGTGCCTTTCTTAATATCCTGCTCTGCCACCTTGAGCATCCCATGCAATTCAGTGAGCTTCTTATCCATGCCATGCATATGATAGTTCGAGATGAATGTCCCATAGCTGGGCGGAAGAGAACCCGAACTGCATCTCAGAGCCAGCTCATCCAAGAGCGGAAGCCCAAACGATCCAAAGCTTGCACATATCCGATCATCTTGATCACATGTGGGCTCAGTGGATCACCTTCCTTCAGCTTGCAATCCATCAAGGATCGCCAGACGTTGAACCTTTTGGTCCTAGCCTATGTCTGAAACATGCTCTTGAGACTCTCGATCATATCGTAAGCCTCAACGTTTTTGAAATGCTGTTGCAAATTGGGCTCCATACAAGCCAGCATCAGACAGCTGATCTCCGTTGATTCATCAACGAGTTTCGTAGGCATTTTTAGCTGTGGCACTAGCATTATCAGCAGGTTCCTCCGAAGTGGATCCTCTAGAACATGGTCCTTTTATCGTGCTTGAGAACAATTCTCAGATTTCTATACCAGGTGGTAAAGTTTGTTCCATTCAGTTTATCCTTTTCCGAATTGATTTCAATGCAAAGTTGGGTTGAGCAGGTGGTGCCATTGATCTACAAGAAAACATGCAATCACTAAGCAATGTGTTTATGTAGAGTAGTTCTAGCCTAAACAGAAATACTCCCATGAAGTCAGCATCCTCCGCAAACTCTCGGTGATTCAGGATCCGACTAGCGCATGGGACTAGTGAGCTTTAGCATCACTGCTAGCCAACATACCTATCCGTAAGCAACTCCTTGCTAATCGTATCTCTATCGACTCACAGCCGATCGGGAAGGTATCTCATACCCGGCTCCCAACCTTCTTTGCCACAAGGCCCAAAACCGTTTTGATAGCCTTGTCAAGTTAACTTGATGCGGTGCATGTCCGTGTCCGACACGAACCCTTGATTCAAGGACACCCAGCAGCACCCCAATTTTATGAGCCCACTACTAGGCGTACTTGGCGTGCGAAGGTGCAACATCGGGATGGCAATTCACTTGATATTCATGAGGATCTTTCTACCATTCTAGCATGCATAGAAACAAAGAAGCATAACAATCACAAAATAACACATATTGTGAAATAGTATGGCTCCTTCATGGGCGTTCTTCGGTCGGCTCCGACTCCGATGACCATCTCTGAACTCCATCTTATTTGTCACACCGGGCGCCAAGCCACCAACCTAATCTCTATTATCCAACTACTACAACTAGTAATGAATTTACGTAGAGTCACAAGTCGACACGCAGGTCGTTATACATTATAATGACAGCACTTTGGCTCTGCCGGTGACAAACATGACACGAGGCCACGTATAAATTACACACATGCATCACATACACATGAGCCATACTATTCACATCAAACCTGCAAAACAAAGTTATGCATAGAATCGCATTCTACGGTTTGTGTGTCGGTCGAAATACACGGCGCTACGCACACGGCGGTCCCGCTAGCCGGTTAGCGGGCGTTTTCAGAAATCACAGATCACATCTGAACTCCGATCACGCCGAATTCTCTGATCTGACCGATCTTATCGATCATCGTGAATCCGATTCGGATTTACATTTCACTGTTAACCCCGATGGCGGATGACCGACCGGTAGGGGTAGATCGTGTCACGACCTCATCGATCCCGATTTACGAAAACATAGCCTCAACGATCCCCATGTGCGTTGATCACATCAAGCTGTGCACATAGCCGATCTCTTCAAGGACAACAGATCTCATCTGCCGCCTCCACATATCTAATATGCATACGATCTGAATCCAAATCCAATAACAGAGGCTTTGATACCACTGTTGGGTTCTACGGTAGGGTGCGTCGACTACAAATTAAAAAATTCCTACGCGCAGAACATCCAGGAACATGCTATGGGAGATGGATCATATTTCGTTACCACTAGACGCGTAGTGTCGTGCAGCGGAAGAAGAGTTGTGGCAGCGCGTCTGCGTGGATCGTCTCCTCCTCGTTCTATCTCCCTTGAGCGGCCGGTCGTCCGATCCCATGTACGAGTTCGCCGGAGCGGCGCAAGTGCACCGCCTCTAACGTTATCCGCGCGTGCGGGAGGAACGTCGTGCGGCGGACTGCTAGGTCCGATCACAAAGTCGGCGGCGAGTGGAGGTGGCTATTCGCAACACACGCAAACCCTAGTCGCAGCGCCGAAGCGATCAACCGCCTGAGTGTGCCGCACCTCCACTTTATATAGGCGTCCGTCACGAGCTCAACACTTGGGCCTCGCACGGACCCTAAAGCCCAAAGTCTACTCGGTCACGTTCCTAGTCCAGTTTGGATCACATCCGACCAGTGTCCTATGAACTGACCTCGAGGTTCCTTCCCTTAAGCGCGACCCCTTAGGTTCAAGTCAGCTTGGTCTGGTCGGATCACCTCCGACCTGTACGGTTGGTAGCGGCCTCTAGCAAGGCGTGCCGACCACCAAGCGACTATGAAGCTGGTTAAGCGAACTCTGTATAACGTGTCACACTTCTTTCCCTTTGCCGACGATATATGTTGTCGGGCTCAAGGCGAGACTGTCATCCTTGTGCTAACCCGACCTCTTTCTCGTTCGGTGATACCGACCACCGTCCGGATTATCTCATAATCCTTGTCGCATGGCCATGCTGTTCTGGTCGATCACACGAGGGGCCCAGAGTATATCTCTCCGATCGGAGGGCAAATCCCATCTTGCTCGACCATGTCTCGCAGCATGGGACTGGACAAACCCAAACCTACCTTTGTAACTACCCGATCCACGGAGTAGTGTTGGTCGCCCAAAGCAAGTCTATCACCATCTCGAGTACATGCGTCGGCTCAGGTCTTAGGACATAGAGCGTATGTTGTACTAGAGACTCACAGATGACATATCGCTGCGTCTCATAGTTGGGTCTGTCCGACTCGGACCTTATCTCGACTCGGATCCGACTTTGTCGAATCCGACCAGACCTTTCCAAGTCCATATTATCCGGTTAGCATCCAATGCTCCATGGCTAGTGAGACCGAGCCATCGACCGTGTTATATGCTAGTCTAGTCGGCTGCGCGTCCACACAGCCCTTTCGACTAGGGACCTTTTAGGACAGTCATCATACAATGCATAGTCCCACAAACAAGTCACGTACTTGTTGGTACACAGCATTGATAATGTCCAAGGACTATCTTTATTCATAAACACATAGGAAATATCATCATACATGATTGCCTCTAGGGCATATCTCCAACATGGATTTCTAGCAAGAACGTTTCTTACCTACGTAAAACCACAATGGTGATATGCTAATTGCTATTTACCCTTCATAAGGACCCTTTTCATCGAATCCGATCCGACTAAAGTGGGAGAGACAGACACCCACTAGCCACCTTATGCATCAAGTGCATGTCAGTCGGTGGAACCTGTCTCGCGTAAGCGTACGTGTAAGGTCGGTCCGGGCCGCTTCATCCCGCATAAACCTAGCTCTGATACCGTTGTTGGGGAACGTAGTAATAATTCAAAATAAAATCCTACGTGTCACCAAGATCAATCTAGGAGATGCTGGCAACGAGAGAGAGAGGTAGTGCATCTTCATACCCTTGAAGATCGCTAAGCGGAAGCGTTACAAGAACGCGGTTGATGGAGTCGTAGTCGCAGCGATTCAAATCACGGAAGATCTGATCTAGCGCCGAACGGACGGCGCCTCCGTGTTCAACACATATAGCCCGGGGACGTCTCCTCCTTCTTGATCCAGCAAGGGGAGAGGATAAGTTGAGGGAGAGCTCTGGCAGCACGACGGCGTGGTGGTGGAGCTTGTGGTTCTCCTGCAGGGCTTCGCCAAGCACTACGGAGGAGGAGGAGGTGTTGGAGGAGGGAGGGGCTGCGCCAGGGGAAGGGCTTGGTTCAGCCCTCTCTCTCTCTCTCCCTCACTATATGTAGGGGGGAGTGGGAGGTTGAGGCGCCCTAGCGTTTCCCTAGGGGAGGGGCGGCGGCCACAGGGGAAACCCTAGATGGGTTTGGGCGCACCCACCCCTAGGAAACTTGCCCCCCAAGCCGGGAGGGGCTGCTGCCCTAGGGGAGGCGTCCCCACCTCTCCAAGTTATGTGAGATGGGGTGGGAGGGGCGCACAGCCCCTTAGTGGCCTGGTGTGCCCCTTCCCCTTGGCCCATAAGACCCCCCAACGCTTGCCGGGGCCTCCGAAACTCCTTTCGGTCACACTAGTCGTCACCCGGTACCCCCGGAACAATTCCGGATTCCAATACCCTTCGTCCATTATACCGACTTTTACCTCCAGACCATTCCAGAGTTCCTCGTCACGTCCGGGGTCTCATCTGGGACTCCGAAAAACCTTCGGTAACCACATACTATTCCCATTACAACTCTAGCGTCACCGAACCTTAAGTGCGTAGACCCTACGAGTTCGGGAACCATGCATACATGGCCGAGATACCTCTCCGGCCAGTAACCAATAGCGGGATCTGGATACCCATATTGGCTCCCACATGTTCCACGATGATCTCATAGGATGAACCACGATGTCAGGGATTCAATCAATCCCGTATACAATTCCCTTTGTCCATCGGTATGTTACTTGCCTGAAATTCGATCGTCGGTATCCCTATACCTTGTTCAATCTCGTTACCGGCAAGTCTCTTTACTCGTTCTGTAACGCATGATCCCGTGGCTAACTCATTAGTCACATTGAGCTCATGATGATGATGCATTACCGAGTGGGCCCAGAGATACCTCTCCGCCATACGGAGTGACAAATCCCAGTCTCGATTCGTGCCAACCCAACAGACACTTTCGGAGATACCTGTAGTGCACCTTTATAGCCACCCAGTTACGTTGTGACATTTGGTACACCCAAAGCATTCCTACGGTATCCGAGAGTTGCACAATCTCATGGTCTAAGGAAATGATACTTGACATTAGAAAAGCTCTAGCAAACGAACTACGCGATCTTGTGCTATGCTTAGGATTGGGTCTTGTCCATCACATCATTCTCCTAATGATGTGATCCCGTTATCAACGACATCCAATGTCCATGGTCAGGAAACCATAACCATCTATTGATCAACGAGCTAGTCAACTAGAGGCTTACTAGGGACATGTTGTGGTCTATGTATTCACACATGTATTACGGTTTCCGGTTAATACAATTATAGCATGAACAATAGACAATTATCGTGAACAAGGAAATATAATAATAATCATTTTATTATTGCCTCTAGGGCATATTTCCAACAGGTAAGAGCGTAGCTGGCAGAACCTTCATACTACTTTGGAGGCATGTCGTCTTTTTCGTGTACACATTGTTGGTCCTGCCGTGCCTCCGGTGTATCTTTTGACTTCCCATACACGCCCAAGATTCCTAGCAGGTTCACGCAAAGATTCTTTGCCACGTGCATCACGTCGATTGCAGAGTGGACCTCTAGGTCTTTCCAGTAGGGTACGTCCCAAAATATAGATTTCTTCTTCCACATGGATGTGCGTCCCTCAGTGTCATTCGGAATAGATAGTCCATCGGGACCCTTTCCAAAGATTACTTGTAAATCATTGACCATAGCAAGTATGTCATCACCAGTACGGATGGCGGGATTCTTTCGGTGATCTACCTTGCCTTTGAAATGCTTGTCTTTCGTTCGACATTGATGGTTGCTCGGAAGAAATCGACGATGCCCCAGGTACACATTCTTCCTGCATTTTTCCAAATATATACTTTCGGTGTCATCTAAACAGTGTGTTCATGTGTGCTATCCCTTGTTTGTCTATCCTGGAAGGTTACTGAGAGCAGGCCAATCATTGATGGTTACAAACAGCAACGCATGTAGGTCAAATTCCTACTGGTCTTGCTCATCCCACAAACGTACACCTTTTCCATTCCACAACTGTAAAAGTTCTTCAAATTATGGCATTAGGTACACATCAATGTCTTTGCCAGGTTGCTTAGGGCCTTGGATGAGCACTGGCATCATAATGAACTTCCGCTTCATGCACAGCCAAGGAGGAAGGTTATATATACATAGAGTCATGGGCCAGGTGCTATGATTGCTGCTCTGCTCCCCAAAAGGATTAATGCCATCCGCGCTTAAACCAAACCATACGTTCCTTGCGTCACCAGCAAAGTCCCCCCACTTTCTCTTGATTTTTCTCCACTAGGACCCGTCCGCGGGTGCTCTCAACTTCTCGTCTTTCTTATGATCCTCTTTGTGCCATCGCATCCACTTGGCATGCTCTTTGTTTCTGAACAGATGTTTCAACTGTGGTATTATAGGAGCATACCACATCACTTTGGCAGGAACCCTCTTCCTGGGGCGCTCGCCGTCAACATCACCAGGGTCATCTCGTCTGATCTTATACTGCAATGCACCGCATACCGGGCATGCAATCAAATCTTCGCACTGCGATAGAGGATGCACTCATTAGGGCATGCATGTATCTTCTACACCTCTAATCCTAGGGGGCATACAACCTTCTTTGCTCTGTACGTACTGTCGGGCAATTCGTTATCCTTTGGAAGCTTCTTCTTGAATATTTTCAGTAGCTTCTCAAATCCGTTGTTAGATACACCATTGTCTGCCTTCTATTGCAGCAATTCCAGTGTGGTGCCGATCTTTGTGTTGCCATCTTCGCAATAGGGGTACAACCCTTTTTTTGTGATCCTCTAACATGTGATCGAACTTCAAGTTCTCCTTTTCACTTTCGCATTGTATCTTTTCATCAACAATGACCCGGCAAAGATCATCATCGGGCACATCGTCTGGTTCCTCTTGATCTTCAGCTTCCCCCGCTGCAGCATCACCATATTCAGGGGGCACATAGTTTTCATCATCCTCTTCCTCTTTGTTGTCTTCCATCTTAACCCCTCTTTCTTCGTGCTTGGTCCAAACATTATAGTGTGGCATGAAACCCTTCTCAAGCAGGTGGATGTGAAAGGTTTTCCGGTTAGAGTAAGACCTCGTATACTCACAAATAGGGCATGGACAACACATAAAACCATTCTGCTTGTTTGCCTCAGCCACTTCGAGAAAATAATGCACGCCCTTAATGTACTCGGAGATGCGTCTGTCACCTTACATCCATTGTCGGTTCATCTGCGTGCATTATATATAATTAAGTGTGGCAAAAACCATTACAGAACATCATGAATAGAGAAGTGACCAAACTAATATAAGTTCATCATCACATTAAAACCAAATTAATAGAACATCATTTTTTTTCTTTTAGAAAGAAGATAAGAACAAGAGGCTCAACACGATGGTGTCGGCGACGAGATCGACGCGGGCGATCGACGCCGGTGAGGACGGCGACGGGATAGGACGGACCGCCAAACCTAGACAAATCTTGAGGAAAATGGATTTTGGACAACGAGCTTCGGGACAAGAAAGCTAAGTGTGGCTCGGGCATTTCATCGAACACCTCATATGCATAGGAGGTGAGCTAGAGCACCACAAAGCTCTCCCACGGCCGGCCAAAAAAACAGAGCAGTGAACTACTCTGCTTGCGAGCAAGGGGTATATATAGGCCTCTCTTTAGTCCCGGTTTCTAACTAAAACCGGGAGTAAAGGACCACATTTGGTCCCGGTTCCAGACACAAACCGGGACTAAAGGTTGTGGGCCAGGAGCGAGGCCCATTGGTCCTGGTTCGTGTCTGGAACCGGGACCATTGGCCCCCGATGCCCGGCCGACCCCCTGGCCTCATGAACCGGGACTAATGCTCCCATTGGTCCCGGTTCGTAGGTGAACTGGGATTAATACCCTCTTCAGGCCTGGACTGAAGCCCTGTTTTCTACTAGTGTCCCCTGTTTCTCCCACGACCGTTGTGGCCCCTGGTGCCTGCGTGGATGGCTACACGAGGCGCGCATGTGGTGGTCGTGGCCCTCGATCTGGCGCGGGCCTACCCTCCGACGGCTGCTGCTGGCCCAAGTTGGTGTTCCCCTCAGTTGGCGGCGCTGCCTCCGGCGAGCGGCTCCCTGCTGCTCCTGGCTGGTCTTTTCCATGGGGGTAGCACATGGTGGTTGCTACCTCTTGAGCATGCGTTGGTTTTCCCTTGAAGAGGAAAGGGTGACGCAGCAAAGTAGCGTAAGTATTTCCCTCAGTTTTTGAGAACCAAGGTATCAATCCAGTAGGAGGCTACACTCAAATCCCTCGTACATGCACAAACAAATAAGAACCTTGCAACCAACGTGATAGAAGGGTTGTCAATCCCTTCACGGCCACTTGCAAAAGTGAGATCTGATAGAGATAATAAGATAAATATTTTTGGTATTTTTATGATATAGATTGGAAAGTAAAGATTGCAAGATAAAATAGATCAGAAACTTATATGATGGAAAATAGACCCAGGGGCCATAGGTTTCACTAGTGGCTTCTCTCAAGATAGCATAAGTATTATAGTGGGTGAACAAATTACTGTCGAGCAATTGATAGAAAAGTGCATGGTTATGAGAATATCTAGGCATGATCATGTATATAGGCATCACGTCCACGACAAGTAGATCAAAACGATTCTGCATCTACTACTATTACTCCACACATCGACCGCTATCCAGCATGCATCTAGAGTATTAAGTTCATAAGAACAGAGTAACGCATTAAGCAAGATGACATTATGTAGAGGGATAAACTCAAGCAATATGATATAAACCCCATCTTTTTATCCTCGATGGCAACAATACAATACGTGCCTTGCTGCCCCTGCTGTCACTAGGAAAGGACACCGCAAGATTGAACCCAAAGCTAAGCACTTCTCACATTGCAAGAAAGATCAATATAGTAGGCCAAACCAAACTGATAATTCGAAGAGACTTGCAAAGATAACAAATCATACATAAAAGAATTCAGAGGAGATTCAAATATTGTTCATAGATAGTCTTGATCATAAACCCACAATTCATCGGATCTCAACACACACACCGCAAAAAGTATTACATCGAATAGATCTCCAAGAAGATCGAGGAGAACTTTGTATTGAGATCCAAAGAGAGAGAAGAATCCATCTAGCTAATAACTATGGACCCGAAGGTCTGAGATAAACTACTCACACTTCATCGGAGAGGCTATGGTGTTGATGTAGAATCCCTCCGTGATCGATTCCCCCTCCGGCGGAGCGCCGGAAAAGGCCCCAAGATGGGATCTCACGGGTACAGAAGGTTGCGGTGGTGGACATAGGGTTTCGTGTTGCTTTATGATGTTTTTGGGGTATATGAGTATATATAGGCGAAAGAAGTCGGTCAGGGGAGCCACGAGGGGCCCACGAGGGTGGGGGCGCGCCTACCCCCCCTGGGCGCGCCTCCCTGCCTCGTGGCCGCCTCTTTGCTTCCTTGACGTCCACTCCAAGTCTCCTGGATTGCGTTTGTTCCAAAAACGATCTCCCGAAGGTTTCATTCCGTTTGGACTCCGTTTGATATTCCTTTTCTGCGAAACCCTAAAATAGGCAAAAAACCAGCAATTTGCACTGGGCCTCCGGCTAATAGGTTAGTCCCAAAAATAATATAGAAGTGTATAATAAAGCCCATTAAACATCCAAAACATATAATATAATAGCATGGAACAATCAAAAATTATAGATACGTTGGAGACGTAGCAAGCAACCCCAAGCTTAATTCCTGCTCGTCCTCGAGTAGGTAAATGATAAAAACAGAATTTTTGATGTGGAATGCTACCTAGCTTATTTTTCAATGTAATTTTCTTGATTGTGGCATCAATGTTCAGATCCAAAAGATTAAAGATAAAAGTTTAATATTGACATAAAAATAGTAATACTTCAAGCATACTAACCAAGCAATTATGTCTTATCAAAATAACATAACCAAAGAAAGTTCATCCCTACAAAATCATATAGTTTGGCCATGCTTCATTTTCGTCACACAAAATTCTCCCCTTATGCATAACCCCGATGACAAGTTGAGCAATTGGTTCATACTTTTTTAACGCGCTTCAGCCTTTTCAACCCTTACGCAATAGATGAGCGCAAGCCATGGATATAGCACTATAGGTGGAATAGAATATGATGATAGGGGTTATGAGAGAAGACAAAATAGGAGAAAGTCTCACATTGACGCGGCTAATCAACGGGCTATGGAGATGCCTATCAATTGATGTCAATACGAGGAGTAGGGATTGCCATGCAACGGATGCGCTAGAGCTATAAATGTATGAAAGCTCATCAAAAAGAAACTAAGTGGGTGTGCATCCAACTTGCCTGCTCACGAAGACCTAGGGATTTTTGAGGAAGCCCATCATTGGAATATACAAGCCAAGTTCTATAATGAAAAATTCCCACTAGTATATGAAAGTGACAAAACAAGAGACTCTCTATCATGAAGATCATGGTGCTACTTTGAAGCACAAGTGTGGTAAAAGGATAGTAGCATTGTCCCTTCTCTCATTTTTTTATTTTTTTTGGTGGGCTTCTTTGGCCTATTTTTTTATTTGGGCTTCTTTGGCCTCTTTTATTTTTCATAAAGTCCGGAGACTCATCCCGACTTGTGGGGGAATCATAGTCTCCATCATCCTTTCCTCACATGGGACAATGCTCTAATAATGGAAATTATCACACTTCTATTTATTTACAACTCAAGAATTACAACTCAATACTTAGGACAAAATATGACTCTATGTGAATGCCTCCGGCGGTGTACCGGGATATGCGATGAATCAACAGCAACATGTATGAAAGAATTATAAAGGTGCCTTTGCCACAAATACGATGTCAACTACATGATCATGCAAAGCAATATGACAATGATGGAGTGTGTCATAATAAACGGAACGGTGGAAAGTTGCATCGCAATATATCTCGGAATGGCTATGGAAATGCCATAATAGGTAGGTATGGTGGCTTTTTTGAGGAAGATATAAGGAGTTTTATGTGTGATAGAGCGTATCGTATCACAGGGTTTGGATGCACCGGCGAAGTTTGCACCAACTCTCAAGGTGAGAAAGAGCAATGCACGGTACCGTAGAGGCTAGCAAAATGCGGAAGGGTAAGAGTGCGTATAATCCCTGGACGCACATTAATCAAAAAGAACTCATATACTTATTGCAAAAGTTTATTAGCCCTCGAAGCAAAGTACTACTCCCTTCGTTCGGAATTACTTGTCGCAGAAATGGATGTATCTAGATGTATTTTAGTTCTAGATACATCCATTTCCTAGACAAGTAAATCCGAACGGAGGGAGTACTACGCATGCCCCTAGAGGGATAGATTGGTAGGAAAAGACCATCGCTCGTCCCCGACCGCCACTCATAAGGAAAGCACTCAAGGAACACCCCATGCTTCAAATTTGTCACACAACTTTTACCATACGTGCATGCTACGGGACTTGCCAACTCTAACACAAGTATTTCTCAATTCCACAGTTACCCAACTAGCATGACTCTAACATTACCACCTTTATATCTCAAAACTATTATCAAGTATCAATTTTATCATAGTATTCAATGCACTTTATATGAAAGTTTTTATCATACCCATGTTGAATGTCTATCATATTAGGACTAATTTTATAGCCAAAGCAAATTACCATGCTGTTCTAAAGGACTCTCGAAATAATATAAGTGAAGCATGAGAGATCAATAATTTCTACAAAATAAAACCACCACCGTGCTCTAAAAAGGTATAAGTGAAGCACTAGAGCAAAATTGTCTAGCTCAAAAGATATAAGTGAAGCACACAGAGTATTCTAATAAATTCCAATTCGAGTGTGTCTCTCCAAAAGGTGTGTACATCAAGGATGATTGTGATAAACTAAAAAAACAAAGACTCAAATCATACAAGACGCTCCAAGCAAAACACATATCATGTGGTGAATAAAAATATAGCATCAAGTAAAGTTACCGATAGACGAAGACGAAAGAGGGGATGCCTTCCGGGGCATCCCCAAGCTTAGGCTTTTGGTTGTCCCTGAATTTTACCTTGGGGTGCCTTGGGCATCCCCAAGCTTAGGCTCTTGCCACTCCTTATTCCATAACCCATCAAATCTTTACCCAAAAACTTGAAAACTTCACAACACAAAACTCATCAGAAAATCTCATGACTCCGTTAGCGAAATAAAACAAATCACCACTTTAAGGTACTGTAGTCAACTCATTCTTTATTTATATTGGTGTTAAACCTACTATATTCCAACTTCTCTATGGTTCATACCCCCCCCCCCCCCGGATACTAGCCATAGATTCATCAAAATAAGCAAACAACAGAAGAAAAACAGAATCTGTCAAAAACAAAACAGTCTGTAGCAATCTGTAACTCTCGAATTCTTCCGGAACCCCAAAAATTCTACCAAATTAGTAAGTCCTAGGTAATTTGTTTATTAATCTTCTGCAAAAAGAATCAACTGAAAATCACGTTTCTGTGATTTATTAAAATTATTCTCGTGCGCGCAAAAGTTTCTATTTTTTAGCAAGATCAAATTAACTATCACTGTCAGTTATCCTAAAGGTTTTACTTGGAACAAACACTAATTAAAACATAAAACTACATCTAACCAGAGGCTAGATGAATTATTTATTACTAAACAGGAACAAAAAGCAAAGAACAAAAATAAAATTGGGTTGCCTCCCAACAAGCGCTATCGTTTAATGCCCCTAGCTGGGCATTGATAATTTCGATGATGCTCAAATGAAAGACAAGAATTGAAGCACAAAGAGAGCATCATATAGCACGTGACAAACACATCTAAGTCTAACATACTTCCTATGCATAGGCATCTTATAAGCAAACAAATCATCAAGACAAGCAAAAACTAGCATATGCAAGGAAGAAGAAAGAGACGATAGCAATCTCGACATGAAGAGAGGTAATTTAGTAACCAGAAAATTTCTACAACCATATTTTCCTCTCTCATAATAATTACATGTAGGATAATAAGCAAATTCAACAAAATATCTATCACATAAAATATTTTCAACACGATCCACATGCATGCGAAGTTGACACTCTTCCAATATAGTGGGATTAACATTAACTAAAGTCATGACCTCTCCAAAAATACCATAAGATTGAACATTCTCCAAATATGTGGAATCTAAAGTTGACACTCTTCGAAACCCACTTTCAATATTATTACAAGCACTATTATCAATCTCATATTCATCATGGAGCTTAAATAAATTTTCAAAATCATAAGAAGAATCACCCCGGCCAATCATGATCATTGCAACAAGTAGTAGACATAGCAAAACTAGCATCGCCAAGCTTAGGGTTTTGCATATTATTAGCACAATTGACATCAAGAGAATTTATAATAACATCACTGCAATCATGCTTTTCATCAAAGGAACTATCAAGTATGGGTGCAATAGTAACGATCTCATGTTTAACATAAGAAACTATAATAAATTCATCTTCATAAATACTGGCATCATGGCCACAAGAATAGCAAGCATCATGTTCATCAAGGGATATTTCAATCAAATCATCGGAATCATAATTATCTATAGATTTATGCATATCATTATTTTCTTCAGAAGCAACGGTCATTCTTTTAATAAATTCCTTGACATAGACATTATGAGCATAGTTTTTGTAGTAATATTTAGGTATGTCGGAATTTTCAGAATTGTAGAGAGTAATATCATACTTTTCAATCAAAGAAGCAACTTCATGGGCACCCTTAAAAACGACAAATTCTTCAATTTGATCGATATCATACTAACAATATACACCCTTTCCATATGAAGATAAGATTTCATTATCATTAAACTCACATAGGTAGGGGAGGTGTTTTTTAGGGTTCTTAGAGCAACAAATAAAGTCATAAATTTCACAAAGATTCCAAGCATAGCATAGCAAACTATTTATTTGATACCATAAGAGCTTCCCCTTTTCAGACAAAGATGACGCACAAAATGAGCATGCTCATCTAAAGATTTTCCCTCAACTAAACTAGTTGGGGTTTCAGCACAAGCACAAATAGATCAAAGATGATCCAAGTAGAACACTTTAAGTGGATCCATGTCAATAGATTTTTAGGAAGCAAAGATGCAAGCAAACAGAAGGCACATGGAAACACAAACAAAAAGTCATACGGGAAGAAGGCGAAGAAAAGGCAAAGGTGAAGTGGGGGAGAGGAAAACGAGAGGCAAATGGCAAATTATGTAATGCGAGGGATAAGAGTTTGTGATGGGTACTTGGTGTGTCTTGACTTGTGCGTAGGCTCCCCGGCAACGGCGCCAGAAATCCTTCCTGCTACCTCTTGAGCATGCGTTGGTTTTCCCTTGAAGAGGAAAGGGTGATGCAGCAAAGTAGTGTAAGTATTTCCCTCAGTTTTTGAGAACCAAGGTATCAATCTAGTAGGGGGCTACACTCAAATCCCTCGTACCTGCACAAACAAATAAGAACCTTGCAACCAACGCGATAAAGGGGTTGTCAATCCCTTCATGACCACTTGCAAAAGTGAGATCTGATAGAGATAATAAGATAAATATTTTTGGTATTTTTATGATATAGATTGGAAAGTAAAGATTGCAAGATAAAATAGATCGGAAACTTATTTGATGGAAAATAGACCCGGGGGCCATAGGTTTCACTAGTGGCTTCTCTCAAGATAGCATAAGTATTACGGTGGGTGAACAAATTACTGTCGAGCAATTGATAGAAAAGTGCATAGTTATGAGAATATCTAGGCATGATCATGTATATAGGCATCACGTCCGCGACAAGTAGATTGAAATGATTCTGCATCTACTACTATTACTCCACACATTGACCGCTATCCAGCATGCATCTAGAGTATTAAGTTCATAAGAACAGAGTAACGCATTAAGCAAGATGACATGATGTAGAGGGATAAACTCAAGCAATATGATATAAACCCCATCTTTTTATCCTCGATGGCAACAATAATATGTGCCTTGCTGCCCCTGCTGTCACTGGGATAGGACACCGCAAGATTGAACCCAAAGTTAAGCACTTCTCCCATTGTAAGAAAGATCAATCTAGTAGGCCAAACCAAACTGATAATTCGAAGAGACTTGCAAAGATAACAAAACATACATAAAAGAATTCAGAGGAGATTCATGTTCATTGATAGTCTTGATCATAAACCCACAATTCATCGGATCTTGACAAACACACCGCAAAAAGTATTACATCGAATAGATCTCCAAGAAGATCGAGGAGAACTTTGTATTGAGATCCAAAGAGAGAGAAGAAGTCATCTAGCTAATAACTATGGACCCGAAGGTCTGAGATAAACTAATCACACTTCATCGGAGAGGCAATGGTGTTGATGTAGAAGCCCTCCGTGATCGATTCCCCCTCCGGCGGAGCGCCAGAAAAGGCCCCAAGATGGGATCTCACGGGTACAGAAGGTTGCGGCGGTGGAAATAGGGTTTTGTGGTGCTCTCTGATGTTTTCCGGGTATATGAGTATATATAGGGGAAAGAAGTCGGTCAGGGGAGCCACGAGGGGCCCACGAGGGTGTGGGGCACGCCTACCCCCCTTGGACGCGCCTCTCTGCCTCGTGGCCTCCTCTTTGCTTCCTTGGCGTCCACTCCAAGTCTCCTAGATTGCGTTTGTTCCAAAAACGATTCTCCCGAAGGTTTCATTCTGTTTGGACTCAATTTGATATTCCTTTTCTGTGAAACACTGAAATAGGCCAAAAAAACAGCAATTTGCACTGGGCCTCCGGTTAATAGGTTAGTCCCAAAAATAATGTAAAAGTGTATAATAAAGCCCATTAAACATCCAAAACAGATAATATAATAGCATGGAATAATAAAAAATTATAGATACGTTGGAGACGTATCAGTGGTGGCGCTAGTTGTCAGCTTGGTCGCGTCATGTCGATTCGGCTTGACGGCGGGGTGCGGGGTGTGGAGGTTGCCTCCCTTCTCCAAGGTTCAGGCCGTCGGTGCTCTTGCGTCGGGGATGGCTGTGACCTAGGGTTTGTGCTCGTGCAGGTCGGATTTGGGCCCAAGGCAGGTCGGAGCAGTCGTTCCGGGTAGGTGAGGTCAGGCGCGGTCCGGGAGGTGCTCGCGGGAGGTAATGGGGCGGCACGGCTGCTTTAGTTGGGCGGCGGTGTGATCCGGGTTGCTGGCGTTTTGGTGGGCGATGCGAATCTGGATTGTGGTGGTGGACGACGCCCGATGGTGCGTAGGTACGGGGGGTTGACTTGGTCCGCGTTGGAAGCCATCGCGTTGTGCCCTTCCTGCTTGGTGCTCGTTTATGGTGTCGGTCCGAGGGTTGTTCTCCGGGCGTTGTTGTGTCGTCGTACGGATCGGCACCATTGACCATGCTCATGGCGGTGTTCGAGCATGCTCGATGGTGGTCGTCGGAACTCACTGGGTTGTTCCCACCCACCGGTCCACCGGGACCGGCTAGGGACACAGGCGTGGGCGCTTCCTACTGTGGAGGTGCCGACCCAAACCCGGTGGCTGATGCCGGGCTAGGAGTGAAAGGTGGTCCCTTTGGCTCTTACCTCTGAGCTTGGGCGGTCGTGACGTGGATGATCGGCGGTGCCTGGAGGCATAGATGCCGGGACGATGCTCCTGGACGGAGGGCTCCACGGATGGCTTTCTGGCAGGCTTCATGGTGGCGGTGGTGGCTCCATCTTCTGGTCGTGTGGGCGACTAGGGATGTAGTGGTGGGAGGTTCCGGCCTGCTCTGGCAGTGCCCAGATCTAGGGCGGACAAGTTGGCCCTCATTGAGGTGGTGGTCGGGACTCCTCTTGGTGGTGCAGGCGAGTGTCTGAGTGAAAGCTTGCGCTTTTGGCGCCGGCGCCGGCGGCGCCCATGGGTGCCGCTTGCTTCTTGAAGACAGCGTCGTGGATCTCATCTTTGTCCTAGGGCTCACGGTGAAAACCTTTGTCTATTCTCAGACTCTGCAGCGGCGACGCTTCGCGTCGTCACCCTCTTGGGGGCGTTGTCATTGAGCTCAGGGGTCTTTGTTCATGCCTTGGCGAGGTGTTAGGCTTGTTCTAGGCTTATGTTGTATCTTCCGATCTGCTTTGTAAGGGGCCCTACCCACCATATTGTATCGTTGGGCCGTGTACTTTGGTTCGTTGCTTTATTTATAAAACGGGCCGAAAGCCTATTTCAAGAAGGGTGAACCGCTGGAGGTGCTAAGGGAGCTCCTAGTGTGGTGGAGGAAGAAGACAATGCTGGCCTTCCATCGTTTTCCTTGCCGGCCGTTAATCAACGAAATCGCTTAGAAGGCGACCAAGCAGGATGATGCAGCCGACGACAACGAGGAGACAAACGCATGGCATCCGACCAGCTTGGTGCTCGTGGTTTTGGTTGGCACCGGAATTCTTGCGCAAATCCAGAGAGAAACCGGCCAAAACAAGCGCTGACCATGAGTTGCTGCGGTTTCAATTTGATTTGAACGAGATAACAATAACGGTATGTATATACACTCTAATTTTTTAAGATATCAGATATGACAAATAATACAAAATGTCATCCCAAAGGTTTGTGAGTATATTAAGGATGTTCTTGTGCATTTTTCTTAAGTTTTACTTTTCAAGATATCTAGTATTTTTTTAAAATAAGGCCAGGTCACACTTTTAGTGTCTAATTTTTCTATACAAATTAAGGTGACCAAATAATATAAAATGTTATCCTACTTATTTTTTAACTTGTACAAATATATGATACGCACACATGATTTTTTTTCCTACGTGCATATACCCACCTACGATTCTTTTTAGTTTTAGGAATGTATGTTACATATACCCACATATGATCCTATGTATTTATTATATCGGGTATATACTCATAAATTTTATATCGAGGTATGTAAATATGATGAGTATGCACATAAAAAAATATTATGTACTCTGGGTATATACATACACAAAAATCTAATGGATACGTACTAAATAAGTGAATCAATACATACCTAATCTAATGGGTATGTACGAAATATTCTAGGTATATAATGTGTTACGTACTAAATATTCTGGGTATATACATACACCAAAAATATAATGCATTATGTACTAAATATTATAGGTATATACATAGACAAAAAATACAATGCTTATGTACTACTCCCTCCGTTCCAAATTACTCGTCGCAGAAATGGATGTATCTAGAACTAAAATGCATCTAGATACATCCATACCTGCGACAAGTAATTCGGAACGGAGGGAGTAAATATTAAGGGTACATACGTATAAAATCTAATGGGTACATATTAATAAAATGAATTCATACATACTTAATTCGTACATATATATGAATTAAATATCCAAAACCTAATGTGTAGTATTTTTTCCTTCTGAATATATGTTACCATGCATGGCATGTTTAATGACATCCATTAAATGATACACATAATAATTCTTTCCAACTTTAATTTTTTCACAATAGGCAATTACTAATTAATTGTGAGTTACCTTTTATACCTATCATAATAGCACGCATTTAAATGCAATCTAATGGTGAAAAGGCAAGGAGCCTGGGCACCTAGGTGCCTCAAACGGTCGTCCTATATATATATGGTCTCGGTTAGCAATAAATGAAAAACGGCGTGATTTGTGGGACTAATTGGAGATGCATCCGTTGTACGGAAAGACATATGAACGGAGATGCTAGTTTGATGGAAGACGTCTCAGAGAAAGCGTTTCCCACCCCTAAAAAAAAAAGAGAAAGCGTTTCCCTTTCGGAAACCGGCGACGGCTCGTGCAGAAACAAACTGTGTTGGGATCGGACTAGGATAAGTAGTATTCAATCTATTCATCCATCAATAAATAGGGCGCACACGCGCCCGGTTTCTGCATCATCGACTCCTGCCCGTTTCACCACGCACGACACGACCGGCCGGAACCCAACCGTTCCTTCGCCGAGAGAGAGCTAGGGCACGGGCGGCCGGCCACGATGGTGCTCGCGGAGCTGGGCGGCAGCATCTCCCGCGCGCTGGCGCGGATGAGCAGCGCGACGGTGGTCGACGAGAACGTTTTCCGGGAGTGCCTCAACGAGATCGCGCGCGCGCTCATGCAGGCCGACGTCCGCTTCAAGATGGTCTGCGACCTGCAGGCCAACATCAAGAAGTCCGTCAACCTCGAGGCCCTCGCCGCCGGCACCAACAAGCGCCGCATCATAGAGACCGCCGTCGGGAAGGAGCTCTGCAAGATGCTGGATCCCGGGAAGCCCGCCTTCGTCCCCAAGAAAGGCAAGCCCAACGTCGTCATGTTCGTCGGATTGCAAGGTCAGAATTTCTCATTGAACAACCTCGCTTCTTTCTGAATTAATTTCTGATTGGCCAACCTCGCTTCTTTCTGAATTTCAATCTCCTTGTGTGATTGCTGATTTTAGTTACAAATTTACAATATAATAACACTGATGATCGACGATCACTGAATATATAACGATATATGTTTTGCAGGCTCTGGGAAAACCACCACATGTACCAAATACGCGCATTATCATCAGCGCAAGGGATTCAAACCGTCACTGGTTTGCGCCGATACGTTCCGGGCCGGTGCTTTTGATCAGTTGAAGCAGAACGCAACCAAGGCCAAGATACCTTTCTACGGAAGGTACACTACATTGGCAGATTTATTACTCATGGATCAAAACCTAGCTTGTCTCTCCAGAATATTCACCTAATAGAATTTCTGTCTTTTGCAGCTACATGGAATCAGACCCTGTCAAGATTGCTGTTGAGGGCCTGGAAAAGTTCAGGCAAGAGAAATCTGATCTCATCATCATCGATACGAGTGGGCGCCATATGCAGGAGGCTGCGCTCTTTGAGGAGATGCGCCAAGTTGCCGAAGCAACGGTATCTACACTGTCACGGTCTTGCCCTGTTATTGTTATCCTCTAGTTTTGAGATTTTCACTCACCTTTTATGGTTGTTTCACAGAAACCAGACCTGGTGATATTTGTGATGGACGGCAGCATTGGTCAGGCTGCGTTTGAACAGGCACAGGCATTCAAGCAGAGTGCTTCCGTTGGTGCTGTGATTATCACAAAATTGGATGGTCATGCGAAGGGAGGCGGTGCACTGAGCGCGTAAGTATTTCTCTTTATTTTCTCGCTCCTTCTTGCGCTATTCGTGTCACTACTTACCACTTATTAATCTCCATATTACTTTAGTTCGACAGGAAAATGCCACTTGATTTAGGTTTCTTTCTTTCTGCATGACTGAATATATGTTTACTGTCTGTGAAGCAGTTAAGGCTGTTATTGCTACGCTGTATTCTCAAATCATGATTTAGTTTCATTATATTGTGTGTTTTACAAATAGGTGAATATATCTTTTGATGGAGTAGTTAAGAATCCAAGCAACTTTTTCTTGACATCCTTGCTTCTTTTTTCCAGGGTTGCAGCTACAAAAAGCCCAGTGATATTTATTGGAACTGGAGAACACATCGATGAATTTGACGTTTTCAATGTGGAACCATTTGTCGGTCGTCTGCTAGGTTAGCAACTACACTACATCCAGTATTGTTTATAACTTGGTGATTCTTCTTTCTAGTTTAGCTAACATGGTTTTCGCAGGTAGAGGAGACTTGCCTGGCTTACTCGACAAGATGGAAAGTATTGTGCCTGCTGATCAACAATCTGAGCTTGTGGCAAAGCTGGCTGAAGGAGCCTTCACACTCAGACTTATGTATGAGCAATTCCAGAATCTCCTGAAAATGGGGCCAATGGGACAGGTATTTACCATGTTAACATCTGATTTAACTTTCATACGGTTCTTCTTCTGTGATAGCATTGCTTAAGCGTGCATTTTCTGATTTATCTTGCAGATCTTCTCCATGCTGCCCGGGTTTAGCTCGGAGCTGATGCCGAAAGGACAGGAGAAACAAAGCAAAGAAAAGATCAAGCGGTACATGACGATCATGGACTCCATGACAGCAGCAGGTGAGTTTGTCTAAGAGTTAAATCTCTTTTGTGTGTAGCAAAAATACTGCAAGAGCAATCATCTGAAACTTATCCCATCGCTGATCGATCAACTTTGCAGAGCTCGACAGCAAGAACCCAAAGCTGATGACCGAGTCGCGGATCCTCCGGGTGGCTCGAGGGTCGGGCAGGCAAGTGAAGGACGTGACGGACATGCTAGAAGAGTACAAGCGACTGGCCAAGATGTGGAGCAAGCTGAATGTGTCGAAATTGATACCGCCGAACGGAAAGATGAGTGACCAGGCCATCCAGAAGATGCTCAAAGCCTTGCCGCCGCAAGTGGTGCAGCAGATGGGGGGCAAAAGTGCCTTCGAGGCTCTGGTGAAGCAAATGGGCGGCGGCAAGGACATGAGCAAAATGCTTGCTGGCATGAAGGGTGGTGCTTAGTCTTGCAAATATAGGTGGTGCGCTTGCTACGTTGTAGTAAAATTTCTCTCCTGACAAGATACTACGTATATGGTTCCCAACTATGGAACTACCCATTGTACTTAAATTTCTTTGGAACTGACATGTAGACAATCAAATTCACTGAGTGTGGCTTTTGTGACTTTATTATCTGGATTACTTGGGCTTCTGCAGAATTTGAAAATTTGCAAGTCCAAGCTCTGAGGTTTCTTGCTTCATAAAGTGTACATTTCAGCGCATAGCTATACTTTTCGACAATTTTAGGGGTAAAGAGGAGACCTAGTTGTCTGCTGAGCCAAATTGTTATGTACTGCTAGCTCTCTAGGTCAAGATTTTACAAGTTTTTTTTGTAGCATCTATCAAGATTTTACAACTTTACTATGCAAAGTTGATATGTTTTACTAATCAAATGGAATATACACAATTATTTGATCCTTATCGTCTGGACTGCTAGCCTAGCTAGCCTAACGTAATGGAACCACGATTTGATTGACAAGCATAACCCAACAGTAGTAGACTAGGTGGAACCCTAGTGCCGCCGCCCCCAGCTCCTTGCCTCGGCCTCCCCTTCCTCGCCGCCGCCGGTGGCGTCGCCGGCCCCTCACTGATGTCATGGTGGCCCGCCGGAGTGGCCCCCTCTCCCCTCTCCCCCTTCAGCCACTACAGGAAATATGTCAACTTGTGACCTTGACTATTGGTCACTGAAAGGTCATTATTTTTCATGTGCAACCTTTTTTGACTAAAAACAGAAGGTCAAAAGCTGGCGGTCGTAAACTGAAATTAACGACCTTCTCTGTGAGAAGGTCGTAGACGTTTGCGACCAAAACAGAAGGTCGTTGAACCCATGACCTTTTGTTTTGGTCACTGGCTGTCTACCCAGGCCACGTCGGATCCGACGTGGCAATCTGACGTGGCAAAATTACGACCAATTGAAAAGGTCGTTGGTATGATTCAGCCCAGCCCGGTCCAGTTCGGTGTCTATATGGGCCAAGCCCATTAATTCAGCCCATTTATTGTATTTTTTCCTTGTTAATTCTGGTCAGCTTTATGAGTCTGGCCCAAGAATTAAGCCTTTTTATATACCTGGTTGTGCCTTTTCTTTTTATTTTATAGGACATGGCCTTCTATAATTCATTTCCTTTTTGGGCCTCGGCCCTTTTACAGTGCAATCTATTTTGGGCCTCCACAACAGACATGGTTATTCCAGCTTGACATCTCAGCATGTACACATGAATTCAAACCATTTTATTTCTTCCAACACAAAAGGATTCTTTAAATAGTCACGACATTAGATAGTAGATACATTGGACATTGACTGAATTAACATGGAAATGAAGCAACATTTCTATTTCTACCATTTCTATTTCTACCAGCAGCATTTCTATTTCTACCAGCAGCAGTAGACACTTGCAAGGAGCTAAACTAACAACAACCATCCTTCATCAATTAGTGTTGCTGCTTGGTGTGCCGCATCACTAGTTGCCCTGCACACAGCAAGTTTCCGGAGAAACGTAGGGAGCCTTCTCCTACAATTCATTCAAACAGAGGAAATGTTAGTGTGGTGCCTGAGGGAGTTCCGGACTAGGGGGTGTCCGGATAGCCGAACTATCATCATCGGCCGGACTCCAAGACTATGAAGATACAAGATTGAAGACTTCGTCCCGTGTCCGGATGGGACTTTCCTTGGCGTGGAAGGCAAGCTTAGCGATACGGATATGTAGATCTCCTACCATTGTAACCGACTCTGTGTAACCCTAGCCCTCTCCGGTGTCTATATAAACCGGATGGCTTTAGTTCATAGGACGAACAACAATCATGCCATAGGCTAGCTTCTAGGGTTTAGCCTCTTTGATCTCGTGGTAGATCCACTCTTGTAACACACATCATCAATATTAATCAAGCAGGACGTATGGTTTTACCTCCATCAAGAGGGCCCGAACCTGGGTAAAACATCGTGTCCCTTGTCTCTTGTTACCATCCGCCTAGACGCACAGTTCGGGACCCCCTACCCGAGATCCGCCGGTTTTGACACCGACATTGGTGCTTTCATTGAGAGTTCCTCTGTGTCGTCACCGATAGGCTCGATGGCTTCTTCGACCATCATCAACGACGCGTCCAGGTGAGACTTTTCTCCCGGACAGATCTTCAGATTCGGCGGCTTCGCGACCGCGGGCCGATTCGCTGGCCATCTGGAGCAGATCAAAAGCTACGCCCCTGGCCGTCAGGTCAGATTTGGAAGTTTGAACTTCACGGCTGACATCCGCAGGGACTTGATCCTCGATGGAGTCGAGCCACACCGCGTGCCGCCGCGATCACGGCGAGCATGATTTAGCTCGCAGCCGGACAAGACTCGAGGCCGATCGAACCCGCCCGATCTTCAATTCGAGCCGGCGCGCAGATCGGGATGGATGGCTAGACACCGCCGGGGCTGCAACCTCTACGGCGATAGAGCCGAACACCGATCTTGTCCTCATAAAGCTCGCGACCGAGGTGCCGGACTCCTTGCCGGACTTCGAACCTCCCGCCCCTCCGATGGAATCCGGTTGGGCGCGCCGTCATGGAATTCACCGCAGCGGACATCTTTCAACACTCACCTTTCGGCGACATCTTGAGTTCGCTAAAGTATCTCTCATTATCAGGAGAGCCATGGCCGGACTGCGGTCAGGAAGGTTGGGATGCGGACGACGAAGAAATTCAAAGCCCACCCACCACCCACTTGGTAGCCTCTGTCGACGATCCAACCGACATGCTAGACGACGACTCCGAAGACATCGACGGTATGGACGACGATGCCGGAGACGACCAAGAACCAGCGCCTAACGGGCACTGGAAAGCCACCCCAGCCCACAACGTATACATGGTGGATACACCAAAAGGAAGCGACAATGAGGAAAAACGGGACATGGCGAAGGACAACTCCCCCAACAAACAAACAAAGCGGCGACGCAAGCGCCGCCCGAAGACCGGCATCGACAAAAACGGCACCCATACGGACCCGGCCCTAGAGCAGGGCGAAGCAAAGGACGACGACATGTCAACAAGCAGCCAGCCGGACATGAACGGGACAAGCAACCCATCCCCGGCGAAGATGATCTCACATCACCAGAGCATATGAATCTTCATAAAAGGCTCGTCGCCACTGCAAGAAGTTTGAAGAAGCAAAAGCGGAAGCTCAAAACAGCGGAGGACGCACTCAGAATGAGATGGAGCAAAGTACTCAACACCGCAGATAAATATGGCACTAGTCACCAGACAAAGAGCTGCCCGAAGCGCAAGCTGTTGCCCGAATTTGACGAGGAGGCCTTAGAGCCCCCGCAGTCAAAAAAGAAAGAAGCCGCCTGGCCGGATAGACGACCAGATGACAGGCCAAGAGCAACAAGGGGCGCCGCACGCAAGCCAGCACACGATCAGCATAAAGATCCTCGGAAAAAGGATAACCCGGCCAGGTCTATCTATGGGCCAAAAAAGAAGACTCCAGGAAGTAACACAACCAGCCGAGCATTTGAAGACAACGGCACACCCAATAACAGGGCGCGCGGACACCCACTATGTTTTACCGACGAGGTACTGGGATCATGGATTTCAGCAGGATTCAAACCCGTAAACATAGAGGCATACGACGGAACAACAGATCCCGGAGTCTGGATTGAGGATTATATCCTACACATACATATGGCAAGAGGAGATGATCTCCATGCCATAAAATACCTACCCCTCAAGCTCAAAGGGCTGGCTCGGCATTGGCTTAAAAGCCTCCCAGAAAATACGATTGGAAGTTGGGAAGAGCTTGAGGATGCGTTTCGAGCAAATTTTCAGGGGACTTATGTCCGGCCTCCGGACGCAGACGATTTAAGTCACATAACTCAACAGCCCGGAGAGTCAGCACGCAAATTCTGGAACAGGTTCCTCACTAAAAAGAACCAAATAGTCGATTGTCCGGACAACAAGCCTTAGCGACTTTTAAACACAACGTCTGAGACGAATGGCTCGCCAGACACCTCGCCAGAAAAACTAAGAACAATGGCCGCACTAACAAGCCTCATGACACGCTTTTGTGCAGGGAAGACAACCGGCTGGCTAGATGCAGCACCAGCGACCGAGTACATCCAAATCAGGGATGGAATGAAATCACGACGCAGAAAAGATCAGCGCCGAATAAGGAAAATGGCCCAAATAGTACGGCGGTCAACGCCGGATTCAAAAGCTCTCGGCGAACAACAAAACACTGCCCCTAAAGGATAACAAAGGACGAGCTATCCAACCTAAACAAGATTCGGATAGACTGTGTCAAATACATGGTACCTCCGGAAGCTCGCAAACCATACCCACAGAGATTGTTGGGTCTTCAAGCAGTCCGGTCGACTTAACGCCGAACACAAGGGGCTCGACACACCAAGTGAAGGTGACGAAACCCAAAAGCAGCACTCCGGAAAACAAAAGACTTTCCCACCGTAAGTCAAAACAGTGAACTCACTTCATGTGATAACACACAGCGGCACCTGCCATACCAGGACAATGTCCGCATAATGGGATAGAACCTACCAAAATTCGCTATAGCAGCACTTCCTTCAAAGGAATGACGCCAGCCCTCTTTATTATACAGTGCTCTGCACCACTAGAGGCTGTGTTCGTTCATCCGACAACCACCGTCATGAAAAGCTCACTCCCCATCACCCCATTTAGCAGAGCCCGTAAGCACCATGGGCGTGCATAGCTACCGCTTTAATGCAATACCACATTACGCGTCTCTTACGCTTAAAAATGCCCGGTCCACATGGCATAATCTCAAAACTCCAAGTGTCTCTCGACCACGGAGAATGTGCGGCTGCCTCGACAGCCACACATTAATCCGACCTTGCAGGTCAAAGCCCCTAAAAACAGGTCATTTAGACCTCGGACATGGTTAGACGAGTCCGGCATAACTTAACAAGGGCTTCCCAGCCAGATACCCCTTTTTGGGGGGCGACATAAATGATGAAAGCCAATAAAGCTCAACTTTCTTCATCTTCCAAATTATACTTTATTTTAATACAATTTTTGCACGATATTTCTTAGAAACTAAGTCCTTCTCTTTACAGATGAAGCACGTGCTACATCCGTCTGTGATACAAAGACAACGGAGACACAGCGCAGACGCAAGAGGGACCCGCTGCAAGGATTCTTTTCAGATTAAGACCCCGCGTAAACCTTTCTTACTGTCTCTTGTTGATACACATCCCCGGTTTCCTACCGAGCCGAGGAGGAGGTCTGGCGTTTTGGCATCGGGCGCGCCGAAGTTCCCGCCTGCACTCGGACACTAGGGGCTTAGGGCTTTGTTCGCCCGATATCATAAAGACCGAACACCTCGTGGAGTGTTCGGCGCCTCGAGTTAGGCCTTATATGCATTAGCTCGAATCATGTCTTTGGTCAAATGTTGGGTTTGCCCGGCTCTGTGTTTTTCTGCCTTACGTTCCGCCTCATCGCTAACGCGGCACTGTGGAGAACTCTGTGATTGTGCCCGTTCGCCGGAGAGCACCTCAAGAGAGAAAGCCAAAACTGATCGTCATGATATAGCGAGACTGGTCAACCACTCGATCGACCATTGAATGTTTGGAATTCTCCGCTGACGAAGGACCGCTTCGGTTAGGCACATACGCTTCGAAGTTCGGAGAAGCGGTGCCATCAGGGGCTATATAGTAGCCCCACATTCGAGCTTCTATGGCTAAGTGAAAGTGATAAAGCATTATAGTCTGGTTGCCTAGTTTGCTATGCTATCAACTCCTTAAAAGGACCAAGACGTTGGATTAAGTGTGAAAAAAAAGCTTTTTTTTGCAAACACCCCGCACCATGTGCGTGGGGCTGAAGCCAAAGATCGCCATCTTTCAGATTATGCATACATATACGGCCGCACAGGAGATAGTTCAATACTTGAACACACAAGTATAAAAATTCATTGCATTATAAACATGATCCTAGAAATCATACATGTATTCAAACATAACATCTTTCGAGCACTGCGACTCTATTATACGAGCGCCCTGCAAGACCTCCTCGAAGTAATGCTCGGTGGGAATCGGCTTTTGTCCGAACCCCGGGATGCAACAGCGGTGGCATCCATCTCCGCCCAGTGTGTTTTACCACGGGCGAGAGACATCCGTGCACCTTCTATGCATGCCGACCGCTTCATCGCCTTAATATGCGGCACTGCCCCAAGGAATTGCTGCAACAAGCCAAAATAACTCTTCGGCTTGGGCCTTTTCGGCCACAGATGAGCGACCGCATCCGTCATGGCTAGTCCGGACAATCTATTCAGCTCAGACCACTCAACCAGCCGATCACTCAACGGAAGTGGACGCTCCGGACTATGGAATTGAGACCAGAAAAGCTCTTCCATTTCATGATCCTCCTGGCTTCGAAAGTGTACGGCTGCGTCCGCCGCACTCGCCGCCAAGTCCAAATAAGGATCCTCCGCACCGTAGAATCGGCCCAGCTGAGCATACTTCGGATCCGTGAACTTCCTACGCAGCATAAAGGGCTTTCCAGCCACAATGTCTCCGACCTGACGCAGTTCCTCCTTCATAGCCCGTGATCGCACCACGGGCATCCTTGGCTTCGCATCGGCCTTCTTCAGTCCTCTTGTTCGCCGGCGTTCTCCTTCAAGAACCTCCAGCGGTCGGTAGCAACTTTAATTTCATGGCCATTCCGCCATCTCCTCCTCGCTTCGGCAAAGTGAGCAGCCTTCTCGGCTTTAGCTCTCTCGCTGCCTTCAAGGCAGCTGCCTCGCTTTTTCGGCTTGCTCCTTGGCCCGAGCAAGTTCTCGCTCAAGGTCTTCCACAGCAGCAACACCATCTCGCATCAAGCATACAACTTGTAAGGAATGGGCATCATCTCCTTACTAAGAGACCGCGGAGCAACCACATACCTTGTGACTCATCAAGTCGCTTATTGACCAGCAAGATGTCCGTGATCCGCAGCGCCGAGTTGCTTCTTCAGCTCGGGAATCCATCAGTCCGGCTGGCCACGAACGCCCGCCACCTGCATAGGAAAGGCGACGTTAATAATCGAGATTATGATCCTAGGCACGCTGTCGTTTTCGACAAAGATACCAAGTCTCGTGGGCTACTATCTATACAGGCGCATTTTATATGCATAAGCGCGGAAGGTACATCATTTTTGCGTATTCTCAAACCCCGTCAAGAAGCTTCGACGGTTTATGCAATCCGCTCTCGCGGATGCAATTCTTTCAATCACCGCACTCCATTAGAGCACGGTGATCTTCTGAAACCGCTTCGCCCGAACAGATCCTTCACTCCTCCGATCAAGACGCCACTTGGCGCGGACCTTCGGCCCCGCCGGACTTGGGGAACCCTCCATGACGACACCTCCGGGTCGTCCGCTTACATGAGGATGCGATAGGTGGAGGCGTTTCACTCTCCATCATCTCCGAAGAAGATCCTCAAGACGAGCTCACGAGAAGGGCTGAGGTCCGAACTACAAGGTACAATTTTGGTTATCCTCATGAATAAACACATGGATGTTCCTTATTTACAAGACCCCTTCTTTTTACTTACGTCTCGCTAGAGGGCTGATCCCCTCGGGGAAATAATGCGGCTGGGTTACTTCCCAGCACGGACTCTCGCCAAGATTCCTTCCCTCTTTGAGGCCTTGACCTCCAGGTCTTCCGAAGCGGTCCTCTTCTCTCCTCGGAAGGCGGGACTCTTAATCCCTCCTTCCTTGATAGCCTCCTTCGCAGAGGCAGTTGCTTCCCCGCTCCCCCCTTCGCCTTCTTCAAAAGGTGCGACCTTCAACATCTTGGTCAGCATGGGATCCGGCGTGGTCTCGGGGAGGGGAGCCGGACACCTTATTAACTTTGCCTTGGCTATCCACTCATGTTCAAGAAACGGCTCCTTTAAAGGGCATATATATGAAATAAATGAATGAACAGCTTGTCCGGTTACAGGACTACTTACTTGACTATCTGGACGATTACAGCTTAGTCCTGCGTCCTCGGTCAAATCCGGACACTTCTCTTGTGGTCCGAAGAACAGTTTATACATCTCCACGGGCGTCGTGCCCATGAAATTTTGGAGAGCTCGTGGTCCCTCCGGATTGAATTCCCACAAAGCGGAGGGGGCGACGCTTGAGGGCTGAAGGCGCCGGATCACCATAACCTCGCGCCATCGCAACCAGATTGATCCTCTTTCTTGGAGATCTCGAACGGCCCCGCAGCAGGGGAACGCCCTGGATGGCCCCAGCCGAGCCCCTTGTTGACCCATGATGCCACCGCTGTGGTGGACTGAGCGGAAGGCAGGAGCGCTGCCCATTTGGTGCCCCCGAGCGGTGATATAAAACCACTCCCGCTGCCACAAACCAAGCTCCCTTGAAAAGAGCCCTCGGCCACGGAGCATCAAAGACATTTGCTTATGACTGCCCCTCCGCACTCTGCTGGCTGCCCCTTGATCGCCTTTGGCTCCACCTTGAAGGTTTTGAGCCACAATCCAAAGTGGGGGGTAATGTGGAGGAAGACCTCACATACGACAATGAATGACGAGATATGGAGAATGGACTCCGGATTCAAGTCGTGGAATTCCAGCCCATAATAAAACATGAGCCCCCGCACAAAGGGATCCATCGGGAAGCCTAAACCCCGAAGGAAGTGGGACACGAAGACCATGTTCTCGTCGGGCTTAGGAGTGGGAATGACCTGCCCCGAGCAGCAGCGATATCGAGATCTCGCCGTTAGATACCTGGCGTCTCACAGCTTTAGCACATCCTCTCCTGTGACGGAGGAAGACATCCATTGGCCGTGTTGGTTGGAGCCGGACATCGTTGAAAGTCCGAAGCGCCTAAATCTGAAGCTTTGGGTGTTGGAACTCAAAGCGCGAGGCGAACTCGATGGAGGGTGTAAAAAGAAGAGGGCCTTGGTCTCATTATAAAGAGGTTGAATACCAAGAGCCCACCCCGTGGTCGATTAGGACTCGCCTTTGATAGAGAAGGCAGGCCAACGGGCACGGTTGGGTTACCCACGTCCGTATTGATGAGAATCCCGGAATAAGGGGGCACGATCTACGCTTTGATAAGACGTGCCAAGGAAACCGCCTCGCTAAAACACGCTGAGGTGGAACAATAAAAAACGATTCATATAAAGGCCTGGCCGTGGTGTGATGTCACACCGCGGAATACGTCAGCAGATCTGTGCAAAAATTATTCCTTCTACGGTGTTATGTGGAACTTGTTTTGCAGAGCCGGACACTATCCTAGTGTTAACAATCTTCTATAAATTATTCAGAGGAAGAACCCGCCTTGCAATGCCGAAGACAACATGCGCGCCGAACTCGTCGTCATTGAAGCCTGGTTCAGGGGCTACTGAGGGAGTTCCGGACTAGGGGGTGCCCGGATAGCCGAACTATCATCATCAGCCGACTCCAAGACTATGAAGATACAAGATTGAAGACTTCGTCCCGTGTCCGGATGGGACTTTCCTTGGCGTGGAAGGCAAGCTTGGCGATACGAATATGTAGATCTCCTACCATTGTAACCGACTCTGTGTAACCCTAGCCCTCTCCGGTGTCTATATAAACCGGATGGCTTTAGTCCATAGGACGAACAACAATCATACCATAGGCTAGCTTCTAGGGTTTAGCCTCTTTGATCTCGTGGTAGATCCACTCTTGTAACACACATCATCAATATTAATCAAGCAGGACGTATGGTTTTACCTCCATCAAGAGGGCCCGAACCTGGGTAAAACATCGTGTCCCTTGTCTCCTGTTACCATCCGCCTAGACGCACAGTTCGGGACCCCCTACCCGAGATCCGCCGGTTTTGACACCGACAGTGCCACTCTCATCCATTCAACTGACAGCATCTAATACTAGCTATCTCAAGGAGGGGGATAAGGGAATCGATAGGCTAGTACCAGTTAATGATGGCGTCGATGATGATCTGGATGGTGTTGGCGTTGTTGAGGAGGTGGATGATCTCCATGGTGTGCATGATGATGCAGACTAGCATGATCTTCCCGTTTTTGTTGTCGTGCATCATGAGCGAGTTGGGTGAGGGGCTGAATGCCAGTACAAAACAATGAAAGACAAGTAAAGCTGGATAGAAGAATGCATTCATCTTGCAAGTTAACAGTTATCACAGAGAACAGGATACCATAATATGAATGAAAGCACTCAGATTCTAATCTCACATAGACAAAATTCACTTCAATAGTAATAGTACATCTTCACTTGAATATATCTAAGAGAATTGGTTGTCATAAGCAAGTGTTCTTAGGTTAGCCTTAACATGGCAGCCCAACTTATAAAACTTAATTGTGAGCAAAGAGTACATATCAGTAAAAGGTTAGGCAAGACCGTAAAGAAATACAGAGGTACCAGAGTGAGAAAACATTGGTGATGCAAGTAGCATAAGCATAATACAACAACATATATTTGACGTGGACATCAAAGAAGTCCATTCGGACCATAAGCAAGTATTTTGCACAGGTTAACCTCAATACAATGCCCCAACTTTGTTAATTATCAGCAAACAACACATGTCAGCCATCTACTTTCGTTCTACTGAACCAATTGGACAATAGCCATCTATTTTGTAACAACTACAGTTGACTTGGGAGAAATCCAACCAAACCAATTGGTAAACAAAATTGCACTGAATTTTTGGGGCATCAAGCAAGAAATTTAATTGGCAAACAATGAAATTTAGTCAATCATGTAAGCAAATTTGGAGCAGCAGAAATCAGGGACTAAGCCTGGAAATATGAACAGGGAGACGTAGAGGGAGGCCTTGAAATAGAGTTGTTGCTTCCACATGGTTGGGCATCTTCCATGGAACAGCATCACTCAGGGACTTCCACTTCCAACCATCGGCCTTTCCAATCTGCGATTCGACCAACACAAACCAGATCAGGACACAGAATTCACAAGGAAACTCATCTCGCAGCACCACCAGTTCGAACGAACAACGAGACAGGCGGATACTAATCTCGCAGCACCACCAGTTCGAACGAACAATGATACAGGTGGATGGGGGACGAAGCGGGATCGAGACGCTTACCACAGAGACCTGCTTGATGTCGGGGTGCTTCTCCTTGTACTCCTTCCTGAAGTTGCCCCTGCAAAGACGAAACACGCACCAAATCCTCAGTCGGGACGCGACGCCACACCACAGAAGCAACACGAATCGAACCAGGAACCGAGACTGGGACTCACATGAAGACGAAGAAAGCGCTCGGGGGGTGCATGGGCTTGTTGGGGTCCTTCTCAGCCTTGCTCTTCTTCACCGCAAGCCTGCACTACCACAACGGAAACAACATCAGCAAACCAAACCGAGTCAGAACCCAATGCGAAATAGCAACAGCCACCACGGGAAATGATAACGAGACGGGGAGACAAGGGAGGGAGGGGTCGGGGCACTGACCTGGAGTTGCCGGTGCGGGAGCCCACCTTTGTTACTATGTTAAACAAAGTTGATTTGCCAACATTGGGTAACCCGACCTGCATGAAACATCAATAGTGAACTTCATATATCCTCTTATTCCTCTTGTGACGCCCCCGATTCAATCGTACACTAATCATGCACGCAAATGTGTACGATCAAGATCAGGGACTCACGGGAAGATATCACAACACAACTCTAAAACATAAATAAGTCATTCAAGCATCATAATACAAGCCGGGGGCCTCGAGGGCTCAAATACAAGTGCTCAATCGAGAGGAAGTCACGGAAGCAACAATATCTCGAGTACGAGATATAAGTTAAACAAGTTGCCATAAGATGGCTAGCACAAACCGGGATACAGATCGAAGAGGCATAGGCCTCCTGCCAGGATCCTCCTAACTACTCTCGGTCGCCGTCGGTGGCTGCACGTAGTAGTAGGCACCTTCGGGTAGTAGTCGCCATCGACGGTGGCGTCGCTCCCGGCTCCATCGTGCCGTCGCAAACAACCGGGTAAAGAAAGGGGAAAAGGGGAACAAGGCAACCGTGAGTACTCATCCAAAGTACTGCAAGCAAGGAGCTACACTACATATGCATGGATATATGTGTAAAGGGCCATATCGGTGGACTGAACTGCAGCATGCCGTAATAAGAGGGGATATCTAATCTCGTCAAGACTACGCTCGCAGCCTCCGTCTTGCAACATGTAGAAGAGAGCAGATCAAGTCCTCCAAGTAGCATCGCATAGCAATAATCCTACCCAGCGATCCCTCCTCGTATCCACGAGAGAGAGCGACCACCGGTTGTATCCGCACTTGGAAGGGTGTGTTTTATTAAGTATCCGGTTCTAGTTGTCATAAGGTCAAGGTACAACTCCAAGTTGTCCTGTTATCAAGATCACGGCTATTCAATAGATTAACTTCACTGCAGGGTGCACCACATAACCCAACACGCTTGATCCCATTTGGCGGACACACTTTCTGGGTCATGCCCGCCGCTGAATATCAACACGCCGCAGCCCCACCTAGGCTCAACAGAGAGGTCAAGACGCCGGTCTAAACCTAAGCGCACAGGGTGCAGGCCCATCGCCCAATGCACACTGCACGACGCGTGGGCGGCCCGGCAGACCTAGCCTAGCAGCGTTCCACCAATCGGTAGCGCGCCGCTCGGCCGCCGACGTCACGAAGTCCTTGGTGATACCACGACGCCGGATACCCATAACTACTCCGCGTAGATGGTTAGTGCGTATAGACCAAATGGCCGACTCGGATCAAATACCCAGATCTCGTTAAGCGTGTTAAGTATCCATGAACGCCGACCAGGCCAGGCCCACCTCTCTCCTAGGTGGTCGCAACCTGCCCTGTCGCTCCGCCACAAAGTAACAATCGGGGGCGTCAGAACCCAGGCCCACCTCTACGGGATGGAGCCACCGTCCTTTCAAACCCCATCTCCTAACAAGATCACATGTAATGTAACAGTTTAAAGTATATAGTATATGCCCGTGATCACCTCCCAAGTGATCACAGCCCAAAGAGTATAGCATGGCGGACGGACAAGAATGTAGGGCCATCGATGGAACACTAGCATCCTATACTAAGCAAGAGGATAGCAAGTAAAGGTAACAACGAGAGTAGCAAGGACAAGCTATGCAGCAAGATAGGATTAATCGAAAGCATAACATGTTACACTACTCTAATGCAAGCATTATAGAGAAGAGTAGGCGATATCCGGTGATCAAAGGGGGCTTGCCTGGTTGCTCTAGCAAGAGAGAATTAAATCAACTCCGTAGTCATACTGGGCAGCAGCAGCGTCGGTCTCGGTGTCTAGCGAGAGAAGAGGGGGGAAGAAACAATGAATACAATACAAACATAAACATGACGATGCGTGACGTGACAATGAGCGGTGCTAGGTGTGCCCTCACGCGGTAGTAGGTGATACCGGCGAAACAGGGAAACATCCGGGAAAGTATCCCCGGTGTTTCGCGTTTTCGGACAGGTGAACCGGAGGGGGAAAGTTGCGAGTTCGATAGGTTATGGGGGTGTGGCGGACGAACGGGATGTGTATCCGGAATAGCCTCGTCGTTATAAGCAACTTTCATGTACAAAGTATTTTCGTCTGAGATACGGTTTATTTTATATAAATTTTCAAAGTTTTCAATCATTTTTAGAATTAACAGAATTAATTTAATTCAAAAATCATTTTATGACGTCAACCTGGTGTCAGTATGACGTCATCGGTCAACTATGGACTTTGACTAGTCAACAGACCACTGGGTCCACATGTCATTCACTGCTAACTAACAAACAAGTTAATTAGTTTAATTAACAGATTTATTTGGTTAAGTGAATTAATTTTGGTTAATTAATTTAATTACTAAATATGTATTTATTTATTTTGTGCCCTTTTTTTGTTCTAAGGGGCGTGGGCCCCCTTCATCATAGGGCCAATGGCCATAGCGGGCTGGCTACTGGCGATTCATGGGCACGGGCGCCGGTCGCTTAAACCGGTAGCCTTGAAGCCGCCAGCGGCCACGGCAAGGCAACCGCAACCGGGCAGAGCAGTTCAGCGGGGTGAGTGTGCGCGATGGCCATGATGGGCGCGGATCGGCGTAGATGGGCGCGTGTGGGCATGAGCAGCGAGGGGGTGCAATGAGATCTTGGGAGGACGAGAGCTCGCGTGTGGGCACGGTGGCGGATCCACTAGGGAGGAAGAAGGGAAGGGGAGCTCACAGCGCCCTGTAGTTGAGCGAGGCGTGCTCGGGGAGGAGTCGGGGAAGCGCTCGGGGAGGCCGGCGGGTCGGAGAGGCGACCGAAGGCGAGTAGACCGGCGACGACGACGTGCGGCGGGAGGTCGGGGCGGCCATGGACGGACTGTGCGTGGAGCTCGGGGCGGATCCCCTCGATCCAAATCGAGAGGAGGCAGAGGGAGTCTGGCGAGGAGGGCGGCGAGGTGGTGACGGTGTGCGGCGGCGGCCTGCGTTGACGGCGTCCGGTGAGGACGAGCGACGAAGAAGGGAAGGCGGCACCGACGACGGCGGGAGGTGGGGCGGCTCCAGCGGGGGTGAAGCAGGATCGAACGGAGGGAGGAGAGGCTGCGAGGGGGGTCGGGTATGAGGCGCCTCGCCTCTGGTCTCGATGTCTTGGGCACGAGTGGGGAGGTGAGGATCGAGCGAGAGGAGTGGGAGGAATCGGGGAGGGTGCGGTTAGGGACTTAGGGTTTCGGGGTGGCTCAGGCTACTGGGCCGGCCTGGTTGGCCCGATGGCTAGCTGGGCCGAGGCCCAGCGAGGGAGGGGGTTTCTCTTTTTTTTCAGTTTTGTTTTCTGTTCTTGTTTTGATTCCTTTTTCTTATTTTCTTTTCTGTTTTATTTCTGTTAGAAGCATTTAGGCATTTTATAAAAATGTGTTTACTGCACTACAATTACCTATGCCATTTTTGGCACAACCCGAACATTTTTGTTACATTCTTTGAAAACTTTTATTGTTGACATTAATTTGTATTTGAATTTTGAAGCGGTTTTGAATTAACCCGAGATTAATTGCAGTGACAGAGATGACGTGGCACCATTAACGTGAGATTACTGTAGCATGATTATCCGGGCGTCACAATTCTCCTCCACTACAAGAAATCTTGTCCTGAGATTTAAGAGGGGAGTAAGGGGGAAAGTTCTAGTTACGAAATTCTAACGAATCTTCTCGGTCTTGGTTGCTCTTCTTGAAGAGGTCGATCCATACCGTTGATGTTTCCATTCCTATGCATCAATGCATCATGATGAAGTTGTCGTCCTTCCTTCAGGATCTTCACCGTACTTACGAAAGGATAAGAAGGGAAACTCCGGGAGAACGGACCCTTGCAAGGTTGACTATCTAGTAGATAACATCGGGTAAGGTGGCGGAAAGTAACTCTCGAATTGAAACTTAAGTAAATATCGAGAGCAAGTAATGGGGTTTCATGGGGAGTTTCGAGCGAGCAGGCAACCGTTCGATGCCTAAACAGGGCTTGAAAGGGGCTCAAAGCAATCGGGACTAAGTATTGCGTCCGGTAACAGATTTGATGATCTCTCGGAAGGTGGCTCGTGAATTACATACGAGGCCACACGCGAGGAAGAACCTTGGGAACAGGGGGTGCAGTAGAGTCAAGTTTCGATCATGTGGAACTGTGGGTTATGGGCCCACCCTGTGGGTTAAAGGTAGGAAGGGGGGGCTGGCATCTTGCACGATCACAATAGCAAGGCATGCCAGAGGGTAGCATGTTAGTTATGTCGGCAACAACATTGATACTAAGGGCGAGGGACGAAGAGAACCATTTTCCTGCTCGTTGAACGAGGCGGACCAATAGGAAAAGTTCATGTCCATCGGTGGTTACCGAAATGTCATCAACAATAGTAACAGGGTCTGACTAATAAGGTGGTACACCAAGGTGTTTTCGTAAGCGGGAAAATATTACTGCTTAGATCATATAAACCTCAAGAAAGGTTAAATCAAACAATGGAAAGGATAATATGATTATCAAGTTAATCAGAACAATGGAAAGGGAAAATGTGTTCAAACACATATATCAAGGGTATATCCTCCCCAAAGTCAAGCAGAGGATGATATCCAAGACAGGATATAAAGTAGAAAAACATTTAGGTAAGGGGGGAGGAATCTTATGATATTACCCATACAACGGTGTTATGATAAATGATAAATAAAATTTAGCATCGTGCTTCAAATGTTCCTGTTGAAAATCGGAGTTCCATTGACATGCTCCGAGATAGCATTGACATGGTCAACAGGCAAAGATCAGACTTTGGAAACAAAAGGATCCATCAGGAAAATTTTATAAAACAAATCATCCAATTCCCTCATGGAAGAATGGTTCTCCTTGCTAAAAGGGAATTTATAACAATAGGTCCTCCGGTCAGGTGTGCTAGGCATGACATCACCTTACCGAGTCATATAAAGACCAATGTTAAAACTCTTGGAAATATGCCCCAACCATCATATCTGACCGAGGTTCAGATCCGATTGGTGTCAGGATACCTCTGACTTAGGATGCCAGAGAAGAAAAGGTGCAACACAAATTGATGAGATGACAATGTAAGATTCTCAAGAAATGAACTATGTGAGCGAGTCCAAAACAAGAGTTCATCATTAAACCAAGGAGAGGATGGGGAGGTGGCTGACGGTCTCAGCGACACTTCATCAAGATTTCCAACAAGATGGATTTCCACAATTATGTGAACATGGGGATAACATTTGTCATATCCAATGATTTAATGAGGTATGCTCGAGGAAAACATACACAATTAAACATTGGTTGAAAGGTGCGCCCGAAATATGGGTCGGGTTCGCACGACCAATGTCAGAATGGTGATTCAATAATCAATAGTCCAAGAACGAACGGCCGACCATTAACTTCAAATCAATAGGGTTGCTAGAAGGGCAGAATTCAAAAAGCACCATTCACTTGTTGGTACATCGGTTGGAATCAACACAAGGACCAAGAAAGAATGGTGATGGTGGGAAGCATCACTGTATCACAAATTCTTAAGAGGTGGTGTAATTCTCACAACATTCTTGACATCAAAGATGGTAATACTCCGCGGTAGATCATAACATAAGTTGGATAGCAAGGAACTCAAGGTACAACACAAAACAAGAACAAGTTTTGTGTTGGAGGGAATGCAATAATGTTGTGGATGATAACCCAAATCATCGAGGGAAAAGGATGCTATTTCTCATCAAGAATTCGATAGATATCTTAGAAGGCCTCAGAATGCTGATGATGATCACGACACATTTGTCGAGAGGTTTCGAGAAGATGTAATCGATCGGCGATAACATCAAGTCAAAGGAATTATGAAGCAAAAGGTTATTGGAACCATGCGTACGACACAAACTCAAAATCAAGCTTGTTGTCCAAAGCGAAATGATATGATGAGGAAGATCGACGTAAGCTTAGCTTATCGTCAAAAATTATGCTCTGGGAAGAGGACCAGGTAGCACAGTTAAAATCGGCACGACAAGGATATAGCCAAACAGGCTAGGAATGACGTGATTGAGTTCAAACTCGTAAGTAATGAAGGTTACCAAGAGTTGCTTAATCGCGATGCGGACTCGAGTCAGTTATCGGTGTCTTTCAGTGTTAAATAACTCCGACCCCATGAAAAATTCTAATCGGTGACTATGTAGTACTTGATGAAGAACTCATAAGAAATTATGCAGTTCCAAGATAATCTCGAAATACCAGGGGGTAATACTCGAAGACGGATCAAAGTAGAGGTTGGACCGGGGTATTGATCCACAGAAGACAAGTGCTTACACTTGCAACGAAAATGGTATTTAAAGGAGAACATGGTCGGAACCACTATTGTAAAAGGCCGGACCCCAGATATAAGATGAACTTATATCAAGGGAATAATTAATTTTTAAAAGAAGCTTCGATGAGAAGATGTACATCGTGTCCATGGGCATGAACATAAAGTTCAAGGTCGACTCCCACTTCTCCAATGCATAACCTTTCATCCACTTCTCGCGTTCGATGAAGTTGTATTGTTGAAATTTTATCTAGCAAAATACCAGAAGAGTATGACTCATGAAAACTTTCGGGTTCACACGGTTTAAAGAAGGCATATGTTCAACCCATAGGGGCTTCTTAGAAACACATACCACAAGTTTCAAGAGTAAATAACACAAGCCCGAAAGCAGAGCATGGTTGGCCAAGCAGAGGATACAACTTAACAAAGGCATTATGTATCAGTGGAAGAACTCACAAAGTGATCAAATGTGAAGGACGCTGTCGGATAACAATCCCACAAAGGACTTGATGGTCCACAAAGGATCTGATGTGAGTATCGATACTCATCCAGAAGACGAAGGAATGCAAATGCAACAGGTTATGGAAGCATCTGAATAATTCACAGCTTAAATGCAAAGGAATTATGATTTCCAAAACAAAGGATCAGAAGCAGACGTTATGATCAAGGATGGATCAATTGAATATACCAGAGGCACAATCGACGACAGATAGTTTGGTCGAGAACCAGCTCATGTTCAAAATGACGTCTGAGCCGGAAGGATGAATTCTAGGATCTATTTGAGTATTGCGAGAATTCGCAACATCTTGAATCAACAGACTCAAAATGATAATGACAAGGTATGCCATTAAGATTACGAGACTTATGGTATTAATCATAATGCAAGCAAGCAAGAATTTCAAGAGCATTAGGCTGCTCAGGATTTTCGGAAGATCGGGTAGTATTTGAATGTATTTTTGTGAAACACATGAACAACTTTGGACGAACGGATACTCAGCAAGCGCGAGCAATTATCCGTAGGGGTATTCATGCAGCAAGGAACTGCAGGGCAGTAAGCGTAAAGAATTCTCGGAATATCGAAGAGTATTTCAGGACATCTTGTAATAACAAGAGCAACTGGGGATGACAATATGAACGATAGGTGTAAGTAGTTATCCGGAGGGATTTATCGATGGAAGTGAATGGCAAAAGCGATGGCACATAGTCTCGAGAGCACATCGTAGAGTATCTTCGGAATCTTCTGGTGCAGCAGGCGGTCATCGGTAACAAGTGGCTCTCCGGGAGAAAGTACTTGCGAGAACCTATAGTTAGTTTTGTTTTTAGCAAAATCATTTAACCCGAATAGAAGAGAGCTCGAGTCTCGAGTAAAGATCGAGGAGTAAAAGATCCTAATACCACCCAATGGCGGCGTGGGCCCATGGGCCACACAGCCAAGTTAGTAAAAGTTTTGTAAAGTCTAGACTCGACTTCGCCAAGGAGTGTGGAAGGGAATTCCTACAGCAATCGGCTCGATACCAACTCAGACGCCCCGATTCAATCGTACACTAATCATGCACGCAAATGTATACGATCAAGATCGAGACTCACGGAAGATATCACAACACAACTCTAAAACATAAATAAGTCATTCAACATCATAATTCAAGCCGGGGCCTTGAGGGCTCGAATACAAGTGCTCGATCGAGACGCAGTCGATGGAAGCAACAATATCTAAGTACGACATAAGTTAAACAAGTTGCCATAAGATGGCTAGCACAAAGCGGGATCTGATCGAAGAGGCATAGGCCTCCTGCAGGATCCTCCTAACTACTCCGGTCGTCGTCGCGGGCTGCACGTAGTAGTAGGCACCTCCGGGGTAGTAGTCGCCATCGACGGTGGCGTCGCTCCTGGGCTCCATCGTCCGTCGCAGCAACCGGTAAAGAAAGGGGAAAGGGGAACAGCAACCGTGAGTACTCATCCAAAGTACTGCAAGCAAGGAGCTACACTACATATGCATGGATATATGTGTAAAGGGCCATATCGTGGACTGAACGCAGCATGCCGAATAAGAGGGGATATCTAATCTCGTCAAGACTACGCTCGCAGCCTCCGCCTTGCAACATGTAGAAGAGAGCGGATCAAGTCCTCCAAGTAGCATCGCATAGCAATAATCCTACCCGCGATCCCTCCTCGTATCCCCGAGAGAGAGCGACCACTGTGGTTGTATCCGCACTTGGAAGGGTGTGTTTTATTAAGTATCCGGTTCTAGTTGTCATAAGGTCAAGGTACAACTCCAAGTCGCCCCTGTTATCAAGATCACGGCTATTCAATAGATTAACTTCACTGCAGGGTGCACCACATAACCCAACACGCTTGATCCCATTTGGCCGGACACACTTTCCTGGGTCATGCCCGGCCGTGGAAGATCAACACGTCGCAGCCCCACCTAGGCTCAACAGAGAGGTCAGCACGCCGGTCTAAACCTAAGCGCACAGGGGTCTGGGCCCATCGCCCAATGCACACCTGCACGTTGAGTGGGCGGCCGGAAGCAGACCTAGCCTAGCAGGCGTTCCAGTCCAATCCGGCGCGCGCCGCTCAGTCGTTGACGTCACGAAGTGCTTCGGCTGATACCACGACGCCGGGATACCCATAACTACTCCCGCGTAGATGGTTAGTGCGTATAGACCAAATGGCCAGACTCAGATCAAATACCCAGATCTCGTTAAGCGTGTATCCACGAACGCCGACCAGGGCCAGGCCCACCTCTCTCCCAGGTGGTCTCAACCTGCACTGTCGCTCCGCCACAAAGTAACAGTCGGGGGCCGTTGGGAACCCAGGCCCACCTCTACCGGGATGGAGCCACCTGTCCTTTCAGCCCCATCTCCTAACACAGATCACGAGGTAATGTAACAGTGTAAAGTATATAGTATATGCCCGTGATCACCTCCCAAGTGATCACAGCCCGAAGAGTATAGCATGGCGCATTTGACAAGAATGTAGGGCCACCGATGGAACACTAGCATCCTATACTAACCAAGAGGATAAGGTAAAGGTAACAACAAGAGTAGCAAGGACAGGCTATGCAGCGAGATAGGATTAGCGAAAGCAAGTAACATGCTACACTACTCTAATGCAAGCAGTATAGAGAAGAGTAGGCGATATCTGGTGATCAAAGGGGGGGCTTGCCTGGTTGCTCTGGCAGAGAGAGGGGTCGTCAACTCCGTAGTCGCACTGGGCAGCAGCAGCGTCGGTCTCGGTGTCTAGCGAGAGAAGAGGGGGGAAGAAACAATGAATACAATACAAACATAAACATGACGATGCGTGACGTGACAATGAGCGGTGCTAGGTGTGCCCTAACGCGGTAGTAGGTGATACCGGCGAAAGGGGGAAATATCCGGGAAAGTATCCCTGGTGTTTTGCGTTTTCGGACAGGTGAACCGGAGGGGGAAAGTTGCGAGTTCAATAGGTTAGGGGGGTGTGGCGGACGAAGGGGATGCGTATCCAGAATCGCCTCGTCGTTCTGAGCAACTTTCATGTACAAAGTATTTTCGTCTGAGGTACGGTTTATTTTATATAAATTTTCAAAGTTTTAAATCATTTTTAGAATTAACAGAATTAATTTAATTCAAAAATCATTTTATGACGTCAGCCTGGTGTCAGTATGACGTCATCGGTCAACTGTGGACTTTGACTAGTCAACAGACCACTGGGTCCACATGTCATTCACTGCTAACTAACAAACAAGTTAATTAGTTTAATTAACATATTTATTTGGTTAAGTGAATTAATATTGGTTAATTAATCTAATTATTAATTATGTATTTATTTATTTTGTGCCCTTTTTTTTGTTCTAAGGGGCGTGGGCCCCCTTCGTCATAGGGCCAATGGCCATAGCGGCGCTGGCTACGGCGATTCACAGGCACGGGCGCTGGTCGCTTAAACCCAAGGCGCATGAAGCCGGCCGGGCCACACGGCAAGGCAACCGCAACCGGACGGAGCAGTTCAGCGGCGTGAGTGTGCGCGATTGCCATGATGGGCGCGGATCAGCGTAGTTGGGCGCGTGTGGGCATGAGCAGCGCAGGGGGGTGCAGTGAGATACTGGGGAGGACGAGCGCTCGCGTGTGGGCACGGTGGCGGATCCACTAGGGAGGAAGAAGGGAAGGGGAGCTCACAGCGCCCTGTATTTGAGCGAGGCGTGCTCGGGGAGGAGTCGGGGAAGCGCTCGGGGAGGCCGGCGGGTCGGAGAGGCGACCGAAGGCGAGTAGACCGGCGACGACGAGGTGCGGCGGGAGGTCGGGGCGGCCATGGACGGAGCGTGCGTGGAGCTCGGGGCGGATCCCCTCGATCCAGATCGAGAGGAGGTAGAGGGAGTCCGGCGGGGAGGGCGGCGAGGTGGTGACGGTGTGCGGCGGCGGCCTGCGTTGACGGCGCCCGCGAGGACGAGCGACGAAGAAGGGAAGGCGGCACCGACGACGGCGGGAGGTGGGGCGGCTCAGTGGGGTGAAGCAGATCGAACGGAGGAGGAGAGGCTGCGAGGGGGTCGGGTATGAGGCGCCCGCCTCTGGTCTCGATGTCTTGTGGCGTGAGTGGGAGGTGAGGGATCGAGCGAGAGGTGAGGGGAATCTGGGGAGTGGGTGCGGTTAGGGACTTAGGGTTTCGGGTGGCTCAGCTCTTGGGCGGCCTGGTTGGTCTGATGGCTAGCTGGGCCGTGGCCAATGAGGGAGGGGTTTCTCTTTTTTTCAGTTTTGTTTTATGTTCTTGTTTTGATTCCTTTTTCTTATTTTCTTTTCTGTTTTATTTCTGTTAGAAGCATTTAGGCATTTTATAAAAATGTGTTTACTGCACTACAATTACCTATGCCATTTTTGGCACAACCCGAACATTTTTGTTACATTCTTTGAAAACTTTTATTGTTGACATTAATTTGAATTTGAATTTTGAAGCAGTTTTGAATTAACCCGAGATTAACTACAGTGACAGAGATGACGTGGCACCATTAACGTGAGATTACTGTAGCATGATTATCCGGGCATCACACCTCTACTTGGCAACAGCAGAATAGTGCGCCAATCAACATTCAACAGAAGAGTAGTCCATTATGATTTATGATGAAATCTAAGATCGAATAAAGGATACAAGGGCAAGTATTGTTAAACACCATCAATGCAACTAGAGAAGTGCGGTACTAGCAACTCATGAAACTTCTCGAACAGTAGTAGTACATAGTAACATGCTAGTGGTGTCCAAGCAGACTGAGTTACATGCATAAAACTACAATTCATCCACCCTAAGCGGTCAAGATAAACACATGACAAATCTAAATCCATAACCAACTGCAGCTTCTTCTTTTATAGTCTACAACGACATAGTTCAGTAGGAAATCAGAATAAAATTGGACAGCGCCGCCCACCCGATTGAGGGAGCCACATGAATTCTTGCTTGAGTTTACTTGAGAAAGCGATAGTACGCTGAAGGAATAAGCTATAGTCCTGGTCAATCAACAAATCGTATGCTTGTTGCTCACGGACATACTGCTAGTACCGACATGCACACAACACAGGACAACTACCAAGCATCCAACATCAGTGGCTTATCTCCTCTAAAAGTGCAACCTTATTTTGCATCTACACTAGACACTAATCATGCAACAATTCACAGTAATTTGAGGAGTATTTGCTAGGATCATGATGACAATTTTAGATTCAATTGTAGTGTTTGTCATCCACAGTTGTATGGTTCTATCTAGGATTGCAAAAAAATAGAGAAAACAGAGAGCTACCCAGCATCCACGACTAGCTACGTCTTGGTCCTGCAACACGTCTTTGAGCTTTGGCAGGATGGGGAAGGAAGAAGGGGGCGTCTTGGTCCTGCAGCACGTCGGAAGGGTGCTGTTGTAATGGAAGGCCACCACAGCTATGTTGGAAATATTCCCTAGAGGCAATAATAAATTAGTTATTATTATATTTCCTTGTTCATGATAATCGTTTATTATCCATGCTATAATTGTATTGATAGGAAACTCAGATACATGTGTGGGTACATAGACAACACCATGTCCCTAGTAAGCCTCTAGTTGACTAGCTCGTTGATCAATAGATGGTTACGGTTTCGACCATGGACATTGGATGTCGTTGATAACGGGATCACATCATTAGCGAGAATGATGTGATGGACAAGACCCAATCCTAAGCCTAGCACAAAGATCGTGTAGTTAGTGATAATAAAGCTTTTCTAATGTCAAGTATCTTTTCCTTAGACTATGAGATTGTGCAACTCCGGATACCGTAGGAATGCTTTGGTGTACCAAACGTCACAACGTAATCGGGTGGCTATAAAGGTGCACTACGGTATCTCCGAAAGTTTCATTGGGTTGGCACGAATCGAGGCAGGATTTGTCACTCCGTGTGATGGAGAGGTATCTCTGGGCCCACTCGATAGGACATCATCATAATGTGCACAATGTGACCAAGGGGTTGATCACGGATGATGTGTTACGGAACGAGTAAAGAGACTTGCCGGTAACGAGATTGAACAAGGTATCGCATACCGACGATCGAATCTCGGGCAAGTACAATACCGCTAGACAAAGGGAATTGTATACGGGATTGATTGAGTCCTTGACATCGTGGTTCATCCGATGAGATCATCGTGGAACATGTGGGAGCCAACATGGGTATCCAGATCCCGCTGTTGGTTATTGACCGGAGAACGTCTCGGTCATGTCTGCATGGTTCCCGAACCCGTAGGGTCTACACACTTAAGGTTCGATGACGCTAGGGTTACAAAGGAAGTTTGTATGTGGTTACCGAATGTTGTTTGGAGTCCCGGATGAGATCCCGGACGTCACGAGGAGTTCCGGAATGGTCCGGAGGTAAAGATTTATATATGGAAAGTCCTATTTTGGCCACCGGAAAATGTTCGGGATTTTTCGGTATTGTACCGGGAAGGTTCTAGAAGGTTCCGGAGTGGGGCCCACCTGCATGGGGGACCCACATGAACGTGGGTAGTGGGGGCAAGGCCCCACACCCCTGGTCAAGGCGCACCAAGATCCCCCCTTAGAAGGAATAAGATCATATCCCGAAGGGATAAGATCAAGATCCCTAAAAAGGGGGGATAACAATCGGTGGGGAAAGGAAAGGATGGGATTTCTTTCCTCCCACCTTTTCCAACGCCCCAATGGACTTGGAGGGCAAGAAATAATCCCCCTCCACGCCTATATATAGTGGGGAGGCGCATGGGAGCTGCACCCTTGCCCTCGGCGCAGCCCTCCCCTCTCCCAAGTCCTCCTCCTCTCCGCGGTGCTTGGCGAAGCCTGCAGATTGCCACGCTCCTCCATCACCACCACACCATCGTGCTGCTGCTGGATGGAGTCTTCCCCAACCTCTCCCTCTCTCCTTGCTGGATCAAGGCACGGGAGACGTCACCGGGCTGTACGTGTGTTGAACGCGGAGGTGCCGTCCGTTCGGCACTAGGATCTCCGGTGATTTGGATCACGACGAGTACGACTCCTTCAACCCTGTTCTCTTGAACGCTTCCGCTTAGCGATCTACAAGGGTATGTAGATGCACTCTCCTTCCCCTCGATGCTAGTTTCTCCGTAGATAGATCTTGGTGACACGTAGGAAAATTTTGAATTTCTGCTACGTTCCCCAACAGTGGTATCAGAGCTAGGTCTATTGCGTAGATTCTTTGCACGAGTAGAACACAAAATAGTTGTGGGCGTTGATTTTGTTCAATATGATTACCGTTACTAGTCCAATCTTGTTTCGACGGTATTGTGGGATGAAGCGGCCCGGACCGACCTTACACGTACTCTTAGGTGAGACAGGTTCCACCGACTGACATGCACTTGGTGCATAAGGTGGCTAGCGGGTGCCAGTCTCTCCCATTTTAGTCGGAACGGATTCGATGAAAAGGGTCCTTATGAAGGGTAAATAGCAATTGGTATATCACGTTGTGGTTTTGCGTAGGTAAGAAACTTTCTTGCTAGAAACCCATAGCAGCCACGTAAAACATGCAAACAACAATTAGAGGACGTCTAACTTGTTTTTGCAGGGTATGCTATGTGATGTGATATGGCCAAGAAGAATGTGATGAATGATATGTGATGTATGAGATTGATCATGTTCTTGCAATAGGAATCACGACTTGCATGTCATGAGTATGACAACCGGCAGGAGCCATAGGAGTTGTCTTAATTTATTGTATGACCTGCGTGTCATTGAACAACGCCATGTAATTACTTTACTTTATTGCTAACAGGTAGCTATAGTAGTAGAAGTAATAAGTTGGCGAGACAACTTCATGGAGATACGATGATGGAGATCATGGTGTCATGCCGGTGACGACGATGATCATGGAGCCCCGAAGATGAAGATCAAAAGGAGCAAAATGATATTGGCCATATCATGTCACTTTTTGATTGCATGTGATGTTTATCATGTGTATACATCTTATTTGCTTAGAACGACGGTAGTAAATAAGATGATCCCCCATTAAAATTTCAAGAAAGTGTTCCCCCTAACTGTGCACCGTTGCGAAAGTTCGTCGTTTCGAAGCACCACGTGATGATCGGGTGTGATAGATTCTTACTTTCACATACAACGGGTGTAAGCCAGATTTACACACGCGAAACACTTAGGTTAACTTGACGAGCCTAGCATGTACAGACATGGACTCGGAACACAAGAGACCAAAAGGTCGAGCATGAGCCGTATGGTAGATACGATCAACATGAAGATGTTCACCGATGATGACTAGTCCGTCTCACGTGATGATCGGACATGGCCTAGTTGACTCGGATCATGTAATCACTTAGATGACTAGAGGATGTCTATTCGAGTGGGAGTTCATGAGATGAACTTAATTATCCTGAACATAGTCAAAAGATCTTTGCAAATTATGTCGTAAGCTCGCGCTTTAGTTCCATTGTTTAGATATGTTCCTAGAGAAAATATAGTTGAAAGTTGACAGTAGCGATTATGCGGACAGAAGAAAGCTTATGTCCTTAATGCACCACTCGGTGTTGAACCCCAAACGTCGTGCGTGGATGTTGCGAACATCGGACATACACGTTTTGATAACTACGTGATAGTTCAGTTAAACGGTTTAGAGTTGAGGCACCAAAGACGTTTTTCGAAACTTCGCGAAACATATGAGATGTTTCGAGGGCTGAAATTGGGATTTCAGGCTCGTGCCCACGTCAAGAGGTATAAGACCTCCGACGATTTTCTTAGCCTGCAAACTAAGGGAGAAAAGCTCAATCGTTGAGCTTGTGCTCAGATTGTCTGAGTGCAACAATCACTTGAATCGAGTGGGAGTTGATCTTCCAGAGATAGTGATGTTTCTCCAAAGTCATTGCCACCAAGCCGCTTGAGCTTCATGATGAACTATAACAAATCAGGGATAGATATGATGATCCTTGAGATATTCGCGATGTTTGACACCGCGAAAGTAGGAATCAAGAAGGAGCATCAATTGTTGATGGTTGGTTAAACCACTAGTTTCAAGAAGGGCAAGGGCAAGAAGGGATACTTCATGAAACAGCAAATCAGCTGCTGCTCTAATGAAGAAACCCAAGGTTGAACCCAAACCCGAGACTAAGTGCTTCTGTAATAAGGGGAATAGACACTGGAGAAGAATTACCCTAGATACTTGGTAGATGAGAAGGCTGGCAAGGTCGATAAAAGTATATTGGATATACATTAAGTTATTGTGTACTTTACTAGTACTCCTAGTAGCACCAGGGTATTAGATACCGGTTCGGTTGCTAAGTGTTAGTAACTCGAAATAAAAGGTTACGGAATAAACAGAGACTAGCTAAAGGTGAGCTGACGATATGTGTTGGAAGTGTTTCCAAGTTTGATGTGATCAAACATCACACGCTCCCTCTACCATCAAGATTAGTATTAAACCAGAATAATTGTCATTTGGTGTTTGCGTTGAGCATAGACATGATTGGATTATGTCTATCGCAATCTGGTTATTCATTTAAGGAGAATAATGGTTACTCTATTTATTTGAATAATACCTTCAATGGTCTTGCACCTAAAGGAATGGTTTATTGAATCTCGATCACAAGAATACACATTTTCATGCCAAAAGATATAAGATAGTAATGATGGTACCACTTACTTGTGGCAATGCCATGTAAGTGATATTGGTATAAAAGCATGAAGAAGCTCCATGTTGATGGATCTTTGGACTCACTCATTTTGAAAAGTTTGAGACATGCGAACCATGTCTATTGGTGTACACGCATGAAGAAACTCCATGCAGATGGATCGTTTGGACTCACTTGATTTTGAATCACCCGAGATATGCAAATCATACCACATGGGCAAGATGGTGAAAAGCCTCGTTTTGAAGAAGATGGAACAAGATAGCAACTTGTTGGAAGTAACACATTTTGATGCGTGCAGTCCAATGAGTGCTTTGAGGCATCTGATGAATATCGTTATGTTCTTACTTCACGGATGATTTAAGTAGATACTGAGTATATTTACTTGATGAAACACAAGTCTGAATTATTGAATGGTTCAAGTAATTTCAGAGTGAAGTTGAAGATCATCGTGACAAGAGAATAAAATGTCTATGATATGAACATAGAGATGAGTATCTGAGTTACAAGCTTTGGCACGAAATTAAGACACTGTGAAAATTGTTTCACAATTAATACCGCCTGGAACACCATAGTGGGATGGTGTGTCCGAACATCATAGTTGCACCCTATTGGATATGGTGCGTACCATGATGTCTCTTATCGAATTACCACTATCGTTCATGGATTAGGCATTAGAGACAAACGCACTCACTTTAATAGGGCACCACGTAATTCCGTTGTGATGACACCGTGAGAACTATGGTTTAGAGAAACCTAAGCTGTCGTTTCTTGAAAGTTTGGGGCTGCAACGCTTATGTGAAAAAAGTTTCATCGTGATAAGCTCGAACCCAAAACGGATAAATGCATTTTCATACGATACCCAAAATGGTTGGGTATACCTCCTAATTCAGATCCGGAAGCAAAAGTGATTGTTTCTAGAAACGGGTCCTTTCTCGAGGAAAAGTTTCTCTCGAAAGAATTGAGTGGGAGGATGGTGGAGACTTGATGAGGTTATTGAACCGTCACTTCAACAAGTGTGTAGTAGGGCACAGGAAGTTGTTCCTGTGGCGCCTACACCAATTGAAGTAGAAGCTTGTGATAGTGATCATGAAGTTTTGGATCAAGTCACTACCGTACCTCTTAGGGGACAAGGATGTGTACTACTTCAGAGTGGTACAGTAATCATGTCTTGAAGGTCATGTTGCTGGACAACAATGAACCTACGAGCTATGGGGAAGCGATGGTGGGCTCATATTCCGACAAATGGTTAGAAGCCATGAAATCCGAGATAGGATCCATGTATCAGAACAAAGCATGGACTTTGGTGGACTTGCCCGATGATCGGCAAGCCATTGAGATAAATGGATCTTTAAGAAGAAGACGGACGTGGACGGTAATGTCACCGTCTATGAAGCTCGACTTGTGGCGAAGAGTTTTTCACAAATTCAAGGAGTTGACTACGATGAGATTTTCTCATCCGTAGTGATGCTTAAGTCCGTCGGAATCATGTTAGCATTAGCTGCATTTATGAAATCTGGCAGATGGATGTCAAAACGAGTTTCCTTACCAGTCTTCGTAAGGAAAGGTTGTATGTGATACAATCGAAAGTTTTGTCGATCCTAAGAATGCTAAAAGGTATCTGGCTCCAGTGATCCTTCTAAGGACTGGAGTAAGCATCTCGGAGTTGGAATGTGCGCTTTGATGAGATGATCAAAGATTTTGGGTTTATACAAAGTTTATGAGAAACTTGTATTTCCAAAGAAGTGTGTGGGAGCACTATAGAATTTCTGATGAGTGTATGTTGTTGACATATTGTTGATCAGAAATGATGTAGAATTTCTGGAAAGAATATAGGGTTGTTTGAAAAGTGTTTTTCAATGGAAAACCTGGATTAGGCTACTTGAACAATAAGCATCAAGATCTATAAGATAGATCAGAATGTTTAATAATACTTTCAAATGAGCACATACCTTGACATAATCTTGAAGGTGTTCAAGATGGATCAGTCAAAGAAGGAGTTCTTGCCTGAGTTGTAAGGTATGAAGTTAAGAGTTAAAGCTCGACCACGGCAGAAAAGAGAGAAATGACAAAGGTCGTCCCTATGCCTTAGGCGTAGGCTCTCTGGTATGCTATCTTGTGTACCGCACCTGATGTGTGCCTTGCTACATATCTGGCAAGAGGGTACAAAGGTGATCAAGGAGTGGATCACCGGATAGCGGTCAAAATTATCCTTAGAGGAATAAGGATATGTTTCTCGGTTATGGAGGTGATAAAGAGTTCGACGTAAAGAGTTGCGTCGATGCAAGCTTAACACCTATCCGGATAGCTTTGAGTAGAGATACCGGATACGTATAATGGAGCAACAATTTGTAATAACTCCAAATCGAACGTGGTAGCAGCATCTACGATATGACATAAAGTTTTGCGAAATACATAGGGATCTGAATATTGCATACCCGTTGACTACAACCTCTCTCACAAGCATAAACATGATCAAACCCAGAACTCTGTGAGTGTTAATCACATGGCGATGTGAACTAGATTATTGACTCTAGTGCAAGTGGGAGACTGTTGGAAATATGCCCTAGAGGCAATAATAAATTAGTTATTATTATATTTCCTTGTTCATGATAATCGTTTATTATCCATGCTATAATTGTATTGATAGGAAACTCAGATACATGTGTGGGTACATAGACAACACCATGTCCCTAGTAAGCCTCTAGTTGACTAGCTCGTTGATCAATAGATGGTTACGGTTTCGACCATGGACATTGGATGTCGTTGATAACGGGATCACATCATTAGCGAGAATGATGTGATGGACAAGACCCAATCCTAAGCCTAGCACAAAGATCGTGTAGTTCAGTATAATAAAGCTTTTCTAATGTCAAGTATCTTTTCCTTAGACCATGAGATTGTGCAACTCCGGATACCGTAGGAATGCTTTGGGTGTACCAAAGCGTCTGGCAACGAATCGGGTGGCTATAAAGGTGCACTACTGGTATCTCCGAAAGTTTACATTGGGTTGCACGAATCGAGGCGGGATTTGTCACTCCGTGTGATGGAGAGGTATCTCTGGCCCACTCGGTAGGACATCATCATAATGTGCACAATGTGACCAAGGGGTTGATCACGGGATGATGTGTTACGGAACGAGTAAAGAGACTTGCCGTAACGAGATTGAACAAGGTATCGGCATACCGACGATCGAATCTCGGGCAAGTACAATACCGCTAGACAAAGGGAATTGTATACGGGATTGATTGAGTCCTTGACATCGTGGTTCATCCGATGAGATCATCGTGGAACATGTGGGAGCCAACATGGGTATCCAGATCCCGCTGTTGGTTATTGACCGAGAACGTCTCGGTCATATCGCATGGTTCCCGAACCCGTAGGGTCTACACACTTAAGGTTCGATGACGCTAGGGTTACAAACGAAGTTTGTATGTGGTTACCGAATGTTGTTCGGAGTCCCGGATGAGATCCCGGACGTCACGAGGAGTTTCGGAATGGTCCGGAGGTAAAGATTTATATATGGAAAGTCCTATTTTGGCCACCGGAAAATGTTGGGATTTTTCGATATTGTACGGGAAGGTTCTAGAAGGTTCGGAGTGGGGTCCACCTGCATGGGGGACCCACATGAACGTGGGTAGTGGGGGCAAGGCCCCACACCCCTGGTCAAGGCGCACCAAGATCCCCACTTAGAAGGAATAAGATCATATCCCGAAGGGATAAGATCAAGATCCCTAAAAGGGGGATAACAATCGGTGGGGAAAGGAAAGGATGGGATTTCTTTCCTCCCACCTTTGCCAGCCCCAATGGACTTGGAGGGCAAGAAATAATCCCCTCCACGCCTATATATAGTGGGAGGCGCATGGGAGCTGCACCCTTGCTCTGGCGCAGCCCTCCCCTCTCCCAAGTCCTCCTCCTCTCCGCGGTGCTTGGCGAAGCCTGCAGGATTGCCACGCTCCTCGATCACCACCACACCATCGTGCTGCTGCTGGATGGAGTCTTCCCAACCTCTCCTCTCTCCTTGCTGGATCAAGGCACGGAGACGCCACCGGGCTGTACGTGTGTTGAACGCGGAGGTGCCGTCCGTTCGGCACTAGGATCTCCGTGATTTGGATCACGACGAGTACGACTCCTTCAACCCCGTTCTCTTGAATGCTTCTGCTTAGCGATCTACAAGGGTATGTAGATGCACTCTCCTTCCCCTCGATGCTAGTTTCTCCATAGATAGATCTTGGTGACACGTAGGAAAATTTTGAATTTCTGCTACGTTCCCCAACAAGCTATGCGCCACATGCAGGCGAGAGAAGGGGATACACCCGATGCGGCCAGCACGGTGTACCCATCCCCTTCCCCTTCCCGTGGTGGCGCTGATGGTCGGATCTGCGTAGGAAAGAAACAAAGCAAGCAGCAAGACATGAGAGGAGATGCTGCAGGCTATGGAGGAGCGGCAGGACGGGGAAGGAAGGAGGAAGGCGTACCTTGGCCATCGGCAGGTGGGTCGAAAATGCTGTAGGTGTCTCCTACCTCGCCGCCGTCAAGGGGCGTGCGAAAATAAGGGGGTGGGCGATGCGGCCGGCTTGGTTCCCCCCCTCGCGCTGCTGGTGCAGCAGCCGCCGTAGGTGGGTGCGGATCCGGCGCTGTTGTCGCCGTCGCCGGAATCTCTCGCCCCATCCACGTGTGGGTGGAGCTGTGGAAGAGAGGGACTAGGGTTTTGGGCTCTTTCGAGGAGGGAGGCAGTGGTACTGTGGAGGTTGGAGGTGGCGGCTAGGGGTTGGAGACGAGGGCACGGTGGCCGTGGGAGGAGGTGGTCGCCGCGGTCAAATAGATCTGGGATGTAGGGGGAGGGGAGAAGGAGAGGGTAGGGGCGCCGGCTGTGCAGTAGAGGGCAGCGGGGGCAGTGGGGGCGGCGGGTCATCGATGGTGGCGGTGGGGGCGGCGGCAGATCGAGATTGGGGAGGAGGCACCGACACGTTGGATCCGCGAGGGTCAGGCGAGAGGAAGGAGAAGAGAGCGAGGCGAGAAAGAAAGGAGGCGGGGGGTGGATAGAAATGTGCACAAGGACTCAGGAGAGCTAGGGTTTCGGCTTAGGTGGGCTTCAGGTGAGGACAGCCGTTGGATCCGGGAGCATCCGACGGTGATCCATTCACGATCCGCGTGAAACGCCCACGGACCAATCAAAATGCAATACACGCGTACGATGTCATGACCATCTAAATTGGTCGTAGTTAACTAACAAATTGGTCGTAGTTGACTAAAACCTTTTTTCCATTTTTCAAGTGTTTAAAATGAGTTTTTTTGTGAAGGACCTACAATATATTTATTGAAAAATTGGATGAAATCAATTTTATAAAATATTAGGACATATTTAATGTACAATTGACCAAATATTTGGGTGTTAAAAGTTTTGATTCACCTCTCGTGAAAAAGACAAATTTCCGCCGATCCAGTTGTAAGCGGGTCAAGTTTGAACTGCAGCTGCCTCATAGTTTGCTCATGATGTTTTCCAAAAATCATTTCTAGGTATAAAAGTATCTATTTAATAAGAGAAACACCAAAAGTTTTTCAAGATTCAACCAGTAGCTCAGAACGGTCATGCCCGTCGTTTTGACCGCATTTTGAAACGGGCATAAAAAATTCTAAAAAATAAAAACAATTGAAAACCTTCGCATTGTGTCATTATATGTGACCAAGTTACGAGAAAAAATAATAAATTTGTAATAGGGCAATTATTTTAAAAAATTGTTCTAAAAAACGAGTTATCATATGTGGAGATCAATGTCTTTCAAGCCAAATGATCAATCTAATGGCCACATTCATGGCATAGTTTGTTCAAATGATTTCATATTATGCACAATGATGCATCTTGGAATGGCAAACAATGTTGCCTAAGGAAGTTTTCAATTTTTTTGGACGAAAAATTCATTTTCCATTTTTTGAGTGCCCAAAATGAGTTTTTTTGTAAAGGACCTACCATATATTTATTTCAAAATTGTACCAAATCAATTTTATAAAATACTAGGACATATTTAATGCACAATTGACCAAATGGTTGGGTGTAAAAAGTTTGTTTACACCTCTGGTGAAACAGACAAATTTCGTTGATTTAGTTGGAAGCGGGTCAAATTTGAACTGCAGCTGCCTCATAGTTTGCTCTTTATTTTTTCCAAAAATCATTTCTAGGTACATAAGTATCTATTTAATCATAGAAACACAAAAAGTTTTCCAAGATTCAAGCACTAGCTAGGAACGGTCATGCCCGCCGTTTTGACCGCATTTTGAAACGGGCATAAAAAATTCAAAAAAAATTCAAACAATTGGAAAACCTTAGCATTGTGTCATTATATGTGGCCAAGTTACGAGAAAAAAATTATAAACTTGTAATACGGCGATTATTTTTAAAAAGTGTTCTCAGAAACGAGCTATCAAGTGTGAAGATGCATGGCTTCCAACCCAAATGCTCAATCTTATGGCCACATTCATGACATTGTTTATTCAAATGATCTTATATTGTGAATAAGGGTGCACATTGCAATGACAAACAATGTTGCCTAAGGAAGTTTTCATTTTCTTTGGACGAAAAATTCATTTTCCATTTTCCGAGTGCCCAAAATGAGTTTTTTTTGTGAAGGACCTACCATATATTTGTTGCAATATTGGACCAAATCATTTTTATAAAATAATAGACCATATTTAGTTCATAATTGACCAAATGGTTGGGTGTAAAAAGTTTTGATCCACCTCTCGTGAAAAAGACAAATTTCTGCCGATTTAGTTGGATGCGGGTCAAATTTGAACTGTAGCTACCTCGTAGTTTGCTCTTTATTTTTCCAAAAATCATTTCTAGGTACATAAGTATCTATTTAATCAGAGAAACACCAAAAAAAATTCCAAGATTCAACCACTAGCTAGGAACGGTCATTCGCGTTGTTTTGACCGCATTTTGAAACGGGCATAAAAAATTCAAAAAAATCAAAAAATTGGAAAAACCTTCACATTGCGTCATTATATGTGACCAAGTTACCAGGAAAAATTATAAAATTGTAATACGGCAATTATTTTAAAATAGTGTTCTCGAAAACGAGCTATCAAGTGTGAAGATTCACGGCTTTCAAGCCAAATGATCAATCTTATGGCCACATTCATGGCATAATTTGTTCAAATGATCTCATATTGTGCACAAGGGTGCATATTGGAATGAAAAAAATGTTGCCTAAGGAAGTTTTCATTTTCTTTGGATGAAAAATTCATTTTCCATTTATCGAGTGCCCAAAATGAGTTTTTTTGTGAAGGACCTACCAAATTTTTGTTGAAAAATTGTACCAAATAAATTTTCTAAAATACTAGGACATATTTAATGCACAATTGACCAAATGGTTGGGTTTCAACAGCTTTTATCCACCTCTCATGAAAAACACAAATTTCTGCCGATTCAACTGGAAGCGGGTCAAATTTGAACTACGGCTGCCTCATAGTTTGCTCTTATTTTTTTCAAAAATCATTTATAGGTACATAAATATCTATTTAATCATAGAAACACAAAAAAATTCCAAGATTCAACCACTAGCTAGGAACGGTCAAGCCCGTCGTTTTGACCACATTTTAAAACGAGCATAAAAAATTCAAAAAAAATCAAAAAATTGGAAAACCTTCGCATTATGTCATTATATGTGACCAAGTTTCCAGGAAAAATAATAAACTTGTAATATGGAAATTATTTTAAAAAAGTGTTCTCAGAAATGAGCTATCATGCGTGAAGATTCATGGCTTTCAAGCCAAATGATCAATCTTATGGCCACATTCATGGCATAGTTTGTTCAAATAATCTCATATTGTGCACAAGGGTGCATCTTGCAATTCCAAACAATGTTGCCTAAGGGAGTTTTCATTTTCTTTTCACGGAAAATACATTTTTCATTTTCCGAGTGCCCGAAATGAGTTTTTTTTGTGAAGGACCTACCATATATTTGTTGCAAAATTGGACCTAATCAATTTTATAAAATACTAGGCCATATTTAATTCACAATTGACAAAATGGTTGGGTGTCAAAAGTTTTGATCCACCTCTTGTGAAAAAGACAAATTCCCGCCGATTCAGTTGGAAGCGGGTCAAATTTGAACTGCAGCTGCCTCATAGTTTGGTCTTTATTTTTTCCAAAAATCATTTCTAGGTAAATAAGTATCTATTTAATCATAAATACATGGTTTTGTGGCGAGACATTGAGGTTTGGACGGTGGTCGAGGGCCCCAACTCTAGAGTGCATAAGCTCGCATGCCCGGCGCGTGACCGTGGTGTTGCCATGCGTTCTGGGCGGCCTAGGCATGTCTAGTGGGTTGGGCACTCCCCAAGTAGGTGCTAGGAAGAAAATTACAACATAAGATTCTCATGAGGACACCATACTATGCTCAAAGATGAATTAGTAGCCAAGTGTTTGATTAGCGGCACAGGAAATGCACATGGCCAATGGGCGTGAGTTTTGGATGAGGATGATCATATACTAATAAGAATGTCTTCACAATTTTTTAGGGAAATCAAGAATATATAAATAACACTTCCTTCACAAAGTGCTGCTTTGAACAGAATAGGAAAATGAATATTGTTGAGTTATTTTCGAACTAGGCAAGGAAGGTTTTTGACATATTTGATAAAGATATGATCCGAACAATTTATGAAATTTTTTTGGGAATTTTTGGAATAACAGAAATATAGGTTGCTTCACAATCTAGGGAAAAAATTGACACATGGACATGACACATAGGCAAAACTGATGAGATGGCGCCTAGTCATCACAACCCACCACAATTTACAAGGCTATGACCATCTATATTGGTCGTTAACAACTAGAAATAAGGCAGCAGACTAGCGATGTTTGCTTTATGACCCTTTTGTGTAAGGAAATTACGACCTTTTTGACCAAAATGGTCGCAATGGTTTAGGGTTTGGAGCCCCCCGAACAGCTTTTGACCAATTGGTCACAAATGGTCATAGATCTATGACCAATTCTTCCAGGGTCACTGACAGAAGGTCACTAGTTTACATATTTCTTGTAGTGAGCGACGGCTTGTGGGGCTCCAGGGAGTCGGGTTGCTCTGGCGGTGGATCTGGTTGATGGTGGCGGTTGGTGGCGGCGGGGATGGCTGACGGGCCAGCTAAGGTGGTGGTGTCTTGCCGCTGGTGGTTGTGCTGCTCTGGTGGGGTCGTGGGGCTTCCAGTGGTGTTAGCCAGGGCGTGGAGGCGCATGATCTGTGGTGGTGGTTGGCGCTCCGACGTGTGGCAATGGTGGTGCGTGTCCTGCGACTCCAACGCTTGGAGCTCACCGGGCGACGCGGGTGGGCAACGGTCGGGCGTGGTCGTTGCTCCAGCCGTGGGCGACGGTGCGGGGAGGTCCGGCGCATGGTGGTGGCCTCCCGGTATCGTGGCTGCTTCACGTTGGCTCGGTGGCTCTGCTTGCGGCGGCCGCCGGCTTCTCTGGCATCGGCTCATCTGCGAACAGACCATTTCGACCTTCGCCCCATCTCCTCATCGTCCGAGCACTACTTCCATTGAAGGGCTGGCCCTCTCCCAGCCGTGGTCCATCACGCATCTCGCGTCCGGTGCAGCAGGACCGAGCTCGTCTCACGCATGGTGCAGCAGGACTGACCTCGTCCCCCTCATGGTACTGCAGGACCGAGCTCGTCTCACGCTCGGGGTTGCGGGATGGGCCAACGGATGCCAGTTTTAATTTGGCCGGCCTATTGGGTCTCGACGTTGGGGGTCACCCAGGGGTGCGAAAGGTGGGACCTTTCCGCTCGTCTCTTTGGTTGGGGTAGCGGTGGGTCTCGGGTGAGGCGGTGTCAAGGTCTTGGATGTCGGGGCGGCGGCCCTGGTGGTGGTAGCGCGGTGCTCTTAGGCAGAGCCCGTGGCTTGGTGTTGCCCAGTGGCCATGGCCGTGTGGGTGGCGTGGTAGTCGGCGTGTGGTGTTCGATGGCAGTGAGTGTTGGCCGGGGTGAAAACAGGTTCTATCTTCGGACGGACCGGCGGCGGTGAAGCTCGTTCCCTTGAAGGCGTTGTCGCGGCTCTCATTGTCTGTCATACGGCTCCAGAGAAAACTCTGATCCTCAGATCAGGTGGTTGCGGCGCTCTAGTGTCGTCCCCTTCCTGAAGGAGCCGCCTTCAATTGCCTTATGTGGCTTCATCTCTTCGCGGTTAGTTCTAGGGGTGGTGTTGTTGCGCTCAACGCCTATGTATCTTGTCCTGGGGGTGTGCGTGTATTCTGGTGGCGTGCATTTGTACTGGGTGATTGATGATCATATATATATATATATATATATATATATATATATATATATATATATATATATATATATATATATATAAAGCGGAGCGAAAGCCTTTTTCGGTAACGTAATGGAACCGATATATAGCGCATTAATTACTACCCTCTCATGTTAGGGACTTGTTTACATTACAGAGAGAGTACATATTATGTGCAAGACAAGTAACGCGTCAATGGTTACAAATGTATTAAAAATTATACTCACATTATATCTTTATTATCCTCCACAATCTTTTTGACATGCATTTCTTGCGTAGAACTTGTATTATTATGCACGTGTGGAATGATGTATAAGAAAGATCAATGAATGATACTCTTTAAGAGAACACATGAATAGCATGTTATTGTACAATCTATCATGTGCGCTAGAAATGATAATTGGGCGTCCACCAGTTATCTAGATAGAGCATGCTGAAGTGCCCGCAGCCCGCCAACCCGTGTTTAAGGCTCAACCTTCGTCAGGCTGGTTGGTGTTCACCTTTCTCCTTACAAAAATGCCACTGAGGGGCTAGACATGGCCGGTCAAGTCCTTTTGTGTGTGCTAGAGATAAATAACACACTAGTTGCTGCCAATGTATTGTGTTGAGAGGAATAACATGTTAATTGCTAACAATGTATTTTTGTGTGTGCTAATCTTTCATCTTCTATATAAGGATTACAACAGAACCCACTCTTTAGACATTCAACTCACACCTTAGAAGTTCAACATTTGAAGATGCTGAATAGGTCAGCCCCAAGCTACATTGAACATGATGCCAAGCGTGACATTGCCTTCAAGGAGCTACCCGAAGAGCTTTTCAAGGACACAGCCGAACTCTCCGCTCTCTTCGAAGCAAGAACTGCAGTTGTCGTAGAGGCGTCAAATGAGAAGGTGCACTTGTTTGGTCTCCATCTATCTGACCTTCTGTAAGTGCATCTAGTGCCACCCCTAGTTGGTTTTGGAGTATTGACGACAAACCTGGTTGAGGGACTAATGTGTTTGTGAGAATTGCAGGATAACACAAGTAGTAGTCCCTCATTGATTCGGTTTACTACCGGAGATGACCCCTAAAAATGTGTGAAGACATTGAAGACAATGGTGGTCTGTGAAGTTATTCACGTTGAAATGACTTGAGAAGACATCGCATGAAGACTATGGAGCGTGAAGACTTGGTTGTTTCGTTGCTTAATTTTCTACTTTGTTGAGTCATAGGAACCACCGCACTGTTAAGTGGGGTCCAAGTGAACAAAGTCAGAGTGACTGAAGTGATGCTCAACCAGATCCTATGTCTTCGAGCAAAGACAATGAGAGCAAATCTTATCCAGAGTCAGATGAGTCAGCTTTACTTGTAGCCCAAGTCAAGCTGTCGTGTGTGTTTGAAATCTGACCATTGGGACACATGTCAGTTCCTTTAGTGACCCAGGGTCATTTGGAACAAATCAGGTCAGGTTGCCCAGTGGCTATAAATAGCCCACCCCCTACACCATAAATTGGTGGCTGCTCAGAGTTAGTGCACGGATTTTGTCGTTTGAGAGCAACCCACCTCCGAAGCTTTTGAGAGAGAATCCTTGCAAGGACAAAGCCCAAACCACCCAGAGCCCAAAGAGTGTTTGGCATCACTGAAGTCTTTCTGTCCGCGTGATCTGAAGACTTGTTACACTTGAGGATAGTGAATCCTCTAGCCGGTTAGGCGTCGCGTTCTGAGCATTCGAGAGTCATTGTGGATTGCCGGTGAACAAAGTCTGTGAAGGTTTGGAAGTCTACCTTGAAGACTTACTAGAGTGATTGGACGGGGACTAGGTGTCCTTAGCTCAAGGGGAATAAGGTGAAGCCACGGTTTTCTGAGTTGAATCTCAGCCTCCCTAACCAGGCGTATAGTTGTGACAGCAACTGGAATTGGTCGAACAAATCTCTGTCCTCTCCAAGCTACTGGTTCTATCTCTCACTTCTCTTTACTTACAGTTTGTCTTCGTGAAGTCATTGCCTGCTTGCATTATCTGTTTGACTTCACTGTGTGACTACTTGGTCTGATTGGCTTCATACTATCTTCCATCCTGATCCTTACTACCTAGTTGCTGATAGTCCTCGTGCTTTCACTTCATTGAATACTTGACTATGGTTTGCCTAGTGTAGTCTACCTTCTGTTGCATACGAATAGTGTCATTTCTATTGTTTGTATTCGAAACTCCCATGTTTTGAAGACTTCCATAAAAATCGCCTATTCACCCCCCCCCCCCTCTAGTCGATAACTAGCTCTTTCAATTGGTACCAGAGTAAGGTACTCCCTTGTTCTGTGTGATTCGGTTTAACCACCTGGAGTTTTAGCTATGTCGACTGTAGGGATAATCAAAGTCTCCGCTGCGTGCCCCATCTTCGATGGTACTGAATATCCCTACTGGAAGAATAAGATGTGCATGCATCTTGAAGCCATTGATGTCGATCTGTGGTATGTCGTCAAGAATGGCGTTCCCAAGACCGGTGAAGTTGTCACCCCTGCCGATGTCAAGAAGTTCGTTCAATTGGACTCTACCGCCAAGAACATCATCTGTGGTCATCTGACCAAAGGACAGTATGGTCGTGTGAGTGCTCTGGAAACATCGAAGCTAGTCTGGGACTGGCTCTCCAAGGTCAATGAAGGCGTCTCAACTCAGTGAGATCAAAGGATCAGTGTCCTCCGCAACCTCTTCAACCGCTTCAAGAGACACGACAATGAGAACGTCCAGCTCACGTTTGATCGCCTCACTGATATCACAAATGAGCTCCAAGCACTCGGTGCCACTGAGATCACGCAGCATGAAATAGTCAAGACACTACTGAGATCACTTGACAGCTCATTTGACACCTTAGCCCTGATGATTCAAGAACGCCGTGACTTCAAGACTCTCGATCCGTCTGACATACTTGAGAGGCTTAACACACATGAGTTTCAGCTATCTGAGAAATGAGATGTCTATGGCCCCAACTATGGCTGAACTGGCGCTTTGAAGACAAAGGCTGTTTCCTCATCTGAAGAAGAATCTGACTGCAGTTCTGGTGATCCTGAAGACATTGGAAAGGAGCTTGCTATGCTTGTGAAGAAGTTCTAGAAATTCACCAAGAAGAAAGGCTTCAGAAAGTCTTCACGATCCAAATCAAGAAATGATGAAGCTTCCACCCATGACCACAAGAAGAGAACCTGCCACAAGTGCAAGAAACCTGGTCACTACATCTCTGAGTGTCCACAGTGGGACAATGAGAAGAAGAAGAAGAAGAAGAAGAAGAAGAAGAAGAAGAATAAGAGCAAAGAATATGATTCTGATGACAAGAAGAAGAAGAAATCCTCAAAGTCTTCTTCCAAGTCTTCATCACACAAGAAGAGCTCATCTGGCAAGGCTCGTGCTTTTGTTGGCAAGGAGATGGATTCAGAGGAGGAGTCTACTTCTAAGGAGGCGGAGGTGGAGTCTGAGGAGGAGTCCGGCTCTAGTGTTGCGAGTCTGGCTCTAGCTACAGCCTACGTTTCCAAGTCCATCTTCAACACTGAAGACAATGGCTCCGTCACCAACGCTGATGATAATGACAAGGATGACTCGGCTCCCACCTACTGCTTCATGGCACGTGGTACCAAGGTAAATTCACATGATGCCTACTTTCAAACATCATGTAAAGATGACTCTGATGGTGAATCCAAACCTAGTTACAAAACACTTGCTAAAATTGCAACTAAACAACAAAAAGCTATGGAACACATTCAAAAACTGTTAGACAAAAGCGATGACATGTTGGACGCGGAAATGACCCGATCTCAGTCCTTAATTGAAGACATAAAAAATCTTCCTGTTAAGTACCAGGAACTTGAAGATCAACATGAATCGCTCTCGACTTCTCATGAAAATCTTTCCTATGATTATCTTCAAAGGAAGCAGGAACTTGAGAAATTGAGATCGGCTCACGAAGATCTTCAAAAGGAGAACGAGTCACTTCGCGCTCAACAGATCAGTCCCACTCAGGAAGGATTTGAACCACCATGTCTAAAATGCATTGAGCGTGATAACACTGCCTCTGTTGCTAAATGTTCTACTGCTACTCCTGTTGCAATATCTTCAACTGCTAATGTGGTAATTAACCCCTCTGCTGAGGATACCACTACTATTACTGATAAGAATGCTAGGTTGAAGACACTGCTTGAGACAGGGATGCACAAAAGTCTCAAAGGGCATCAGACATTATGTGATGTCCTCAAAAAGCATATTCTGAACCGAAACCCTATGAAAGAGGGTGTTGGGTTCGAGAGGAAAATGAATGTTGATGGGTCTTACTGGAAGCCTGAGCAGTACCCCAAAACCAGATGGGTTGCTGCAAAGGAACCTTCAGTAGATCCATCCACCTTATCTGGTTTCACTTGTGCTAACCCAATTATCATTGATGAATCCTTTAATGCAAACTATAAACTGTTTAAGAATCAGAATGGCAAAGTGTTTGCCAGGTATGTTGGTACTAACTGCAGGAATGGGCCACCTATGAAGAAGATATGGGTACCCAAAAGTTGTCTTGAGAATCTTCCAGTGAATGTCATCATGACACCACCTGTGAAGAAGACAAACCCCATACCAAAAGCTTCATATGGTCCAAAAGCTTCATACAGATAGAGGACTCATCTGAGTCACCCTAACGTCAATGTTTTGCAGGGAAATCATACTCAGACCCATGAATATGAGTGTGTTTCCTCAAACCGTTATGTCCATAGAACAAAGAACTTTTCTGCTTATTCCTATGAGTATTATTCACCACCTGCAAGGCTATTTACTAGGGCTCCAAAGCCGAAGTTCTCAGATGCTGCACTTAGACACATTGCTTCTAAGCCACCCCTGAAAATGTGGGTGGTTAAGAAAACTTAACTCTCTTTTGCAAGGAAAGGTCTCCAGCCGGAAATCAAAGGCGTCCGATGCTAATGCTGGGGACCTTAAAAATCTTGTGGGGCGCAAGATAAAATGCCCAAATGGTCTTACTGTGTATTTCGTTCCGGGATTCCTTGACACTCATCCTATCTATCCTAACCAAGATCTGAATTTCCATGTTCCACTTGTTCGACAAATGTTTTTGCTTCACAACTCGCTTGGTGAATCCTATCCCCCAAACTGCACTGTAGGCTATGACACCTCGTACTTGAGAATGGATTATGGACAGTGGATGCACTAACCACATGACTGGCGATTGAAGTCTTCTGATGGATTCAATGCTACGTCCATCAGACAAGAGTCACATCACATTTGCTGACACTGGTAAAAGCAAGGTATTGAGTCTAGGTAGAGTTGCAATATCAAGGGATCAGCACATGGATAAAGTGATGCTTGTTGAATCCCTTGGTTTCAACTTAATGTCTGTCTCAATGCTTTGTGATTTAAACATTATTGTGCTATTTGGAAAATATCGTTGCCTTGTTCTAATGGAATCTGACAAATCTCTAGTCTTTGAAGGATATCAGAAAGATGATCTGTATATGGTAGATTTCTCAGCAGGACCACAGATGGCCGTATGTCTTCTAACAAAAGCTTCAGAGTGCTGGCTTTGGCATCGAAGGCTAGGGCATGCTGGCATGAGGAACTTGCACACTCTCGCATAGAAGAAGCATGTCGTGGGCATCGAAGGCGTCAAGTTCAAGAAGGATCATCTGTGTGGTGCCTGCGAAGCAGGAAAGATGACTAGAGCCAAGCATCCCTCGAAGACAATCATGACTACATCTCAACCCTTCGAGCTGCTACACATGGACTTATTTGGCCCTACTCACTACTCTACTCTCACTGCCACTGCTTGCCTCAATGGCTTCGTCATTGTTGATGATTATTCAAGATATACTTGGGTGCATATAATCCTCTACAAGAATGAAGTGCAGGATGTCTTCAGACGCTTTGCCAATCGTGTCATGACGAACTATGGCGTCAAGATCAAGCATATCATAAGTGACAACGGCACTGAGTTCAAGAACACCGGCCTCGACCTTTATCTGGATACCTTGGGCATTACTCATGAGTTCTCTGCTCCTTACACACCTCAGCAGAATGGCATCATGGAGCGCAAGAACAGAACCCTAATTGAGATGGTTCGAACGATGCTTGATGAGTACAAGACTCCACGGAAGTTCTGGCCTGAAGCCATTGATACTGCATGTCACGTCATCAACCGTGTTTATCTTCACAAGCTTCTGAAGAAAACATCCTACGAACTCCTAACTGGTAAGAAGCCAAATGTTAGTTACTTCATAGTATTTGGTGCTAGGTGCTGGATCAGGATCCACATCACACTTCAAAATTTGCACTGATAACCCACAAGTGTAGGGGATCGCAACAACTTTCGAGGGTAGAGTATTCAACCCAAATTTATTGATTCGACACAAGGGGAGCCAAAGAATATTCTTAAGTATTAGCAGTTGAGTTGTCAATTCAACCACACCTGGATAACTTAGTATCTGCAGCAAAGTATTTAGTAGCAAAGTAGTATGATAGTAATGGTAACAGTGGCAAAAGTAAAGATAGCAGTATTGTAGTGATTGTAACAGTATCAATGGAGAAGTAAATAAGCGAAGCACAATATATGAAAAGCTCGTAGGCATTGGATCAGTGATGGATAATTATGTCGGATGCGATTCCTCATGTAATAGTTATAACATAGGGTGACACAGAACTAACTCCAATTCATCAATGTAATGTAGGCATGTATTCCGAATATAGTCATACGTGCTTATGGAAAAGAACTTGCATGACATCTTTTGTCCTACCCTCCCGTGGCAGCGGGGTCCTAGTGGAAACTAAGGGATATTAAGGCCTCCTTTTAATAGAGTACCGGACCAAAGCATTAACACATAGTGGATACATGAACTCCTCAAACTACGGTCATCACCGAGAAGTATCCCGATTATTGTCACTTCGGGGTTGTCGGATCATAACACATAATAGGTGACTATAGACTTGCAAGATAAGATCAAGAACTCACATATATTCATGAAAACATAATAGGTTCAGATCTGAAATAATGGCACTCGGGCCCTAGTGACAAGCATTAAGCATAGCAAAGTCATAGCAACATCAATCTCAAAACATAGTGGATACTTGATACGTCTCCAACGTATCTACTTTTCCAAACACTTTTGCCCTTGTTTTGGACTCTAACTTGCATGATTTGAATGAAACTAACCCGGACTGATGATGTTTTCAGCAGAACTGCCATGATGTTGTTTTATGTGTAGAAAAGAGAAGTTCTCGGAATGTCCTAAAAATCCACGAAGGCACTTTTTGAAATTAATAAGAATTTCTGGGCGAAAGAAATACACCAGGGGGCCCAGGGCCTGTCCACGAGACTGGGGGGCACGCCCCCCTGTAGGGCGTGCCCCCCTATCTCGTGGGCCCCCTGGACCTCCACTGACCTCAACTTCAACTCTATATCTTCCGTATCGCGGAGAAAAAAGTCAGAGAAAAAGTTTCATCGCATTTTACAACACGGAGCCGCCGCTAAGCCCTAATCTCTCTCGGGAGGGCTGATCTGGAGTCCGTTCGGGGCTCCGGAGAGGGGGATTCGTCGCCGTCGTCATCATCAACCATCCTCCATCACCAATTTCATGATGCTCACCGTCGTGCGTGAGTAATTTCATCGTAGGCTTGCTGGACGGTGATGGGTTGGATGAGATTTATCATGTAATCAACTTAGTTTTGTTAGGGTTTGATCCCTAGTATCCACTATGTTCTGAGATTGATGTTGCTATGACTTTGCTATGCTTAATGCATGTCACTAGGGCCCGAGTGCCATGATTTCAGATCTGAACCTATTATGTTTTCATCAATATATGTGTGTTCTTGATCCTATCTTGCAAGTCTATAGTCACCTATTATGTGTTATGATCCGACAACCCCGAAGTGACAATAATCGGGATACTTCTCGGTGATGACCGTAGTTTGAGGAGTTCATGTATTCACTATGTGTTAATGCTTTGGTCCGATTCTCTATTAAAAGGAGGCCTTAATATCCCTTAGTTTCCACTAGGACCCCACTGCCACGGGAGGGTAGGACAAAAGATGTCATGCAAGTTCTTTTCCATAAGCAAGTATGACTATTTACGGAATACATGCCTACATTACATTGATGAACTGGAGCTAGTTCTGTGTCACCCTATGTTATAGCTATTACATGAGGAATCGCATCCGGCATAATTATCCATCACTGATCCATTGCCTATGAGCTTTTCATATACTGTTCTTCGCTTATTTACTTTTCCGTTGCTACTGTTACTATCACTACAAAACACCAAAAATATTGCTATTACTATCTTTACCTTTTACCACTGTTACCATTACTATCATACTACTTTGCTACTAAATACCTTACTGCAGATACTAAGCTATCCGGGTGTGGTTGAATTGGCAACTCAACTGCTAATACTCAAGAATATTCTTTGGCTCCCCTTGTGTCGAATCAATAAATTTGGATTGAATACTTTACCCTCGAAAGATGTTGCGATCCCCTACACTTGTGGGTTATCAAGACTAATTTCTGGCGCCATTGCCTGGGAGCATAGCTCTATTCTCTAAGTCACTTGGGATTTATATCTGTTGATCACTATGAAGAACTTGAAAGACGCTAAAACCAAGATTTTTCCCTCAACTACGAGAGGAGGTAAGGAACTGCCATCTAGCTCTGCACTAGATTCTCCTTCCGTTATTAGTAGGCTTGCGACACCTAAACCTTCTACTGCTATGAATTTTGATATGTCGCATGTTATTGATGATGCCACTTCTGATATGCATGATGAAACTACTTCTATGTGTGATACTACTTTGCCATTAGGTGAATTTCTTGATGAACAACTTGCTAGAGTTAGGGAGAATGAAATTATTGAAGATGCTATTATTGATGATAGTGATGATGAAGGTTCTCCCAATGATTATGTATTGCCTGTTGTTCCTAAGGGTTATGTTATGAATGAAGAAGCTGCTAGGGAAATCTTTGCTTGCAATGATAGAAATGATCTTAAGAAATTATTAGCTAAATGGAAGCAGCAATCTCTTAATGCTAGAATGAAACCTGACCCTGCTTTTGCTACTTCACCTATCTGTGTTACTGATAAGGATTATGAATTCTCTGTTGATCCTGGGATTATTACTTTAGTTGAATCTGATCCTTTTTATGGCCTTGAATCAGAAACTGTTGTGGCACATCTTACCAAGTTGAATGATATAGCTACCCTATTTACTCATGATGAGAAGTCTCGCTATTTTTATATCCTTAAGATATTTATGTTCTCATTAAAGGGTGATGCTAAGACTTGGTATAATTCTCTTGCTCCTGGTTGTGTGCGTAGTCCCCAGGATATGATTTATTACTTCTCTGCTAAATATTTCCCTGCTCATAAGAAACAAGCTCCCTTAGGGGAAATATATAATTTTGTGCAAATCAAAGAAGAGAGTCTCCCACAAGCTTGGGGGAGGCTTCTCTGATTACTTAATGCTTTGCCTGATCATCCACTTAAGAAAAATGAAATACTTGATATCTTCTATACTGGACTAACCAATGCTTCCAAGGACTACTTGGATAGTTGTGCTGGTTGTGTTTTCAGGAAAAGAACAGTCGATGATGCTGAAATATTATTGAATAATATGTTGACTAATGAAAATAATTGGACTCTTCCTGAGCCAATCCCTGAAGCAATTCATGAACCAATTGAGCCAACTCCTGAGCCTATTCCTAAACCCACTCCGAAGAAGAGAGGTGTTCTATTTCTCAGTCCTGAAGATATGCAAGAGGCAAAGAAATCAATGAAAGAGAAAGGTATTAAAGCTGAAGATGTTAAGAATTTACCTCCTATTGAAGAAATACATGGTCTTAATATACCCATGTTGAAGAACCCCATTGTCTTGATAACCCGACACAGGTAGTAAAGGTAAATTCTCTCTATAGATATGATAAAGATGAAATCCCATCTACTAAATTTTGTAGCCCATGCTTAGATGAATTTGATGATTTCATGAATAGACAAGCAAATTTCAATGATTATGTTGGTAGACAATTGAAGAATAATGCTTATACGATAGTACGCTTGAATGATTATGTAGCTAGAGTTAAAGGTGAACTTAAACTCACTAGTAAACATGCTTCCATGATTGCTACTCAAGTTGAACAAGTACTTAAGGCTCAGAATGAATTGCTTGCTGAATTAAATAATAAAAATGGCTTTGCTGTTAGAGTGGCTACTAGAACTGGTAGAATGACTCAGGAACCTTTGTATCCTGAAGGCCACCCTAAAAGAATTGAACAAGATTCTCATAATAATAATCTAGATGCTCCTAGTGCTTCTAAGAAGAGGAAAAAGAAGAATGATAGGACTTCGCAAACTTCTAGTGAACCTAATGAGGAAACACCTGAGAATCCTAATAATACTTCTATCTCTGATGCTGAAACACAATCCGGAGATGAACATGAACCTGATGATAATGCTAATAATGATGTTCATGTAGATGCTCAACCTAGAAATAACAATGATATAGAAACTGAACCTGCTGTTGATCTTGATAACCCACAATCAAAGAATCAACGTTATGATAAGACAGATCTTGTTGCTAGGAAGCATGGTAAAGAAAGAGAACCATGGGTTCAGAAACCCATGCCCTTTCCTCCTAAACCATCCAAATCAAAGGATGATGAGGACTTTGAGTGTTTTGCTGAAATGATTAGACCTATTTTTGTACGCATGCGCTTAACTGATATGCTTAAAACAAACCCTTATGCTAAATATATGAAAGATATCATCACTAATAAGAGGAAAATACATGAAACTGAGATTTCCACCATGCTTGCCAACTATACCTTTAAGGTTGGAATACCTAAGAAACTTGGTGATCCCGGAGTACCCACTATACCTTGCTCTATTAAAAGAAATTATGTTAAAACTGCTTTATGTGATCTAGGAGCTGGTGTTAGTGTTATGCCTCTTTCCTTGTACCGTAGACTTGAATTAAATAAGTTGACACCTACTGAAATATCTTTGCAAATGGCTGACAAATCAACTGCTATACCTGTCGGCATTTGTGAGGACGTGCCTGTTGTTGTTGCTGCGAATGTTACTATCTTAACAGACTTCGTTATTCTTGATATTCCCGAGGACGATAGTATGTCTATTATTCTTGGTAGACCCTTTTTAAATACTGCAGGAGTTGTTATTGATTGCAACAAAGGCAATGTTACCTTTCATGTTAATGGTAATGAGCATACGGTACACTTTCCGAGGAAGCAAATCCAAGTTCATAGCATAAATACCATTGAGAAAGTTCCAACTATTATTTTTGGAGGTTTTGAATTTCCTCTTCCTACTGCCAAGAAAAAGTATGATATTCTTATTGTTGGGGATTTTCATATCCCCGTTGAGGTAACTTAGTGTTATTCGAAATTTCTCCGGTTCCGTGCTATTCGGAATGAGTTTGTTAACAAGACTTGATCAACCTTGTTAGTGGGTTCATTTTGATGATCACGAGATGGATGAAACTAGAAGGCACAACCTCTGTACCCTCTTTTTCACTTTATGTTATTTAGATTAAATAAAGAAAAAATAGTATTATCCGTCTGTTTTCTGAATTATCCGTGCATTAAAAAATAGTCCGAAAATAAAAGTGCTCCAAATGCCCTACAAATTTAGTTTTTTTTTGGGAGTATTTGAGGATTTTAGGCACTGAAATTACTGCAGGAGGGGCAAGCACCAAGCCACGAGAGAGGAGGGCGCCCCCCCCCCTATAGGGCGCGCCCCCCTGTCTCGTGGGCCCCTGGTGGCTCCCCTCCACTTATGCCAGCACCCACACACTTCATCTTCTACCCAAAAAAAATCCCCATCCAGCTCAAGCCCGAGTTCTAGCTCGTTTTGCTGCGAATTTCGATCTCTTAGCTCAAAGCTCCATTCGCAAAACTGCTTTGGGAGATTGTTGCTTGGTATGTGACTCCTCCATTGGTCCAATTAGTTTTTGTTCTAGTGCTTTATTCATTGCAAATCCTTGCTGCTTTGGTGACCCTGTTCTTGAGCTTGCATGTTAAATTTATGAGGTCCCAAGCAATTCCAATGCATGATATAGGCTCTAGGCACTTGTAGGAGTAGTTGCTATCAATCTTGTTTATTTTTATGCACTTTTATTTTTGAAGTTACTAAAATTTTCAGAAATTTTCAGAAAAATGTTGAGGAAACTTTTGAGGGGCTCTTCTAGCCAAAGCTCCCAGGAGAAACAAGCCAAAGAGAAGGAAAAAGCCAAGTATAATCTTCCTCGCTTAGCGGAAGTACGGTCGTGTGAATGGCCATGCGAGGATCTCTTGAAAGAGGCTGGAATTCATGAAGACTTTCATGCTTTAATCGAGACTGCAGGCCTCACTAGGTTCATCAATGACTGAATCAATCAGTATCTCTTACTCACCAATACTTTCTTGCAAAACTTTTATTTTTATCCTAAGAAGTCACCGCCTGCAGTATCATTTCATTTATATGATGAGTTCAAAGAAATGTCTTTACGTCATTTTTGCACGGTATGTAGGATACCTTATGTGGGAGAATTAGAGGAACCCCATCGTGAATATGTGGCGGGCTTTGTTAATACTATCGCCGTAGAGGATCCAAAGAAGGGTTCCGAGGCAAAAGTCTCTAGCATACACTTCCCTGTTTTACGCTACTTTGCCATATTTGCTAGTAGATGCTTGATTGGTCATGGAAATAGTGGAAACTTGAGCGTTCCTGATATTATCATTCTTCAACATGCTTTGCTTGGAGACAATACTTTTAGTATGGGTGTCGTCGTTGCTAAACGGCTAGCCCCGAATCATACAAAAGGCCCCATATTTGGAGGTATCTATGCTGCACGTCTTGCTAGACATTTACAGATACCCATTAGGCACCATGAGGAAAAGGAGACAATATTGCCTCCTCACATTTTAGATTACAAGAGCATGGTAGCACACAAGTTCATTATTGACAACGAAGATAGGATGCTCTTATATAAACTTAGATTCAATAAGAAACACTTTGAGATTATTATTCTTCCTGCGCCTTTGTTATTTGATTTGCTTGCAAAAAAAATTCTCATCACACCAGAAGCGGTGAACAATCATCGAGCCCAAGCTTTTACTCCGGAACCTGAACCTAAGCCGGAACCTGAACTGGACCCTTATCGTGCATCATCTGTCCACTGGGATCCGGAGATGACCAGCCGGTGGTATCCTGATTACACCTCTCATTACACCGGGGAGAGTAGCGGCGGTCCTTGGTATTAGACCAACTTAGGCCAAAATCCTAAGCTTGGGGGAGTACGTATTTCTCACCGACTTTACATTCATGTTCACACACTAGTCGTCGGTACTCATACTCTTTCATTGTATTATCCATGCTAGTTTAAATTCCTTTTTCTAGTTTTCTTCTTATGTGTTTGATAAACCTTGAGAAAAACCAAAAAATTAGTTAGTTTAATTCCCATGCTTGTAGTAGAAATTAAAATGAAAACCCAAAAAAAATTCTCGTTCTTCTTTTTACTTGTTGGGAGCTTCCCCGTGTAAATAGTTTTATTTTCTTTTCTTTCCTTTGGGAGTCGAGAAGACCATATTGAAAATTCTTAGTGGCTCTCATATGCATGATTGTTTATTTAATTTAGAGCCAATATTATTTGTCTTCTCTTTTGAGTTGAATGCTTGCAGATTCCAGCTTAGTCCAATGCACGTGTACTCTTATTATTATACACATTGTTCGGTCGTGCAAGTGAAAGGCAATAATGACGACATACGATGGACTTATTGGGATGAGAAAAGCTGGTATGAACTCGACCTCTCTTGTTTTTGTAGATATGATGAGTTCATCGTTTCTGAGTCAACTTATTATGAAGTAAACATATTTGCAATGACATTCAAAGATTATAGTTGCTTGTGCCATGCTTGATTAGCTTTGAGTTATAATGGTTTACCTTGCGTGCCAACATGCTATTAGAATGATTATGATGTGGTATGATGGGATGGTATCCTCCTTTGAATAAATTGAGTGACTCAACTTGGCACATGTTCACGCATGTAGTTGAAACAAAATCAACATAGCCTTCATGATATTTATGTTCATGGTGGATTATATCCTACTCATGTTTGTACTCGGTGTGAATTAGTTTTAATGCATGTTTATGACTGTTGTCACTCTCTCAGTTGGTCGCTTCCTAGTCTTTTGCTAGCCTTCACCTGTACTAAGCGTGAATACTGCTTGTGCATCCAAACTCCTTAAAACCCAAAGTTGTTCCATATGAGTCCACTATACCTTCCTATATGCAGTATTTACCTGCCGTTCCAAGTAAATTTGTATGTGCCAAACTCTAAACCTTCAAATTCTGTTTTGTATGCTCGAGCATCTCATGTTACAACTAGGGCTGCCTATATCTTCCATGCTAGGTGGGTTATTCTTAGAGAAGTGGACTCCGCTCCTCATTCACGAGAAAGGGCCGGTAACCGGGATGCCCAGTCCCATGATCCAAAAATATCAAAGCAAATCAAAATAATTAAACAGAACTCCCCCAGGGCTATTCTTAGTTGGAGGCACTCGTTGTTTCGAGCAAGACATGGATTGATGCCTGTTGGTGGTTGGGGGAGTATAAACTTTTACCATTCTGCGTGGGAACTGCCTATAATGCATGTAGTATGGAAGATACAGCCATCTCATAGTTGTTACGTTGACATCAAAAGTATGCCGCTCAAAATGTTATTCAATATCTATTTTAAAATCGAGCTCTGGCACCTCTACAAATCCCTGCTTCCCTCTGCGAAGGGCCTGTCTATTTATTTTTATGTTGAGTCACCACCCTTCTTATTAAAAAGCACCCGCTCGAGAGCACACTGTCATTTGTGTGTATTACTATTGGTTTATATTGGGTATGACTTGACTGGATCTCTTTTACCATGAATTACAATGTTTAGTCAATCCTTGATCTTTAAAGGTGCTCTGCATTTATGTTTTGCGGTCTCAGAAAGGGCTAGCGAGATACCATCTTGTTATATCATGTTATGATTGCTTTGAGAAAGTGTTGCATCCGAGTTTTATTATTATGGCTCGCTAGCTGATTATGCTATTGATATGAGTAATTGTGAGACCCAAGTGTTATTGTGAGTATGGTTAGTTCATAATATTTGCTGAAACTTGAATGCTGGATTTTCATGTTTACGACAACAAGAGCAAACAGAGTTTGTAAAAGTTCTTCTTTATCACTTTCAGTTTATCAACTGAATTGCTTGAGGACAAGCAAAGGTTTAAGCTTGGGGGAGTTGATACGTCTCCAACGTATCTACTTTTCCAAACACGTTTGCCCTTGTTTTGGACTCTAACTTGCATGATTTGAATGAAACTAACCCGGACTGACGCTGTTTTCAGCAGAACTGCCATGATGTTGTTTTATGTGTAGAAAAGAAAAGTTCTCGGAATGTCCTGAAAATCCACCGAGGCACTTTTTGGAATTAATAAGAATTTCTGGGTGAAAGAAATACACCAGGGGGCCCAGGGCCTGTCCACGAGACAGGGGGGCATGCCCCCAACCCCCTGTAGGGCGCGCCCCCCTATCTGGTGGGCCCCCTAGACCTCCACCGACCTCAACTCCAACTCTATATCATCCGTCTCGCGGAGAAAAAAACAGAGAAAAAGTTTCATCGTGTTTTACAACACGGAGCCGCCGCCAAGCCCTAATCTCTCTCGGGAGGGCTGATCTGGAGTCCGTTCGGGGCTCGGGAGAGGGGGATTCGTCGCCGTCGTCATCATCAACCATCCTCCATCACCAATTTCATGATGCTCACCGTCGTCCGTGAGTAATTCCATCGTAGGCTTGCTGGACGGTGATGGGTTGGATGAGATTTATCATGTAATCGACTTAGTTTTGTTAGGGTTTGATCCCTAGTATCCACCATGTTCTAAGATTAATGTTGCTATGACTTTGCTATGCTTAACGCTTGTCACTAGGGCCCGAGTGCCATGATTTCAGATCTGAACCTATTATGTTTTCATCAATATATGTGTGTTCTTGATCCTATCTTGCAAGTCTATAGTCACCTATTATGTGTTATGATCCGACAACCCCGAAGTGACAATAATCGGGATACTTCTCGGTGATGACCTTAGTTTGAGGAGTTCATGTATTCACTATGTGTTAATGCTTTGGTCAGGTTCTCTATTAAAAGGAGGCCTTAATATCCCTTAGTTTCCACTAGGACCCCGCTGCCACAGGAGGGTAGGACAAAAGATGTCATGCAAGTTCTTTTCCATAAGCACGTATGACTATTTACGGAATACATGCCTACATTACATTGATGAACTGGAGCTAGTTCTTTGTCACCCTATGTTATAGCTCTTACATGAGGAATCGCATCCGGCATAATTATCCATCACTGATCCATTGCCTACGAGCTTTTCATATATTGTTTTTTGCTTATTTACTTTTCCATTGCTACTGTTACAATCACTACAAAACACCAAAAATATTGCTATTACTATCTTTACCTTTTACCACTGTTACCATTACTATCATACTACTTTGCTACTAAATACCTTGCTGTAGATACTAAGTTATCCAGGTGTGGTTGAATTGACAACTCAACTGCTAATACTCAAGAATATTCTTTGGCTCCCCTTGTGTCGAATCAATAAATTTGGGTTGAATACTTTACCCTCGAAAGTTGTTGCGATCCACTACACTTGTGGGTTATCAATACTAGGGATCAAACCCTAACAAAGCTAACTTGATTACATGGTAAATCTCATCCAACCCATCACCGTCCAGCAAGCCTACGATGGAATTACTCATGCACGACGGTGAGCATCATGAAATTGGTGATGGAGGATGGTTGATGATGACGACGGCGACGAATCCCCCTCTCCGGAGCTCCGAACAAACTCCAGATCAGCCCTCCCGAGAGGTTTTAGGGCTTGGCGGCGGCTCCGTATCGTAAAACGCAATGAAACTTCCTCTCTCATTTTTTTCTCCGCGAAACTGAATATATGGAGTTGGAGTTGAGCTCGGTGGAGCAGCAGGGGGCCCATGAGATAGGGGGCGCGTCCAGGGGGGGGCCCCCCACCCTCGTGGAGAGGGTGTGGGCCCCCTGGCCTTCATCTTTTGCCAGTATTTTTTATATTTTCCAAGACTTATCTCCGTGGATTTTCAGGTCATTCCGAGAACTTATGTTTCTGCACAAAAATAACACCATGGCAGTTCTGCTGAAAACGGCGTCAGTCCGGGTTAGTTTCATTCAAATCATGCAAGTTAGAGTCCAAAACAAGGGCAAAAGTGTTTGGAAAAGTAGATACGTTGGAGCTGTATCAACTCCCCCAAGCTTAAACCTTTGCTTGTCCTCAAGAAATTCAGTTGATAAACTGAAAGTGATAAAGAAAAACTTTTACAAACTCTGTTTGCTCTTGTTGTTGTAAATACGTGAAGCCAGCATTCAAGGTTTCAGCAAAGATTATGAACTAACCACATTCACAATAACACTTAGGTCTCATGTTTACTCATATCAATAACATAATCAGCTAGCGAGCAATTATAATAAAACTCGGATGACAACACTTTCTCAAAACAACCATAATATGATATAACAAGATGGTATCTCGCTAGCCCTTTCTGAGACCGCAAAACATAAATGCAGAGCACCTTTAAAGATCAAGGACTGGTTAAACATTGTAATTCATGGTAAAAGAGATCCAGTCAAGTCATACCTAATATAAACTAATAGTAATACATGAAAATGACAGTGTGCTCTGCAGCGGGTGCTTTTTAATAAGAGGGTGATGACTCAAAATAAAAGTAAATAGATAGGCCCTTCGCAGAGGGAAGCAGGGATTTGTAGAGGTGCCAGAGCTCGATTTTAAAATAGAGAGATAAATAACATATTGAACGGCATACTTTCACTGTCAACGCAACAACTATGAGATGGCGATATCTTCCATTCTACATGCATTATAGGTGGTTCCCAAACAGAATGGTAAAGTTTATACTCCCACACCACCAACAAGCATCAATCCATGGCTTTCTCGAAACAACGAGTGCTTCCAACTAACAACAATCCTAGGGGAGTTTTGTTTAATAATTTTGATTTGCTTTGATTGTTTTGATCATGGGACTGGGCATCCCGGTTAACAGCCATTTTCTTGTGAATGAGGAGCGGAGTCCACTCCTCTTGAGAATAACCCACCTAGCATGGAAGATACAGACAGCCCTAGTTGATACATGAGCTGCTCGGGCATACAAAACAGAATTTCATTTGAAGGTTTGGAGTTTGGCACATACAAATTTACTTGGAATGGTAGGTAAATACCGCATATAGGAAGGTATAGTGGACTCATATGGAATAACTTTGGGGTTCATGGAGTTTGGATGCACAAGAAGTATTCCCGCTTAGTACAGGTGAAGGCTAGCAAAAGACTGGGAAGCGACCAACTTAGAGAGCGACAACAGTCATGAACATGCATTAAAATTAATCAACACCGAGTGCAAGCATGAGTAGGATATAATCCACCATGAACATAAATATCGTGAAGGCTATGTTGATTTTGTTTCAACTACATGCGTGAACATGTGCCAAGTCGAGTCACTCAATTCATGCAAAGGAGGATACCATCTCATCATACCACATCACAATCATTTTAATAGCATGTTGGCACGCAAGGTAAACCATTATAACTCATAGCTAATTAAGCATGTCATAAGCAACTATAGTCTCTAAATGCTATTGCCAACATGTTTATTCATAATAGGCTGAATCAAGAACGATGAACTCGTCATATTTACAAAAACAAGATAGGTCGAGTTCATACCAGCTTCTCTCATCTCAAACAGTCCATCATATATCGTCATTATTGCCTTTCACTTGCACGACCGAACGATGTGTATAATAATAAGAGTGCACGTGCATTGGACTAAGCTGGAATCTGCAAGAATTCAAATCAAGAGAGAAGACAAAGTAATATGGCTCTAGATTAAATCAACAATCATGCATATGAGAGCCGCTAAACATTTTCAATATAGTCTTCTACTCTCAACCCCCAAAAGAAAAGAAAAGAAAAGAAAAGAAAACTATTTACACGGGAAAGCTCCCAACAAGTAAAAGAAGAACGAGAAATATTTTTTGGGTTTTCTTTTAATTATTGCAACAGGCATGGAAATTAAACTAACTAATTTTTTTGGTTTTTCTTAAAGTTTATCAAACACACAAGAAGAAAGCTAGAAAAAGGAAATTAAACTAGCATGGATAATACAATGAAAGAGTATGAGCACCGACAACTAGAATAGTGTGTGAAGATGAATGTTAAGTCGGTGAGAAATACGTACTCCCCCAAGCTTAGGCTTTTGGCCTAAGTTGGTCTATGGCCATGGGTAGCCTGGCTGATATCCGTAATTGTAGCTGGGGTCGTACTGAGATATAGCAGCCATTGCCTCCTCAGCTGCAGCCTGGCGGCGGGCTGCTTCAGCCCTCCTCTCATATTCATTTGCTTCCTCCCTGGTGACAACATATCTTCGTTTTGCCTGATAATCAAAAAGGATAGGAGCAGGGAGAGTAATATGGACAGCATGACGTCTGTCAAAGATTAGTCGGTATTGGAGGAATTGGTCATTACTCTCAAGAAATTGATGACTAAGCATAGTGAGGGAGTTCCGGACTAGGGGGTGTCCGGATAGCCGAACTATCATCATCGGCCGGACTCCAAGACTATGAAGATACAAGATTGAAGACTTCGTCCCGTGTCCGGATGGGACTTTCCTTGGCGTGGAAGGCAAGCTTGGCGTCTGGATATGTAGATCTCCTACCATTGTAACCGACTCTGTGTAACCCTAGCCCTCTCCGGTGTCTATATAAACTGGATGGCTTTAGTCCATAGGACGAACAACAATCATACCATAGGCTAGCTTCTAGGGTTTAGCCTCTTTGATCTTGTGGTAGATCCACTCTTGTAACACACATCATCAATATTAATCAAGCGGGGCGTAGGGTTTTACCTCCACCAAGAGGGCCCGAACCTGGGTAAAACATCGTGTCCCTTGTCTCCTGTTACCATCCGCCTAGGCGCTTGATTCGGGACCCCCTACCGAGATCCGCGGTTTGACACCGACATTGGTGCTTTCATTGAGAGTTCCTCGTGCGTCACCGATAGGCTCGATGGCTTCTTCGACCATCATCAACGCGCAGTCCGGTGAGACTTTTCTCCCGGACAGATCTTCAGATTCGGCGGCCGCTGCGGGCGATTAAGCAGCCATCTGGAGCAGATTGAAAGCTCGCCCTGGCGTCGGGTCAGATTTGGAAGTTTGAACTTCACGGTGACATCGCGGGACTTGATCCTCGATGGAGTCGAGCCACAGCCAGCGTGCCGCCTTGTCACGGCGAGCATGATTTAGCTCTGCGGCGGACGGTATCACGGAGGCCGCTTTCGAACCCCTCCGATCTTCAATTCGGGCGGCTGCGCAGATCGGGGCGGATGGCTGACACCGCCTCGGGGCTGCAACCTCTATGGCGATAGAGCGAACCCTGATCTTGTCCCTCATAAAGCTCGCGACTCCGAGGTGCCGGACTTCGAACCTCCCGCGCCCCCTCGATCAAATCCGATTGGGCGCCGGTCATGGAGTTCACCGCAGCGGACATCTTTCAACTCTCACCTTTTGGCGACATCTTGAGTTCGCTAAAGTACCTCTCGTTATCAAGAGAGCCCTGTCCGGACTGCGGTCAGGACGGTTGGGATGCGGACAACGAAGAAATTCAAAGCCCACCCACCACCCACTTTGTAGCCGCTGTCGACGATCTAACCGACATGCTGAACTACGACTCAAGACATCGGCGGTATGGGCGGCGATGCGGAGAGCGAACAAGAACCAGCGCCTACCGGCGCTGGAAAGCCACCTCATCATATGACATATACATGGTGGATATCCCAAAGGATGGGAATGGCGAAGGAGCAGAGGAGGATGACCCCTCCAAGAAACATCCCAAGCGCCCGGCGTCGTGGCGCCGCTCTAAATCCGCCACAGCAAGAATGAAGATTCGGCACGGAGATAACAATACACCGGACGGTGCGAAGATAATCCACTCCGGCAAGATCCATCGCGGGAGGATGGAGGCGCCAGCCCTCACGAGAGGCGGCGGAAGAAGAGGTAGAGGATTATATGCCTCCCTCCGGAGGCGAAGCAAGCCTCGGCGGCGATGAATTAAATCGTGCACGAGGATCCCGTCGAACAAGAGCATTTTAGGCGCAGGCTTATGGCCACGGCGAACAGCCTCAAGAAAAGCAGCAACAGCTTAGAGCTGATCGGGATCGCTAGCCGCGAGATGGACTGAAGTCCTCGCGGACGAAGAGCATGAGCTCGAGCGCCCTCAAAAGCTACCCTAAATGCAAGATGCTCCCCGATTAGAGGAGGAGGCTTACGAACCCGCATCACCAGGAGACAATACGGCTGACCGACCACCCGTGGTCGCGACAGAGGCCTCTAGGCCCTTCACTAGAACCGTAGCCCGGGATCGCTCAAAAAGCACACGGCCACAGGGGAACGCTCCGGACCTGCGAGATATATTGGAGGACAAGGCAAGACAATCAAGATCAATCTATGGATCGCGTGGGTGCCCCACGGTATGTGACGACAACCTCGCGCCGGACACAGTAAGTCTGGCCGGGCCGAACAAAACAGACAAAGCTCTTTTGAGCTCCGTCATGATATCGCCCAGTATAGAGGCGCCGCACACCCACTATGCTTCACAGACGAAGTAATGGATCATCAAATCCCCGAAGGGTTTAAACCCGTCAATATTGAATCCTATGATGGCACAACAGACCCCGCGGTTTGGATCGAAGACTATCTCCTTCACATCCATATGGCCCGGTGGCGATCTTCACGCCATCAAATACCTCCCCTCAAGCTTAAAGGACCAGCCGGCATTGGCTCAACAGCTTGCCCAGAGAGTCAATTGGGAGCTAGGAGGACCTGGAAGCCGCATTCCTTGATAACTTCCGGGCACTTATGTGCGACCACCGACGCTGATGACCTAAGCCACATAATTCAGCAGCCAGACGAATCGGCGGACAATTACGGACACGGTTCTTAACCAAGAAAAACCAAATCGTCGATTGTCCGGATGCGGAGGCCCTCGCGGCCTTCAAGCATAACATCATGACGAGTGGCTTGCCCGGCACCTAGGACAGGAAAAGCGAAATCCATGGCAGCCCTCACATCACTCATGACCCGCTTCTGCGGGTGAGGACAGCTAGCTAGCACGCAGCAACAACCTCGGCAAAAATTTGGCGATTCGGACTTCAAGGACCGAAATGGCAGGCAGCGTCGTAACAAAACAAATGCCGCATTGCTGGCGACAATATTGAGATCTGGCAATCAATGCGGATTTAGAGCTCTAAACCGGTCAGCGGAAAAAGCCATTCAAAAGAACTACTCGAGTCCGTCAATTTGGACCGAATACTCGACCGCTTGTGCGGATACGGCACCCCGAAAGGCCAGCTAACCACACCAACAGGGACTGTTGGGTATTCAAACAAGCAGGCAAGTTAATTGTCGAAAACAATGACAAGGGGCTGCATAGCGATAGCGAGGGCGAGACCCAACCGCCGAACAATAGAGGACGAAGGGTTTGCCCCACAGTGCGGACGGTGAACATGATATCGCAACGCACATACCCAAAAGGGAGCGAGCGTGCACTCGAGGATGTCTACGCGATGGAGCGATTGCCCCAAGTTCAATCCATGGTCCTCTGCCCGATCACTTTTGACCGAAGGACCACCCCACCAGCATCCACCACGGCGGATTCGCCGACTGGTCTTAGACCCAATCGTCGATGGATTTCACCTAACGAGTCACGATGGGCGGCGGAAGCAGCCTGAACCTGCTTTACCGGGATACTGATCGCGCAAAATGGGCATAGACCCTCAAGGATTAAACCTACCAAAAGCGACCTTTAAAGGCGTCATACCAGGTGTAAAGCCAATTGTACGAGGCTCAATTACTGGAACTGGTCTTGGATCCCGGATAACTTCCAAGCGAGGAGTTAATCTTCGACATAGTCCCGTTCATGGCGGCTATCATGCCTTGCTCGGACGTACCACGTTGCAGTTCAACGCGGTGCCGCACTACTCATACCTCAAGCTCAAGATGCCAGGCCCTCGAGTCATCACGGTCAGCGGAAACACGAGCGTTCTCTCCGCATGGAGGAACATACTGGCTCTCATGGCGAAGTGCAATGCAGCCTCTTAAGGCAATTCTCGAGTCCGGCCGTTAAGCGGCGGACACAGCTAAGCGCCGGAGTAACACAACAAGACCACAGCACGCCCGAGCATGCGTAGCGATGCGGCTAACCCCAGCTCTGCGAAGCGTCAAAGCAGGTCCTTGGCGTACACCATTACGCTCTGAAGATACCATGGGCATGGGGAGAGGGCACGACCACGATAAACCCAGCTGCGGCTCAACCACACGGGGGCTCTCAAGTGTGTCATTCCTTTTCTTTTCTTTTTACCTTTTACTTTTTACCCACAGGACTCCGTTTGTCGAGGCCTGTCCGTGCAGCGAGTTGCGAACTCACGATGCAACAGCCAGGGAAGGATGAAGGCTACAACGAATATACAGGTGGTCTCCATTACGAGCATTTTATACACCAATCTGCAGCCTACCCACGGGAGGACATGTTTAACAGTCCCATACCTTGCTTATCGCACTATTTGTATCGTTCGCATTCGTAGCAGCACTTATTGAATAAAACAATGCAGCACCTTTTTGCTTATAATTGCATTTCTTTTCATACATATGTTCATTCACGGCATGTTGCATCCGTACACTTTAGTACGGCTAATATACACCAGGGCTTATGTTTCCGCATTATTGTATGATGAGACCGAACACTTTCACAAGTGCGGCACCCCGAACTTATAGCACTATATGCATTGGCTCGAATCATGTCTTGGGTCAATAGTTGGGTTTGCCCAGCTCCCATGTTTTGGTACCTTACGTTCTATTATATCGGCTAAGGTAGCACTGGGAGAACCATCTGCGATTCCGCCCAGTTGAGCTGGGTTAACGCCTCGATGGAAAGCTAAAACTGACCGTCATGATGAGGCGAGAGCGATCGCTGTTCGAGAGGTTTTTGCGAGTCCTTAAAGACTTATGCGCTTAGGCGAGGAGCCGGATCTTGTCCGGCCAAAGGCGTGGATAGCGCCCCAAATTGACCTTCGAAGACTAGGGGCTTCACGAAATTTAAAATTATAGAATTGTAGCGACCAGACCGAATGGATCAAGTCTCGTGCTCGGTGTCATCCTGGATCGATAATCTTGACACCACACAAGATGCCAAGGATTTATAGCGAGTAGCAATCACACACTTATTACATCGTTGTCCACAAAGGAACTTATTACAATAATATGGCTTAAGGCCATCTAATAATAACAGCGGAAGGCTTGGAAGATAAGTGAGTCCATCAACTCCATCGGCATCACCGAGTATAGAACCACGACCTAACACCTTACTGTAAATGCGAAAAGTGCATAGCGTGAAAGTTGCAGCCCAAAACGGGTCAACACATGGAATATCTTGGCAATGTAACACATAGAGAGTAATGAAAGAATAAGCCTATACTACATGCATATATGGCTGGTGGTAAAGCTCTCTGGTTACATTTTGCATAAAGCTAGTTTTCCCTACAACAAAGGAATAATTTTATTTAACTATCATGGTGGTTGTTAAACATTGAGAATGGTTTGACATCCTCAATCCCAATTAAAAGTACTCATCAAAACCCAATACATTTATTAGAAGTAACATGTTGAGATTCACATGATATTCAATTACGGATACTCAAAACGTCCATAACGGGGACACGGCTAATCATGATTAGTTTATACACTCTGCAGAGGTTTATGCACTTTTCCCCACAAGACTCGATCGCCTCCGCTGGGTTCTCGCCTTTGCATGGTGTTTGAGAAGCGGATGACCGAGACATAGTCTTTCAAGCGCTAGCACCTTACATGTGGGTAGACCGTACCAACCTACATCCCCTACATCAGCTAGCCTACCCGTAAGAGTTCGCACAACTTAGTCAACTACGCAGAGCCCATAATTGGCTTGTGGCTGCACACGGAAGTTTCAGTTTGAATAATCTTATGATCCCTTAGAGCACAGGTGGCGGTCCGAAGAAATCTGAGCAAGTCTGATAGAAACCAGGTGCCTCAATCCACCCGGATGTGTGTTTAGGTTGCCACCTTAAATAAACCATTAATTAACAATCTCACATCTGTCATGGATATTCACTCACCCAATCCACGTCTACTAGCATAGCATGGCATAAAAGCAAGCGTAGAAGTAACTCCCAAGGTTTCATAAGTAACGGTAATAGGTACTACCTCAAATCTACTTCCCAATCCCACAATTTAATTAGATCCTAAACATGCAAGTGTTTGAGGTTTGATCTAATGCATAAAACTGGGTATTAGAAAAGGTATGATCAAGTGTTACTTGCCTTGTTGATGATCCATGAGACCTAGAGATTCAAGTAACAAGCGGCGCACTCCGGGTGATCTAACGCAGACAAACAACAAGCATACAATAAGTACTCATCTAATGCACAGGGAAAACTCGAATAAAAGATCTAACCAGATAGTTCAACTTAAGAACCCTGGTTGCAAAAGAATCGAATCAAATAAAGCATCGAAAGTCGAAACTCGAGAGAGAATGACTCGGTTTAGCAATCTGAAACTAGGTCAAAATTTCACAGTAGCAAAACTTTGTGTAAGTAGGTTAGTTGGAACGGCGGTTTCGTAACGAAACTCCAGCGCTTGAATCACTGATTCCGATAAGCGAGCGAGAAAATAAACAGATTTGAAAATCGGATCGGAAATCGAATCAGAAAATTAAGGGATTAAATCCGATAAAAGAAAACGACGAGCGGATTAAATAGCGGACGTTCGTTAACAGAACTAATCCAACGAACACATTCATTGAAACGAGCAGTTCGGTGAGCGTTCATTAAATAAGAAAACCGAAAAATAAAAACCATCTAGGGTTTAAAAAAAACGAACATCTTCAAAAAAAACCGGATCGGGGGTTGCGGCAGCGGCTACCTCGGCGGGGCTCGGCAGGGCTCGGGGCGGCGGGTCCGCGGGGTCGGGAGTGGTGGTGGCGGCGAGGGCTCGGCGACAAAGCGGCGGGCGGCGGCCTCGGGCGACATGAGGCTCGGATCAGGCGGCTCGGGCGCTGGCTCGGGAGAGGCGGCGGGGATGAGGAGAGGGGTGGTGGCGGTTAAATAGGAGGGTTGGCGCCTTGGGGAGGGGGCACGGCGGCTGGCGTGGCCGAGCCGAGTCGGGAGGGCGGCGGGGGACTCCTCCAGGCGTCTTGTGAGGAAGGGAGATGGGCAGGCTGGCTGGGCAGGTGGGCCTTAGCCCAAAGGGCGGCGCAGCTTTTTTTTTAAAAAACAAGAACTAAACAATTTAAAAATAAACCAAAGCGAACTCGAATTTAATAAAATTAATTTTCCCGACTCCTAAAAATGAGTCGAACAAAATGATCTTTAAAAGCGGGCAATATGCATATATTTTTTAAAATGCTCATTTTGCCTAAAGCAAATAAATCCTCAAAACCAAATTTTGATTTATTTATAATATCTTCATTTTTCCTAAATGTTGGGAAAGTCATATTATTCCCTCTCTTAATTTTTTATCGGAAAAACTTTATGAAGATAATTAAATAAAACCAATGATCCTATTTTCATAACTTGAGAAATCTCAAATATGAAAATAATGAAATCTCAACTCTCCGAGGGTCCTTGAGTTGCGTGAAATTTTCTAGGATCGGAAAATGCGAGAAAATATGATATGCATGATGACCTAATGTATAACATTCCAAATTGAAAATTTGGGATGTTACAAACTCTATAAGATGAATCTAGCCCTCGAGATTGGGTTAACTAGAAAATAGGTGAGGTGGTCCTTAAGCAAAACTTCCTCTCTTTCCCGGTAGTTTCATCTTGATGTGGTGGCTCCTTTGAACTTTGCAAAACTTGATAACCTTCTGCGGGTAACTCTGCTAGCATAATCGAGAATCTTAACGGTTTTCCTCACATGTTAAGTCATCCTTCAACTGAATTGCTTCCGGTGTACTTGTGTCTCTTAACGGTACCTCTATTATCTCGGGTGACATTTCTTCAAGCGAGAAACATGGAATACATCATGAACTCGACAGTCCTTACCGCAATTCCAACTTATAAGCAACTTCTCCCATGCGTTGCAAAATCTTATATGGTCCAGCGAAGCGTGGGGCTAACTTTCCTTTAACTCCAAAGCGCTTAACTCCTCGAGCGGGGATACTCTAAGATATACTCCGTCTCCAACTTCATACTCAATCGCTGCGCTTTGAATCGGCATAACTCTTACATGCGGACTGGGCTACCTTGAGCCTGTCTCGAATCAACAACCTTCATTTCGACTCCTTAATCAAATCTGGTCCAAACAAGCGGCGATCTCGGTTTAGTCCCATGACAACGGTGTCCTGCACCTTCTTCCATCTGAACCTCAAAGGTGCCATCTTCAAGCTGGTTTGGTAGCTGTTGTTGTAGGAAAATTCTGCATATGGCAAATTATCATCCCAACTAGATCCATAATCTAGTGCACAAGCTCTCGACATATCCTCCAAAATCTGATTGACTCCTCGGTCATCCATCGGTGCGTGGGTGGAAAGCTATCTTGAATTCAATCTGGTTCCCAATGTTTCGTGTAACTGGTTCCAAAATTTTGAGGTAAATTGGGTTCCTCTATCGTCGATGCTCCTCGGAACTCCGTGTAAGCACACAATTCTGGTCATGTATATCTTTGCCAATTTAGCACTGCTATAGGTAGTCTTATTTGGAATGAAATGAGCTACCTTCGTCAAGCGATCGACTATGACCCAAATCGAGTCATATCTGAGCGGGTCTTTGGCAAACCTGTGATGAAATCCATGCCTAGTTTATCCCACTTCCATTCGGTATCGGCAATGGTTGTAACAATCCTGCTGGCTTCGATGCTCTGCCTTTACTTTCGACATACGCCGCAAACTGCTACATATTCGCAATATCCTTCTTCATTCCGGTCCACGAGAAAATATTGTTCAAATCCAAATACATCTTGGTATTTCTGGGTGAATCGAATAGGGTGAATCATGGGCTTCTTGTAAAATCAACTTCACGGTCTACGGGTCATTGGGCACATAAACACGGTCTTCAAACCATAGGGTATCATGCTCATCCTCACGAAATCCTTTAGCTTTTCCTTTGCTCATTTTCTCCTTTATAGAGGCAACTTCCTTATCGCCTTTTGGGCTTTCTCGATTTTGTCCATCGATTGTCGACTATATCTCCAATGCTGCTACATAGCCTCTCGGAACTATTTCCAAACATAGCTCTCGAAGGTCCTCGTCTAACTCATTGGGTATCCCTCCCATCATTAGGGTATTGGCGTGGCTCTTACGGCTCAATCGTGCCTGCTACGACATTAGCCTTTCCGGGTGATAATGCAATCTCATATCGTAATCCTTAATAAGCTCTAACCATCTCCTTTATGCGAGATTCAATTCATACGTGTGAAGATGTACTTCAAACTCTTGTGATCCGTATATACTTCACAATGATTTCCAATGAGAAAATGTCTCCATGTCTTCAAGGCATACTGTGACTGCTAACTCCAAATCATGTGTGGCATAATTCAACTCATGGGGCTTAAGTTGTCGTGAAGCATCTGAAACAACTCTTCCTTCCTGCATAAGCACTGCTCCAAGTCCTCGTGAAGCATCGCAATACACCTCATAATCCTTAGTACGATCGGCAATATCAAAACTGGTGAGGTAACCAATCTTTTCTTCAACTCCTGAAAACTTGCCTCACAGTCCTCGGTCCATATGAATTTGTTTTCCTTCTTCAACAATTCTGTCATAGGCTTTGCAATTCTTGAGAAATTCTCAATGAATCTTGGTAGTATCCTGCGAGTCCAAGGAAACTCGAATCTCTCCAACTGTCGTTGGTGCTTCCCATTTAGTTCTGGTCTCAACCTTTGTGGGGTCAACTGCTATTCCTTCTCCGGATATAACATGTCAGAAATCCAACTTCCTTTAGCCAAAACTCACATTTGCTGAACTTGGCATACAACTGGTTTTCCTCGGTTTCTCCAAAACCAATCGCAAATGTTCCTTGTGTTCCTCTTCATTCTTGAGAAAATCAAAATGTCATCAATGAACACCACAGCGAACTTATCCAAAAATTCCATAAACACTTTGTTCATCAGGTTCATGAAATAGGCTGGTGCGTTAGTCGATCAAATGACATAACGGTATACTCATACAGTCCATATCTAAGTAGTAGCGTTGTCTTGGGTATGTCTTGCTCCCGAATCTTCAAGCGATGGTACCACGATCGCAAATCGATCTTGGAAAACACCTTAGCTCCTTGTGGCGATCAAACAGATCATTTATCATAGGTAGTGGGTACTTGTTCTTGATTGTTACTTCATTTAATCCACGATAATCAACAACCATTCTTAACGATCCATCCTTCTTCTCCACTAACAATCGGGTGATCCCCAAGGAGAAGAACTTGGGCGTATAAAACCTTTATCCAATAGTTCCTTAATCGCTTCTTGATTTCCACCAAATCCTGTGCGGGCATCACATGCGGTCGCCGATATCGGGCCTGTTCACGGCAATAGCTCGATCAAAACTCAATGTCTCTATCCGGTGGCATTCACAGCAACTCTTAGGAAATACATCAGGAAAATCCTTCACCATGGTACTTCTTCCGCACCACTCTCGATAAGCAATTAACTTGTGCTCTCCTCGGCTCATGTCGTGATACATACTTGATCCTTCTTCCTTACGGTGTGGTGAGCAAAATTGACTTTGTGGTGCAATCTATGTTTCCTCCATACCTTGATAGCCAATCCATTCCTAATATCACATCCAATCCTTGGGATTCCGAACTATTAGGTGCGAGGGAAAACATAGTGTCCAATCCTTAATGGCGGTCGATCACACCATTTACTAGCCATGTACTACTGCTCGGGTGAGGTTACTAGCATGGGTGACCTAAGGGCTTGGGTCGGTAACTTGTACTTATCCACAAATCCCTTGATATGTATGAATGCGATGCACCGATGTCGAAAAGAACAACTGCGTAAATGACTTAACCAAAAACTTACTGATTCTTGCATCGGGCTGATCTTCAACCTCCTCCACATCAATGTGGTTCACATCCCCTGTTGAAAGGGTTGGGCTTCTTTCGAGCTTCCATTGCCATTTCCATTACGCCTACGGGCGGTCATTGGCATAATGCCCGTCTTGCGGCACTTAAAACAAGTAATGTGACTCAGGTCTACCTTGGATGGTGTTGACGGGTTGGTGCAGTTCTGTCCATTGCTTCCTCCATTCCGTTCCCATTCTTGGTGCCATTATGGTTATCGAATTACCTCCCCATGGGTATCTGAAACTGAATTCCTGATTTAGGGGTATAACGAGGCTTCTTTGGGCTCGTGTTATACTTCCCTGTCCATACTTCCGCTTGCAGTTCTCAATTTGCTGCTGCTTCCTTCAATCATGAGGCTCGGTCTACCAACTCCTGGTAGTTGTTGAAACTTGCTACCATCAACGGCATGCTAAACTCATCATTCAGTCCTTCTAGAAACTTCTCTGTTTAGCAGCGTCGTAGCAACGTCATCCGGGGCATAACGTGCTAATTTACTAAAGTCATCCACATCGCCAACAGTCCTTCCTCCTTGGCGTAAGTTGCGAAACTCACGCTTCTTCATAGCCATGGCGCTTTCTTTGAAACATGGGCGGTCGAAAAGCTTGTGAAACCGATCCCCGTGGCGGTGTCTATGGGGTAAGTGGCTGTAAAATTCTCCCACCATCTGCTGCGGGTCCTTCAAGCTGATGTGCTGCAAACTTCACTCTTTCACCATCTGTGCATCCTGCGATGGTCAACTCCTTCCTATCTTGCGGAGCCAATCATACGCCACAATCGGCTCGGTGCTCTTTGGAATACACCGCGGATTCAGTCTAAGAAGCGAGTCAAGTGGTCCGCGGTGGTGGTGGCGGTGGGTTGTTATTGTTGTTGTTGTTGTTGCCTGGTTACGCACCAATGTTTGAATCAGGGTATTCTCTCTCTGAATCAGTTGGGTGATCTCTGGCGGGAAAAGCGAATCCGGGTCGCGTCTGGAGGCATCGATGGTTTTAGAAAAGGCGAGAATTTAGAATAGATTGAGGTCTAAGGGATCACTACCCAAATGCACATGAGCAAATGCACACAAAATCACTTCATTCAATCAAACAAAGAGCTTACATCGATCTAACTATCACAAAAGTGAGTGTACTATGATATTTACATGGAGGAATACTACTAATATGTGGAGGACTTCTACTAATTTGAACGGTGGAAGACTCCATGATGTCTGCTCGACCGTCTTCAAAGTCGGGTTCACTTGGATCCGAATCGGTGTCGTCGATGTTGATGTAGTCGCTTGGACAATCGACATCTGGTCTTCATTCTGGCGCCAACTTCTTCTTGAGTTCTTGATCTCGTACTTAAGATCGTTATTGTGTCTTGCTAGAGCTACGATCTCGTCCATGTAGTCCTTGCGTGTAGTCTTTAGTTCTCCTTCCAGTTCGATGATCCTTCCCTTTGCATTACGCAACTCCAACATATCATTGCACATTTGGTTCTCTGGCGTCGAATGTGCTGATTTAACTCTTGGATGAAAGCTGCAATGGACCTATCCTTCTTGGTGCTGACTATGTCCCATTTGTCATCTCGGCGTCCATAAATCTGGTAGATGGTGTCCTTGAGGTCTTCTTGATAAACTTCTCCAATCGTCCCATGGTGATGTGAGCTGCCATGCTCTTTCCTGGACTCAAGTTGGTGCCTTGAAAACACTATCTATAGGCTTGGTGATTGGGGCGAATGTCCTTCTGGAGCGTGAGCTTGAATCTTCAGCGCTCCTCTTGAGCAGAGTGGCGTTGAAAGTCCGGTGAAGCTTGGTAGTCCAATGTTCAAGTACTTGGTAACTTCCTTCAAGTGAAATCCAAAAGGTGTGCCTTCATCTGGTTGGGTGTACTTGATCTTGGCGTCCGTCATCCTAAAGAGTAGAAAAGATGAGGAGTTAGAAAATGGGAAGAGAGTAGTGATCTATGGCTTTAACTTAGTGGTCGTGTCCTACAGTCAGCGTGTGCTCTGATACCATTCTCTGTAGCGACCAGACCCGAATGGATCAAGTCTCGTGCTCGGTGTCATCCCTGGATCGATAATCTTGACACCACACGAGACTTGAAGGATTTATAGCGAGTAGCAATCACACACTTATTACATCGTTGTCCACAAAGGAACTTATTACAATAATATGGCTTAAGGCCATCTAATAATAACAGCGGAAGGCTTGGAAGATAAGTGAGTCCATCAACTCCATCGGCATCTTGAGTATAGAACCACGACCTAACACCTTACTCGTCGTCGAAAAGTGCATAGCGTGAAAGTTGCAGCCAGCACGGGTCAACACATGGAATATCTTGGCAATGTAACACATAGAGAGTAATGAAAGAATAAGCCTATACTACATGCATATATGGCTGGTGGTAAAGCTCTCTGATTTACATTTTGCACAAAGCTAGTTTTCCCTACAACAAAGGAATAATTTTATTTAACTATCATGGTGGTTGTTAAACATTGAGAATGGTTGACAGCATCCTCAATCCCAATTAAAAGTACTCATCAAAACCCAATACATTTTTAGAAGTAACATGTTGAGATTCACATGATATTCAATTACGGATACTCAAAACGTCCATAACCGGGGACACGGCTAATCATGATTAGTTTATACACTCTGCAGAGGTTTGCGCACTTTTCCCCACAAGACTCGATCGCCTCCGCTTGGTTCTCGCTTTGCATGGTGTTTGAAAGCGGATGACCGAGACATAGTCTTTCGAAGCGCTAGCACCTTACATGTGGGTAGACCGTACCAACCTACATCCCCTACATCAGCTAGCCTACCCGTAAGAGTTCGCACAACTTAGTCAACTACGCATGAGCCCATAATTGGCTTGTGGCTGCACACGGAAGTTTCAGTTTGAATAATCTTATGATCCCTTAGAGCACAGGTGGCGGTCGAAGAAATCTGAGCAAGTCTGATAGAAACCAGGTGCCTCAATCCACCTAGATGTGTGTTTAGGTTGCCACCTTAAATAAACCATTAATTAACAATCTCACATCTGTCATGGATATTCACTCACCCAATCCACGTCTACTAGCATAGCATGGCATAAAAGCAAACGTAGAAGTAACTCCCAAGGTTTCATAAGTAACAGGTAATAGGTACTACCTCAAATCTACTTCCCAATCCCACAATTTAATTAGATCCTAAACATGCAAGTGTTTGAGGGTTTGATCTAATGCATAAAAACTGGGTATTAGAAAAGGTATGATCAAGTGTTACTTGCCTTGCTGATGATCCATGAGACCTAGAGATTCAAGTAACAAGCGCGCACACCGGGTGATCTAACGAGACAAACAACAAGCATACAATAAGTACTCATCTAATGCAGGAAAACTCGAATAAAAGATCTAACCAGATAGTTCAACTTAAGAACCACTGTTGCAAAAGAATCGAATCAAATAAAGCATCGAAAGTCGAAACTCGAGAGAGAATGACTCGGTTTAGCAATCTGAAACTAGGTCAAAATTTCACAGTAGCAAAACTTTGTGTAAGTAGGTTAGTTGGAACGGCGGTTTCGTAACGAAACTCCAGGCGCTTGAATCACCTGATTCCGATAAACGAGCGAGAAAATAAACAGATTTGAAAATCGGATCGGAAATCGAATCAGAAAAATAAGGGATTAAATCCGATAAAAAAAAACAATGAACGGATTAAATAACGGACGTTCGTTAATAGAACTAATCCAACGAACACATTCATTGAAACGAACGGTTCGGTGAACGTTCATTAAATAAGAAAACCGAAAAAATAAAAACCATCTAGGGTTTTAAAAAAAACCGAACATCTTCAAAAAAAGCGGATCGGTCTTCTAAAAAAACCGGAGCAGGGGTTTGCGGCGGCTACCTCCGTGAGGCTCGTGGGGGCTCGGGCGGTGGCCGGCCTCGAGCGACGGCGGGGCTCGGATCAGGCGGCTCAAGGGCGCGGCTCGGGTGAGTGGTGGGCGGGGATGAGGAGAGGGGGGTGGCGGTTAAATAGGAGGGGGTTGGCGCCTTGGGGAGGGGGCACGGGCGCAGGCGTGGCCGAGCCGGAGTCGGGAGGAGGCGGCGGGCGGGACTCCTCCAGGCGTCTTGTGAGGAAGGGGGAGATGGGCAGGTGGGCTGGGCCGGTGGGCCTTGGCCCAGTGAGGCGCAGCTTTTTTTTAAAACAAAAACTAAGCGAATTTAAAAATAAACCAAGCGAACTCGAATTTAATAAAATTAATTTTCCCGACTCCTAAAATGAGTGAACAAAATGAACTTTAAAAGCAGGCAATATGCATATTTTTTAAATGCTCATTTTGCCTAAAGCAAATAAATCCTCAAAACCAAATTTTGATTTATTTATAATATCTTCATTTTTCCTAAATGTTGGGAAAGTCATATTATTCCCTCTCTTAATTTTTTATCGGAAAAACTTTATGAAGATAATTAAATAAATCCAATGATCCTATTTTCATAACTTGAGAAATCTCAAATATGAAAATAATGAAATCTCCAACTCTCTCCGAGGGTCCTTGAGTTGCGTGAAATTTTCTAGGATCGAAAAATGCGAGAAAAATATGATATGCATGATGACCTAATGTATAACATTCCAAATTGAAAATTTGGGATGTTACAAGAATTCTATGGCTAAGTGAGAGTGCTCAAGCATTATAAGTCCGGTTGCCTTGTTCGCTGTGTTCAGCGCCTCCTAGATGGACCCAAAAATGGGAACAAGAGCGCTCAAGTTTATCCGAACACCCCAAGACGTGGCATGGGGGCTGAAAGCCGACGACTTGCCATCTCTCAGATTTGATAAACAGTTTTACGGAAGGTAATATTTTAAATTAACAAGCGTTGCTTAGCGCATATGAACTAAGTTTTCAGCGCACGGGATAACAAAATCGAGTCTACTCAAATATTACATCTTTGGAGCACTCACCGCAATAGTCTTGGCGCCCTTGACACACTCTTATAATACATCTCGGGTGTGCGATGCTCCTTGCCCTCACGGTGGCGGGTCCGTCCACGAGCTTACAGGCATCCATCTTGCCCAGTGCACCTTTGCGCGGGCAAGGGCCCGACAGGCACCCTCAATACAAGCGGAATGCTTGATGACTTCTACCCAGGCACGCATCCATCGGCCGCCGACCAGGGCGAAGTAGCTCCCAGGCATGGCCTCCTTAGGCCACAGCCGAACTATGAGGCCTTTCATGGCCTGTTCGGCCGCCTTGTGGAGCTCGACCAGCTGCTTCAGCTGGTCGCTAAGGGGCACCGGATGTCCGGCCTCAGCATACTGAGACCAGAAGACCTTCTCCGTCGATCTCCCCTCCTCGGCCCGGTAGAATGCGGCAGCATCAGACACGCTGCGAGGAAGATCTGCGAATGCTCCTGGAGAGCTCCGAATTCAGGTAAGCAATAGGTAATTAACACTCACATGCTTACTTTGCATGAAAAATGCCTTACCGCTGCTATTTTCTTCTTGCCTTAACCTCTGGAGGGCCTTGTAGGCTTGGCCTTAGCGGCTTTGGCACTCTCAAGAGCCGTTGCAAGCTCAGACTCTCGAGTCTTGAGTCACCTCAAGCTCTCATGTTTTTCACGAGATCTGGAGCTCTTGTTGTACCTCCGCCACCCGCGCCTCCTGCTTCTCTCGCTCGGTGCGCTCAGCGCCGCATTACGTTCGGCCGCAGCCACCGCCTCCTTGAGGTCACCACCTCGTTAGTGGCCCCTACAATACCACATTATCCTTGTCATTTTTGCAACCAAATCCTTTTCACAAGGTACAATTTTCATAAGGTATTACTCACCTTCTTTTCCTCGAGCTGCTTCTTGGCATGGCGAGCTCGTTCTCGGGCCGCTCGAGGTTTTCCTTCAAAGTATTGACCTCCGTAGTCGGTCTTGGCGGAGGTCGGCAGAGACAACCTACAATCCCATATTGACATATTTTTATGACTCCTGCGTTTATCTTTCTAAAGATCCTCGGTCCGGCTTTTCTTTCCGAACACCGAACCGAGCATCGGGGCTATTGTCTATGCGGTACCATTTTACATATATTGAAATTCTTACCTCAAAGCTGTTAGAAGGCTGCTGCGAGCTTCAGTCAGCCCGCTCTTGGCGAGCTGAACCTTGAATCACCGCACTCATAACAGTGCGGTGTTCCTCTTTGATGGGCGCCGTTGGCGCCTCCGGCAAATATCCGCACCTCCGGTTGGGCGGAGGCAGTCGGCGTCGCGGTCTTGCCCTTCTTACGAAGGGTCGCCCGCCGAGACTCGAGCCTTTGTGGCCTCCGGGCTGAGTCGGTGCAAAGTCCGGGAGGTGTCTGTGACACCTCCGGGGCCTTCTCCTCCTGCTGGGTCCTTCACGGGACCCCACCTCGGCGTCGTCCATGGCACGGGGTGGAGGCAGTCGGAAGGAATCCATATCCGGCGCACCCAAGGACCCTTTCGATTTAAGCGGGAAGATCATCCTTGGGCGGACTGTAGGGCTGTATGCGGCATTAGAAAGACATTATGTGGCGAAAAGAAAAAACTTTGAAGTTATTGAGTCCGGATACTTACGATCTTGCGTGGGCTTGGCCCTTGGAGGCCAGTCCTCGTCGTAAATCCTTTGGCGTTGGCGGAGCAGTCCGGGGAAGAGTTTTTCCTTCTTGGACCCTTGGCCTCCCTTGTTGGGAGGCCTTCCTTTCTTCCCTCCCCACTGGGGAGAGGCTTTCTTCTTCTCCTCCTCGCCTTGGTGGGAGGAGTCGGCCTCAGATTCATCATCGATAGCACCTGAAAGCAGGAACTCTTCCGAGTCCTCGTGGCCGTCTTCTTGGCCTTCTTCTCCGGCACCACGTGGTGTGCGGAGCCCTTTAACCCGTTAGGCGGGCGTCCGCTGGGTCCTCGGCAATGGGGCGGACAGATAGTCCGTTCGCCTTCGCCAGCCATTCTGTCAAAGGTAAAGGAAGTTTAGATCCCGCATAGAGCCAAACTATGGAAAACAAGAGGTGAAATCACTTACCTCGTCAGCTGGGCCTTCTGGCGGAATCCGCGATCTTCGGTAGCGGATGTGGGAGCTTCGGCGCCCTTGAACAGCACCTTCGAGACATCTTCGTGCGAGTGTCGAAGAGCCCGCTTCGAGGTGCAGTGCTGCGCCAGATCAAACTCCCACATGTTGAAGCCCGTCGCTGCACGGAGAATCCGGCGTATGAGCATGACTGGACTATGTTGACAAGCTTGAGCTTCTTGTCCACCGGCTTACGGATACAAGCTTGGAGTCCGGTCAGCTCCTCGAATCCCCAAATCCGGCCACTCTCTTTCCGGAGGTGAGCCGTGTAGGGATGCCAGATCTGAATTGGGGCGCTGCCCCATCGAGTCCACGCTGCTCGGTGATGTAGAACCACCCGATTGCCACCCCTTGATGGTTTCCACGAAAGTGCCCTCCAGCCACGTAACATGGGACATCCTACCCACCATGGTTCCTCCGCACTCCGCTTGGCTGCCCTTCACAACCTTCGGCTTGACACTGAAGGTCTTGAGCCACAAGCCGAAGTGGGTCTAGATGCAGAGGAAGGCCTACATTACCACCACGATAAACGCCGAGATGTTGAGGATGAAATTGGGGCGAGATCATGGAAATCTAGGCCGTAGTAGAACATGAGCCCCGGACAAAGGGATGAAGCGGGAAGCCCAGTCCAAGGAGGAAATGGGAAGAAATACTACGCTCTCATGGGGCCTGGGGTTGGGGCGAGCTCTCCCTCATCGGGGAGCCGGCGCGCGATGTTCTTTGGACAAATATCCGGCGTCGTGCAGCTTGGATCTGCCCCTCCGTGACGGAGGAGGCCATCCACTGCCTCCGCTCCGGACATAGTTGGAGAAGGTTGAGGTGAGAAGTGCGGACTTAGGCGCTAGAGCTTGAGTTAGCGGAGATGGATAAGCCAAGGAGGAAGAAGGCGCGGGTAAAGGGTTGGATCTTTATCCCTTATATGGGCGGACAAAACATGTGTCCCCTACCTGGTAAAACTCGCTTATCCCCAAGCGTCACAATCAATGCGTGGTTGGGTTACCCGTCCGTATTGATGGGAATCCCGAATAAGGGAACACGTTCTCTGCTCGACAAGGCGTGCCAAGGAAACCGCCTCGCTAAACGCGCGGAGGTGGAACAATAAAAAGCAGTAAAGGCTTGGTAATTGCATGGCGTCACGCCACTAAATCGTCAGCAGATTGAACTTGTGTAATATTATTTTCTCTCACGGTGGTGCGTGGAATTCATCTTTGCGAGCGGACACTATCCTGGTGTTCACAATCTTCTATAAATTATTCAGAGGAAGAACCCGCCTTGCAATGCCGAAGACAATATGCGCGCGGACTCGTCGTCATTGAAGCCTGGTTCAGAGCTCTTGAGGAGTTCGGACTAGGGGTGTCCGGATAGCGAACTATCATCATCGGCGGACTCCAAGACTATGAAGATACAAGATTGAAGACTTTGTCCCGTGTCCGGATGGGACTTTCCTTGGCGTGGAAGGCAAGCTTGGCGTCTGGATATGTAGATCTCCTACCATTGTAACCGACTCTGTGTAACCCTAGCCCTCTCCGGTGTCTATATAAACCGGATGGCTTTAGTCTATAGGACGAACAACAATCATACCATAGGCTAGCTTCTAGGGTTTAGCCTCTTTGATCTCATGGTAGATCCACTCTTGTAACACACATCATCAATATTAATCAAGCAGGACGTAGGGTTTTACCTCCATCAAGAGGGCCCGAACCTGGGTAAAACATCGTGCCCCTTGTCTCCTGTTACCATCCGCCTAGACGCACAGTTCGGGACCCCCTACCCGAGATCCGCCGGTTTTGACACCGACACATAGCATTGTGATCTAAATAAGCAGGAAGCAACTCCGTATCATTTTTCATGTATAGTTATCTCAAGATAATTAGCCACACGGGTTGCATAAATTCCTCCGAAAAAGTTTCCAGCTAAACCATTATGATGCAACCTACGTGCAACAATTGCCCCCAAGTTGTATTGTTTATCACCTAATACAGCACTCTTGAGAACACAAAGATCAGGGACACACATGTGACATGCTTCATCTTTACCATTAATGCATCTACAATGAAGAGAGCAAAATAATGTATAGAAGGAAAATGAATGCTCCCTATGGTAGCTTGTGTTATGTCCCTAGATTCTCCCACAGTGATACTAGCAAGAAAGTCTTTATATTCAGGTTTACCAGGTTCATTAACACTTCCCCACTGTGGGAGTTTGCAAGCAGTAGTAAAATCTTCTAGGTCCATGGTATATGATTTATCATAAATATCAAATAGGACACTTCGAGAATTGCGCGAGGACGTAAATTTAAACCTTCTCACAAATGAATCAGTTAAATATCGGTACTGCGGGCACTTATCTTGCATGAATGCCTCAAGGTCGGCATTACGCACATATGCATCAAATTCATCCTTGATACCCGCTGCAACCATAAACGGCTCTGACGGCCATTTACAAGGCCGCACATCAGCTTCCCTTGGTGGTTTGTCGTCCGGCTCACATATCGCGAGCCTGGGTCCTTTCTTTCTTGAAGATCCATCTTTGTACATTTTCCTGAACATATCTCTTTTTCTGCAATATTTCTGAAATTTTTAGTAACTTCAAAATAAAAGTAAATCAAACCGAACAAGATTGATAGCAACTACTCCTACAAGTGCCTAGAGCCTATATCATGCATTAGAATTACTTGGGACCTCATAAATTTAACATGCAAGCTCAATAACAGGGTCACCAAGGCAACCAGAATTTGTAATGAATAAAGCACTAGAACAAAAACTAATTGGACCAAAGGAGGAGTCACATACCAAGCAACAATCTCCCAAAGCAGTTTTGCAAATGGGGCTTTGAGCAAGGAGATCGAAAATCGCACCAAAATGAGCAAGAACTCGTGCTTGAGCTGGATGGGAATTTTTTTGGCAGGAAGATGGAGTGTGTGGGTGCAGGAATAAGTGGAGGGGGTCCACCGTGGGCCCATGAGATAGGGGGCGCACCCAGGGGGAGGGGGCGCGCCCTCCACCCTCGTGGCCAGGTGCTTGACCCCCCTGCAGTGTTCTTAGTGCCTAAAATTCTCAAATATTCCATAAAAAATCATACTAAATTTACAGGGAATTTGGAGCACTTCTATTTTTGGGATATTTTTTATTGCATGGATAATTCAGAAAACACATAGATAAAATTATTTTTGCTTTATTTATTCTAAGTAACAGAAAGTAAAGAGAGGGTACAGAAGGTTTTGCCTTCTTGTTTCATCCATCTCATGATCATCAAAAGGAATCCACTAACAAGGTTGATCAAGTCTTGTTAACAAACTCATTCCAAATCACATAAAACCAGAAAAATTTCGAAGTGACACTAAGTTACCTCAATGGGGATATGAAAATCCCCAATAATAAGAATATCATACTTTTTCTTTGCAGTAGGAAGAGGAAATTCAAAACCTCCAAATATAATTGATGGAATTTTCCCAATAGAATTTATGCTATGAACTTGAGGTTGTTTCCTCGGAAAATGTACCATGTGCTCATTTCCATTAACATGAAAGGTGACATTGCCTTTGTTGCAATCAATAACAGCACCTGCAGTATTTAAAAGGGTCTACCAAGGATAATCGACATACTGTCGTCCTCAGGAATATCAAGAATGACAAAGTCTGTTAAGATAGTTACATTCGCAACAACAACAGGCACGTCCTCACAAATGCCGACAGGTATAGCAGTTGACTTGTCATCCATTTGCAAAGATATCTCAGTAGGTGTCAACTTATTTAATTCAAGTCTACGGTACAAGGAAAGAGGCATAACACTAACACCGGCTCTTAAATCACATAAGGCAGATTTAATATAATTTCTTTTGATGGAGCATGGCATAGTGGGTACTCCAGGATCACCAAGTTTCTTAGGTATTCCACCCTTAAAGCTATAGTTAGCAAGCATGGTGGAGATTTCAGCTTCAGGTATTTTCCTCTTATTTGTAATGATATCTTTCATGTATTTAGCATAAGGATTTGTTTTAAGCATATCGGTTAAGCATGTGCATAAGAAAATAGGTCTAATCATTTCAGCAAAGCGCTCAAAACCCTCATCATCCTTTGTCTTGGATGGTTTAGGAGGAAAGGGCATGGGTTTTTGAATCCATGGTTCTCTTTCTCTACCATGCTTCCTAGCAACAAAATCTCTCTTATCATAACGTTGATTTCTTGATTGTGGGTTATCAAGATCAATAGCAGGTTCAATTTCTATATCATTGTTATTACTAGGTTGAGCATCTACATGAACATCATGATTAGCATTATTATCAGGTTCATGTTCATCCCCGGATTGTGTTTTAGCATCAGAGATAGAAGTATCATTAGGATTCTCAAGTGTTTCAACATTAGTTTCACTAGAAGCATGCAAAGTCTTATCACTTTTCTTTTTCTTCTTCTTAGAGGAACTAGGAGCATCTAGATTATTATTCTGAGAATCATGTTCAATCCTCTTAGAGTGGCCTTCAGGATACAAAGGTTCCTGAGTCATTTTACCAGTTCTAGTAGCCACTCTAATAGCAAAATCATGTTTATTATTTAGTTCATCTAGCAATTCATTCTGAGCCTTAAGTACTTGTTCAGCTTGAGTGGTAACCATAGAAGCATGTTTACTAGTGAGTTTAAGTTCACCCTTAACTCTAGACATATAATCACTCAAGCGTCCTATCATATAAGCATTATTTTTCAATTGTCTACTAACATAATCATTGAAATTTGCTTGTCTATCCATAAAGTCATCAAACTCATCTAAGCATTGGCTACAAAACTTAGTAGACGGAATTTCAACTTTATCATATCTATAGAGAGAATTTACCTTCACTACCTGTGTCGGGTTATCAAGACAATGTGTTTCTTCGACAGGTGGTATATTAAGACCATGTATCTCTTCAATAGGAGGTAAATTCTTAACGTCTTATGCTTTAATACCTTTTTCTTTCATTGATTTATTTGTTTCTTGCATATCTTCAGGACTGAGAAATAGAACACCTCTCTTCTTCGGAGTAGGTTTAGGAATAGGCTCAGGAGTTGGCTTAATTGGTTCAGGAATTGCTTCTGGAATTGGCTCAGGAAGAGTCCAATTATTTTCAGTTGTCAACATATTATTCAATAATAATTCAGCTTGGTCGACTGTTCTTTCCCTCAAAACACAACCAGCACAACTATCCAAGTGGTCCTTGGAAGCATCAGTTAGTCCATTATAAAAGATATCAACTATTTCATTTTTCTTAAGAGGGTGATCAGGAAAAGCATTAAGTAATTGGAGAAGCCTCCCCCAAGCTTGTGAGAGACTCTCTTCTTCGATATGCACAAAATTATATATTTCCCGCAAGGCAGCTTGTTTCTTATGAGCAGGGAAATATTGAGTAGAGAAGTAATAAATCATATCCTGGGGACTACGCACACAACCAGGATCAAGCGAATTAAACAAAGTTTTAGCATCACCCTTTAATGAGAACGGAAATATCTTAAGGATATAATAATAGCGAGACTTCTCATCATTAGTGAACAGGGTGGCTATATCATTTAACTTAGTAAGATGTGCCACTACAGTTTCAAATTCAGTGCCATAGAAAGGATCGGATTCAACTAAAGTAATAATCTCAGGATCAACAGAGAATTCATAGTCCTTATCAGTAACAAAGATAGGTGACGTGGCAAAAGCAGGGTCATGTTTCATTCTAGCATTCAGAGTTTTTTGTTTCAGCTTAGCTAGTAGTTTCTTAAGATCTGATCTATCATTGCAAGCAAGAAAATCTCTAGTGTTTCTTCATCCATAACATAACCCTCGGGAACAACAGGCAATTCATAATTAGGGGGAGAACCTTCATCATCGCTTTCATTTTCAATAATTTCATTCTCCCTAGCCCTAGTAAGTTGTCCATCAAGAAATTCACCTAATGGCACAGTAGTATCAAGCATAGAAATAGTTTCATCATAAGTATCATGCATAGCAGAAGTGGCATCATCAATAACATGCGACATATCAGAATTCTTAGCAGTAGCAGGTTTAGGTGTCGCAAGCTTACTCATAACAGAAGGAGAATCTAGTGCAGAGCTAGATGGCAGTTCCTTACCTCCCCTCGTAGTTGAGGGATAAACTTTTCTTCTTTGATCTTTCAAGTTCTTCATAGTGATCAGCAGATATAAATCCCAAGTGACTCAAAGAATAGAGCTATGCTCCCCGGCAACGGCGCCAGAAATTAGTCTTGATAACCACAAGTGTAGGGGATCGCAACAGCTTTTGAGGGTAGAATATTCAACCCAAATCTATTGATTCGACACAAAGGGAGCCAAAGAATATTCTTAAGTATTAGCAGTTGAGTTGTCAATTCAACCACACCTGGATAACTTAGTATCTGCAGCAAAGTATTTAGTAGCAAAGTAGTATGATAGTAATGGTAACAGTGGCAAAAGTAAAGATAGCAGTATTTTAGTGATTGTAACAGTAGCAACGGAAAAGTAAATAAGCAAAGCACAATATATGAAAAGCTCGTAGGCATTGGATCAGTGATGGATAATTATGTCGGATGCGATTCCTCGTGTAATAGTTATAACATAGGGTGACACGGAACTAGCTCCAATTCATCAATGTAATGTAGGCATGTATTCCGAATATAGTCATACGTGCTTATGGAAAAGAACTTGCATGACATATTTTGTCCTACCCTCCCGTGGCAGCGTGGTCCTAGTGGAAACTAAGGGATATTAAGGCCTCCTTTTAATAGAGTACCGGACCAAAGCATTAACACATAGTGAATACATGAACTCCTCATACTACGGTCATCACCGAGAAGTATCACAATTATTGTCACTTCGGGGTTGTCGGATCATAACACATAATCGGTGACTATATACTTGCAAGATAAGATCAAGAACTCACATATATTCATGAAAACATAATAGGTTCAGATCTGAAATCATGGCACTCGGGCCCTAGTGGCAAGCATTAAGCATAGCAAAGTCATAGCAACATCAATCTCAGAACATAGTGGATACTAGGGATCAAACCCTAACAAAACTAACTTGATTACATGGTAAATCTCATCCAACCCATCACCGTCCAACAAGCCTACGATGGAATTACTCACGCATGGCGGTGAGCATCATGAAATTGGTGATGGAGGATGGTTGATGATGATGACGGCGACAAATCCCCTCTCCGGGCCCGAGCGGACTCGAGATCAGCCCTCCCGAGAGGTTTTAGGGCTTGGCGGGCTCCGTATCGTAAAACGCGATGAAACTTCCTCTCTCATTTTTTTCTCCGCGAAACAGAATATATGGAGTTGGAGTTGAGGTCGGTGGAGCAGCAGGGGGCCCACGAGACAGGGGGCACGCCCAGGGGAGGGGGCGCGCCCCCCACCCTCGTCGACAGGGTGTGGGCCCCCTGGCCTTCATATTTTGCCAGTATTTATTATATTTTCCAAAACTTATCTCCGTGGATTTTCAGGTCATTCCGAGAACTTTTGTTTCTGCACAAAAATAACACCATGGCAGTTCTACTGAAAACAACGTCAGTCCGGGTTAGTTTCATTCAAATCATGCAAGTTAGAGTCCAAAACAAGGGCAAAAGTGTTCGGAAAAGTAGATACGTTGGAGACGTATCATGCACCGAAAGCACATGATGGATTTATGCTTGGTTACGGAAAGGATTCGCACTCCTACAGAGTCTTCAACCTCTTTCACTATAAAGTGGTTGAAACTGTGGATGTGCGGTTCGATGAGACTAACGGCTCGCAAAGAGAGCACCTACCAAATGTGCTAGATGAAGTACCTCCTAGTGAGTCAATCAAGCAAATGGGAATTGGAGAGATCATACCTTCTGAGACTCAGACTGAAGAGGAACTGATCATTTCTGCACCTAATCAACCTGAAGACAATGCTCAGCCTGAAAACAACCCTCCAAATGATGACATTGATCAGCAAGAGCAAAATCTTCGTCCTGTTCATCCTCGTGTTGCAAATGAAGTACAGATTGAGAAGATAATAGACAGCATCAATGCACCTGGTCCACTCACTCGTTCAAGGGCAACACGATGAGCAACTCAGCTAACAAACTTCTGTGGGCATTTTGCATTCGTCTCAATCTCTCAACCCAAGAAAATTGTTGAAGCCTTCATGGAACCTGAATGGATTCAAGCTATGCAAGAAGAGCTTCAACAGTTCGAGTTGAACAATGTGTGGGAATTGGTCAAGCGTCCTGATCCTCGTAAGCACAATATCATTGGCACCAAATGGATATATTGCAACAAGCAAGATGAGCATGGTCAAGTTGTCAGAAACAAGGCTCATCTCGTTGCACAAGGATACACTCAAGTGGAAGGGATTGACTTTGATGAAACATTTTCTCCGGTGGCTAGGCTTGAAGCCATTCGCATACTACTAGCCTATGCAAATCATCACAACATCCTTCCGTATCAAATGGATGTGAAGAGTGCCTTTCTCAATGGAAAGATTGAAGAAGAAGTATATGTTGCACAACCTCCTGGCTTTGAAGATCCAAAACATCCTAATATGGTATAAAAGCTCAACAAGGCGTTGTATGGCCTCAAACAAGCCCCTCGTGCTTGGTATGACACACTCAAAGACTTCCTGAAGAGCAAAGGCTTCAAACCTGGTTCACTAGATCCTACACTCTTCACGAAGACATATGATGGTGAACTATTTGTGTGTCAAATCTATGTGGATGACATTATCTTCAGCTACACTAACAAGAAATACAGTGATGAGTTTGGTCACATGATGCAAGAGCAATATCAGATGTCCATGATGGTCGAGCTGAAGTTCTTCGTGGGTCTCCAAATCCGTCAGCAACGCAACGGCATCTTCATATCTCAAGAAAAATATCTCAAAGATTGCCTGAAGAAGTTTGGAATGCAAGACTGCAAGGGATACACGACGCCAATGCCAACCAAAAGTCATTTGGGTCCCGACGCCTATGGTAAAGAGTTCGGTCAAAAGGTATACCGCTCCATGATTGGTTCTTTACTTTATTTATGTGCATCTAGGACAGATATAATGCTTAGTGTTTGCATGTGTGCGCGATCCCAAGCGGCACCAAAGGAATCGCATCACTTAGCCATGAAGCGAATTCTTTGATATTTGGCTTACACCCCAACACTAGGATTATGGTATCCAAAGGGCTCAGAGTTTGATCTAGTTGGATTCTCATATGCTGATTATGCTGGTGACAAGGTTGATCGCAAGTCCACATCAGGCACATGTCACTTTCTGGGACGATCACTTGTCTGTTGGTCTTCAAAGAAGCAGAACTGTGTATCTCTCTCCACTGCTAAATCCGAATACTGCTGCTGGATCTTGTTGTGCTCAGCTTCTCTGGATGAAGCAAACTCTCAAGGACTATGGTATCCACCTGAAGAATGTGCCACTCTACTGCGATAATGAAAGCGCCATCAAGATTTCCAACAACCCAGTTCAGCACTCGAAGACAAAGCACATTGAAATTTGTCATCACTTTCTTAGAGATCATGTCGTGAAGGAAGATATTGATATCATTCATGTCAACACTGAAGAGCAATTAGCTGATATCTTCACAAAGCCCTTGGATGAGAAAAGGTTTTGCAAGTTGCGGTGTGAGCTAAATATCTTGGAATCCTCAAATGTCCTGTGATTGGACACACATCCTAACACTTATGCATTTTGATGACTTAGATGTGCAACACAGGAAGTAATGTATATCTTCAATCAATGAAGACATACACTCTAAGTGTGAATACATTAATGCGGAATTTGACTTCGGAGCGCCACGATAATTGTGCACCGTGTCTGGGTCTAATACTTCCTATACGGTGGGTAACGCCACCACCAAATTTTTTTTTGAAGTGTTTCCCTTGGCGTTATGATTGCAAAGTCTCCGTACTTGATTTATCTTCATCCTTGACTTAAGTTCATATTTATCTTCATCTTGTTGATTTGGTATTATACGGATTATACACATATTTGTGTTCTGTCCTCTACAGCATTCACTTATAGCTATGACTTCTTGCTGAATCTTTTGATCTAAGTGAATGTGATCGGACCCTAACCTATCTATGCTTCTACCTCAACTCTGTCTGTCCAAATCATATACATTCTATTGAAAACTGTTGATTGTCTTCACTGAGACCTTGTCAGCTGAAGTCAATCAGACAAACATTTATATCTGCTTTTAATGCTATATCCTTATTGCCTGAAATCCGAAGAATTCGGAATGACCACCCCGACAATCCAGGCGTGCATGGGAACATGGAACAACTTCCAAGGTGTTGCATGCTTGCCACGTGCCCTTCAGATGTGAACCGCCTGGAGCACCTGCGTAATTGCGCTATGCCGTCCCTTTCCTTATAAATACCCATCACATCGCGGTCAAAATCCTTCTTCCACCTCGCCACCTATCACAAACCCTAGCGCCACCGCTAGCTCACGACGACGCCAGCGATGAAGCGCTTAGCTGTCGCGACCTCACCGACGCCGTCCTCACGCCGGTCGCAGACCTCGTCTTCTCCGCCGCCGCCATAGGTGTCTTCCGTCGCCAAGTTAGGGCACGGGAGATTGAACTGCTCGGCCTCCAACTCTGCTCTGTCTAGCAGTTCTTCATTGGTAATTAAAACCTACTTTTTACCATCTTTTTTATCTGATAAATTCATCCCTGTTTACCGAAAGTAGTTTCTATACTTCCAAGTTGAATCTATCCCGTTCTGCATCTCATCTTATGCCTAGTCTGTTCACTTATACTTCTCTGCAAGTTAGATTCCTCACTTGTATTTATTCTTGGATTCATACAAATCTGGAACCAACTCACAACAAATAAGTGAATGTATTTGCGTTATAAGGTCAATATCTTCAAACTAATTTATCTTCAAAATCTTCTGAGAATGCATATGACCTCTTCCCCTTCCCTCGCACCTCTAATGCTGTCATAGGTACATGTCCGTGGGAGAATCCCTTGGTTCTCATAGTCTGCATTCATTTGCAGAATTCTTACAGAGTCACATAAATTCTACTGAAACCAGTTCCTGTCAGACCAGCCGTCGGAAGCCTTCGCTAATTTTGAAGCCATTCAGTTTAAGCTTCATGGCAACTGAGAAGTCAGCAAGAAAGGGCGACAGACAGCGCCATGGAAATACATCCAAAGATTTGCCGCCAGATCTGCATGAATTGTACAAGACTGACCAAGAAGAAACCTATGGTGAACACAAAAATTGAATCCAATGGATTCGAAGATATTGGGCAGAGGAATGGTACACGTACAGATTTGTCACTGCTGAGTATGCCAAGAAGAATGCCATCAAGCGACCTTGGGGAGACATCCTATACAAAAATCTTCCACCTAGTTCCAAGTCTGAAGCCATTGATCAAGGCTTCTATCCGTGCATGGTTCGCGGCCCACAACCAGAGAATGCTGACCCATCTTCTCTGTTGTGGTGTCGCGAAGACAATAGTTCAAGCACAACTTCAAGTTTGCCAAAGACTCTGTTGTGAAGAACAAGAAGGCATTTGGACTTGACTTCAACCCAAGTCCGTCTGCTCCTCGGGAAGATGGCACCCGTGAAGCCAATGAAAACATAATCGGCCCTCCTACAACCTTTAAGGCCTCATCACACACATTGTCGTCCATGGTGCAAATGTGGATCACTCTGTTGCTGATGCAGATTCTGATGAAGCGCCAGCTCCTCCTAAGCCGCAGAAGCAGAAAAATTCTAAGGCTTCAAAACCTACTGCTGCACCAAAAGCTTCACGAGTGAAGCCATTGGCAACTGCTCCTCCTGCACCAAGTATTGATTCTGAAGATCTATCTCGAGTCTCCAAGAAGAAAGAGAAGCCCCAGAAGGAAAATGTCAAGAGTTCTGGTCAAGCACTGACACCAGAGACTGAAGCCATTGATCTGTCAACAGATGATGAGTGTGGTGATGATGCTCTTGAGCAGCTTATTAAGAGCAAGCAAGAGGCGAAGATCTTCAATGATCTGCCCCTCTTTGATGTGAACATTCTGGACAATTTCATTGATGAGTGGTTTGACAACCCGAATCTTAGCTTTGATGATCTTCAGCTCCCAATTGGCATCAGCGTCACCTTCCAAGGCGCCATTGCTCCTGAGTTGGCTCTGGCTCGGCGGATAGTTGAACTGAAGAACAAAATTGACTATGAGAAAGATCAGTTCAAGAAGCACATGGCCAAGCTCAATGTGGCTGATGTTCAAAACTTCAAGCTGATGTTGCATGACCTCAAGGAGGCATTTCGCAAGAAAAGTGAAGAAGCCAAAGGTTCACGCGAGCGAATGAAAAACCTCGCTGCCAAGTGTGTTCAAGCTTACAATGAAGCTGAGAAGCGCAAGGCACTTGGGCGTCCTGGCATTTGTTGGGGATCGTTGCAGAAAATTAAAAAAATCTACGCATCACCAAGATCAATCTATGGAGTCATCTAGCAACGAGAGAGATAGGAGTGCATCTACACACCCTTGTAGATGGCGAGCGGAAGCGTTCAAGAGAACGGGGTTGATGGAGTCGTACTCGTCATGATCCAAATCATCAAAGATCCTAGTGCCGAACGGATGGCACCTCCGCGTTCAACACACGTACGGAGCGGAGACGTCTCCCGCCTTGATCCAGCAAGGAGAAGGGAGAGGTTGAGGAAGAGAGCTCCAGCAGCAGCACGACGGCGTGGTGGTGGTGGAGAGGCAGTACTCCGGCAGGGCTTTGCCAAGCTCTTAACGGAGGAGGAGAGGTGTTGGGGAGGGGAGGGACTGCGCCTTGGATGTGGTGTGCAGCCCTCCTCTCGCCCCTCTATTTATAGGGGAAGGGGGAAGGGGGCCGGCCCCCTCTAGATGAGATCTAGAGGCGGCGGACAAGGAGGGCTTGCCCCCAAGCAAGGCGCCCCTCTGGGGTTCCCAAACCCTAAGCGCATGGGCCCAAGGGGGGGTGCACCCAGCCCCCTAGGGGCTGGTTCCATGCCCACTACAGCCCATGAGGCCCTCCGAGAGAGGTGGACCCCTGGAACCCCTCCGGTGGCCCCAGTACAATACCGATAAGCCCCCGAACTTTTCCGGTGACCGTATGATAACTTCCCACATATAAATCTTCACCTTCGGACCATTCTAGAACTCCTCGTGATGTCCGGGATCTCATCCGGGACTCCGAGCAACATTCGGTAATCACTTACAAGTCTTCCTAATAACCCTAGTGTCACCGAACCTTAAGTGTGTAGACCCTACGGGTTCGGGAATCATGCAGACATGACCGAGACAGCTCTCTGGCCAATAACCAACAGTGGGATCTGGATACCCATGTTGGCTCCCACATGTTCCACAATGATCTCATCGGATGAACCATGATGTCGAGGATTCAAGTAATCTCGTATACAATTCCCTTTGTCAATCGGTACGTTACTTGCCCGAGATTCGATCGTCGGTATCCCAATACCTCGTTCAATCTCTTTACCGGCAAGTCACTTTACTCGTCACGTAATGCTTGATCCCGTGACCAACCACTTGGTCACATTTAGCTCATTATGATGATGCATTACCAAGTGAGCCCAGAGATACCTCTCCGTCATACGGAGTGACAGATCCCAGACTCGATCCGTGTCAACCCAACAGACACATTCGGAGATACCTGTAGTATACCTTTATAGCCACCCAGTTATGTTGTGACGTTTGGTACACCCAAAGCACTCCTACGGTATCCGGGAGTTACACGATCTCATGGTCTAAGGAAATGATACTTGACATTAGAAAAGCTCTAGCAAACGAACTACACGATCTTGTGCTATGCTTAGGATTGGGTCTTGTCCATCACATCATTCTCCTAATGATGTGATCCGTTATCAATGACATCCAATGTCCATAGTCAGGAAACCATGACTATCTGTTGATCAACGAGCTAGTCAACTAGAGGCTCACTAGGGACATGTTGTGGTCTATGTATTCACACATGTATCACGATTTCCGGATAACACAATTATAGCATGAATAATAGACAATTATCATGAACAAGGAAATATAATAATAATCATTTTATTATTACCTCTAGGGCATATTTCCAACAGTCTCCCACTTGCACTAGAGTCAATAATCTAGTTACATTGTGATGAATCAAACACCCATAGAGTTCTGGTGTTGATCATGTTTTGCTTTCATGAAGAGGTTTAGTCAACGGATCTGCGACATTCAGATCCGTATGCACTTTGCAAATATCTATGTCTCCATCTTGAACATTTTCACGAATGGAGTTGAGCGGCGCTTGATGTGCCTTGTCTTCTTGTGAAACCTGGGCTCCTTGGCAAGGGCAATAGCTCCAGTGTTGTCACAGAAGAGAGTGATCGGCCCCGACGCATTGGGTATGACTCCTAGGTCGGTGATGAACTCCTCCATCCAGATTGCTTCATGCGCTGCCTCCGAGGCTGCCATGTACTCCGCTTCACATGTAGATCCCGCCATGACGCTTTGCTTGCAACTGCACCAGCTTACTGCCCCACCACTCAAAATATACATGTATCCGGTTTGTGACTTAGAGTCATCCAGATCTGTGTCGAAGCTAGCGTCGACGTAACCCTTTACCGCGAGCTCTTCGTCACCTCCATAAACGAGAAACATATCCTTAGTCCTTTTCAGGTACTTCAGGATATTCTTGACCGTTGTCCAGTGTTCCATGCTGGGATTACTTTGGTACCTTCCTACCAAACTTACGGCAAGGTTTACATCAGGTATGGTACACAGCATGGCATACATAATAGACCCTATAGCCGAGGTATAGGGGATGACACTCATCTTTTCTCTATCTTCTGACATGGTCGGGCGTTGAGCCGAGCTCAATTTCACACCTTGCAACACAGGCAAGAACCCCTTCTTGGACTGATCCATATTGAACTTCTTCAATATCTTATCAAGGTATGTGCTTTGTGAAAGACCTATGAGGCGTCTCGATCTATCTCTATAGATCTTGATGCCTAATATGTAAGCAGCTTCTCCAAGGTCCTTCATTGAAAAACACTTATTCAAGTAGGCCTTAATGCTGTCCAAAAGTTCTATATCATTTCCCATCAAAAGTATGTCATCTACATATAATATGAGAAATGCTACAGAGCTCCCACTCACCCTTTTGTAAACGCAGGCTTCTCCATAAGTCCGCATAAACCCAAACGCTTTGATCATTTCATCAAAGCGAATGTTCCAACTCCGAGATGCTTGCACCAGCCCATAGATGGAGCGCTGGAGCTTGCATACCTTGTTAGCATTCTTAGGATCGACAAAACCTTCCGGCTGCATCATATACAATTCTTCCTTAAGATAGCCGTTAAGGAATGCCGTTTTGACGTCCATTTGCCATATCTCATAATCATAGTATGTGGCAATTGCTAACATAATTCGGACGGACTTCAGCTTCGCTACCGGAGAGAAAGTCTCATCGTAGTCAACTCCTTGAACTTACCGATAACCCTTAGCGACAAGTCGAGCTTTATAGATGGTAACATTGCCATCCGCGTCCGTCTTCTTTTTAAAGATCCATTTATTTTCTATCGCTCGCCGATCATCGGGCAAGTCTGTCAAAGTCCATACTTTGTTTTCATACATGGATCCTATCTCGGATTGCATGGCTTCAAGCCATTTGTTGGAATCTGGGCCCGCCATCGCTTCTTCATAGTTCGAAGGTTCACCGTTGTCTAACAACATGATTTCCAATACAAGGTTGCCATACATTCTGGTGTGGAACGTGTCCTTGTGGACCTTCGAAGTTCAGTAGCAACTTGATCTGAAGTACCTTGATCATCATCACTAACTTACTCTCTAGTCGGTGGAGGAACCACAGGAACATCTTCCTGAGCTGCGCTACTTTCCGGTTCAAGAGGCAGTACTTCATCGAGTTCTACTTTCCTCCCACTTATCTCTTTCGAGAGAAACTCTTTCTCCAGAAAGGACTCGTTCTTGGCAACAAAGATCTTGCCTTCAGATCTAAGGTAGAAGGTATACCCAATTGTTGGGGATATAACTATTTGAGTAAGCCGCCCAGGAGGGGCCGGGTTACGCAAAGAGGATTCACCAAGAAAGAAGCCCAAGACCAAGCATGAAGATGGCGGTTCAATAAAGGGCCTAAAGGCCCGCAGGCGACTTAAAGCCCGTTGTAATAAACCGCAACAATGGCATGACTTGTATCATAAGGTAGATTTAACTAGTCACCGAGCGGACCTTTGTTTATAAGCGGCCGGGACTCGTAAGCCATGAGGGCGTCAACCCGTGTATATAAGGGGCGACTTGCGGCGGCTTAGGGCAAGAAACAACCAATCGAGAAGCGGGCATAGCGTATCTCGCTCCTCGGTCATCGAAACCTCAAGCAATACCAACCCAACTAGGCGAGGCTTTACCTTCACCGTAAGGGGCCGAACTAGTATAAAACCTCTCGTGTCCTTTGTCCCGATAACCCCTTTAAGCTTCCTAGTTGCGATGGCTCCACGACTAAGTCCTTGCAAGAGGACATCTGCCGTGACAATTCCACGACAGTTGGCGCCCACCGTGGGGCCAGCGCACGGTGGATTTGAGTTCTTGAAGGGCAGCTTCGAAGGGCTCAAGGGATACGCAGTGGGCCGGATGACCAAGAGTCGTCGCGGCAAGATCTACATCGACAAGAAGGCTGGGGCCCCGAGGCCGACTCAACTGAGTACGGGTATCGGGTCCCCTTTGGAGGAATCCATGTCTTCATCGGCCGGATTGGTGAGCCGGGCCCGGAGCCGGACAGCTGCACCGACCTCGTTGAGACGACTCGGCGTGCGAAACCCGCCCGGGTTCAACCTGTCATGAAGCGTGCCTTTGTGGGCTGTGTTCACGGAGAGGCACTACGAAGGATCTAAAGATGGCAAAGAGGCGGTCGTCACAGCCGGATGACGATTCGTCCTCGGTTCAACAGATTCTCTGTATCAGGTCCAAGAGGGCATGCTCGGGGGCTGTTCTGACGACTCTAGCATTCCAGATTTCTATGAGCCGCCAAACTGGGCAGGAGTCTTCATGGCTGGTACTCAACCCGGCCAAAACTCGACGGTTGTGACAGCAATAACGTCCAGTCGAGGAGGCGGCGGGGCAGAGGAGGCCTGCGCTCGCCCGCCGGCTCAGGTGTTGATAGATCTTATGGACAAGTTGACGGCCCTGTTAACCACCACGGTTATTCCTGCAAATCCAGATGAGCATAACGCGGAGGTGGCAAAGGTGCGTGAGGAGATAGCCTGGCCAAGGAGGCCTTGGCGGCTGAGGACACCAGGCTAGCTGCGGAGCGGGCGGCTTTGGATGCACAGGCATGGCGACTCCGGTCGAGGCTTTCCACTTAATATGAGTCGAATCGTCCAATGAGGTGATGAGAAGGAGACATCGAAGACCCAGTCCCTTTGCCTCGGTTTATGATCCTCGGAATCTTTTCACGACACCCGAAGCTGGTCCTAGCAACCCGCCTGAAGCCAATCAGTTTATGACACCCGGAGCTGGAGGGTCGGCTCAGCCTCGAGAGATGGCACCTCCTCACGGAAGTATGGCCCCGCCCCGATACATATCGACACCACCGGGCCACTTCTCCAACCCCATGGAGAACTTGATAGCAGCATCGGCGCGTCTGGCGGCTCTTCTAGTGGACCGTGATGACCCGACGGCGGTGGAAACCCGGAGAGTCAGGGATCTTCTTCAGACGGCCTTGGCACAGCAAGAGACCTACTCTTACAGCAGGGACAGGATTCATTCCACTCCTCAGCCTTGGTTAGCACCTCGTCCAAACCGGAGTCCGAGTTACAGCAGGCACATGGAGTCAGAAGTTTATCAAGCAATGCCCAGCATCGTAACCAACCCGATGGCTATAACCCGGTACAGGACCGATTGCGCCAGGAGGATGAACGGGCGGCTCAGTTAGCGGCTCAGCAAACGGCATATGAAGGTCTCCCAGAGTATCCAACGACTTTGTTGGGGCAGGAGGGCCACTAGAACGGTGGTGTCCCTTGTGCGGTGCGGCTCTGCGGGATGTGCGTCTGCCCAAGGATTTCAAGGGACCTCGAAAGGTGCCGAATTACACGGCCGACTTACAGCCAGGGGCATGGATTAAAAGTTATGATATGGCCATGGAGTTATTGGAGGTCAGCGACGCAGCAATGGCTAAGTATTTCACCATGATGTTAGATGGAACGGCCCGATCTTGGTTGAAAAGCTTGCCTCCCAATTCCATCAGTTCATGGGAAGAGCTAAAGGCCCGATTTATCCAGAACTTCAAGGACACTTGCAAGCAATCTATGTCAATTGTGGACTTGACCAATTGTAAGCAGGAGCAGGGTGAGTCCACAACTCATTGGGTGCGCCGGGTCAAGGAAATAATACACTCATCTGATAAGATGGATGCCGGCTCTGCGGTGCTTATGCTCCATCAGAATTGTCGTTTTGAGCATTGAAGGAAGGTAGGCGCCTTAAGCGTGATTGCAATGACATGGGTACGCTAATGGCAGCTTTGGTTAAATATGTTGATTCTGATACTACCAATGATCCCGCGTCTGAGGAGGAAAAGACAGGGAAAGGAAAGAAGAACGGCAATGGAAAGGGTCAAGACATCACCGGTAAGTCAAGGAGGCAACAAGCGTAAGCGGAGGGTAACCGGAGTTTGTGGCCAATGCTAATGCCCAAGGTAATAACAAGAAGCGTAAGGGGAGACCACCCCCTCGATCTGGTGGCTCAGGTCCATCTCTTGAGCAGCTTCTGAATGAGCCTTGTCCAAGACATGGTACTCGGGAAAATCCTGCCACCCACTTGTGGAAGGACTGCGCATCATGAAGGCTTTCAAGAATTCTAACATGTTTGATGGCAATCACGGATCAGGCGGCGGTTCAGGAGCAGGTGGGTTCCATGGCCCGGGTGGCGGCTCAAGTTCCGGCTTTCAGGGAGGTCAAGGTGGTTATAATCAGCAGCAGCCTGGTCAAGGAGGACAGCAGCAGCAGCAGTCAGGGTATCAGAGCCATCCAAAACAGCTGAACAGTGGGCAATACCATGTGTTTACCACTAACTTATGCAAACGTGACCAGAAGGTTCATAAGAGGGCTGTAAATTCGGTTGAGCCGGCGGTTCCCCGTTATTTGAGGTGGTCAGAGCAACCTATCATTTGGAGCAGAGAAGATCACCCCCTCCGGGTTGATAACCCGGGTCAGTTGGCCTTGGTGGTGGCCCCTCAGGTTGGTGGATATAAATTCACTAAGGTGCTCATGGACGGAGGAAGCAGCATCAATATTCTCTATTATGAGACCTTTAAATCGCATGGGGTTGGTGATAAGGACTTAAGGACGCCCAACACTGTTTTTCATGGGGTGGTACACAGTAAGTCGGCATATCCAGTTGGAAAAATCGAGCTGGAAGTAGCTTTTGGAGACGAATATGATTCCAGGGCTGAGAAGTTGACGTTTGAGGTAGTCAAAATCAGGAGCCCATATCACGCTCTGTTTGGACGGCCGGCTTATGCCAAGTTTATGGCAAGGCCGTGTTATGTTTATCTGCAGCTCAAGATGCCGGGTTACAAGGGCACCATCACTGTGCATGGGAGTCAAAAGGTAGCCTTGGAGTGCGAGGAAGCACTAGTGCAGAACCGGGCAATAGCACCGGTTCGTAAGGCCCTTTAGTGCCGGTTCCACAACCGCACTAAAGTGTGGTCACTAAAGCCCCCCTTTAGTACCGGTTCAGACGAACCGGTGCTAAAGGCCAACCACGTGGCACGAGGCAGCTCCGGGGGGGAGTTTTACTACGGTTGGTAACACCAACCGTACTAAATGTTTGTGGGTTTTGTTTTATTTTTATTTTTCAATTAAATTTGTGTTATCAATTTAATTTAGGATTGTTTTACGTTATAGTGAGTTGTAGTGGTCATCATCATCATCATCATCATCATCGCATATTAATAAATAAATAAACTTTAGCTAGCTAAAAATCATCATAGTCGTCATTATAGTTACCACTACTATTTAATCATCATAGTCATTACCGCTAGCTATCTAATCACCAACATAACCATCGAGTTCACTTTGTAATGAAGCAAAGATATCATCGAGTTCAACATAATCATCACCAACATCGAAGTTCAGGACAATACGGACATGCATGAGAGAGGACAAGTACTAATTAATTAAGAGCATGAACTAGCTACTCTTGTTGCTCCCTCTCGTAGAATAGCATAGAACATGTATAGCTCTCCATCTTCATCATTTGGAGCATGCAGATGAATCTGTCTCCTAATCTTGGGTTGCGCTTCTCCTTGCTGCCCCTTAGTACTTCTCTGCGATCGTTTACAATTTTGCTCCAATCTTTCACTATTAAGCATTCTTCGCTTTCAGAAATCCTGAATGCACATGTGTAATGTAGGAAATCTTGGTCGTAAGCTAACCATTGACATCGACCTTTTGTCTCGATCCTTTGAGGCACAACTGTCATCGGAAGTCCTGTTGATGAAAGAACTTCGTATAGTAATTAATATACTAAGCAATGAAAGTTTAGCTTCAAAAATAATGTATGCAAAGATGCACTAATTAAGGACAAATAGTTAAAATCTTACCATCTTTCGATTATAGATGTGACCGTAGTTCAATACGATCACCATTGGTGCATACGCTTTGAGTACTAACATTTCTAAGTTCAGGAAAAAATTGTCTTGACAGTATTAAGATCCTCAAGCCATGAAACATAATGACTTATCTCCTCGCAGTTTAGTTGAGCCCGGGGCAGTAGTAGGTCCTGTCTACCAAGCGTTGGACATGTTTGCTTGAACCGAAATAAGTGACAATACAAATTAGTTGTCAACTATTTTGAATAAACTGTATCAAAGACATAAACATATGCATGCATGGTTGAGAAAAACTCACATAATGGTAGAAGCTGGGCGTTTGCACATCAACCCAGATGTCTATATTACCTTCAATATCATCTTCCGGACGAATATCAAAGGTGATAACCATATCAGGCTCAAATGCATAAGCCTTGCATAGTGCTTGCCAAGTTTTGCATTCAAAATGGGTGTATGTGTCTCCATTATATAATTTGACGTTGAAAGTATACCCATGCTCCGTCTTCAAGTAAACTCTCTTTACCTCCATATCGTCTATAGCACTAAAACATATCTTATCCAAGACAAAAATTCTTGCATGGCAGGGGATGCGCTAGTAGAATAGTGAAAATTTAAAATTATAAGTTGAAGCAAATGAAGCATAAGTCATGCTTTAAAATTATAAGTTGAAGCAAATGAAGCATATGTTTTGCATTCAAATAATAATTACCATTGTGACTTACTGTATCCACTTCGAATGTCTCATTCAGCTTGATGTGAAGCGCCTACCATCAACAAGGAAATTTCTGTCGCATACAGAGCAGCTGGTCTTCAAAGTGTTCGCACATAATGAAATCTTTTTCGTCGTCAGATGACATTTCCTATATGTTCATATAGGTGAAACATTAAACACTTATTACTATCTAACATTAATTAATATCTAGCCAATTCAAATATATATCTAACTATATTTATCTCTAACAATTGACATTACTATTAATTATTCAACTAGTTCAAATCTCAAATACCTAAATAAACTAGTTCGACAATTTTCTTACTAAAAATAAACTAGTTCTATTAATTATTCAACTAGTTCAAATCTCATATACCTAAATAAACTAGTTCGACAATTTTCTTACTAAAAATAAACTAGTTATATTAATTATTCAACTAGTTAAATTTTCATATATCTAATTAAATTTTCTAAAAACAGAAAACAGAAAACAGAAAATAAGTAAAAAAAATGTGTGTGTGTGTATGTGTGTAGTGTGTGTATGTGTGTATATATATGTGTGTATATGTGTATGTGTGTGTCAGACGTCGCCTCAGACAAGAGATGAAAGCCGCGCCAAGTCTGTCTGGGGGCGGCGGCTGATCTTGGCGGGGCGGTGTCTGGTAGAAGGGGGCGCGAGACGAGACGGGACCGAGGCGGCGTCTGGGACGGCGGCGCGAGATGACGAGATACGACGGGCGGCGGCGGGGACAGCGCGGGACGACGACGACGACGGACAGACTGGCGAGGCGGACGGCGGCGACAACAGGATCGGCGGCGCGGCGATGTCGCGAGAGGTTGGAGAAGTGGGGAGATGTAACTGAAATTTTCGTAAGTGCTATATATATAGGATGGGCCTTTAGTACGGTTGGAGCCACCAACCGGTACTAAAGGCCAACTTTGGCCAGGCCAAGAGGCAGGAAGAGCAGGCCTTTAGTACCGGTTGGTGGCTCCAACCGGTACTAAAGGGTGATCTTTAGTACCGGTTGGAGCCGCCAACCGGTACTAAAGGCCTCGCGCTGCCACCCCAAAGTTTAGTCCCACCTCGCCGGGCGAAGGGCAGCCGCACTGGTTTATAAACCCAGCCGCGGCTACCTTTTTGAACTCCTCTATATAGCAGGCTTGTGGGCCTAAATTCTGCGCGCTGCCCTGTGAGTCTGCTGGGCCTTTAAGGCCTGTAATTGCACGCCCGTGGCCTAGCAGGCCCACAGGGCAGCACCCCAAATTTTTTATAGTTTTTTTCTTTTCTACTTTATTTTCTTCTATTTATTTCTGCGTAGTTTTTTGTATAGTTTTTTCTTTTCTGTTATATTTATTTTCTTTTATTTATTTGTGAGTAGTTTTTCATCTAGTTTGCCAAAATTCAACATTTTGTAGTGATTTTCAATTTCACGGTCATTTTATATAGTTTTTTTCTTTTCAGCTATAGCTTTTTTTTGCTATTTTTTCTTTTCTGCTATTTTTTCTTTTCTGCAAAACTTGATGGTCAAAGTCTGGAGTTATAACCAAAGTTTAAAAAAAATGCCGACGTGCAATTAGTTTTTGCCATAACATAAGAAGTCCGGAGTTGTAATAAGTTATTAAAAATAAAAAAGAGGTGCAATGCTTGTTAATTTGCTTCAAGCCTTTGAATAGTAAAAGCACTGCGCATAGCTCCGTGCAGTCTACCATATTCTGAAGGCTTGAAGCTAAGCAACGTGAGCATTGAGCCTCTTCTTCATCGCTCTCGCACTCGGGGCTTATAAATCGCTCCTAGTCCTCTCTCTTCGCGAGGTGGGACTAAAAACAGCTTACTAAAAAACTGTAGTACTGGTTCATCCATGAACCGGTACTAAAGGTGCTCGTGGGGCCTCAGCCTTACCTGACACAACCTCATTAGTACCAGTTCGTGGCACGAACCGGTGCTAAAGGTTCGCCACGAACCGGTACTAAACAGCTCCTCCCGCCTAGCAGTTGGAACCGGTACTTAAGAGCTCCTCCCGCCTAGCAGTTGAATGGTGCATCTTGAATGCACAAAAAGTGCGAGTTGTAATAAGTTTAAAAATGAAATGCTTTTGTAACAGATGAGTTTAATTTCGTCATAAACCCGAATACTTGAAAGAGATTGTCCAGTTTGTAAACGAAGTGCATCCAGTTTTGCCGTAACCCTCTCTACTTTTTGAACATGATATGTGGGTGAAATGATGATACCATGCCAAGTTTCAACTTTTTCAGAGTTCATTTGTAGTGCTTTTCAATTTCCAGGTCATTTAGTTCTCAAAACAAATCATTAAATGCATGAAAATAGCAAATGAAGGCATAAACGGTTGAAAGTTGATGGCGCCGCTTTGAATGGTGCATATGAACGCAAAAAGATATAAGAGCATTTAGATCATGATCTTATATTTCTTTACGATCTAAATTGTCAATATGATCTTATAACATCAAAATACTTTGATCATCAATGATCTTTGTGTACAATCTGAATTTTCAATATGAGTCATCAACGATTTATAAACCGATGAAGACTCATATTATGCCACAAATTCTACACATAGAGTTCAATGAAGACCAAGTGCTTGTGATAGTTTGAGAAATAACATATTTAAGGTGGTAAAAGGCTTGTTAGGGGAGTGAGGTGGGACTAAAACAACTTGTTATAACCTCATTAGTACCGGTTCGTGGTACGAACCGGCACTAAATGGTGATGGTGGGGCCATAACTCGATCGCAGTCGACACAGCCTCTTTAGTACCGGTTCATGGCATGAACCGGTACTAAAGGTTTGCCACGAACCGGTGCTATTGATCGCCGCCACGAACCGGCACTAGTGTACACATTAGTGCCGGCTGAAATTCAAACCGGCACTATTGTGCTTCACGTTTGACCCTTTTTCTACTAGTGAAGGCGATGCGGCTTATGATGAATCTGTTTGTGCTGAAGAGGAGCTGAAGTTTTATCAAACTAATGTTGACCCGGCGGATATGACCTCTTTGAAGAAGCCAACCATAGAGCAAGACTCGGCGTTGAAATTTAAGTCGGCCGCCGAGACAAAACTGGTCAACTTCACTCCAGGCGACTCTTCCAAGCAGTTCAGCATCAGTACCAATTTGGATCCCAAATAGGAAAGCGCGCTCATCGGGTTCATCCATGAGAACCGGGACATCTTTGCATGGAAACCTTCTGACATGTCGGGTGTCCCGAGAGAACTCGCTGAGCACACTCTTAATATTGATCCAAAGTATAAGTCGGTCAGGCAGTTTCTCCGGCGATTCAATGAGGAAAGGCGAAAAGCTATAGGGGAGGAGGTCGCTCGGCTCTTAGCGGTCGGGTTCATCGTGGAAGTCTTTCACCCGGAGTGGTTGGCTAACCCAGTGCTTGTGCTCAAAAAGAACGGCACCTGGCGGATGTGTGTGGGTTACACGGACTTAAATAAAGCTTGTCCGGATGATCCCTTTGCTCTACCCCGCATTGATCAAATCATCGATGCTACAGCGGGTTGCGAGCGTTTGAGTTTTTTGGATGCTTACTCTGGTTATCATCAGATCAAGATGGCAGTTAAGGACCAGGAGAAGACGGCTTTCATTACTCCGTTTGGAGCCTTCTGCTATGTATCTATGTCGTTTGGGCTCAAGAGTGCCCAGGCGACTTATCAGCGGTGTGTACAGAATTGTCTCCACAATCAGATTGGGCGCAATGTGCATGCTTACGTGGATGACAATGTGGTGAAGTCCAGAGAGAAGGAAACCTTGATATCCGACTTAAAGGAAACCTTTGATAATCTCCGGGTCTACAAGATGATGCTTAACCTGCATAAGTGTGTATTTGGTGTACTGCAGCAAACTTTTGGGATTCCTGGTCTCAAACAGGGGCATTGAAGCTAACCCGGAGAAGATCAAGGCGATTACCTCTCTGGCTAAACCGGTGTGCATCAATGATGTTCAGCGACTGGCGGGTCGCGTTGCTGCTTTAAGCCGATTCATAAGCCGGCTAAGTGAGAAGGCTCTACCAATGTATCAGATGATGAAGAAAACAGACACTTTTGTCTGGAGTGAGGCTGCTGATGCTGCCTTTGAAGATTTAAAGAGACAGTTGTCTGAGCCGCCAGTTCTCGTGGCTCCCATTGATAAAGAGCCGTTGTTGTTGTATGTTGCTGCTAACTCACGTGCTGTTAGTGTGGCCATTGTGGTGGAGCGTAAGGAGACTGGCAAGGAGCATCCGGTTCAACGGCCAGTTTATTACATCAGTGAGGTGCTCATAGAATCCAAGCAAAGGTATCCGCATTGGCAGAAACTTGTTTATGGGGTGTTCATGGCGAGCCGGAAGCTGAAGCAGCACTTTCGGGTCATCCTATAAGCGTGGTAAGTTCAGCCCCTTGGGAGACATCATCGAGCATCAGGAAGCCACATGTATGAGTTGCCAAGTGGGCCATCGAGCTTGGGCCTCACGGTTTGAAGTATATGCCACGACAGCTATCAAGTCTCAAGCCCTAGTAGACTTTATCAATGATTTGACGGAGTTGCGTGCACCAGAGGAGAAGCCGGATAACACATATTGGACTATTCACTCGATGGGTCCAGTAGTTGGAAGGCTCGGGGCTGGAGTCGCTTTGACTTCCCCGAGGTGACAAATTTTGTTATGTGCTCCGCTTATGTTTCCTGTACTAACAATGCAGCTGAATATGAGGCTTTACTCCATGGCCTCCGGATGGCCAAAGAGATGAATTTGAGCCGGGTAAGATGCTTGGGCGATTCAGACCTCGTCGCTCAACAGGTGTCAGGCACGTGGGACTCCAAGGATCCCCTTATGGCGGCTTAACGTCGTGAAGTTGATGCGGTGGCTGGGCACTTCAAAGGTTATCAAGTAGAGCACATTTATCGAAGGAAGAATGAGGCGGCTGATGCTTTAAGCCGGCTGGGGTCTCAGCGTAAGCCGGTGCCGCCTAATACCTTTCTTGATGTTTTGCATAACCCTTCTGTCAGAGTGCCTACAGAGGAAGAGCTTGCAGTGCCGGACCCGGAGGCGCAGTTGGTGGCGGCTCTCCACGCCATCCCAGATTGGACAGTCCCATATTTGGCCTATATGACCCGGGGAGAGTTGCCTGAGGACGAGACTTTGGCAAGACAAATCGTCAGGCGGTCCAAATCCATGACAATTGTTCATGGCGAGTTGCATCACCGCAGCGTCACTGGGGCGTTTCAACGTTGTGTATCACCTACGGAGGGTCAGGAGATACTTTGAAAATTAGGTTTACTTTATTCTATAAAGGTAAATAATATTAAGGGCCAGGTAAACATTACATGTGCCAATTTTTAGAAGTTAAGTTTAACTGTCTGCTTTTTGGGATCACATAAGCCGGTAATGTACGCTTCAATAAGATAGCAGGTGTATTATTATGATGTTTTGGTTCATACTCCGGGTTAACATTATTCTATATGACCCCAGATGTGGTAAGAAGCCAAAGGAATTTTTTGTTTTTTATACACAGGGTAAAGCAAAAAGCTTTTGGATGTCAAGGAGCAATTCATATAAGCCAGCAGTATACAATGATAGTGGCTTGTGACATTGTTAAGCACCACAAACATGCGCGAAGGCATGACAGAGTTAAGGAGTTTTTTCTACCCTATTACAAGACTCCCCGAGTCTGAATAATGAAGCATCATTTTTTTCAAAGACTTAGTGCCAGGCGGGTTACTCCTTTGGTGGACTTGAAGACTCCGGGTTATCCTTCTCCGCCTCTTAAATGTTGTTTTGTCCTGGAAGGTTGACGAGGTCCAGTCAATGTCGCTTAAGGCTTCAAATTCAGCTTCATCATCTATTAAACTGGCCGGGTCAACTTGAGGAGCAAAGGTATGCTTACGAGTTGGAGGGATCAGGCTGATGTCATCATAATGCGGAGTTGGAATCCTCCGGTTCTCATTGTCATAACCCGGCTGGTACTTCGTAAGATCAATATCATTGCCGATGATGGTGGCCATGGGGCGTACGACTCTCACACAGGTGGTGAAGTCTGATTCATTGAATACAGAGCCGTCCTCCTTCAAACTAGGATATCCAAGAGCAACATCGGCTAGGTCTAGCTGTGGAACCAGCGCTTTGGCCCGGCTTAAGGCGGCTATGGCCCCGGCTCTACCAGATGCCCGCCTTAGCTCCTGAATCCGTTGAGGTAACACGGCAAGCCGTTTGAGCACATCCTGCAGGAGATAAGCAGTGTCATTTGATAAAGCCACAACGGCCAAAACGCGTTCGACCCGGTGTATAGCTGTTCCACTAGAGTATACACCGCCTTAAGCTTGATCAGATATTCGCTTCGCTTTTGTGCTCACGGGCCTGCGTTTATACATATAAGTTAAGCCGAGATAATATTTGAAATAGTCATCAAAGAAACCATGGTGATGTTCACGGTTACACATAGTAACTTACCGAAGATTGCTGAGACCATTTGAGATATCTGGTGCTTTAAGCCAGACAGCTCGGCAGTTGCTTCGACAAGAGCTGCTTCTGTTGTCTCGGCCCGGGTCACAAGTGAAGATTTTTCATCTGCCCAGGTTTTCTTCGCCGCGTCAAAATCCTTTTTCAACTTTTCTTGCTCAGAGACGCTGAATGTGAATTTGGAGTTGGCTTTTTGAATCTCAAGTTCTTGGGCCGCCAGCCGGGTCTTCAGGTCAGCAATCTCCAATTCAAATTGACTGGTGGAGACCTGCATTGACGCCGGGTTATAATTAAGGTTATGATTATGCATATTAAAGTCTCAAGCACTTTACAGGTAAAATACTTGACACTTGGGGGCTAATGTATGCTGAAGAAAATTTTACTTTATAATGTCAGATTGTGCATATTAAAGTCTCAAGCACTTTACAAGTAAAGATACTTGACACTTGGGGGCTAATGTGTATCGCACGTTTTAAAGTTGCTATATTATGGCCGGGTTAAATATCCTTTCTTGTAAACCGGATGAACTAACAGTAAGCAGGTATCTAAGTCTACGACATATTTACTTATAAGCAGTGGACTTGGGGGCTGGTACAGTAAGTAAGATTCGGGAGAAATAATATAAGTTATACCTCGATTTATGTCAGATCTGTTTCACCATGTCAATTTCCAGGTCATGGCTGTTATGCACTTGATTCAGATAGCCTGAGACTATATCGCCAATGCTTAAGTGAGCATAATCAGCGATGTCCTGTTTGGTCTTCCGGTGTTTGACAAGTTCTTCCTTGGCCGTACATCTGGCAAGGACAGTAGGCCGCCTCGGTTCAACATACTGGCTCTTCAAGATTTCAACTTCCGGATCAGCTGTCTTGACCAGGCTAGGAATTTCCGGATTATCAGAGCTGTTATAAGTGTCTTCGGCAGGCGGGTCAGAAGATGGAGTTGGGATTTCGTAGGCCGGCTCAGGAGGAGGTTGATGAGTAGAAGCGTCAGGGGCAGCTGTTCCGAGCTCCGGCTCAGTTGCTACCGGGTCGTCGATCAGCTTATTCTTTTTTGCCCTCTTCTGGGCTTCACCGCACAATCGTGGACAAAGCGGAGGATGAGTACAAAATATGAGTAAGGCAAAGCATGAGGATAACAAAGGTATATTACCTGGGGGCAGTCTTGAAGGCCGGCATGTTGGATTATGAGACTCACGGAGGAAGGAGAAGTATCGATAATTGGAATCGATGAATTGAGAGATTGACGAATGAAACCCGCCAAAGGATAAACAGAACGTAAAGGCGGAGATGACCTCATCCGACGCTTCCTGCCACGCCGGGTAAGCGGAAGAGAGCTCTGCCCCATCTTGGTCCAGGTTTGCCTCCGGCTTTCAAGATGTTGTTGCTTCAAAAGAAATTGAGGATCTTGATAAGCTAGAGGATGTGAAAATCTTACTTTCCGGGTCACCCGTCGGGTTTTGAGCTTTGGCAAAGGCTATGAGTCGGAAGAGATTATAGTTACCTCTTCACCATGAGCTTGGCTGTTCCCAGTATCCTCCTGAAAGGTGGAAATATCAATAAAATAGTAACAAGGGAGTTAAGAGAGTAAGGGATTACCTCTTCCTCGTCTGAAGAAGAGTCATCCAGTTTGAGCAAATCGGAGGCGCTGGGTTTCTTCTTTTTTGAAGTTCCAGTCTTGGCGGCTTTCCTTTCAGTTTTCTTTGCCGCCCTGGCTTGTTGGGCAGCCTCGTGGTCATATTTGACCTTCCAGAAATTATCACCAGCCTGTGGAAAAAGATAAAGAGTTATAAATACAAAGAAGGTAAACAGGTTAAGGAATATTTATTAAGATGGATAACTTATCGCAGGGCCGTGTTCTTTTGCAAAGGGGAGTAAACCAAAGCATTATCGTGTGATTGGTCTCCTTCAAGAATGATGGGTTGTAGCGCCCGCCACATCGTCCGTAAGTCGTCAGACTATGACGATTTGGTCGCTTCGTCTCGCCTTTGTATAAGTACACATTAAGCCGGAGCGGCGGATTAATGGGAGTATCCGCCAAGTAACCCAGACTCGGACCAGGTCGATGCCATTTAAACCATTCCCCAAAAGGGCTTTGATCTTTTTGATGGTGGGATTAAGAGGCGACGCTCAATAGTGGTTAGTTTATCCGCCAAAGGATGGTTGGACTCAAGCGCCAGGCGCGAAGCCGGCAGAGGCTTCTCGTCACCGGAGAAGTATCCCGACAAGAGAACCATGTCTCGATTCCAATTTTTGGGTGACTCGGCAGCTCAAGATAAGGAAACAGCAGTCTCTTCGTCGCTGGATCGAGATACCGCCAAGTTCAAGACTAGGCCCGTTAGCACGCTCATTCTGCGGTTCAAGTAAAAAGTGCTCAACATAAGTAAACTTGGCTCCTCTCCCAGGTACACCTCGCAGAAGACTTGAAAATTGCAAAGATTTGACACGGAATTGGGTCCAATGTCTTGAGGTCTAAGATCAAAGAAATTTAGAACCTCTCTGAAGAACTTTGAGCCGGGAGGGGAAAATCCCCGGCTCATGTGATCCGTGAAAACTATCACCTCCCCTTCTTTGGGTTGAGGCTTCTCTTCAGATGGGTCAGGAACGCAATAAGACATGACCTCCTTTTTTGGCAGATGACCAGACTTCACAAAATCAACCAGTTTGCTCTTAGTAACTGTGGATGGGACCCAGTTGCAGGTAACAGGAGCTTTGGTCGACTTAGGCGCCATGATAACAGTTGGCCTATTACAAAATAAGAAGTTCCGGTTTAAATTTTAACCCGGGAGAAAATATCCAAATTACTGAAGGTAGCGGCTTAAAGGGGCCTAATGACATAAGGATAACTGGGCAACACTATTTAAGCCGCTACAAGCATTAAAAACAGTTCAAAAGTTTTAAAGACCTGAGAAGGCGCCAAGGTTCACAGATCAGTGGTATGCATTTAAACCGGATACCTGGACAGTTATGTTAAAGGCATTTCACAGAAGGAGTTTTCCGGGTGATAAAAACAGGTTTCATAATCTTCTGCTATGATTAGAGATCAAAGGTCTGTTCTGATAAGAAAGTTTTCTAGACCTAAAAACCGACACAGATGTGTTCATAGGCTCGAATAAGACTTTCATACAGAGAAAGGGATCTGTTTTGTATCCAAGACAAGTGCAAAAACAACTACCGCAGCTGTTTTATATCATTCTCAGATTGGAAGAGGTATCTAGGAGAAAAACTAACAAGGAAATGGCTCCAATGGTGATGAACTCCGACGAACTCGAGGAAGCTCTAATGCAGATCTAAGCAAGGAAGGGAAGGGAACTTACGGATCTGGAAGAGCTGCGGAGGTTCACCGACGTTTTCTGATCCGATTTAGGTTGATGCGGCGGCCTGGGTCGGTGAAGACAAGCAGCTTGACAGTGGCGGCGGCGGAGCTCGAGAGGAGGCAAGAGGAAGAAGACGGCTGGAAGGGTAAAAATGAAACCTAGGTCGCGCCTATTTATAAGGAGAGGATAACTGAGACGGCGCGGGAAACGAGGAGATAAGAATTATTATCCAGCGGCCCCGATGCCCGGTTTCCGGAATAGTCAATAAAGACAGAGATCCGTTGGGCGATACGGCGGAGTAAAAAGGAAAGATGACATCATGACGGGTTAACACAGATCCAGAGAATGACGTCACGGCGGGTTAAAGAAAGTCTTTTTACGCAATCAGAAGACTGAAGATTTATAACTCAAGGTATTTTAAGATTGACATGAACAGGTTCAAATCAATCTGGGGCCTAATGTTGGGGATATAACTATTTGAGTAAGCCGCCCAGGAGGGCAAAGAGGATTCACCAAGAAAGAAGCCCAAGACCAAGCATGAAGATGGCGGTTCAACAAAGGGCCTAAAGGCCCGCAGGCGACTTAAGCCCGATAAACCGCCACAATGGCATGACTTGTATCATAAGGTAGATTTAACTAGTCACCGAGCCGGACACTGTTTATAAGCCGGCTGGGACTCTGTAAGCCGCAGGGCGTCAACCCGTGTATAAGGGGACGACTTGCGGCGGCTTAGGTGCAAGAAACAACCAATCGAGAACCGGGCATAGCGTATCTCGCTCCCTGGTCATCGAAACCTCAAGCAATACCAACCCAACTATACGTAGGCTTTACCTTCACCGTAAGAGGCCGAACTAGTATAAAACCTCTCCTGTCTTTTGTCCCGATAACCCCTTTAAGCTTCCTAGTTGCGATGGCTCCACGACTAAGTCCTTGCAAGAGGAGATCTGCCGTGACAATTCCACGACATGGTTTCCTTAGGGTATCCTATGAAGACGCATTTTTCTGACTTGGGTTTGAGATTTTCAGGTTGAAGTTTCTTGACATAAGCATCACATCCCCAAACTTTTAGAAAAGACAACTTAGGTTTCTTCCCAAACCATAATTCATACGGTGTCGTCTCAAGGATTTAGACGGGGCCCTATTTAAAGTGAATGTAGCTGTCTCTAGAGTGTATCCCCAAAATGATAGCGGTAAATCGGTGAGTGGCATCATAGATCGCACCATATCCAATAGAGTGCGACACGATGTTCGGACACACCGCTTCTACCGAGGTGTTCCAGTGGCGTGAGTTGTGAAACGATTCCACATTTCCTTAAGTGTGTACCAAATTCGTGACTTAAATATTCTCCTTCACGATCTGATCGTAAGAACTTTATTTTTCGGTCACGTTAATTTTCTACCTCATTCTGAAATTCCTTGAACTTTTCAAAGGTCTCAGACTTGTGTTTCATCAAGTAGACATTCCCATATCTACTTAAGTCATCAGTGAGAGTGAGAACATAACGATAGCCACCGCGAGCCTCAATGCTCATTGGACCGCACACATCAGTATGTATAATTTCCAATAAGTTGGTTGCTCGCTCCATTGTTCCGGAGAACGGAGTCTTGGTCATTTTACCCATGAGGCATGGTTCACACGTGTCAAATGATTCGAAATTAAGATACTCCAAAAGTCCATCTGTATGGAGCTTCTTCATGCGTTTGACACCAATGTGACCAAGGCGGCAGTGCCACAAGTATGTGAGACTATCGTTATCAACCTTACATCTTTTGGTATTCACACTATGAATGTGTGTGACATCACGTTCAAGATTCATTAAGAATAAACCATTGACCAGCGGGGCATGACCATAAAACATATCTCTCATATACATAAAACAACCATTATTCTCGGATTTAAATGAGTAGCTATCTCGTATTAAACGAGATCCAGATACAATGTTCATGCTCAGAGCTGGCACTAAATAACAATTATTGAGGTTCAAAACTAATCCTGTAGGTAAATGTAGAGGTAGCGTGCCGAAGGCGATCACATCGACCTTGGAACCATTCCCGACGCGCATCGTCACCTCGTCCTTCGCCAGTCTCCGCTTATTCCGCATCTCCTTTTTTGAGTTACAAATATGAGCAACCGCACCGGTATCAAATACCCAGGAGCTACTATGAGTACTGGTAAGGTACACATCAATTACATGTATATCACATATACCTTTGGTGTTGCCGGAGTACTTGTCTGCTAAGTACTTGGGGCAGTTCCGCTTCCAGTGTCCGCTTCCCTTGCAATAAAAGCACTCAGTCTCAGGTTTGGGGTCCATGCTTTGGCTTCTTCCCGGCAACTGGCTTACCGGGCGCGGCAACAGCCTTACCGTCCTTCTTTAAGTTCTTCTTACCCTTGCATTTCTTGAAACTAGTGGTTTTATTGACAATCAACACTTGATGTTCCTTTTTGATTTCTACCTCCGCTGATTTCAGCATTGAAAATACCTCAGGAATAGTTTTCACCATCCCCTGCATTTTGTAGTTCATCACAAAGCTCTTGTAGCTAGGTGGGAGCGACTAAAGGATTCTGTCAATGACCGCCTCATCCGGGAGGTTAATGTCCAGCTGGGACAAGCGGTTGTGCAACCCAAACATTTTGAGTATGTGCTCACTGACAGAACTATTTTCCTCCATCTTACAACTGTAGAACTTGTCGGATACTTCATATCTCTCGACTCGGGCATGAGCTTGGAAAACCATTTTCAGCTCTTCGAACATCTCATATGCTCCGTGTTGCTCAAAACGCTTTTGGAGCCCCGGTTCTAAGCTGTAAAGCATGCCGCACTGAACGAGGGAGTAGTCATCAACACGCCGATCGCCGTGCATTCATAACGCCTTGAGTTGCAGGGAAAACGGGTGCTTCACCTAGCGGTGCATCTAGGACATATGCTCTTTTGGCAGCTATGAGGATGATCCTCAAGTTCCGGACCCAGTCCGTGTAGTTGTTGCCATCGTCTTTCAGCTTGGTTTTCTCTAGGAACGCGTTGAAGTTGAGGGCAACATTAGCGTGGGCCATTTGATCTACAAGACATATTGCAAAAGTTTTAGACTAAATTCATGATAATTAAGTTCATCTAATCAAATTATTAATGAACTCCCACTCAGATAGACATCCCTCTAGTCATCTAAGTGATCCATGATCCGAGTCAACTAGGCCATGTCCGGTCATCACGTGAGACGGACTAGTCATCATCGGTGAACATCTTCATGTTGATCATATCTTCTATACGACTCATGTTCGACCTTTCAGTCTCTTGTGTTCCGAGGCCATGTCTGTACATGCCAGGCTCGTCAAGTGAACCTAAGTGTTTTGCATGTGTAAATCTGTCTTACACCCGTTGTATGTGAACGTTAGGATCTATCACACCCGATCATCACGTGGTGCTTCGAAACAACGAACTTTCGCAACGGCGCACAGTTAGGGGGAACACTTTCTTGAAATTGTTATGAGGAATCATCTTATTTACTACCGTCGTTCTAAGCAAATAAGATGCAAAAACATGATAAACATCACATGCAATCAAATAGTGACATGATATGGCCAATATCATACTGCTCCTTTGATCTCCATCTTCGGGGCGCCATGATCATCTTCGTCACCGACATGACACCATGATCTCCATCGTCATGATCTCCATCGTCATGATCTCCATCATCGTGTCTCCATGAATTTGTTCGCCAACTATTACTTCTACTACTATGGCTAACGGTTTAGCAAAGAAGTAAAGTAATTACATGGCGTTATTCAGTGACACGCAGGTCATACAATAATTAAGACAACTCCTATGGCTCCTGCCGGTTGTCATACTCATCGACATGCAAGTCGTGATTCCTGTTACAAGAACATGATCAATCTCATACATCACATATATATCATTCATCACATCCTTTTGGCCATATCACATCACAAGGCATATGCTGCAAAAACAAGTTAGACGTCCTCTAATTGTTGTTGCATGTTTTTACGTGGCTGCAATAGGGTTCTAGCAAGAACATTTCTTACCTACGTCAAAACCACAACGTGATATGCCAATTTCTATTTACCCTTCATAAGGACCCTTTTCATCGAATCCGATCCGACTAAAGTGGGAGAGACAGACACCCGCTAGCCACCTTATGCAACTAGTGCATGTCACCGGTGGAACCTGCCTCACGAAGCGCACGTAAGGTCGGTCTCGGTCGCTTCATCCCATGATGCCGCCGAAACAAGATAAGACTAGTAGTGGCAAGTAAATTGACAACATCTACACCCACAACAAAATTGTGTTCTACTCGTGCATAGAAACTACGCATAGACCTAGCTCATGATGCCACTGTTGGGGATCGTTGCAGAAAATAAAAAAAATTCTACACATCACCAAGATCAATCTATGGAGTCATCTAGCAACAAGAGAGATAGGAGTGCATCTACATACCCATGTAGATCATGAGCTAAAGCGCTCAAGAGAACGGGGTTGATGGAGTCGCACTCGCCGTGATCCAAATCACCAAGATCCTAGTGCCGAACGGACGGCACCTCGCTGCTCAACACACGCACGGAGCGAAGACGTCTCCCGCGCCTTGATCCAGCAAGGAGGAGGGAGAGGTTGAGGAAGAGAGCTCAGCAGCAAAGACGACGGCGTGGTGGTGGTGGAGAGGCGAGATTCGGCAGGGCTTCGCCAAGCTCTTAACGAAGGAGGAGAGGTGTTGGGGAGGGGAGGGGCTGCGCCTTGGATGTGGCGTGCAGCCCTCCCCTCGCCCCTCTATTTATAGGGGAAGTTGGAAGGGGCCCGGCCCCCTTTAGATGAGATCTAGAGGGGGGCGGCGGCCAAGGAGAGGGTGCTTGCCCCCCAAGCAAGGGGGGGGGGCTCTAGGGTTCCCCCCAAACCCTAGGCACATGGGCCCAAGGGGGGGTGCGCCCAGCCCCCTAGGGGCTGGTTCCCTGCCCACTACAGCCCATGAGGCCCTCCGAGAGAGGTGGCCCCTCCCGGTGGACCCCCAGAACCCCTCCGGTGACCCCGGTACAATACCGATAAGCCCCCGAACTTTTCCGGTGACCGTATGATAACTTCCCACATATAAATCTTCACCTCCGGACCATTCCGGAACTCCTCGTGACTTCCGGGATCTCATCCGGGACTCCGAACAACATTCAGTAATCACTTACAAGTCTTCCTAATAACCCTAGCATCATGAACCTTATGTGTAGACCCTACGGTTCGGGAATCATGCGACATGACCGAGACAGCTCTCCGGCCAATAACCAACAGCGGGATCTGGATACCCATGTTGGCTCCCACATGTTCCATGATGATCTCATCGGATGAACCATGATGTCGAGGATTCAAGTAATCCCGTATACAATTCCCTTTGTCAATCGGTACGTTACTTGCCCGAGATTCGATCGTCGGTATCCCAATACCTCGTTCAATCTCGTTACCGGCAAGTCACTTTAATAGTCACGTAATGCATGATCCCGTGACCAACCACATGGTCACATTGAGCTCATTATGATGATGCATTCCGAGTGAGCCCAGAGATACCTCTCCGTCATACGGAGTGACAAATCCCAGTCTCGATCCGTGTCAACCCAACAGACACTTTCGGAGATACCTGTAGTATACCTTTATAGCCACTCAGTTACGTTGTGACGTTTGGTACACCCAAAGCACTCCTACAGTATCCGGGGGTTACACGATCTCATGGTCTAAGGAAATGATACTTGACATTAGAAAAGCTCTAGCAAACGAACTACACGATCTTGTGCTATGCTTAGGATTGGGTCTTGTCCATCACATCATTCTCCTAATGATGTGATCCCATTATCAATGACATCCAATGTCCATAGTCAGGAAACCATGACTATCTGTTGATCAACGAGCTAGTCAACTAGAGGCTCACTAGGGACATGTTGTGGTCTATGTATTCACACATGTATTACGATTTCCGGATAACACAATTATAGCATGAATAATAGACAATTATCATGAACAAGGAAATATAATAATAATCATTTTATTATTGCCTCTAGGGCATATTTCCAATAGCATTGACCCCAAGCTGGCTGCCAAGAAGAAGAAGCCTGATGTGGCCCAAACTGAAGCATCAAGGCGGGAAGAACCTCGCATTGTCTTCCCTGCGAGCATGACAGGCTCGAAGCCTAAGGTCCCCACTGTGGCTTCAGAATTGAAGAAAACCAGGGCAGCTGAAGCCGAAGCCAGAAAGCGCAAGTTCAAGAATGCCACCGTCGATGCTCCATTGCCCAAGAAGAGAAAGACTAAGAAGAAAGATCGGGCTGCTCCCACAGATCCCCTCGTTGTCGAGCCCATCTCTTTTGCTCGACCTACATCCGAACACCAAGAGCATCAGTTGATAGTTCACGAGCCTGCTTCCACAGGGGCTCCTAAAGCTGAAGAAGTTCCGGTCGTTGACCCCGTCACGGCTGAAGACATTGGTCCCCAAGACAATGTAGATGATGATGAAGTCCTTCCTCGGATCGAGCGCCAAACGGTATCATCGCTTGTTCTCACGAACAACGAACTCATCAGTATTGGTCGTCCTTTGACGCCAATCTCTCAGGATGCCTCATGGGCTGATCGCCCCCAACCATAAACTCCAAGTAACTGTTCACCAAGTACACCCCGTACTCCACCAGCGCAAGTCACCATCCCAATGGTGAATGACGACAATTACATGGAGACCACACCATCCCCAAAGGCGTCGCCCGTGTTCCAACGACTTTGCAAAGGCCTCAGGCCATCGGTCTCCATGACAACCATCCCAGAAGAAGATTCACACCAATCCAGCTCAGTGGCACGTCAAGTGTTCCCTGAAGAAAATCCTTCTATGACGGTTCCTGTGTCAGAAGCCAATGTTGCTGAAGACATACCGGTTGCATCAGCCGATGAAAGACAAGAACCCCATCAAGAAGAAGAACGTGTTGCTACACCCCCTATCACCCAAGAAGATGTTCTCGAGGAGAATGTGTCTGTGCCCGACCCTCCAGCTACTCAAGTGGAGGTTGAAAATCCTGAGGCGGCCACCAATAACACTACTGACGCCAATGACGTTGTCATGGCTAAAGCTACTGTGGTGTCTGCAGTCAACACGATGCATGAAGCCAATGATGCACCTGCAACTAATGTGCAGCCTGACGCCATTGCAAATGCCACTGCTCATGTACCGCCTCCAAGGCCTCATACCATTGAGCAAGCATTTCATCAAGGCGAGCTTGTTGCTGTCAGATGGCCCATTCTGGTTCCTCCGCCTACTCCCAGACCTCAATTTGATTATCATGTGGAGCATAGGCCTCAGGTTCAGAAGCCAAAACCAAGGCTGCCAAGGTTTCCAGGTACTGCATCTGCGTCAGGATCATTCAATGCAAATGGCTTCATTACACACAACACTTTTTTCTATAGGACCAAGAACCCATATTCCAAGCCAAGAATATCATCTGATCGGTTCTGGAGTTATCAGCAGCACAACTATTACTCATGTGTCCTATACAATCAAGGGCGCATATTTCCCCATATGCGTCTGGACTGCGAAGCCATTGCTGGTCTGCCCTGCTTAGAAGAAGCCCTCGACTGTTTGTAGATCTTGGCCTTCTCCGCTTAGTGGTGATAAGGAGAATTGGAATGAAGAGCTTCTGCTGCAATTCTATGCAACTCTCCACATTCGCGGCTACAACAGGGATCCGAAGACATGGGTCCTTGAGTGGATGACAGGCAATGTACACCATGAAGCCAAAGCTCTTGACCTCATTGAGCTTACTGGCTTGTCCACTCTAGGTGAACTATATGAACCTGGTTGTCAGCTTCACCGCAACGCATTGGACAGCATCTTCCAGAAGCCTGAGCCCAATATGAGCCAAATGTTGAGTATGATGAAGCCACTGCCGCAGGATGCTGAATATCCAAAGGAATTCTTTGTTGAATACCTAGAGTATCTGCCCCGCACCATCTATCACATTATCAGGAGAACTCTATGGCCCATCAAAGGACATTCTTCCTCAGCAAAGCTTGAAGGCGCAATGAAGACATTGGTCTTCTATATTCCCAATGGCATCAGCTTCAATGCTCAGGATTTCTTCATTCGTCAATTTGCTGCATCTGGCTCAGACATATTTGGTCTGAAATTCTATGCTCCATGGGTAATGCGACTGATCAAGCTTCACTCTACTGTTGACTATCAGCCCTCTGCACACAATCATCTCATATTCTTACCAGAAGTTGATATGTCCGTCGAAGCCATATACCCAGAGCCTACCAAGGAGGCAATTTATCTTCACAATGTCGATCCTCAAAGTTTCTCTCAACATGTTGAAGGAGTTCATGCTGCTGCTCGTGTTTATCCGCTGGCTGGCAATACTCGTCGTGCTCGTACTGAAGCCACTGATAGCACTATTGCTCCACGGCCTCGAAAGAGATCTTGTGTGCTCAATGACCGAGAGCTTCTCGTGGCGTTGCATCAAAAACACGATAAGCATCATTTCTGGCTAAAGCGTCAGATGCAAAGCCTCTTGGTGGATATTAATCGCATTTGAAATCTTGCCACCAAGAATGCATTTGTCACTCATGAAACCTGTCGGAGGTCATGGAAGAGTTTGACATTGCTCAGTGGTGAAGCTGATCTTCAAGATGATGGCTTCACAGAGAGATTTAAGTTTGATACCACTCCTCCCAGGAATGTTGTCTTACGTCGAACTCCATCACTCGAAGATTCTGAGTACTCCTCCGCGGCAACTGTTAATGCCAGAGTTCTTGATGACGTCGATAATGCTACTTCACCACCTCCAACTTCGGTGCGTATCGACACTGCACCAAGTTCGTCTGCACCACCAAACCTCAACGATGACCCTGCTGCCTCACCTACTCCTCATGGGAACGAGTAGAGACTATGTCTTCAAACCTTTATGGTCCTTACTGACAAAAGGGGGAGAAGCATATGTTTATAGTCTTCAAGCGGATCCATATGGGTGGTTGCTATACTTTTGCCAAGTGTTTACAACTCTCGCTTTTGATACATTTGGTTCTTTGAGTTGTAACACTTAAACTTGATGGTCGTCTACTACTTTTTCTGTTATTCTGTGATGCGACGATAAATCCCGCATGAAGCCATTCCGCAAACGTCCATTTTTCATTATGCATGTCATTATTCTTGTATATCTGTTCATGCATGATGTATTGTCTTCATATGGTGAAGAGGATCTCCACAAGTACAACCTGCCATGTGCATTTGCATTCCAACGCAAAACATTTATATGCACATCTTCAGGGGGAGCCTTTTTGCCACCTATGAAGACAATATCTTAATCCTTTACAATTTCACATACTTTTATCCCCGTCGAAAACTTCAACCAGTTTGTCATCAATCACCAAAAAGGGGGAGATTGTAAGTGCATCTAGTGACACCCCTAGTTGGTTTTGGAGTATTGACGACAAACCTGGTTGAGGGACTAATGTGTTTGTGAGAATTGCAGGATAACACAGGTAGTAGTCCCTCATTGATTCGGTTTACCTACCGGAGATGACCCCTAAAAATGTGTGAAGACATTGAAGACGATGGTGGTCTGTGAAGTTATTCGCGTTGAAGATTATGACTTGAGAAGACATCGCATGAAGACTATGGAGCGCGAAGACTTAGCTGTTTCGTTGCTTCCTTTTCTTCTTTGTTGAGTCATAGGAACCACCGCACTGTTAAGTGGGGTCCAAGTGAACAAAGTTAGAGTGACTGAAGTGATGCTCAACCAGATCCTATGTCTTCGAGCAAAGACAATGAGAGCAAATCTTATCCAGTGTCGGATGAGTCAGCTTTACTTGTAGCCCAAGTCAAGCTGCCGCATGTGTTTGAAATCTGACCGTTGGGACACGTGTTAGTTCCTTAGTGACCTGGGGTCATTTCGGACAAATCAGGTCGGGTTGCCCAGTGGCTATAAATAGCCCACCCCCTACACCATAAATTGGTGGCTGCTCAGAGTTAGTGCACGGCTTTTGTCGTTTGAGAGCAACCCACCTCTGAAGCTTTTGAGAGAGAATCCTTGCGAGGACAAAGCCCAAATCACCCAGAGCCCAAAGAGTGTTTGGCATCACTGAAGTCTTTCTGTCCGTGTGATCTGAAGACTTGTTACACTTGAGGACTGTGAATCCTCCAGCCGGTTAGACGTCGCGTTCTGAGCATCCGAGAGTCATTGTGGATTGCCGGCGAACGAAGTCTGTGAAGGTTTGGAAGTCTACCTTGAAGACTTACCAGAGTGATTGGGCGGGGACTAGGTGTCCTTAGCTCAAGGGGAATAAGGTGAAGACGTGGTCTTCTGAGTTGAATCTCAGCCTCCCTAACCAGATGTACATTTGTCACAACAACTGGAACTGGTCGAACAAATCTCTGTCCTCTCCAAGCTACTGGTTCTATCTCTCACTTCTCTTTACTTACAGTTTGTCTTCGTGAAGTCATTGCCTGCTTGCATTATCTGTTTGACTTCACTGTGTGACTACTTGGTCTGATTGGCTTCATAGTATCTTCCATCCTGATCCTTACTACCTAGTTGTTGATAGTCCTCGTGCTTTCACTTCATTGAATACTTGACTATGGTTTGCCTATTGTAGTCTACCTTCCGCTGCATACGAATAATGTCATTTCTATTGTTTGTCTTCGAAACTCCCATGTTTTGAAGACTTTCATAAAAATCGCATATTCACCCCCCCCCCCCTCTAGTCGATAACTAGCTCTTTCACCTTCTCTTTGTTTTGGTGTCTTTTCGTGCAGGAAGATGAGCTGAGAGGGATGCACTTGATTGAGTGCCACAAGGTCATGGAATGTCCTGGATCCCCCCACCCCCTGCCCCCAGTTCCACGACAAACAAACCATTGCTCTCGGTGTTACAGTACTATGCACTGCTAGTGGCAGAGTAGTGATAGAGTTTCCGACAGAGCCGCCGGGGTCAAACCGTGTGTCCGCTGGATCAAGAGTGCTATTCGGATGCCCTCCTGAAACTATTCCTTCTACATAGCCAGCCCCATCTGATTGGGAGTCCAATCTCCCGCTGACAACAAGTTCTCACGAGAAGATTCTCAAGCTCCTAGACATGGCTGTAACGCCCCCGATGCGGCTATATCTCCCACGTGTCGAGGCACGACTTAGAGGCATAACCGCATTGAAAGCAATGTCGCAAGTGAGGTAATCTTCACACAACCCATGTAATAAATAAGGAAAGAGATACATAGTTGGCTTACAATGCCACTTCACACAATACATAAATAAACATCCATCATTCGAGTACACTCAAGGTCCGACTACGGAACCAAAATAAAAGAAGATACCCCAAATGCTACACAGATCCCGAATCGTCCCAACTGGGCACCACTACGATCATCAGGAAAAGACACATAGTAACGACCACGTTCCTCGTCGAACTCCCACTTGAGCTCGGCTGAGTCACTGACCGCATCGTCGGAACCTGCAACTGTTTGAAGTATCTGTGAGTCACGGGACTCAGCAATCTCACACCCGCGAGATCAAGACTATTTAAGCTTATAGGAAGGACAGAGTAGTAAAGTGGAGCTGCAGCAAGCGACTAGCATATATGGTGGCTACATCGCAAAAGAGAGCGAGAAGAGGAGCAAAGCACGGTCGTGAAGCTAGTAGCGATCAAGAAGTGATCCTGAACTACTTACGCCGACATAACTCCAACACGTGTTCACTTCCCGGACTCCGCCGAGAAGAGACCATCACGGTTACACACGCGTTGATGTGTATTTTATTGAGATCAACTTTGGGTTTTCTACAACCGACATTAACAAATTCCCATCGCCTCATAACCATGGGCACGGCTTTGAAAGATATTACCTGCAGGGTGTCCCAACTTAGCCCATTATAAGCTCTCACGGTCAACGAAGGATATTCCTTCTACCGGAAGACCGATCAATCTCGAATCCCGGACTACAAGACATTTCGACAGCAATAAAACAAGACCAGCAAAGCCACCCGAATGTGCCGACAAATCCCGATAGGAGCTGCACATATCTCGTTCTCGTGGCACACCGGATAAGCGAAGCGACAGAACCGACGTAATCCATGTTGCCAAGGAATGGTCCCAAGACGGTGCTCTAGTTTGGACCAACGTCAAGGAGCACCGGCCGGGGTTTAAAATAAGATGACCCTCGGGCTCGCGAAAACCCGGGGAAAAAGGCTTAGGTGGCAAATGGTAAAACCAATGTTGGGCCTTCTTGGACGAGTCTTATTCAAAGCGAACTGTCAAGGGGTCCCATAAATCACCCAACCGTAAGGAACGCAAAATCAAGGAACATAACACCGGTATGACGGAAACTAGGTGGCAAGAGTGGAACAAAACACTGCATAAGGCCGAGCCTTCCACCCTTTACCAAATATATAGATGTATTAATTAGAGCAGATATATATTGTGATATCCCTAACAATTAAACATGTTCCAACAAGGAACAACATCTCCATGTTCCAACAAGGAACAAACTTCAGCTTCACCGCAACTAGCAACGCTATAAGAGGGCTGAGCAAAGCGGTAACATAGCCAATCAACGGTTTGCTAGGAAAGGATGGTTAGGGCTGACATGGCAATATGGGTGGCATGATATAGCAAGTGGTAGGCATCGCAGCATAGGCATAGCAAAAGAGCGAGCAACTAGCATAGCAAAGATAGAAGTGATTTCGAGGGTATGATCATCTTGCTCGCAATGTTCTCGAGTTGTCGAAAGCTTGATCCTTGTAAGCGTTCTCAACAGGTTCCTCGTTCACGTACTCGCCTCCCGACTCTACCCAAAGCAACAACACAAACAAAGGAACCACAATAAATCACGGTGCAATGCACAATCAACATGATGCAAAACATGACATGATATGCGGATGTGATATGCAATGCGACAAAGCGCCCGAAGGAAAATGATGAACCAGGCATCAACTTGGCAAACCAAGTATGCCACTGGAAAGATGAGATGATTTTGGTTGAAATCGATATAAAGATCACCGAATCGGATGCACGGTTTGCAAATGACAAGCAAAACAAGAATGGCGCAAATCTGCCATTTACAGCATGATGCCACTTAGCAAGCAACAATTAATTAAGCTACTGCACCCAAACGTATCAACAAAGTACATGGCAGTGATCTACACAAGATGCTCGACAAAAGATGAGCACTGAGCTACGGCTAGTTCACATCATAACAGGTTCAAACAAGCATGGCAAAAGTGCACAAAATATCAGGCTGGACATGGCAAAAACAGCATCAGGTTGCAATGTTCAGAGCAACAAAACTACATGCTACAGGAACTTAAAATAGAAAAACATGGCATGGCATGAATCTACTCAAGCATAGATCAAAAGTCCCTTACTGACCATAAGCCAAAAAGGATCAGAAAATATAGTAACACCCATGTCAATATTGAAAGTTTCGTTAACAGATTCAGCAACATGACATGTCAAAAACTGATAACGAGTAGGCATGTTTACAAGCTCAATGCACTCACTACAGAGCCTTATATGAAAAACTAAGCATACATATATCAAGAAGACATGGCATAGAAGACATCCATGGCAAGAACAATAACATAGCATACATGGGTCAACCACAACAACCTAGGCAAAATTGAATAACATGTATACAATCTGCCAGGAAACATTTGATAGCAAAAGTAGAGCTCGATTGACTCAAGCTATGGCACTCCATAAATGCAAACAAAGGCATGGATGGATAGAGCAAGACATGCTTTACAAAACACCCTTACTGAAGTATCTCAAAATATGCATAGATCTCTCGGTATCATCAAGTTAACATGGCATCAAAATCAGCTAAAACAGGGCTGAAATCAGCAACATCAGGACACCTACTTTGCATGCTTGTGCTAGTCACCACATAGATCACAAAAATACATGTCATATACCCCTGGAAAGATGGCATGGCATATTACAAAACACATGTAGGACTCAACTTCATAGGGTGCACACATTAATCATGGCAAAAATAACAAAAGTGCAAGTTCTGTTACGAAACAGAAACTATCATCACATAGCACTCTTCCAACAGCATTTCGGGCATCAAGATGAGCTCAAATGAAAATGATGCAATGAGATGAAATGATCTACTCTTCGAGACGAACATTTTGATATATTATACGCGCAAAATGGACCTACAGATGCAAAGTTACACTACGGAGAAAATGCAACAAAATAACACTAGATGCAAAATGACTTAGAGAAAAAAAGGATGGGGAGAAGAGAAGTCAACGGGCGCTGGGATCCGGTCGGGATCCGCCGATCCGGATCGCCGAGGCGGAGCGGCGGCGCGGAGGAGCGGGCGGGCGCGGGCGGCGCGGGAGGAGCGGGCGGCCGGAGCGGCCGGGCGGGCGACGGCGGCGGGCTTCGCGGCGACGGAGGCGGATGATGGGGCCGGGAGGAGAAAGGCGGAAGAAGAGCGGCGGCGGGCGGCCGGAGGGAAGAAGACGGCGGCGGGCGGCCGGACTCGGCGAGGCGGAGGAGGTAGCTGGCGCTGCCGGGCGCGGGCGGAGGGCGCGGGCGGGCGGGCGGCGGCCGAGGCGAAGGCGGCCGGAGCTGCCCGGGCGGTTGCCGGGCCGGGCCTCGGGCTCAAGGCGGCATGCGGCGGCGGGGCCACGTGGCAGACGCGACTGGGCGCGGGCGGCGGCGATTTTGTCCGCGTGGCGGACACGTCCGGCGCGGCGCGGAGGGGAAAAACTAGGGTTTCGGGGAGGAAGACCCGGATTTGGACGGGGAAGATGTTTAAATAGGCATAGAGGGAGCTAGGAGAGTCCAAATGAGGTGTAGTTTTCGCCCACACGATTGTGATCGAACGACGGAGAGCATGGGAGTGACTTAGATGGGTTATTGGGCTGTTTTGAAGGGGTGTTGGGCTGCAACTTAAAAGAGGCCTTTGCGAGAGTGCGGTTAACCGTTGGAGTACCAAACGAGCTCCAAATGACCCGAAACTTGACCGGTGGTCACGGTTGGTATACCAAGGCCACTAGACAAACCTCGGTACATTTCGAGAAGGTTTAGTACCGCTTTACGGAAAAACGTAAAAGGGCCGCCGGGGAGATAGGAGTGCCGGATTGCAAAACGGACAACGGAAAAATGCTCGGAATCATGAGACGAACACGTATGCAAATGCGATGCACATGATGACATGATATAAAATGCATGACATGGACAAAAGAAAATGAAGAAAACCCAACCACGGAGGAACATCATATATCAATGCCGAAAATGGCAAGAGTTGGAGTTACAAATATGGAAAGTTACTCCGGGTGTTACAACACTCCACCACTACAAGAGGATCTCGCCCCGAGATCTAGGACTGAATGAACTCCGGATATTCGAACGGAGGTGATCCTCGCGCCCCGTGTAGCTTCTCGATCGGAATGGTGTGACCACTTCACTTTCAGGAATTTGATTGACTTGTTGCAGTCTTGCGCTCGGTTTCTTCAAGAATAGCAACGGGTGCTCATGATAAGAGAGATCTTCTTGAAGGTCAATCTCTTGAAGTTGATAGTGCGTTCAGAGTCTTGAAGCACTTGCGAAGTTGTGACACGTGAAACACATCGTGCACGTTTGCAAAGTTGGATGGAAGCTCAAGTTGATAGGCGAGATCGCCTCTTTTGCCAATGATCTTGAAAGGACCCACGATCTAGGGGCAAGCTTCCTTTGATACCGGGCGACGAGTGCCTTTCATTGAGAGACGCGAGGTAGACATGGTCTCCGATTTCAAAAGCCACATCACGGTGCTTATCATCATAATAGCTCTTCCGGCGCGATTATGCGGCTTTGAGATTCTCACGAATGACTTGGCACATTTCTTCCGCTTCGCGGATCAAGTCATTGCCAAGAAGTTGGCGTTCACTGTCTCTGCACCAATTGAGAGGAGTACGCACTTTTCGCCATAGAGAATTTCGAATGGGGCCTTGCCCGAACTCGCTTGGAAGCTGTTGTTGTAGGTGAACTCGGCATATGGAAGACAATCTTCCCACTTCATACCGAAGGAAATGACACAAGCCCTGAGCATATCTTCAAGGATTTGATTAACTCGCTCAACTTGACCACTTGTTTGAGGATGGAAAGCTGTGCTGAAACGAATGTTGGTGCCCATGGCCTTCTGAAAAGAATCCCAAAACTTGGAGGTAAAGATGCTGCCACGGTCTGAAGAGATCACTTGTGGAATGTCGTGCAAGGAGACAATCCTGGAGGTGTATAGCTCTGCCAACTGAGCTGCTGTGATGGATTCTTTGATAGGAAGAAAATGAGCCACTTTAGTAAGCTTGTCAATGACAACAAAGATAGCATCATTTCCACGCTTGGACTTTGGAAAACCAGTCACGAAGTCCATTTCAATATGATCAAACTTCCATTCAGGAATAGCAAGAGGTTGGAGGAGACCAGCTGGTCTTTGGTGTTCTGCTTTCACTCTTCTGCAGACATCACATTCATTCACGAATTGAGCAATTTCTCGCTTCATTCGAGTCCACCAATATGACTGCTTGAGATCATGGTACATCTTCGTACTTCCAGGATGAATGGATAGAAGCGAATTGTGAGCCTCGTTCATAATGACTTTTCTCAGATCACCCTTAGGAACCACAATCCGGTCCTCAAAGAACAGAGTGTCTTTGTCATCAACGTGGAAGCACTTGTACTTGGAAATGCCCTTGTCGATACCACGTTTCACCTTTTTCACCATGGTATCCAGAAGCTGAGCCTCACGAATCTGATCTTCCAAAGTAGGAGATACTATAAGGTTGGCAAGAAAGCCTTGAGGAACAACTTGAAGATTCAGCTTGCGGAAAGATTCACAGAGATCCGGTTGAAAGGGCTTGAGGATTAGACTGTTGCAGTAAGCTTTCCTGCTCAAAGCATCTGCAATGACATTGGCTTTGCCCGGAGTATATTCAATACTTGGGTTGTACTCTTGAATCATTTCGACCCATCGAGTCTGCCTGAGGTTGAGGTTGGGTTGAGTGAAGATGTACTTGAGACTCTTGTGATCGGTGAAAATGTCCACTTTCCTTCCCAACAAGAGATGTCTCTGTTGGGGAACGTAGTAATTTCAAAAAATTTCCTACGATCACGCAAGACCATGGTGATGGCATAGCAACGAGAGGGAGAGTGTCCGCCCACGCACCGTGAGACCGAAAGCGGAAGCGTTATGACAACGCGGTTGATGTAGTCGACGCTCCACGATCCGACCGATCCAAGCACCGAACGACGGCACCTCCGAGTTACGCACACGCTCAGCTCGATGACGATCCCGGACTCGATCCAGCAAAGTGTCGGGGATGAGTTCCGTCAAGACGACGGCGTGGTGACGATGTTGATGCTCCACCGACGCAGAAGCCGCCTAAGCTCATGACGATATGACTTCTCCGCGCAGGCTTCGCCTAAGCTCCATGACGATATGACCGAAGTGGAATATGGTGGAAGGGGCACCGACACGGCTAAGGAAAGATCCGTGAGATCAACTTGTTCCTCTTGGGTGCCCCCCCCGTGATATAAAGGAGCCAAGGGGAGGTGGCGGCCCTAGGGGAGGCGCACCAGGAGGAGTCCTACTCCCACCGAGTAGGACTCCCCCTCTCCTAGTTGGACTAGGATTGGAGGAGGGAAGAGGAGGCGCGCCCCCCCTTCCTTGTCCTATTCGGACTAGAGGGGAGGGGGCGCAGCCCACCTTGGCCTGCCCTTCCTCTTCTCCCATGGCCCATTAAGGCCCATGGACCTCCCGGGGTTCCGTAACCTCCGCATACTCGGTAAAATCCCGATTTCACCGGAACACTTCCGATGTCCAAATGTAGGCTTCCAATATATCAATCTTTATGTCTCGACCATTTCGAGACTCCTCGTCATGTCCGTGATCACATCCGGACTCGAACAACCTTCGTGCATCAATACTTATAAACTCATTATGAACTCATCATCGAAACATTAAGCGTGCGGACCCTACGGGTTCGAGAACTATGTAGACATGACCTAGAACCATTCTCGGTCAATAACCAATAGCGGAACCTGGATGCCCATATTGGTTCCTACATATTCTACGAAGATCTTTATCGGTCAAACCGCATAACGACATACATTGTTCCCTTTGTCATCGGTATGTTACTTACCCGAGATTCGATCGTCGGTATCCAATACCTAGTTCAATCTCGTTACCGGTAAGTCTCTTTACTCGTTCCGTAATACATCATCTTCACAACTAACTCATTAGTTGTAATGCTTGCAAGGCTTAAGTGATGTGCATTACCGAGAAGGCACGAGATACCTCTCCGACAATCGGAGTGACAAAACCTAATCTCAAATACGCCAACCCAACAAGTACCTTTGGAGACACCTGTAGTACTCCTTTATAATCACCCGATTACGTTGTGACGTTTGGTAGTACCAAAGTGTTCCTCCGTAAACGGAGTTGCATAATCTCATAGTTATAGGAACATGTATGGGTCATGAAGAAAGCATTAACATACTAAACGATCAAGTGTTAAGCTAACGGAATGGGTCAAGTCAATCAGATCATTCAACTAATGATGTGACCTTGTTAATCAAATAACAACTCCTTGTTCATGGTTAGGAAACATAACCATCTTTGATTAACAAGCTAGTCAAGTAGAGGCATACTAGTGACATCTTGTTTGTCTATATATTCACACATGTATTATGTTTCCGGTTAATACAATTCTAGCATGAATAATAAACATTTATCATGATATAAGGAAATAAATAATAACTTTTATTATTGCCTCTAGGGCATATTTCCTTGATCTCCCACTTGCACTAGAGTCAATAATCTAGATTACAAAGTAATGATCCTAACACCCATGGAGTCTTGGTGCTGATCATGTTTTGCTCGTGGAAGAGGCTTAGTCAACGGGTCGCAACATTCAGATCCGTATGTATTTTGCAAATCTCTATGTCTCCCACTTGGACTTGGTCCCGAATGGAATTGAAGCGTCTCTTGATGTGCTTGGTCCTCTTGTGAAATCTGGATTCCTTTGCCAAGGCAATTGCACCAAGATTGTCACAGAAGATCTTCATCGGTCCCGATGCACTAGGTATGACACCTAGATCGGAAATGAACTCTTTCATCCAGACTCCTTCATTTGCTGCTTCCAAGCAGCTATGTACTCCGCTTCACATGTAGATCCCGCCACGACGCTTTGTTTAGAGCTGCACCAACCGACAGCTCCACCGCTTAATAAAAACACGATCCGGTTTGCGATTTAGAATCGTCCGGATCAGTTTCAAAGCTTGCATCGACGTAACCATTTACGACTAGCTCTTTGTCACCTCCATATCGAGAAACATATCCTTAGTCCTTTTCGTATTTCGGGATGTTCTTGACCGCTGTCCGATGATCCACTGGATTACTTTGGTACCTTCCTGCCAAGCTTACAGCTAAGCATATGTCAGTCCGGTACACAACATTGCATACATGATAGAGCCTATGGCTGAAGCATAGGAACATCTTTCATTTCTCTCTATCTTCTGCATTGTGGTCGGGCATTGAGTCCGACTCAATCTTACACCTTGTAATACAGGTAAAAACCTTTCTTTGCTCGATCCATTTTGAACTTCTTCAAAACTTTATCAAGGTATGTGCTTTGTGAAAGTCCAATTAAGCGTCTTGATCTATCTCTATAGATCTTGATGCCCAATATGTAAGCAGCTTCACCGAGGTCTTTCATTGAAAAACTTTTATTCAAGTATCCTTTTATGCTATCCAGAAATTCTATATCATTTCCAATTAATAATATGTCGTCCACATATAATATCGAAATGCTACTGAGCTCCCACTCACTTTCTTGTAAATACAGGCTTCTCCAAAAGTCTGTACAAACCCATATGCTTTGATCACACTATCAAAGCGTTTATTCCAACTCCGAGAGGTTTGCACTGGACCATAAATTGATCGTTGGAGCTTGCACACTTTGTTAGCACCCTTTGGATCGACAAAACCTTCTGGTTGCATCATATACAACTCTTCTTCTAGAAATCCATTCAAGAATGCGGTTTTACATCCATTTGCCAAATCTCATAATCATAAAATGCGGCAATTGCTAACATGATTCGGACAGACTTAAGCATCGCCACTGGTGAGAAAGTCTCATCGTAGTCAACCCTTGAACTTGTCGAAAACCTTTTGCAACAAGTCGAGCTTTGTAGACGATTACATTACCATCGGCGTCGTCTTCTTCTTAAAGATCCATTTATTTTCAATGGCTTGCCGATCATCGGGCAAGTCAACCAAAGTCCATACTTTGTTCTCATACATGGATCCCATCTCAGATTTCATGGCTTCCAGCCATTTTGCGAATCTGGGCTCACCATCGCTTCTTCATAGTTCGTAGGTTCGCCATGGTCAAGTAACATGACTTCCGAATAGGATTACCGTACCACTCAGTGCGTATTTTACTCTGGTTGACCCACGAGGTTCGATAGTAACTTGATCTCAAGCTTCATGATCATCATCATTAGTTTCTTCACTAATTGGTGTAGTTGTCACAGAACCATTTCTTGTGATGAACTACTTTCCAATAAGGGAGCAGATCTGATTATCTCATCAAGTTCTACTTTCCTCCCACTCACTTCTTTCGAGAGAAACTCCTTCTCTAGAAAGGATCCGATTTAGCAACGAAAATCTTGCCTTCAGATCTGTGATAGAAGGTGTACCCAACAGTCTCCTTTGGGTATCCTATGAAGACACATTTTTCCGATTTGGGTTCGAGCTTATCGGTTGAAGTTTCTTTACATAAGCATCGCATCCCCAAACTTTAAGAAACGACAACTTTGGTTTCTTGCCAAACCACAGTTCATAAGGCGTCGTCTCAACGGATTTTGACGGTGTCCTATTCAACGTGAATGCGGCCGTCTCTAAAGCATAACCCCAAAACGATAGCGGTAAATCGGAAATAGACATCATAGATCGCACCATATCTAGTAAAGTACGATTCGACGTTCGGACACACCATTTCTCTGTGGTGTTCGGGTGGCGTGAGTTGCTAAACTATTCCACATTGTTTCAAATGTAAACCAAACTCGTAACTCAAATATTCTCCTCCACGATCAGATCGTAGAAACTTTATTTTCTTGTTACGATGATTTTCCACTTCACTCTGAAATTCTTTGAACTTTTCAAATGTTTCAGATTTGTGTTTCATTAAGTAGATATACCCATATCTGCTCAAATCATCTGTGAAGGTGAGAAAATAACGATACCCGCCCGTGCCTCAACATTCATTGGACCACAAACATCGGTATGTATGATTTCCAACAAATCAGTTGCTCGCTCCATAGTTAGGAGAACGGCGTTTTGGTCATCTTGCCCATGAGGCACGGTTCGCAAGTACCAAGTGATTCATAATCAAGTGATTCCGAAGCCCATCAAGATGGAGTTTCTTCATGCGTTTTACACCGATATGACCTAAACGGCGAGTGCCACAAATAAGTTGCACTATCATTATCAACTCTGCATCTTTTGGTTTCAACATTATGAATATGTGTATCACTCCGTCGAGATTCAACAAGAATAGACCATTCTTCAAGGGTGCATGACCATAAAAGATATTACTCATATAAATAGAACAACCATTATTCTCTCGATTTAAATGAATAACCGTCTCGCAATAAACAAGATCCAGATATAATGTTCATGCTCAACGCGGCACCAAATAACAATTATTTAGGTCTAAAACTAATCCGAAGGTAGATGTAGAGGTAGCGTGCCGACCGCGATCACATCGACTTTGGAACCATTTCCAACGCAAGATCGTCACCTCGTCCTTAGCCAATCTTCGCTAATCCGTAGTTCCTGTTTGAGTTGCAAATATTAGCAATGTAACCAGATCAAATACCAGTACTATCTGCGAGTATTAGTAAGGTACACATCAATAACATGTATATCATATATACCTTTGTTCACCTTGCCATCCTTTTATCCGCCAAATACTTGGGGCAGTTCCGCTTCCAAATGTCGGTCGCTTGCAAGTAAAAACACTCGATTTGGGCTTAGGTCCAGACTTGGGTTTCTTCTCTTGATCAGCAACTTTCTTGCTGTTCTTTTGAAGTTTCCTTCTTCTTCCCTTTGCCCTTTTCTTGAAACTAGTGGTCTTGCTGACCATCAACACTTGATGCTCTTTCTTGATTTCTACCTCCGCAGCTTTTAGCATTGCGAAGAGCTCAGAATTGTCTTAGTCATCCCTTGCATATTATAGTTCATCACGAAGCTCTTGTAGCTTGGTGGCGTGATTGGAGAATTTCATCAATGACACTATCATCCGGAAGATTAACTCCCAGCTGAATTAAGTGATTGTTATACCCGGACATTTTGAGTATGTGCTCACCTTGTAACTATTCTCCTCCATCTTGCAGCTATAGAACTTATTGGAGACTTCATATCTCTCAATCCGGGCATTTGCTTGAAATATTAACTTCAACTCTGGAACATCTCATATGCTCCATGACGTTCAAAACGTCGTTGAAGACCCGGTTCTAAGCCGTAAAGCATGGCTGCTGAACTATTGAGTAGTCATCAGCTCTGCTTTGCCAGACGTTCACAACTTCGCTCGGCATTTGCAAGAGAGGTTCTGTCACCCAGCGGTGCTTCCGGGGCGTAATTTTTACGTGCAGCAATGAGGATAATCCTCAAGTTACGGACCCAGTCCGTGTAATTGCTACCATCATCTTTCAACTTTGCTTTCTCAAGGAACGCATTAAAATTCAATGGAACAACAAAGACGAGCCATCTATCTACATCAAACATAGACAAGCAAAATACTATCGGTACTAAGTTCATGATAAATTTAAGTTTGATTAATCATATTAAAACCTCCCACTTAGACAAACATCTCTAGTCATCTAAGTGATCACGTGATCCAAATCAACTAAACCATGTCCGATCATCACGTGAGATGGAGTAGTTTCAATGGTGAACATCACTATGTTGATCATATCTACTATATGATTCACGCCGACCTTTCGGTCTCGTGTTCCGAGGCCATATCTGTTATATGCTAGGCTCGTCAAGTTTAACTTGAGTATTCGCGTGCGCAACTGTTTTGCACCCGTTGTATTTGAGCGTAGAGCCTATCACACCCGATCATCACGTGGTGTCTCAAAGACGAAGAACTTTCATAACGGTGCATACTCGTGGAGAACACTACTTGATAATTTTAGTGAGAGATCATCTTATAATGCTACCGTCAATCAAAGCAAGATAAGATGCATAAAGGATAAACATCACATGCAATCAATATAAGTGATATGATATGGTCATCATCATCTTGTGCTTGTGATCTCCATCGCCAAGCACCGTCATGATCACCATCGTCACCGGCGCGACACCTTGATCTCCATCGTAGCATCGTTGTCGTCTCGCCAACTATTGCTTCTACGACTATCGCTACTCCTTAGTGATAAAGTAAAGCAATTACATGGCGTTGCATTTCATACAATAAAGCGACAACCATATGGCTCCTGCCGATTGCCGATAACTCGTTTACAAAACATGATCATCTCATACAATAAAATATAGCATCACGTCTTGACCATATCACATCACAACATGCCTGCAAAAACAAGTTAGACGTTCTCTACTTTGTTGTTGCAAGTTTTACGTGGCTGCTACGGGCTGAGCAAGAACCGTTCTTACCTACGCATCAAAACCACAAGCGATACTTCGTCAAATAGACTCGTTTTAACCTTCTCAAGGACCGGGCGTAGCCACACTCGATTCAACTAAAGTGAGAGAGACAGACACCGCCGGTCACCTTTAAGCAACGAGTGCTCGGAGCGGTGAAACCAGTCTCGCGTAAGCGTCACGCGTAATGTCGGTCCGGGCCGCTTCATCTCACAATACCGCTGAACCAAAGTATGACATGCTGGTAGGCAGTATGACTTGTATCGTCCACAACTCACTTGTGTTCTACTCGTGCACATGACATCAACGCATAAAACCTGGCTCGGATGCCATTGTTGGGGAACGAGTAATTTCAAAAATTTCCTACGATCACGCAAGACCATGGTGATGGCATAGCAACGAGAGGGAGAGTGTCCGCCCACGCCCTGTGAGACCGAAAGCGAAGCGTTATGACAACGCGGTTGATGTAGTCGACGTCTCCACGATCCGACCGATCCAAGCACCGAACGTCACGGCACCTCCGAAGTTCGCACACGTTCAGCTCGATGACGATCCCGGACTCGATCCAGCAAAGTGTCGGGATGAGTTCCATCAAGACGACGGCGTGGTGACGATGTTGATGCTCCACCGACGCAGAGCCGCCTAAGCTCGCGACGATATGACTTCTCCGCGCGAGGGCTTCGCCTAAGCTCCATGACGATATGACCGAAGTGGAATATGGTGGAAGGGGCACCGACACGGCTAAGGAAAGATCCGTAGATCAACTTGTTCCTCTTGGGGTGCCCCTGCCCCGAGATATAAAGGAGCCAAGGGGAGGTGGCGGCCCTAGGGGAGGCGCACAAGGAGGAGTCCTACTCCCACCGAGTAGGACTTCCCCCTCTCCTAGTTGGACTAGGATTGGAGGAGGGGAAGAGGAAGGCGCCGCCCCTTCCTTGTCCTATTCGGACTAGAGGGGAGGGGGCGCAGCCCACCTTGGCCTGCCCTTCCTCTTCTCCCATGGCCCATTAAGGCCCATGGACCTCCCGGGGTTCCGTAACCTCCTTGTACTCGTAAAATCCCGATTTCACCGGAACACTTCCGATGTCCAAATGTAGGCTTCCAATATATCAATCTTTATGTCTCGACCATTTCGAGACTCCTCGTCATGTCCGTGATCACATCCGGGACTCCGAACAACCTTCGGTGCATCAATACTTATAAACTCATTATGAACTGTCATCGAAACATTAAGCGTGCGGACCCTACGGGTTCGAGAACTATGTAGACATGACCTAGAACCATTCTCGGTCAATAACCAATAGCGGAACCTGGATGCCCATATTGGTTCCTACATATTCTACGAAGATCTTTATCGGTCAAACCGCATAACGACATCGTTGTTCCCTTTGTCATCGGTATGTTACTTACCCGAGATTCGATCGTCGGTATCCAATACCTAGTTCAATCTCGTTACGGTAAGTCTCTTTACTCGTTCGTAATACATCATCTTCACAACTAACTCATTAGTTGTAATGCTTGCAAGGCTTAAGTGATGTGCATTACCGAGAAGGCTCGAGATACCTCTCCACAATCGGATGACAAAACCTAATCTCAAATACGCCAACCCAACAAGTACCTTTGGAGACACCTGTAGTACTCCTTTATAATCACCCGATTCGTTGTGACGTTTGGTAGTACCAAAGTGTTCCTCCGTAAACGGAGTTGCATAATCTCATAGTTATAGGAACATGTATGGGTCATGAAGAAAGCATTAACATACTAAACGATCAAGTGTTAAGCTAACGGAATGGGTCAAGTCAATCAGATCATTCAACTAATGATGTGACCTTGTTAATCAAATAACAACTCCTTGTTCATGGTTAGGAAACATAACCATCTTTGATTAACAAGCTAGTCAAGTAGAGGCATACTAGTGACATACTGTTTGTCTATATATTCACACATGTATTATGTTTCCGGTTAATACAATTCTAGCATGAATAATAAACATTTATCATGATATAAGGAAATAAATAATAACTTTTATTATTGCCTCTAGGGCATATTTCCTTCATCTCCACGTTATTAATGCATGGACAACTGCCGCCAACTCAAGATCGTGAGTGGGGTTGGTCCTCCTCGTTGGGTTCCAACTGGCGAGAGGTATAAGCCACAACTCTCTTCTCTTGCATTAACACAGCACCGAGACCTTGAAGAGAAGCATCACGAAAACTTCAAATGGCTTGGATTCATCAGAGGAGTCAAGGCAGAGCTGTGACGAGTTTCTCTTTGAGGGTATTGAAAGCAACGTCACACTCAGGAGACCAGACATACTTCACATGCTTCTGGAGAAGGTTGGAAAGAGGCTTTGCAATCTTGGAGAAGTTCTCAACGAATCTTCGGCAATAGCTTGCAAGACCAAGAAAACTACGGAGCTGCTTGACATTCTGAGGAGGTTCCCAATTCACAATTGCGGACACCTTCTGGATTAACTGCGATGCCCTTGGCGGAGATGATATGACCAAGATAAAGCACTTCATCAAGCCAAAATTCACATTTGGAGAACTTCGCATAGAATTGATACTCTCTGAGCTTGTCTAGCACCAATCGCAAATGTTTGGCATGATCCTTCTTATTCTTGGAGAAGACCAAAATATCATCAAGATAGACCAAGACGAATTCATTGGTGTAGGGGTTGAATATGAAATTCATCATCCGAGAGAATGTTGGAGGAGCATTAACGAGGCCGAAAGACATGACAGTATATTCATAAGAACCAAAGCTTGTTCTGAATGCTGTCTTGGGAATATCTTGTTCACGAATGCGAATCTGATGATACCCCATACGAAGGTCAAGCTTGGAGAACACTGTAGCACCTTTGAGTTGCTCGAAAAGCTCATTGATGTTGGGAAGTGGATACTTGTTCTTGATTGTCTTCTTATTCAATGGACGGTAATCGACGCAAAGTCGGTCCGTGCCATCCTTCTTCTGGACAAAAAGAACACCACAACCCCAAGGAGATGAACTCGGTCTGATCAAACCCAGACGCTCTTGTTCATCGAGCTGCTTCTTCAATTCCTTCAGCTCATCAGGTCCAAGCTTGTAAGGATGCTTGCAAATGGGTTCAGTGCCAGGCTCAAGATCGATAACGAACTCAACTGGCCGATGAGGAGGCATACCCGGAAGCTCTTCTGGAAAGACATCTTGGTACTCACAAACGACTGGAATCTGAGAGATAGCATTCAGTTCGCCCTTCTCATTGAGAGAAAACAACCGAATGGTTTCATCACGAGCGGCATAGATGATCACATCATTAGAAGAGTGAGTCAATTGAATTTCCCTGGCAGCACAATCAAGCTGAGCTTTGTGCTGATAAAGCCAGTCCATTCCGAGAATAAGATCAATATCCGAGTCACCAAGAACCATTGGTTTGGAAAGAAATCTATAATCGCCCATCTTGATAGAAACATCATGAACTATTGAGTTGGCTCTCATTGACTTCGCCGGAGAAATAACACCCAAAGGTTTATCCAGTAAGACCAAGAAAATCATTCCTTGCAAAGAACGATCTTGACATGAAACAATGCGATGCACCGGTATCAAATAAAACTTTTGCGGGAATATCATTAATCGAGAGATTACCCATGATCACATCGGAAGAATCCTCCGCTTGAGCTGCATTCATCATATTGACCTTTGCAAACTTGGGATTATGCTTGACCAACGCATTGCTGGAAGATTTCACAGAGGAGGAGGCGGAAGGCGCCTCTGGTTGAAGCACTTGTTCGCATAGTGACCTTTCACGACATTTGTTGCAAGTCACTTGAGAGAGCGACGGTGGTAAGGAGCACTTGACCTTGGAGCTTGAGAATTAGACTTGTTACGATAGCTTGGGTTGGGTGGGTGGGAAGATCCACGGCCACCTGAGTTCTTCTGGCGATAAGGTGACGGAACGGAGGAGGAGGAAGGTAGAACTTGCTGCTTGGCTGCCACTTGAGAGGAGAAGAAGACTGAACTGCATCCCCGATTCTCTTCTTAGAAGCCTCACATTTAAGCTGGGCAGCTTCTTGCTTCAGAGCCATGTTGTAGAAATCATCATATTTATCGGCTCAAAAGCACAAGAGCTAATTGCAGATCTTCTCTCAGACCACCTCCGAATTGATAGATCATACTCTTTTCATCGTGCACGCCTTGCTTAGCAAAACGAAGCGAGCTTCGAACTGGATATTGTATTGATAGACAGACATGATGCCTTGCTTGAGATTGCGGAACTCCTCACGCTTGCTCTCAACAACACTTTTGAATGTGATGAGCTCAAATCACGGCGGAACTCATCCTGTAATGACACGACCTCCTCTGGAATCTTTGTATTCTTGGTACCACTCAGCGGCTTGATCCTTGAGTTGAAACGATGCAAACTTGACAAAGTCCTCGTGTCCGACATTGCTACAATCAAAATGCTTGCAGATATCCACTAACGAATCGTCGGCGTCGTGGCCTCGGCCACGTAAACCGAAAGACTTCGCTGATTAGCGAGGAACCGATCGAGAGTAGCAAAGTGTGGCTGATTGTTGCCTTGACCTTGATTTCCTTGATTGCCTTGCCCTCGAGTACGTTCTTGCAAGAGCTGCAAAATCATCGAGCATTGGCATTGGTGGCTGCCATGATAGCTTGCCGTGCCTCGGAGGCGGAGGTGGAGGTGGAGGTGGAGGTTCGACCGATCCCCATCATTGCGATCCGGATTCAGACGCGTTGGCATGGAGCCATCTGAAGAGGGTGACATCCGTTAGTCCTTTGATAGACAAAAATAGATAAGTAGAATCAACGGATAGAAATTGCAACATATAGTCTTCACAATAAACATTCGAACAAGAATGAACGAATGAATTCCAGAAGTTAATCATCACACGTCCATTAAGGTGAGAAGCCACTTAGATAAAAATATGGAAACAACATCTGCCTTAGAAACAAATCGAATATCACAACCGAAAACAAATGATTGGCTTCTAGAATGAGCCGCACAAACACATGATAGAGATTTACGCCCAAAGTGTTCGTGGTGGGGCCCACACGGACACGACGTATATAGCGGACGTCACGAATGACAAACAGGACGTCCCGAATCAGCATAGCCAAGGATTCTTTAAGACGTCTCGCGACCATCAGAATCGACCGTGAATGGGCGGACCACTAGACGTTGAACCCCAATCTCAAATCATACATCCGTCGGAAAGAATATCCCGTAAGCTACTAGAATTCCCACCTATAAACTCCGAAACTTTTCGATTATGCAATATGGTGTTGGGGATACAGGGGACACAAAATATATCACCCAAACTAACAATACCTAGATCCAGCTGTATCCATCCGTCAACACATAACCAAGAAATCCTCGGAAATCGTGTACCTCGACCTTCAAAAAACATCCGTTATACAAGTCATGGCAATACTCCCGCACTCGCCTCAGTACTGGGCTATCGGGGTTATCTCACCAACAACTGCACAAAAGAGATTTCGATGTCGGCAAAACTCAGGTATTCCAGAATTGCAACGATAAAATTGTGACGACAACACCTCGGAGCTCAACTCCCCGGGACACTGCCACAACCCCTAAATGTCAGGAGGCACCAAGAACAATGTTCTCGTCACAAAACCATCGGAACGATTCCAAGATACCCACGTGATCCTAAAAAAAAATTTAGTGAAATTTGAGAAGAGAAGAGTCAAAACTCTACGTCAGGATACCTCACCAGAGCGACGAAGGACCGGGAGTAAAAGAATCCTACTCTCCGATATATATAATCCTAAGACTCAAAACATTTTCCATTTTAGACTCAACAACGCCAACAAACAATCAAGTAGGGGGCTCCTAAGTCGGGAAGGCTCGATTACCAACTTGCGCCCGATGCGGCTATATCTCCCACGTGTCGAGGCACGACTTAGAGGCATAACCGCATTGAAAGCAATGTCGCAAGTGAGGTAATCTTCACACAACCCATGTAATAAATAAGGAAAGAGATACATAGTTGGCTTCGACGCCACTTCACACAAGTACATAAATAAACATCCATCATTTGAGTACACTCAAGGTCCGACTACGGAACCAAAATAAAAGAAGATACCCCAAATGCTACAGATCCCGAATCGTCCCAACCGGGCACCACTACTGATCATCGGGAAAAGACACATAGTAACGACCACGTTCCTCGTCGAACTCCCACTTAAGCTCGGCTGAGTCACCTGACCGCATCATCGGAACCCGCAACTGTTTGGAAGTATCTGTGAGTCACGGGACTCAGCAATCTCACACCCGCGAGATCAAGACTATTTAAGCTTATAGGAAGGACAGAGTAGTAAAGTGGAGCTGCAGCAGCGACTAGCATATATGGTGGCTACATCGCAAAAGAGAGCGAGAAGAGGAGCAAAGCACGGTCGTGAAGCTAGTAGCGATCAAGAAGTGATCCTAACTACTTACGCCGACATAACTCCAACACCGTGTTCACTTCCCGGACTCCACGAGAAGAGACCATCACGGTTACACACCGGTTGATATGTATTTTATTGAGATCAACTTTGGGTTTTCTACAACCGAACATTAACAAATTCCCATCTGCCTCATAACCGCGGGCACGGCTTTCGAAAGATATTACCCTGCAGGGGTGTACCAACTTAGCCCATTATAAGCTCTCACGGTCAACGAAGGATATTCCTTCTACCGGGAAGACCCGATCAATCTCGGAATCCCGGACTACAAGACATTTCAACAGCAATAAAACAAGACCAGCAAAGCCACCCGAATGTGCCGACAAATCCCGATAGGAGCTGCACATATCTCGTTCTCAGGGCACACCGGATAAGCGAAGCGTACAGGAACCGACGTAATCCATGTTGCCAAGGAATGGTCCCGACGGTGCTCTAGTTTGGACCAACGTCGAAGGAGCACCGCCGGGGTTTAAAATAAGATGACCCTCGGCTCGCGAAAACCGGGGAAAAAAGGCTTAGGTGGCAAATGGTAAAACCAATGTTGGGCCTTCTTTGGACGAGTCTTATTCAAAGCGAACTGTCAAGGGGTCCCATAAATCACCCAACCGTAAGGAACGCAAAATCAAGGAACATAACACCGGTATGACGGAAACTAGGGTGGCAAGAGTGGAACAAAACACGGGCATAAGGCCGAGCCTTCCACCCTTTACCAAATATATAGATGTATTAATTAGAGCAGATATATATTGTGATATCCCCAACAAGTAAACATGTTCCAACAAGGAACAACATCTCCATGTTCCAACAAGGAACAAACTTCAGCTTCACCTGCAACTAGCAACGCTATAAGAGGGCTGAGCAAAGCGGTAACATAGCCAATCAACGGTTTGCTAGGAAAGGATGGTTAGGGGCTGACATGGCAATATGGGTGGCATGATATAGCAAGTGGTAGGCATCGCAGCATAGGCATAGCAAAAGAGCGAGCAACTAGCATAGCAAAGATAGAAGTGATTTCGAGGGTATGATCATCTTGCGCAATGTTCTCGAGTTGTCGAAAGCTTGATCCTCGTAAGCGTTCTCAACAGGTTCCTCGTTCACGCACTCGTCTCCGACTCTACCCAAAGCAACAACACAAACAAAGGAACCATAATAAATCACGGTGCAATGCACAATCAACATGATGCAAAACATGACATGATATGCGGGATGTGATATGCAATGCGTATGTGCGCTCCGGAAGGAAAATGATGAACCAGGCATCAACTTGGCAAACCAAGTATGCCACTGGAAAGATGAGATGATTTTGGTTGAAATCGATATAAAGATCACCGGAATCGGATGCACGGTTTGCAAATGACAAGCAAAACAAGAATGGCGCAAATCTGCCATTTACAGCATGATGCCACTTAGCAAGCAACAATTAATTAAGCTACTGCACCCAAACGTATCAACAAAGTACATGGCAGTGATCTACACAAGATGCTCGACAAAAGATGAGCACTGAGCTACGGCTAGTTCACATCATAACAGGTTCAAACAAGCATGGCAAAAGTGCACAAAATATCAGGCTGGACATGGCAAAAACAGCATCAGGTTGCAATGTTCAGAGCAACAAAACTACATGCTACAGGAACTTAAAATAGAAAAACATGGCATGGCATGAATCTACTCAAGCATAGATCAAAAGTCCCTTACTGACCATAAGCCAAAAAGGATCAGAAAATATAGTAACACCCATGTCAATATTGAAAGTTTCGTTAACAGATTCAGCAACATGACATGTCAAAAACTGATAACGAGTAGGCATGTTTACAAGCTCAATGCACTCACTACAGAGCCTTATATGAAAAACTAAGCATACATATATCAAGAAGACATGGAATAGAAGACATCCATGGCAAGAACAATAACATAGCATACATGGGTCAACCACAACAACCTAGGCAAAATTGAATAACATGTATACAATCTGCCAGGAAACATTTGATAGCAAAAGTAGAGCTCGATTGACTCAAGCTATGGCACTCCATAAATGCAAACAAAGGCATGGATGGATAGAGCAAGACATGCTTTACAAAACACCCTTACTGAAGTATCTCAAAATATGCATAGATCTCTCGGTATCATCAAGTTAACATGGCATCAAAATCAGCTAAAACAGTGCTGAAATCAGCAACATCAGGACACCTACTTTGCATGCTTGTGCTAGTCACCACATAGATCACAAAAATACATGGCATATACCCCTGGAAAGATGGCATGGCATATTACAAAACACATGTAGGACTCAACTTCATAGGGTGCACACATTAATCATGGCAAAAATAACAAAAGTGCAAGTTCTGTTACGAAACAGAAACTATCATCACATAGCACTCTTCCAACAGCATTTCGGGCATCAAGATGAGCTCAAATGAAAATGATGCAATGAGATGAAATGATCTACTCTTCGAGGCGAACATTTTGATATATTATACGCGCAAAATGGACCTACAGATACAAAGTTACACTACGGAGAAAATGCAACAAAATAACACTAGATGCAAAATGACTTAGAGAAAAAAAGGAGGGGGAGAAGAGAAGTCAACGGGCGCTGGGGATCCGGTCGGGATCCGGCCGATCCGGATCGGCCGAGGCGGAGCGGCGGCGCCGGAGGAGCGGGCGGGCGGCGGGCGGCGCGGAGGAGCGGGCGGCGAGCGCGGCGGCAGGCGGCGGCGGCGGCCTTCGCCGGCGACGGAGGCGGCGAGATGGGCCGGAGGAGGAAGCGGCGAGGCGAGGCGGCGGCGGGCGGCGGAGGGAAGAAGACGGCGGCGGGCGGCCGGACTCAGCGGCGGAGGAGGTAGCTGGCGCTGCCGTGCGGCGCGGCGGCGCGGCGCTGGCGGCGGCCGAGGCGCTGGGCGCCGGGCGAGAGGAGGTTTCGCTTAATGCGGCGCTTTCGAGGGGAGAAACTATCCCACCGCGAGAGGGCGTCTCATGGTTGAGGCGTCTTGATGACAAGCTACGGGGATTCTTTACGCATTACGTGTAGACGGTCTTGGATGTTGCACTTCCTCCTCCAAAGACATCGTCCGCCACGCCCCTCTCATAAAGCATTCGAACCACGACCCTCGTACAGCGTTCACAACCACGACCTTACGTGCACCGTGCGAGAACCTCATCCTTCACAGCCGAGGAGCTCTTCCGGGCATGAGCCACCTCCTTCACAGCCGAGGAGCTCTTCCGGCATGAGCCACCTCCTTCACAGCCGTGGAGCTCTTCACGGCATGAGCCACCTCCTTCACAGCCGGGAGCTCTTCTGGAATGAGCCACCTCCTTCACAGCCATGGAGCTCTTCTGGAATGAGCCACCTCCTTCACAGCCAGGGAGCTCTTATGGCATCACCACCTCCTTCACAGCCGGGGAGCTCTTATCGGCATCAGCAGATGGAACTAGGTAAACCTACTCACTACATTCTTTTGAGCAGAGTAGTAATCGTTCATGCATTTGTATCAATTTTACAAGTTTTTACTTTACCGCAGCGGCAACCTGTCATAACCGTTCATGCATTGAGCGGTCACCCATCCTTAGTGGTGGTGCTGATTACTTTGAGGGCGACGCGAGGATGATGACCATGCTACAAACATTTATGGCTTCTCATGACAGTGTTTCACACTCCACCACCACCACCGACGCAGGAGACACAGACCGTGATGCACGAGGTTAACTATGGTCGTGGTTATCGCGAGCCTCGTCCACCGCCTCGGCGCTTATCGCCTTCGGTCCTCGCCGAGGAAGACCAGACTCGTCGCCGTCCCCATGATGATATGCTTATTATCTATGTATGACTCATTATCTATGTTAGTTTCAGACTATTCGCATATGCTTATTATCTATGTATGACTCATTATCTATGTTACTATCGCACTTCCTTCTATCGATCGGAGACATATATTGTTTTATGTATGAGAGACATATTACTATTAATTAGCATTCTTATTCCAGTTACATTTCCAAATAGATTACAACCGATAATTAAGATACAAGTACATCTGAATTAAACGGTGCGGCTGAACTTGTGCAATACATCTTACATACTACAAAATGAAATTCAGATAGAACATAATGCCCTACAATAATACAATACAAACTGGAATACATCTTACATACTACATGAAGTCATCATCGTCATCCTCTGTTGATGCAGCCCTCTTGCCCTTGACGATGCGGTCCTCTTGCCCTCCGTCGATGCAGAACTCTTGCCCTTCTTTGGATGCGAACTCTTGCCCTTCGAGGATGCGAAGTCTTGCCTTTGGACGATGCGTAACTCTTGCCCTTCGACGATGCGAGAACCCGAAGCGGCGGCATGAAGACATCTTCGTCGTCCTCGCTCTCCTCATCCATAAAATGTATTCTTTGCTGCAGTCCTTACGAAAGTTTCACTCTTGGCTCCACTACCTTCTTCCACCTTTCATGCAACCTAAGAAGTTCTTGGCGTACCTCCTCATAGGTCCTTTCGGGCCACCCAGCACCCACGTAATTGGTGAGCCAACTCATTCATTATGGTGTCACTACCGGTGAGTTCGTCCCATGGAACTATCCTATTGTCCATCCTGAAATCGGTAACTAGACTCGGAAGAGTCTGCTCATCCCGTGGTGAAAACTACGATCGAATGGATAATGGGACATCTCGACTACACTACACTTTGGAATGCTTATCCACCTTCGCTTTGAAGGGGTTTTATAGATCTGAGGAGAAAATAAGGCGGAAAGAGTTGGCGGAAGCGGGTGGCGGGAAGGGTTGGCGGGAAGCGGTGGCGGGAACATATGGCGGAAACGGGTGGCGGGAAGGGGTTGGCGGAAACGGGTGGCGGGAAGGGGTTCCGGAACATTTCAAAGACGAGCCATGCAACCGGCCTACATGAGACAAGTAGAACTTTTCGCCTAGACTAGACCAAAAGTCTATTTCGCCTAGCTTTGGCCGAATGCTCCACTTCGCCTAATGATGGCGAAATCACCTACTTCGCCTAATGATGGCGAAATCATCTACTTCGCCTAGCTTTGGCGAAAAGCCCTACCGGCCTAGCTTTGGCGAAAAGCCCTACCGGCCGGAGGATGGCCGACGGCTACTAGTTACGTTTTTTGCATTACGTCATATAGTTTCCGAAAATGCTATAAAATCTATCACAGTTTTGAAAAAAATTCCCAAAACCTCAGGACCGGTCCTGCACAAAGATATGATATTAAAAACACCAAGCAGCTGCTAAAAAAAGACACCAACTAGAGACACATATCGAATTTGATTAATCCAAACAAATTTATATCCGAACCAACCTGTAGTTGCATGGTTAGGAGGACAGTGGTATTTCAGCCCACCAGAGCTTAAATACTGATGCTCGCATTATCATGAATTTATTTTAGGATTTTCGGCAATACACCTCCATTGAGAGGAGATGTTTCCGTCGACTACGAGGCACCTACGGTGACTTCGTAAAATCTTAAAATGACTCCCGGCTCAGTCTCTCGAGGTGCTCATAGAGATAGGTTGTGCGTGTGTGTTCAGATGGGTGGGTGTATGTGTGTATTTACGAGCGTTTGCGTCTTTGATTAATGAAGGCCGTCGCGATGAGATCCGTGAAATTCGAGTCGGTTTTCAGCTTTCACGGAGAGAACGCTCGTCGACTCGACTCACACGCCACACACCCCACGAACCTTCCCCGTACGACACGACACGACACAGGAGCCAGCCAAGCCGCCACCGACCCGACCCGACCCGACCCGCCACGCCGCGTTCCCCAATCCCCACCCCCCAACCAAAATCTTCCCCATCGCCCCCGGCCGGTTCTCTTCTCCTCCCGTCCCCTTCCCCCACCCCCGCCCCCCAGATCGCGCCGCGCGCCGCCCCTGACCGCCGCCGGAACCCCACCCCGCCGCCGACGAGGTCCGACCCCCCGGGGGCCCAGCCAAGATGGTGCTCGCGCAGCTGGGCGGGAGCATCTCCCGCGCGCTCGCGCAGATGAGCAACGCCACGGTGATCGACGAGAAGGTGCTCGGGGAGTGCCTCAACGAGATCTCCCGCGCGCTCCTGCAGTCCGACGTCCAGTTCAAGATGGTCCGCGACATGCAGACCAACATCAGGAAGATCGTCAACCTCGAGACCCTCGCCGCCGGCACCAACAAGCGACGCATCATACAGCAGGTCCCGCTCCCCGTCCTTCTCCCTCCATTCATTTCCTGCGCTAATTCGATCGTGCCAGGGGGAACTGCGCGGGAGGATGCTGATGCCCTTTTTTTTCGTGCTGCAGGCCGTCTTCACCGAGCTCTGCAACATGCTCGATCCCGGGAAGCCGGCCTTCACCCCCAAGAAGGGCAAGCCCAGCGTCGTCATGTTCGTCGGGTTGCAGGGTCAGTCTCACTCGCCAACCAACCTCGCTTCTATGCTCTGTTTTTTGTTCTACGCCTGTTACCTGAACTCCACTCGCTACATGTATATATCTACCAGTCTATGTGTAGCATTACTAGACCCACCTAGAATGAATGTGTCCTTTAAGCACCAGGGATGTGCTCATAGGTGTTTCATGTTATTCTGAATTGTCGTGATAGCCGAGCAAAATTGAATGGTCCAAACCTTGTTGAATTGAGGTAAATTTAGGTTATTATTGGGTATAGAATTGCGGTTAGGGTCATCAGTTGCCTTTCACTAACAGGAGCAGACCTTGTTCACTTTACTGCTGTGGTCTAAGCATCTCATATCTGTCTTGATATGAATGGCAAGGTAGGTACGTTGTTTTATGGAGAACTTGTGATGACTCAGACATTTCAGGCAGCTCTAGCTGTAGGTGATAGGTCGGATGCCATAAGAACTATTGCCATTTCCTGTTCAATCTTCTAGTTATTTGTACCTGTGAGATCTCCCTCATTTTTTTTGAATTGAGGGGCGTACCCCCGATTTCATTTCATCAATGAAAGGAAACCGTAAAACAGTTTAACACACAAGTCGATGACCCCCAGACGCCCTACCATGCCACCTTGGGAAAGACAATTAGGAGCAATGCGGAAGAGGTAACCACGCAGGGCTCCCAAAAAGCATGAAAAGAAAGACTAGACTAGGAGTAGCAGGCAAACACAACTAAAACAACTATCAAACTAACAAGATCATCCAGAGTCCGTCCAAAACACCACGGCTATCCAAAATCACACTACTCCAAGTCTTTTTGTCATTGGCGCCCAGCTTCTCCTCTTGTTGCAGAACCCGTTTGCAACATCAAGCAGCAGCACTGCTACGGGACGAAGCGTCTGTTGCCCTTCTTTTTTCTGTATTCCAGACTGATACGAAATCTAATAAGAAATTTGAATAAACAGAACACTAGGATCATGTGGTTTGTTCATTGTTTTCCTCGTCTTTAATACAGTTACAATATACATTGATGTTAGATGCTCACTGAATGATGATATATTTCTGTAGGTTCTGGAAAAACCACTACCTGTACGAAATACGCATATTATCATCAGCGTAAGGGATTTAAACCGTCGCTGGTTTGTGCCGATACATTCCGAGCTGGTGCTTTTGATCAGTTGAAACAGAATGCAACCAAGGCGAAGATACCTTTTTATGGAAGGTTCTCTACATCGAAAGATTTACCTGTTGGTTAAAAGCTTCTCTCCAAAATTTGCACTAAATAAAATTTCCGTCTTTGCAGCTACATGGAGTCAGATCCTGTGAAAATTGCTGTTGAGGGTCTGGAAAGGTTCAGGAAAGAAAACTCTGATCTCATCATTATTGACACAAGTGGACGCCATAAGCAAGAGGCTGCACTCTTCGAAGAAATGCGTCAAGTTGCGGAAGCAACGGTATTTACACTGTCATAGTCTTGCACCATTATTTTTCCTGTAACATTGAGATTCTCACCCACCTTTTTTATGGTCCATTGCAGAAACCAGACCTGGTGATATTTGTGATGGATGGCAGTATTGGTCAGGCTGCGTTTGATCAGGCACAAGCATTTAAACAAAGTGCTTCTGTTGGTGCTGTGATTGTTACAAAATTGGATGGTCATGCAAAAGGAGGCGGTGCACTTAGCGCGTTAGTATATTACTCTTTATTTTCTTGTTCTTCATGGTGTTATTCCCTATATTGTGTTGCTTATCAACTATATTGTTTCCAATGAATCTTAGTTAGCTTAGTTTGTTCTTTGGTCAATTTTCTTCATTATTGTTCTTCTTGTGTGATTTCCCCTCTTTAGTTAGTACTCCCTCTGTAAACAAATATAAGACATTTTAGAGACTTACACAAGTCTCCAAAACGCCTTATATTTGTTTACAGAGGGATTAATATTTTAGAGTTAAATTTCATTTTACTAAGTTACATATCATCCAGGTTATTTTAGTTCAACAAGAAAATGCCACTCAGTTTAGGATCACTTCAATCTTAATGATTGCACATATGTTTAGTATCTGTTAAGCAGTTAAGATTGTAACGTTTTCTGCTCAGCTGTATTCTCAATTCCTGTTTTAGCTTCTTTTTTTATTGTGTGTTTTACAAGTAGACGAGGATACCCTTTGTTAGAGTAAACAGGTGAAGAATCAGAGGAACCTTGTTTTTACATCCTTGCCTCTTTTTCCCAGGGTTGCAGCTACAAAAAGCCCAGTGATATTTATTGGAACTGGAGAACACATTGATGAATTTGAGATTTTTGATGTGAAACCATTTGTCAGCCGTCTGCTAGGTTAGTGACTACATTTAATATTGTTTAGAACTTGGTGATTCTTCTTTCTAGTTTACCTAACTATGTATTGGCAGGTATGGGGGACTTGTCTGGCTTAATGGACAAGATCCAAGATGTTATGCCTGCTGATCAACAACCTGAGCTTCTGGCAAAGCTGGCTGAAGGAACCTTCACTCTCAGACTTCTTTATGAGCAATTCCAGAATCTTCTGAAGATGGGTCCCATTGGCCAGGTTAACTATCTATTACTGAGTATTTATTGTGTTTGTATGATGCACTATATCGAGTGTTCGGTTTCAGATGAAACCATCCAAGTCCACAAGCAAGATTCCGACTAGTTATTCTTCTGTGATAACATCTTTTAAGCATACATTAATATTATCTAATTTTATTCTGCAGGTCTTCTCCATGTTGCCTGGATTTAGTTCAGAGCTGATGCCAAAAGGACACGAGAAAGAAGGCCAGGCAAAGATTAAGCGGTACATGACGATTATGGACTCCATGACAGCTGCAGGTGAGCTAGATTAACAAAGGCTTTCCTTTGTGTAACACAAGAGTGACGCTCTGAAACTTATCCAACCCCTGATCTACTCTTCAGAGCTCGACAGTACAAACCCGAAGCTGATGACCGAGTCGCGAATCATCCGTATCGCTCGAGGGTCTGGCAGGCAAATCAGAGACGTGATGGACATGCTGGAAGAGTACAAGCGACTAGCCAAGATGTGGAGCAAGATGAAGGGGCTAAAGATGCCGAAGAATGGAAAGATGAGTGACCTTTCCCAGAACCTGAACATCCAGCAGATGACCAAGGCGCTCCCGCCGCAGGTGCTGAAGCAGATGGGCGGCATGGGCGGCCTGCAGGCCCTGATGAAGCAGATGGGCGGCAAGGACATGAGCAAAATGCTCGGTGGCATGGGACTGGGTGGTGATTAGCCTGGCAAATGTAGGTATAGTTCTTTCTGGGCATAGTTTGTGCTTGATGCGTTGTGGAGTTTGCTATATTTATATAGATCTCTAAAGATTTCCATCCTGACAAATATAGTTCCCAAGTCCTGACAAATTTATTTGAAATTTCTCTGGCACTAACGTCTACTAGGTCATCAAATTTACAGGTAGCGTAGCCATTGTGAATTTGTCGCGTAGTTACGTTCCTCGCTTGGTATTACTTGTTTTATGAATCATGCGGTCTTCTGTATCTGGAGAGCCTGAAACCCAGAACTAAAAGTTTAAGTCTGAACTCTAAAGCGTTTTGCTGTTTAATACTACCAGTACATTTTACACCAGGAGTAAATAATTTCGCCACACAGATGAACTAATATTTCAGCACCTTTTAGGTTTAGATTTTACAGCACATGATTGCCTAATTAGTGTCAACTTTGAGATTGCCGTGCGTTGTAAGAGACGTTTCATGTTGGGGGCGAAATTAGTAACAAGGACAGCAGCAAGGCACCATACTTTTCTTGATAGAAACACACTTTATTTCTGGTACTGGTATGTTTAGTAAGGCACCATGCTTTACCATCTACTGCAAAATAAAAGCACGCGACATGACACTAACTGCGCTAAAGAAAACGTAAAGCTACATACACATACACTGCACGATGCCTTTTAACTCCACTCAAGAGGCACACTAATTTCACAATTAGTCACTAGTCATCTCTAATTCTTTTTGTGAATTTTGCCGACGGTCTTTTTTCACTTTGAGAAAATCAAGGAGTTGATGAAATTTGCCGAGCTCGAAGGGTTGGTTCAGTGTCATACTCTAGCTAGACACTAGACACTCTTATGATCATAAGTCGAATTTGTTTTGGGAGGGTGATCCTCCTAGTTTCATTTCACCTCTTTTGCGGAAAGACATAACTTATGTTGAATTTGCAATAAAGTGCGCCGGTGAGCATTCCATAGAAAACGACTTGTTAGGTTTAATCAAATCCTTTTCTTTTTTTTGCAAACATGTCTAATCAAATCGGAATATCTTGCTCGATGGAGATAGTTCATTTGCTAAATGGGAATTTATTATTTTATATAGAAAATCATGCCTCGATTTGTGCTTATCGAACCATTTTTACAAAGCGATGACACACGATTAGATTCATCACGGTGCCATAAATTACTTCTCATTTAACTAACAAACCCACATATTTCTCTCCATAAATACGTCTGAACTCAATTTTAAGTCTGAAATCCAGAGCTAAAATTTTAAGTTTGAACTCAAATCGTTGTGCTGTTTAATGCTAGAACTTTTTACACCGGGAGTCTACTTTTTGGCGATTAGTGCAAAGAGGAGAATGATGTTCTGTGTGAGTCAGTGCACTGTACTGATAAGTTGGGCGCACAGATGAACTAGCATTTCAGGACTTTTAGGCCTAGATTTTACCTGATTGCCTAATTAGTGTCAACTTTGGGATTGCCGTGCGTTGTAAGAGACGTTTCATGCTGGGGGGAGAAATAACAATAAAGACAGCAGTAGCATCCTTTATCTGTAGTACTGGTATGTTTTAGTCATCTACTGCAAAATAAAGCACGCTACATGACACTAACTGCCCAAAAAAAAGTTGGGCAAAATTGACATTTGCATGAATTTTTTGTTGGGTGGCTCTAGCTAATTGTATCTATGATAGAGTAAAGTGAAGTGTCTCAGAAGCATACTTTGTGAATAATATACGTATATTGGCTTTAGTGTGATCCAAGTATTGTATCTACAATCATAATGGCACAAGATAAATCGAAGCCAAAGGTGACAAATGAATGGTTGATACTCGGGAACTAGCCATTTCTTCCCAAAATACTAGTGTTAAAGCATCTCCACCCGCCCGCCCAGGACACCTCTTTAGGCTCAGCGACACTTTTTGCTGAAAAATGGCCCAGCCACGCCCCCAGCGTCCCTGGGACGTCAAAATAGCGCCGGCAAACCTAGGCGAAACCCAACGCGTTGGGGGACTCATGGGGGCGTCGGCGAAAGTTTCGGCGAATCATGTCTCACCACATGTCCTTTTTCTTGACCCACTTAATCATTTCCCTCACAAACTTTGGGTTGGGATGGGGTGTGGCTGGGAAGATGCACTTCCCATGCACTCCTATTTCGGCTGGATGAAGCTTTTGGCCCCCCAAAACATCAACTTTTTTGGTTCGGTGGTGTTTTGGGGGGCTCCAACGGCTGGAGATGCCCTTATATTGTCTTTGTGGTGTTCCAGCGAATTGTATCCGCAATGACACAAAGTCAAGCAAATCCAAAGCGTACTAGCTAACTATATCTACAAATAGAATGCCAATTAATAAAGCAAACATTTTAGAGTAAATAACGACAAGTGAATTATGCGCATCCGAACAAGTTTTACATTTAGGTGATATGGGCTAAAGTGTCATGTCTTTCGATAAGATGGTAACTATCATTTTTTATGGAGTAGACTTTGACGATCCGACTACAAACGTATGAAGACGTTGCACCTTAGCAATCACTAAACCAACTCCGAGAGATTATTGCCCACGCTAGAGCATGATGAACCTGACTACGAGGGTCTACTTTCCGTAGGCAAACGAAAAACAAACAATAAACTAAGATTGCAATCTGGATATTACGAATTTAAGAGAAGAAATTTATTGATCAAAGTAGGATTCTGAAACTATGGCGAACTTTAATCTAAACAAACCCCAGTCTACAACGGCATCCTAAATGTTATATTTATAGGGAGATAGAGGGAATTTAATCCACCTTTGGCAAGGTGGGACTAAATTCTATCCAAAATCGTTTTCCCTATTAATACGGACTCTAAAAATAGCCTATTAAGTGTATTTCAAAAATACATGGGCCTGGCCCAAAAATAAGGTGTCGCAGCACATATATTAAGTTATGGACGAAATTTATTTGATGTCATCTTATATATTTCGTCCATATCCTTGTATGTCATCATGGTGGCTCCAAAGTGCTGAAAACTCCACTGAAAACTTCGTTCGTGTTCCCTTTGCACGCGCCATCCCCTTCAAGCTTGACCACGCTCCAATGTTTATGCTTCTTGTCCATGCTTGGCTCTTTATTCGTAAGCAAAACAAATATATCCAATTTAGGTAGCATCATATTCTCATGAACATTAGAATCGTTACCAAGAAACGACAGTACCTGATAATTTAATTGGCATGCGCGAGCTCTATTAATTGGTCCAATATATGTAGCAGTAGGGATTGTGGGTGTAACTGTAGTGGTGATGTCCTCATCACTAGGACATACCAGTGTTATGTTGGCTTTGATGCATTACAACTAATTGAACCTGCAATCATAATAATACAAAGTAAAAACCCAGAAAACACACCGGATCCAAATCTCAAACCCTCCCCAAACCAAAAAAATATCCACCTGGCCACCAACCCCCACCCATCCATCCATAAAAAAGGCGTCCAAAACGAAACTGCCCCGGATTTGGTTCGAAACCGTAAAACCTTTTCCAGAAACCACCAAAAAACCACAAAACAAAACAAAAACCCCGCAGGGACAGGGAGGCTCCTGGCTCTTCAAGAGGGGAGGGCCCCGCGCCACAGTCTCAAAAGAGCCGAGCCACCCTCCTTTCCGCCCCCAGCCGGACCCCCGCGTGTGCCCTCGTTCGCCCCGTGCTCCTCCCATGGAGGCCACCCCGATCTCCGTCAAGCCCCCCTCGCCGCCCCCGCCCCCGCCCCCGCCCCCGCACCCGCGCTCGCACCTCACGGCGGCGGTGCCCTCTCGGCCATGGAGCCCCCGCCCTCGCCGCCGCCGGCCGTGGCGGCGGCCCCGGAGGGCCCCGACGCGCTGCCGGATCCCGGCAGCATGAACCAGCTCGCGCTCGCCACCACGCCCAAGAGGTGAGCTTCCCCCCGTCCCGTGCCCCGTGCGTCTCCGCTCCCCGGTTCCGGCGCCTCGCCGGCTGATCTGACTGAGGCGGGCGTTTGTTGTTTGGGCAGGCAGAAGGTGGAGGACGCCGCGGATGGGTGCAAGCATTGCGCCTGCAAAAAGTCCAGATGCTTGAAGCTGTGAGTAGCCCCCCCTGTCCCTCCCGATTACGCCGCTAGGCCCTAGGGTGTGCCCTGTTTCGCTTCAGAGTTTCTAGACAGGGACGGCCGATTTTGAAATGTTGGGTGCCGTGCGGTTTCGCTGCTCAGATTCGCTTCCGTTTAGGTGCTGGAGAGGGGCATCTGCGCGAGGGTGGGATGGTTTAATTCGGTCTAATTTCATATCCTGGTCAGATATTTGCTTCAGTTTCAAAAATCCGTTTGGTGCTTGGTTCTCTAGTGAACTGGTACCAGTTTGCATCTCGTAGTATATACGATGCAAATTTCAGGAAATTAGTTGCCAGATACAAGTGCTTGCTGCAGATGTTCCAAAATTCATAATCAAATTTTCATGATGGAGAGTGCATCACTTGTTTTAGCATCCGTTTGTGTGATTTTGATTAAAAGAACGAGACCAGCCAGGACTAAGCCCTTGTCGGTTTATTTTTATAGAAGAAAACACCTGAGCACACAAGGCCGAGTCCAGGACTCGAACGCTGGTGGGCAGTGAGCGCACCCGCACTGCTTGCCACCCGAGCGACGCTCGGTTCTTCACATGCTGCTGTTATTTGATTATATTACGATTCCTCTTCATAAGTTACCTCTGCCACACTAGTAGTACTCCTTTGGTCCATATAGCTCATGGAGCAGCTTATATCTTTCTGACCGACCTAAGCAGCTACTATGGAACTGTTTTAGAAGCTCAAGTCATTTGTTATCTACTGGAGCACATTATATGCATGATTTTTTTTATCTTGTTCAGTATATGATGATTAGATTAAGTCATTCAGTATCTATAAGAACAGAGCGCTAAGCTCAGTGGTAGGGACACTGTTTTGTGTTCCAGGCCAGCCGGGTTCGACCCCCAACTTTGTTTCTTAGCTCCTTCTATAAAAGTACGCCGAGGGATCCCTTCCCCTTTGGTCTTTTTTTTATATGCCTGTGCTCTGATGAACCAGTAACATAAATCATCATTTCCTGCAGATATTGCCCATGTTTTGCTGGTGGAGGTTATTGTTCTGAAAAATGTGGATGCGTGCCATGTTTCAACAAGGCTGATTTTGCAGAGACAGTTCAGACCACTCGCAAGGTGCTACTTTCACGTCAGAAACGGATGTCTCTGAAAATTAATAGAAGACTGGAGGCTAATGCTGAAACTATGGTTGTTTTCTTGACTCAGTTAGACGATGTTGCATTTTTTAAGTTCCCTTTGGCTCATAATAATAATTTCCATACTATTGTCTTTGTCACCTGCAGGAAGACGCACACAATTCTTCTTCTTCAACTCCACCAAGGCGAGGTTGCAATTGCAAGAAATCAAGTTGCCTAAAGAAATACTGTGATTGCTACCAGGTTCCATCTTAGCTCCAAACACTTTACTATATCTTTGGGGTACAAATTTGTTCTCAAGTTGATTCATGCGAACAGGATGGGACTGGATGCTCCTTATTTTGTCGATGCGAGGATTGCAAGAATCCTTATGGGAAAAATGGTAAGCACGGAATGCTTGTAATAATTTCTATTTTTTCAAGGAAACCTGTGTAAATATCCCCTTGTGCAATATCATCGCGTGCTGGCTAATGACTGTCGTCCTACTGCAGAAGGTTTTATGGCGGACGAAAGCAAGCGTTTCATATACACCGGTGCGGATCTGGACCACAGCGAGGACGAACACGACTTCATCGTGGAGCGCTCGCCTCGCCTGCAATCGCCCATCTCAAAGGAGTCCTCTTTCCAGCACACCCCGCCCCGCAGCAAGGCCTCGAGCAGAGACACGCACCTGCTGCCGCAGGTGCTGTCGCAGTGGCAGCCGCGCTCATGGCAGCAGTCCTCCAAGAGGCAGGGCAACGACCACCGGGCGGTCGACGACTCAGGGGAGAACCACAAGAGCTCGAGCCACGAGTGGCAGCTGGCGAAGCACCAGGTCCAGGAGGACGCCTACAGCATCTCGCGGTGCATCCAGATCCTGAACGGCATGGTGGAGCTGTCGCAGGTGGAGAAGTCGGTGGCCCCCGACGTGTTCCTGCAGCCGGGCAACCGGGAGATATTCGTCTCCCTGGGGCTCGACGTCCGCGCCCTGTGGCTCAAGCGCAAGATCCAGCACCTGACTTAGGGCAGCGTTTTTTTTCTCTAGTGTTGTTGGCCTCCGGGTGAGAGGTGGGGGGAGCATTGGATGTTGCGTTTATAGATGATGGTGATGGTGATGGTGATGGATGCCCCTGCTGGCCGGCTGAAATTCGCAGGATGCTTAGGGTTTTTTCTTGTATACTGAGATGTGTATCCCGGATCTGCACCGCCCGTCGTTGTAGAGAGCTTAGCGGCTGAGTACCTGGTGACATGTTGCAATAATTGATGATTTGTTATTATGCACCTGTAGCTAATGTGATGTTGTGACTGAGATGAGATGCTGTCTGGAATTGCAAGTTCTCCGTACGGAACTGGTTATCTCCAGCAGAAATAGGGGATCGGAATTGGTATTTTTTTCTTACAAGATTCTTGTGGAATATGTGTGTCAAACAGAGCTAGAATATTCTTGTGGTCCGGCAGGGTCCTATTTAATACGTATCTAGGAGAGTTCTTGGCTCTTATCTGAATGTACTCCCTCTGATCCAAATTAATCGACACAGTACAAGGTTGTACCAAAGCTGCTGCGTCAATTACTTGCTCTGTCTCCGTCCCATATTATAAGAGCGTTTATTATGGGACGGAGGGAGTAATTTGGATCAGAGGGAGTATAGGAATTGTAATACACGAAGTGTACAGGGAATGTTTCAGAGGTCCAGAGGGCCTGGAGTTCCTGTGGATCACCTATTCAGACTAGACCATGGAGCGTTTCAGAGGTCCAGCCGTCCGTGGCCAGACCCAGTCCAGCAGAATCGAAATAAAACGACGAAAAACAGAACCGAAATAAGCAGGAAACTTCAAATGCAAAACAAAATGATGGGGGATCAATGAATCATCCAGCAAAACCTCAGCTTCGTCGAGGTAACCAACGCAGCACGATTTTATATCTCGATTTCGTTACAGAGGTCATAATAGGTCATACAAGCTTTATTACGCCACGGCGCATTCTAGTATAGAATAGGGACCATAAATTTTGCGCTCAGTACATAGTTTTGAACGGTCATATTGCTTGCATCCACCAAGCGGGAGCCTAGCAGCGTGGTCAATGTGCTGATTCATGGATCCAACTGAAGCTCTGGCTAAAATAAAAACACAGAAGCAGGAATTAGGAGCCCATAAACAGTGCCATTTAATTCAAAATTGGGGGGGGGGGGGGGTGATTCTTCAAGCACCATACCTTTACCCATGTCACATCCTCAATTGGTGAGATGACGGGTAAGTTTCCCTTGAGAACTGGCGTCAGTGAGAAACTTAGCAATCAAGTGTTTTCTGGTACGCAACCTGCAGGTACCCCAAAGGAGGTTATGCAACAAATCATGGAAGAAATAACTGACAAATAAAAAAAATTATCGGCAGTGTTTCTTAGTTGATGAATTTCTCGGTTGTATATGCCTTTTTTTTGTTATATTAACCAAACACCGTAGTGGCATGGCATCCTAAAGACACCAAAGAATCTATCAGCAATCATCAAGAGCCATGCTTATACACAACTTCAACCCAACTATAACAACAGCAGGCCATGTGGAAAGCACCACAAGTTTAGTTGAGGAACTAAAATTTACTGTATAAGTATGGCATCAATCGACCCACTAGTCTTCAAAATCAAATCATAAAAGCATAATATGTCGACAGAGGATAAACATACCGAGGTTGAATCCTTCAGCAACTCCCTGATTGCCATTGTAGCATAGGATGATGCAGGTAAAGTAAATGCTAATTTCACGGCCAGTTTGCTTGGCAATGTATCTGAGCTGCCAATAGACTTGTTTTCTTCTAAGCTAGTTTCACTGGTTGGCATGGAGGTCGCCAATGGCTCTTCCATCTTGCAATCAGGTGGATTGGAGGCGGAATTTTCATTAGATGCAGTAGGCTCATTACCAACCTTTGCTTCTGTAAGCTTGCCTTTAGAGAGAATATCCAAATCGGTTTCTGCTAAAGATGCACTGTCATCTGTGTATGTCATGAGTTCCCTGCAGTCATCGAAGCATTTTATCAAAATGGTGATAAGAATTAATACATGGCAGTGTTACTCCTCTAAAATAACTCATGCGGTCAGATTAACACTTCAAGCAAGCCCAAGGGATACAGTTAGGAGAATGATTTTGATGGATTAACACAGTAAACTATTGATGGAAATACGCATACCACTCAAAATCAATAGGCTTCTGGAACACCCGACGGTAACCTCCTTTCATGCTTGTAATTGAGAACTCCCTAACAAATGGTGTTTGCATCATATAGCGCAAAAATTAGGATATGATGTAGCAGTAAAACAAGCTTGTGTAGATGTAATGTATATGAAATGATTAATACACCGCAGAAGAAAAAGAAAATTGTCATTGCACAATGCATTAGGCTGCACTATTTACAGCTGCCCTTGATTCAAGGACTAGGCATAGCTAGAAAGAATTCTGGGAGCTATATGAAGAAACTTACTTCACACCATGAGCATTCTCTGTCAAGCTAATGCCATCCTGAGACATGAAATCCAAAGTAACATTATGATTCTCGTCATGGCAGAAGCCACTAAGAAATTGTGACTCATAACACATTTGCTAATAAAACCAGTGATATTACAATATGACAGCTAATATCCACAAAGGAAAAAGGGTAAATCAAACACATTTTAGTCAGCATAGTCCAAAGGCCACAGCATTGCAATATCTGATTCAATGAAATAGGAACTGGGAATGCTTGTAACAGAAATTCAACAGTGCGCAAGTTTTGACCATACCTAACAAGAATCTCTAAATAAACATGAAATACACACTGCAATATACTCCTTCCGTCCCAAAATAAGTGTCTCAACTTTAGTATAACTTTGTACTACAGTTAGTACAAAGTTGAGACACTTATTTTGGGATGGGATGGAGGGAGTAGTATTTACCTTTTTAGCCATTTCATGGTAAATCTCAGCAACTTCATTCCCAGGGAACAATGCTTGTGAACTGTGTAATAACAATAACAAGCTGAATCTTTTTGTTTTCTTGACAAGTGGAATCATGACAGGAAAAAAATGAATATATGAACAAGGGAATTGGTCATTTACCCAGGCAAAGGAAGGACGACATCTTCAAACGAGTAGATCCCTTTCGATAAATCTTCAGAATCAACTAGCTACAAGAGAAACAAAGGTGCGGGAATAGGCATATGAGAAGGAACATTTTCTGTGTATGAGCATGTAGGTTTGTAGCAAACCTTCACAGACTGGATATTTTCTTCTGGAATTGCTTCAGGACAAATATCAATTTCAGAAGAATTTGTAAGGCCATCAACTTCTGAAGTACCCACAGAAGTTGCTTCTCCAGGATGGCTTTCTTTGGTATAGATTAGATCACCTTCTACGACCTGTGAAATGCCTGTCAAGTCACCAGTTAGAATATAGAAAGGGAGCATGAAGTCCACCATAAAAACCTCACGAGCTAACCCACCTCATGAAATAGTAACGGTTAGTGCAAAACATCTACAATGATTCAATTGAAACTGAGTAACTGTACAAGGACGAAGTAGACTGACCATACTTTTCAACTCTCATGCTGGCAGCATGATTCCAAAGGTAACTTTGGTAAGAATGGACATACCTACAGAAGCCAATCAATAATAAGTAAAAGAACAGAAACAAAGAATGAGAATTATTCAACAAAACGCAGAAAAGTGAACAGCAGAAATATTTCGATTTAGCAAGTGATATGTAACTAGAGTAGCAAAATTGACAAGCAAATGCATGACTAACACGTAAAGTGGATGTACTACTGTTGATGTCAGATTACATCTAAGGTGACCGATTATAAAGAAATATATATATGAAATATATATACTTACTAGAAAACAATTTTCTGCATTCTACAATTATCATATTCTTGGAGAAGAAAACCACCAATGTCGTTTAATTTGAAGTAATCAGTTATATCAAGAAAAAACAATCAGTATAAAAGATATATGGCATACATCATTCTTAACGGTCTTGGTATACCCTTTAATGCTTGTAGATAGTTATCAGGGCATTTCCTCAAACACTGAAGCTGAAAATAGTACATGGACGGATATATTAGTTTAGTTTCCACAAAAAGATGTGTATTTACAGCAAAGATCACAAAAGGCGTACTTATTCATCTAATACAAGTATATTTCGATGTAAATGATAAAGGACTACACTTACAATAGCCTTCTCAGCCACAAGATGGCGAGGGAAGTTCCTCAGAGCCATATCAATATCACCATGTTGCTTGTAATGTTCACGCACCTCCTTTATGTCATCACGCTGTTCGGAGTATCGAGTTATGTTGAACAAAAGTTGGCACAGCACAACATGCAAACCCTAATTAGATACAAACAAAATAATTTGAGGATATCTCCTTCCCTTGGATCAAGAACCAAGTTCACAGCATTTTTCCATTCTCCTCTAAGCAAAGCAGCTCCAATACGGTGGGTTGGTACTGAACCACTTCCAAAGCGCTAACCAGACAAGATGGATAAACTCAATAAGGTTCAGAAATAACAGCAAAGTAAATTCTGGAGCACAAGCAGAAGTTCCTAGGTTTGTACCTGCAAGCCATAGTAGTTGATAAATCCGTTTTTTCCTAAGCCATCCACAGCAGCCTTTATCATGTCTTCCGATTCTGCAACAACGCCTCTACAGAAATGCAGGTAAACATAAGTTATCCAATTTTCTCAGTTTTGTTAAAGCAAAATATACAAGGTTCCATGCATGTGGGCTAAAGTAATATATTAATACTACACCAAAAAGGGCGGAACTATAGAATAACTGATAGTGGTGAGGTAGTGTGTACTGTCTACTGTGTAGAACTGTAGATGAAAGTCAAATCAGGCCTACAATAGCTTTAAATTTTGTGTTACGCTTTCAGAAGAGCATTGGAGCGGGAGCGCTTCTATATACCAAACTATTGAGGAAAAAGAAGAGAAGATATGATACCTCAGGGTAATTGTAAACCGATTTCCCATGAGTTGACCAAGACCAAGTCCCTCCTTTACATAACTAGAGAGGATAAGTTAGTTGCTAAAGTATCACTTAGGACAGCTACATTCCAGTGATTCTACAGAAAATAATTGATCACCTACCAGAAGTTTCCAACTTTGATGCCATATAGTCGCTTATTAAGTGCAGCAATTTTATTTGCTGGCACCTTGAAAACAGTAACCTAATAGGAAAAGAATTAGATCAGTAGTCAAGGCAATTACATGCAAAGGGTCGTAACCATGAAACAGGAATTATAACCAAATCTATCAAATAGCCAGAAAATCATGAAACAAACTACATAACCTAGTTTGATCAATGATACTACTACTAATAATAATAATATCTAGAACAAATGCATATTAAATTTTACACACAATTATTAACTGGTTGTAACACCATAATAGCATACATAATTACACATACAGATACAGTTCACTTATAGCTATAGATAAAATCACCTAAAGTATTTTTCTTCCACACCCATGTATGAAATTTTAGCTATTTTATCCCAAAACGCAAATCCATCATTACATGAATCAAATTTAGAGAGATGGTTTACATAGGAGTAATAAACACCTGTTGCGTCGTAACGGCACGTTTATCCTTTGTTCCAGAAAACCCAAATGAGCGTGACTGCAAAAAGCATAATCAAGTCATTACTCGGTTGGCAAAGAACGGTTACTGAATGATGCCATCAATGGGAGAAATAGCAACCAAGATGTACCTGGAGTCCTAACATTTTCCCTATTACCCCCAATGCATCTTGGGTATCCTTATTTTCTTTGCAAAGGTGAAACCTGATCAGTGTCACAGAGTGGTAGCTCCAGTTACAGAAGTAGTTAGCAGCAAAACTAGACACGATGCAAACATTATATTTATATATTCCTTACTACACAATATAGAGGAGTTGTCATAGCTACATTACTCGTGTTACCAAATTTAAACAATTAAGCCTGTCAACTATGCCAAACATGTGGAATGAATGTGTTATAGCACAAACACTAATAACAATTTAGGACAACAGATGATCAATTCAAACAGAATTTCATCACCTCAGGAACTTCCCAGCATTAGCTGGCCAACTAGATGACCCTCTACTGTCAAATGGCCTGTCGTCTCCCCAATCAGAACCATTCATGTTCTTCCTCTTCCTTCCTCTGCCACCACCACCCCTCCCACCACCGCCCCTCCCTCCACCGCCACGGCCCCGCCCTCCTCCAGCTTCAGAACCGACGCGCACCCTGATGTATTTCTGAACCCCATCGCTGTGCTCCACTGTGTCTGTGACCAAGAACTTGAAGTTCTTTTTGAAAAAGTTGTGCACCTCCTACAAGCAAATAAACGGCTCCAAATCAGACAGTTTCCCCCAAATTCAACCACACAAAACAACCAGCACCAGGGAACCAAACCCACCGATCGATGGGCCTTGTCGGCATCGGGCGAGAGCATAACCGGCGAGAATTCACCCTCGCCGCCGGCCGCGACCTTCTCCAGAAGCCCCCTCAGCGCATGGCAGTCCGCCTCACCGCAGAGCCCGCCGAACGACTCGAGGGCCTTGGAGTGGTCGGCGTCCGCCGCCGGCGCCGCCTTCTCCTCCTCCTTGGCATCCACGCACTGCAATGCACGAGCCGTGGGTGAAATCGGGACCGGGCGCGCGGAATCACCGAGCAGACGTCGCGGGGGGGCGCGAGTACCTACCTGGTCGGGGAGATCGAGGGAGGTGAGGCGCACGACGGAGCCGTCGCGGGCGACCTCGTGCACGATGAAGTCGGAGTAGCGGTGCTTGAGGACGCCGCGGAAGCCCGGGAGGGTGGAGGTGAAGCAGGCGATGCCGACCTCGGCCTCGGTGACGGAGCTCGAGCGCGCCATGGGAGCGGGGTGGCCTGATTTGGGGGCTAGGGTTTTGGGAGGGAAATGGCGCAGAGGGTTTTTAGCCGGGGGGAAAAGCCGCTGTATCTCTGTCAAGTGGGGCCGCATCGGCCACTGGCGACCTTCTCTGCCGTTGGATCATCATGGATGGGGTAGATCATCAATTGAATGACAGCCAAACAAAACTGCCTTCCCCTCTCCCCTGATTCAACTCCCTGTTGATGTCGATATTACTATTGGGGAAGATGCAAAACAATGTTGTCCTTTTTTAGTCTTTTGGGGGGCCACAAGTGCCGATTTAACATCGCTCGAAGGACTGAAATCCATCATGTGATGTCACTATTTGTTCACTAATCATTCGATACTACCATGGAAACCCGGTTAGAGGTCCAACATGCACTCTCAACAGGAGAAGGCTCAAGGGCTCATCTGAGGTGAAGTGTTAATAAGGATCATCACTTGTTGCGAGTGCACAAGGATCCAATTATGCGGCCGCGGATGCAAATTTGAAACCTTTAGGGTATCTTCCGACCCTACTTAGTTCAATCAAATGAACTAAGTTTCAAAGATGAAGTAAATTCTAACATTTTATTTCATTTAATTGAACAAAAGAGGGTTGGAGGGTACCCTCAAGGTTCTAAATTTGCATGCTTACATGCTGTAAAGAGGAAGTGGTGCAAAATGTTAGGTCAGAACAGTCAAACAATGTCCACTAGCGACGAGTGCAATGAGGTATGCATAGGTACTGGGAAGAGCAGGGACTTTGCGACACCGGGCGCATTGTGCAGTACACACCACATAAATCGATGTCTATAAACACTCTTATCGAAGAGAAAACGTAATACAATGACAGAATAAGAAAATTGGTATATCAAAAAGTTTCTCCCCAAAAATCGGCAATGTACCAGGTCCGTGTTCATTCAAACATTAATGCATGAACAACAGGAATATAACACTGCAGGAGTAGCATAACAGCAATTGATCTAGTGCCCAAGATTCTTATGCCGGATAAAATGCTGCAGCTTCAGAATAGCACTATCTTTATCAGTGGGCAGTCTAGCTGATGATATGGAAAAATAAAGAGATGGTGTGTGACAGGTAGACGCGTCCAATTGTCAGACAAAAGAAAGCTTCAACAACAACAAAGATCAATCAAATCACATGTCCATTGTTGGCCACAAGAAAGCTTTGAGAACAACAGGAGATCAAATCGCCTTCGCGGTTTCCGCAACATACAGTGCGAGCGGGCCTACTTATTTGTGTGCTTGCAACTCAAAGCAAACCTAGCAGGCATCCAGGTCCCTGCATGGGGGAGGCTTTGGCTCGCCTAGCAAGGTGGTCATCCCTCCGGCAGGACCACAGTTTTTCCGCTCTGGGTTCTGGGTGCCACGCTGCAAAAGTTTACCAGATCATCAGAAGAGGTGTATATTGGAATTAGACCAAGTAAAACATGCGGCCAGACATAGTAAGAAAATCTTATTAAGTTAGCTAAAGCTTACAGGGGGCGTTTCTCCTCTTCTCAGCATTTCAACGAGCTCAACGACTCGTTTTGGAGTGAGGTCTTCCTGTGAAGGGGAAGTAGAAAAAAGCTCAAGTTACATAAGGCGGAAAAAGTTTACTTCAACTCCGTTCTATTAGCAAAAGGCATGCGACTTCTAACAAGCCATCCTGGTAGGCTAGCAACTTTATGTCTCAGTGATGCAGTAGTTCTACTGAACGGAAATTTAGTTTAAAAGATAACTACGGCAACATTCTACCTCCCTAATGTGCCCAAAGAAGAAGGTACAGTACAGAGCCAACAAGCAATGACATAATAGTTTAGTGTATTGGGTAGACAAGTTTTGATCTATGCATACACACGAATTTAAAAGTAAACAACTGTTCAAACATGCAACCACTTGTTATCACATCACCCCTTCCCTAACAATATACTCCTATAGGTGATTATGTTCTTCCATCAACCCATTGTCCTATAAGATGTGCCATGCTGTTTCTGGCACAATTCACACCACATTATGCCAGCAAAAAGTCATTGATACTGACTAATACCAGCAAGTGCAAACAGTAAAGGATACAATTTAGGATAACAGAATAGTGAAATGTTGAATTGTATGATTATCAAGAGCAAAATAATCTTACATAATAATTGTATGTGTAACCATCTGAACCTTTGGTATAGTCAGCCACAGCAATCATGGGAGCATTCACACAGCAACCCTGTGAACACATAAGCAGAATGTGAATAAAACTGACTTTAAGAATAGATCATAACCAACCATTTAAAACCATTAATTACAAACATACTACGGACCATTCCTACAGTTATATATTGGAAAGTGTAAACTCAACTAAAAACAAATATTTGAAGATCATGGTGTTACCATGCATTCCATTTCCCCAACAGAAAATAAACCATCGCTTGTCACCTCTGCAAAGGAAACAAAAATGTTAATTACATCACAGAAACAGCAAAAGAAGCTCTTGCTCAGAGGAAAGTTTGTGGTTAACAAAACTACAGATATCAGAATAATTACACAATACACAAACCATTCCGTTTAACTCCAAGGTGTTTTAAAAGAGCATCTTCGATATCACGTGAACCACGAATCATACAAGGTGTAGTTCCACACACCAAAAGGTGATATTTTCCCACCTACATAGCATGACACGACTTCATGGTAAATAAAGGTGGTAGTAATTAGTACAGAGTAGGCAGTCATGCATCAAGATACCTTGGTCCGATTGAACATTGAGTAAAATGTTGCAACTTCATAGACCCTGATCGGTGCAACTCCAACTATTTTAGCAATCTGAAAAAAAGACATTATTGTTATGAACACCGAATATGTGAAGTGATCACTTTTCCAAGATAGAGGGGAAAAACAACAGAAAAAATAAAAAAAAAAGCATAAACTATATTAGACCAGTGTATAACAAAGACTATGATACTTGAAGAAAAATTGTGAACCTAATAGTTGTGCTGAGAAAGGATGTGCTCCAGCTTTGAATGCATTATATGTTAATATGCTCTATCAATATTATGAGCTGCCAGATTACACTAGACTTCCATCAAATCAGCTTCAGAAAAGAAAAGAAAAGAAAAACATGATCGTAAGAGATTTCAACTAGTATGTCGACAAACAAACATGTTCTTTCTTATTTAAAAGTAGGGACTCCATGTCTCCTAAATCCTAATAAGGATAATTTTCTTGATTATCAAATCCAGAATAAATTTGCAGTTACCCAATGGTTATAACTGCCACTTCCAAATGTTTCGTTCCACAAGATGTAACTTGATTCTAAAGTGTCAAAATTAAAGACCAACGAACCTGTGCAAGTCATAAGCTAAACCGACTACTCAATATGCACATGACATCTTTCTGTGCACCTATACGGGCTTTAATTAAGTGTTCCAGACATAGTGAATGGACAGAAGAGTATGCAGAACAGAACATCATATACAACGATAAACAAGGGACAATAAGGTTTTTGCATAGTTTCAACAAGTACAGGTAAGATACAAGTTTTTAACTAAAGAAGGCACATTAACTCATAACAATTTCACCCTATATATGGTAACGGAATACAACATAACATGCTGATGTTGGAAGGTCACAACTTGGCACGAATTTTAACTTACAGCGTCCATTGCTGCAACCGGGACCCATCCACCATGCTGCTGCTGTGCAAGATCAAGCATTGGAATAATACCAGATTGCTTGTAGTTGCTTGGGTAATGAGATAAGATTTCGTTGACCTGCAACATCACAACGGAAAATTAGTCAGGATAATAACAAACTTGAAGCGTGTCAGTAGTCGGATGAGCCATATTAACTGCATTCACCAAGCCCATTTCTCCTGTAAGAAATGGAACATTACGACCCATAGTGCTGTTACAATTGTTCATTCAGGAATAAACGATATTAACAAGACTGCCACATTGCAATAGCGAAAAAAAAAGGATGTTAAACTGAAGACTATCATTCAAGAGTATCTATCTAATGGATGAACACCACATTACCAGTGCAGATGCTACCCTAAGAACCATATCTGAAAATCTGAGCACACAAGTTAACAAAGTACGTCACGATTATTTCAAATCCAGCCAATTGACCCCAACAGTCCTGCCGCTACACACGCATCGCAGACCCAGACCGGGGGAAGAACAGTACCTTGTCCATGTTGTCCTTGGTGAACTCCCACGGCATGTTGGGGTTGTTGTCTGGCGAATCGATGTGCTAAGAAACAACGCAACATATAAATCTAGCTCAATCGTCGTCGGCGGCGAAACAGATCAGGCGAGCGTAGAAAAAGCGGATCCGAGAGTGCTCACGTAGTTAAGCGCCGAGGAGAAGGTCCGGGAGAAGTAACCCGTGGCGGCGGCCGCGGCGGGGGAGGAGATCTGCAAGGAAATTTCGGCGAACGGGATCAGGGGATCGGCTTGGGGCGAAATGGAGGGGAATGGATTCGGGAGGGGGAGGGGGAGGGGGCGCGCAGACCGGAGACGGGGAGAGGCGTCGGGCGGCGGACTGTGAGGCGGAGGCGGAGGCGAGGCCGAGGAGGCGGCGGGCCGCGACGCGGGCGGCTGGCGGCAGCATGGCGGCCGGCGAGGGAGCGGCGGTGGTGGTATCGGCGGGTGGTCGCTTGGCTTGTGTGTGAGAGACCGACCTCCTGTTCCTTCCTCTCTCCTTACCGGCCAGCAACAAGGGCACGTCGACCTGAAAGTGGGACTAACCAGCCCACCCACTTACATTGCTTTAGTGGGCTCCCATTGGACATGAAAGGAATTAAGTGGGCTGGGCCTATTAGCCCACAGAACCCACCAGCCAGCCCCCCTTTGCTGTTGAGGAGGCGCCGCACCTGGCCCCTCCCCCGCCTCGCAGCCTCTCCTTCCTCAGCCCCGGCCGGACGCGATGGCCAGGTCGCCGCTGCCGAAGGTGACCTCTCTTTCTTGATTTATCTGCTCGTTGCCCCAAGTCTAATATGTTCAAGGGAGCGGAGGAGCCTAGCGGCATTCTCAGGGAAACATACTCCTTGTAAGATGCCGTTTCTTGGCTATTTTTTTGCTTGTAAAACGTGTTATCGTTCCCTTCACCCTGTTTGGTTATGCTTGGCCAGTTGATTTTCCCCTTTGGACTCGAGCAAGGTATTTGTGAATTTATGATAATGAGATATTGGTGTTCATGTTCTAGTCTTAGTCATTTATAGATGTTCTTATGGATTTATCCGAGGTCTCTGTCTTAACTGGCTAACAATATGTGAATTTATTTTCTACCCATATGTGAACTGTGATATGTTCTGCTGTCAACGTGTCACGCGATTCGATTGCTTTGCGAGCCGTTGTACCTATTGCTCTTAATTTTCTTCATGTTTAATATATCCTTGATATGATGACGGATTGTAATAGCACAGCTTCTCACTCATTCAAATACTAGTATGTCACAGCAGCCCAAAAGGCATGGGACATGTTGTCCGAGGAGCAATCACGGAAACACATCACTACTGGCTCTGGTGACCTGAACGGCATACTTGGTGGAGGGATTCATTGTAAAGAAGTTACTGAGATAGGTCCGCCTTTTTAACACCTTTCTTGCTTAAGGAATGCATTGGACTCTTGGTTAATAACCATATGATCGGCTGGGCAATTTTTAGTCAGTTTATGCTTCAGCTCTGTTTCTATATCTTGTTTCTTGGTCTCCTGTCTTCTAGCAATCTTGTTGTCAAATTATTTTACTGTTCTGATTAATCGTGTAAAGTTAGTGCGTCTTTGTTCTACTCTTGTTCTCACTTGTGCATGAACATCTCATAAGGGCTTCCAATTCTTTTCTGTTGAGTTCTTTATGTAAAATGCCATGTCCATTGATGTATCTGTGGTGACTAGACTAATCAGCTACTAGATTTATTCAGGTGGTGTTCCAGCAATCGGTAAAACTCAACTAGGGTATGTTGCACCTACTACTACTGAATCAATGCAATTTCAGAAGAAAATTACCGTACTAAGTGCCAACTTTTGAAGGATTCAGCTAGCAATCAACGTCCAAATTCTCGCGCGCTATGGTGGCCTTGGCGGCAAAGCAGTTTATATTGGTACACTTGTTTGACAGAGAGTAATTGTGTCATGTGTCTGTTGAGAAACTGTTAACAATATTTACTTTCATTGTAACAGACACAGAGGGCAGTTTCATGGTTGAACGTGTCTATCAAATTGCTGAAGGGTGTATCAGTGACATAATGGAGTATTTTCCGTTTCACCATGACAAGGCTTCATCTGGCCAAGAAAATCTGTAGCCTGAGCCTTTCTACCTGGCATGTACTACTTCTGAATATGCAGCTACACTGAACAGATTGTGGTGAGGAACCATCTAGAGAAATTCCCCGAAGAACATAAAAATGTAATATTCTTGAACAACTGAGTCTTAAAGTTTAATCACCTGAATTATGTCCAACGTTTTATCCTTCACCTCTATTTTGCCCCAAGATGAGTTTTCCGACAGTTCTATGTTTACAGAAATTGGTTTCCACCCTTCCCTTCTTAACAGGATCTACCAAAATTGGTTGAGTGTTACCAAATAGCCATTATTTTTCTTTATGCTTTACAGGTGAGAATAGTTATTAACTTATTATGGATAGTGTTACTTTCCACTTTCGACAAGATTTTGATGATCTGGCTCTGAGGACTAGAATGCTCACTGGATTATCATTGACGTTGATGAAGCTTTCAAAGGCATATAACTCGAAACTATGAAAAATTGTGCTAGTTGAGTTGAGAAAACCATATAGCAGTTCCTATTAATTAATTGAGATCTATCTTATACTGAGACAGTACGAGTAAATGGATTTTTTTCTATGCACATAAATGTCAGCATTTACAAGGAACACATACATTTTGGTGTGAAACTCTGCTGCTGTCCCGGTATGACCTGGTGTTTCTTGCATGCTTTGGCAACAGCACATCTATTTCTCATTACTTGCCTTCGTTATCTGATCAGTTTGTAGTACATTGTTGTATCCTGCTCCATTCTTCTCTTCGGTACATTAATAACAAGTGAAAATTCCATATATACTACTGAGAATTTGGTCAGTTCCAGATACGCCATTCAAAAAAGTCCCGGCTCCAAGTGCACCACTCAAAATTTGAGCCAGTTCCAAATATACCACAATCGCTAGTTGACTATTAGTTGGCTGTGAAGTGTCTGCTGAGAAGACGATGTTGCGCTTTGTGTCAACTTCCTCATATGCCACTCTAATAGATGCAGTAGTAAGTGTGTATGTAGGCATGTTTTTGTATATATGACAGAAAATATTTGTCACCTTTTGGTAGTACAGGGGGTTCAGGAGAGAAGGCACATGAAAAAAATCATTTAGGAAAGGTACTTTTGTTAATGTGAAAAAAAAATCTGATGGTCAACATCCAGTCTAATGACAGTAGTTTCATATTTGGAACTACCACAAAATTTGAGTGGTCTATTTGGAATTGGGATTATGTTTAGTGGCATATGCGGACCTGACCAAATTTTCAGTGGTATATATGGAATTTTCTCTAGAAACACGCAGTGATGACTTTTAAGGTAAGAGCTACCCTACTCAACTCAGTGATAACTTTAAGGTAAGAGCTACCCTACTCAATGGGTGAGCAAATTGGATGTAAAGATCTTATATTTTGGCACGGAGGGAGTATGTTATAATGGTCGATGGCTTTCTGGTTATGATAGTAACTGCAAGTCGACAGCATTTCTCAAGGGGTTGGGTGTTTGTTGCCTTGTTGTCTTAATTTATTTTCCAAGTAGAACTGCTGACAGTAAAGCAATGATAATATACGGGTGTTGGGACATCTTTATGGTTCTTCAAAAGCTTAATGTTCCATCTCTTCTCTGAGTATTCCATGAATTGGATAGTAAAATTGTAGCATGACTTGTAATTCATGTAAAAATCTGTTGTTGACTGATGGACTGATTCTACGCGAAGAAGACAATGCTGCAATGCTATTATGCAGGTGCTGATACGTCTCCAACGTATCTATAATTTTTGATTGTTCCATGCTGTTATATTATTAATCTTGGATGTTTTACAATCATTTTATAGCAACTTTATATCATTTTTTGGGACTAACCTTTTGACATAGTGCCCAGTGTCAGTTGCCATTTTTTGCTTGTTTTTACTTCACAGAAAATCGATACCAAACGGAGTCCAAACACAACTTTTTAGAGATTTTTTCTGGACCAGAAGACACTTGTTGGGCCAAAGAAGTACCAGAGGGGGGCTCCGAGGGGAGCACAATCCACCAGGGCGCACCTGGGGGCCCAGGCGCGCCCAGGTAGGTTGTGTCCACCTCGGCCGCCTCCCGCACCGCCTCTTTGCTCTATAAATACCCCGAAAATCCAAAAACCCTAGGGGAGTGGACAAAACACAATTCCAGCCGCCGCAAGTTCCAGAAACCACAGATCCAATATAGACACTGTAGGATCGAAAGTATGTCTAGAGGGGGGGGGTGATTAGACTACTTGACCAAATAAAAACTTATCCTTTTCCCAACTTTAGTCTTTGGTAGATTTTAGCACAAGTCAAGCAATCTTAACACAATTCAAGCAAGCATGCAAAGAGTATATGAGCAGCGGAAAGTAAAGCATGCAACTTGCAAGAATGTAAAGGGAAGGGTTTGGAGAATTCAAACGCAATTGGAGACACGGATGTTTTTGTCGTGGTTCCGATAGGTGGTGCTATCATACATCCACGTTGATGGAGACTTCAACCCACGAAGGGTAACAGTTGCGCGAGTCCACGAAGGGCTCCACCCACGAAGGGTCCACGAAGAAGCAACCTTGTCTATCCCACCATGGCCGTCGCCCACGAAGGACTTGCCTCACTAGCGGTAGATCTTCACGAAGTAGGAGATCTCCTTGCCCTTACAAACTCCTTGGTTCAACTCCACAATCTTGTCGGAGGCTCCCAAGTGACACCTAGCCAATCTAGGAGACACCACTCTCCGAGAAGTAACAAATGGTGTGTTGATGATGAAGTCCTTGCTCTTGTGCTTCAAATGATAGTCTCCCCAACACTCAACTCTCTCTCACAGGATTTGGATTTGGTGGAAAGAAGATTTGAGTGGAAAGCAACTTGGGGAAGGCTAGAGATCAAGATTCATATGGTAGGAATGGAATATCTTGGCCTCAACACAAGGGTAGGTGGTTCTCTCAGAAAATGTGTATTGGAAGTGTAGGTTCGTTCTGATGGCTCTCTTTTTGAATGAAGAGGAGGTGGAGGGGTATATATAGCCTCCACACAAAAACTAACCGTTACACACAATTTACCAATCTCGGTGAGACCGTATTGAGAAACTCGGTCGGACCGATTCAGCAAATCTAGTGACCGTTAGGATTTTCGGTGGGACCGACATGCAACTCGGTAGGACCGATATGGTTAGGGTTAGGGAATAACGTAATCTCGGTGAGACCGATTACACAAACTCGATGAGACCGACTTTGGTAATAAGCTCACCAAAGAGTTGGTCAGGTAAACTCGGTGGGACTGGTTCGCTCATTTCGGTGGGACCGAAATGTTACGAAAGGGAAACAGAGAGTTTACATTGCAATCTCGGTGGGACCTATCGCTCATCTCGGTGGGACTGAAACGTTACGAAGGGAAACAGAAAGATTACAATCCCATCTCGGTGAGACCGAGATCCCTATCGGTGAGACCGATTTGCCTAGGGTTTGTGGCAGTGGCTATGACATCTGAACTCGGTGGCGCCGGATAGAAAGAATCGGTGGGGCCGAGTTTGACTTTTGGTTTGGGTCATATGTGGATGTGAGAAAGTAGTTGAGGGCTTTGGAGCATATCACTAAGCACTATGGAGCAAGAAACTCATTAAGCAACACCTCATCCCTCCTTGATAGTATTGGCTTTTTCCTATAGACTCAATGTGATCTTGGATCACTAAAATATAAAATTTAGAGTCTTGAGCTTTTGAGCTTGAGCCAATCCTTTTATCCTTAGTATTTTGAGGGTCCACTTTCCTCATCCATGCCATGCCATTCATTGAGCTTTTCCTGAAATATTCATCTTGGAATAATGTTAGCTCAATGAGCTATATGTTGTTAGGAATTACCAAAACCACCTAGAGATAGTTGCACTTTCAATCTCCCTCTTTTTGGTAATTGATGACAACATATAGATCAAAGCTTCGACAAATGATAATGAGAGAGAAAAGACATTGTCGCTTTGAGAAGTATGTGAAAAGCAAGAGCTCCCCCTAAATTTGTGTATAGTTTAAGATTTGCTTTGGACTGCAAATGCACAAGAAGTTAGGCTCATGGGTTACTCTTCCATGTCACATACATCTTGGTGGAGCGCTCAAAATGATAATAATTGAATACATGCACTCATCACCAAGCAAATTGAATGATCATATAGGGATAAAAAGGATAATGTCATCCAACAAGCATAAATGTAGCATATGATCAAACACATGATCATCCAAGTATCACACAGACATACTGTATCTCAAACAAGAAAATAAAGTTCAACCACCAAAGCAAGAGAGAATAAAAAGCAACACTCTCTCTCGAAGCCTATGATCTATACATTTTTCTCCCCCTTTGGCAACAAGTTACCAAAAAGTTCATAGAAAATGCATAGTACTAAATCGTCTCTCCAGGCTTGATCTTCAGGTGGTGGTGTAGATAGTGAAGGAAATATGCCCTAGAGGCAATAATAAAGTTATTATTTATTTCCTTATATCATGATAAATGTTTATTATTCATGCTAGAATTGTATTAACCGGAAACATAATACATGTGTGAATATATAGACAAACAGTATGTCACTAGTATGCCTCTACTTGACTAGCTTGTTAATCAAAGATGGTTATGTTTCCTAACCATGAACAAGGAGTTGTTATTTGATTAACAAGGTCACATCATTAGTTGAATGATCTGATTGACATGACCCATTCCGTTAGCTTAGCACACGATCGTTTAGTATGTTGCTATTGCTTCCTTCATGACTTATACATGTTCCTATGACTATGAGATTATGCAACTCCGTTTACGGAGGAACACTTTGGTACTACCAAACGTCACTGCGTGAATCGAGTGATTATAAAGGAGTACTACAGGTGTCTCCAAAGGCAGATGTTGGGTTGGCGTATTTCGAGATTAGGATTTGTCACTCCGAATGTCGGAGAGGTATCTCTGGGCCCTCTCGGTAATGCACATCACTTAAGCCTTGCAAGCATTACAACTAATGAGTTGGTTGTGAGATGATGTATTACGGAACGAGTAAAGAGACTTACTGGTAACGAGATTGAACTAGGTATTGGATACCGACGATCGAATCTCGGGTAAGTAACATACCGATGACAAAGGGAACAACGTATGTTGTTATGCGGTTTGACCGATAAAGATCTTCGTAGAATATGTAGGAACCAATATGAGCATCCAGGTTCCGCTATTGGTTATTGACCGAGAATAGTTCTAGGTCATGTCTACATAGTTCTCGAACCGTAGGGTCCGCACGCTTAAAGTTTCAATGACGGTTATTATGAGTTTATGTATTTTGATGTACGAAGGAGTTGAGTCCGGATGTGATCACGGACATGACGAGGAGTCTCGAAATGGTCGAGACATAAAGATTGATATATTGGATGGTTATATTCGGACACGGAAAGGTTCGGAAGTTTCGGAGAAAACCGGAGTGCGGAGGGTTACCGGAACCCCCGGGAAGTTATGGGCCTTATTGGGCCAAGAGGGGAGAGAGGGCTGCACCAGGAGGTGGTGCGCCCCTCCATGGGGAGTCCGACTGGACTAGGAGGGGGCGCAGCCCCCTTCCCTCTCCTCTCCTCTCTTTCCTTCCCCTTCCTCTTCCTAGTAGGACTAGGAAAGGGAGTCCTACTCCTACTAGGAGGAGGACTCCCCCCTCCTTGGCGCGCCCAAGGGGCTGGCCGCCCTCCCCTTGCTCCTTTATATACGGGGCAGGGGGCACCCTAGGACACACAAGTTGATCTACGGATCGTTCCTTAGCCGTGTGCGGTGCCCCCTCCACCATATTCCACCTCGGTCATATTGTTGCGGTGCTTAGGCGAAGCCTGCGACGGTAGAACATCAAGATCGTCACCACGCCGTCGTCTTGACGGAACTCCTTCCCGACACTTTGCTGGATCGAAGCTCGGGATCGTCATCGAGCTGAGCGTGTGCCAAGAACTCGGAGGTGCCGAGTAACGGTGCTTGGATCGGTCGGATCGTGAAGACGCACGACTACATCAACAGCGTTGATATAACGCTTCGCTTTCGGTCTCACGAGGGTACGTGGACGACACTCTCCTCTCGTTGCTATGCCATCACCATGGTCTTGCGTGATCGTAGGAAAATTTTTGAAATTACTACGTTACCCAACAGTGGCATCCGAGCCTGGTTTTATGCGTTGATGTCATATGCACGAGTAGAACACAAGTGAGTTGTGGGCGATACAAGTCATACTACCTACCAGCATGTCATACTTTGGTTCAGCGGTATTGTGAGATGAAGCGGCCGGACCGACATTACGCGACGCTTACGCGAGACTGGTTTCACCGCTGTGAGCACTCGTTGCTTAAAGGTGGTGGCGGTGTCTGCTCTCTCACTTTAGTTGAACCGAGTGTGGCTACGCCCGGTCCTTGAGAAGGTTAAAACGGAGTCTATTTGACGAAGTATCGTTGTGGTTTTGATGCGTAGGTAAGAACGGTTCTTGCTCAGCCCGTAGCAGCCACGTAAAACTTGCAACAACAAAGTAGAGGACGTCTAACTTGTTTTTGCAGGCATGTTGTGATGTGATATGGTCAAGACGTGATGCTATATTTTATTGTATGAGATGATCATGTTTTGTAACCGAGTTATCGGCAATGGCAGAGCCATATGGTTGTCGCTTATTGTATGAAATGCAACGCCATGTAATTGCTTTACTTTATCACTAAGCGGTAGCGATAGTCGAGAAGCAATAGTTGGCGAGACGACAACGATGCTACGATGGAGATCAAGGTGTCGCTACCGGTGACGATGGTGATCATGACGGTGCCGGAGATGAAGATCACAAGCACAAGATGATGATGGCCATATCATATCACTTATATTGATTGCATGTGATGTTTATCGTTATACATCTTATTCGCTTTGATTGACGGTAGCATTTTAAGATGATCTCTCATTAATTATCAAGAAGTGTTCTCCCGAGTATGCACCGTTGCCAAAGTTCGTCGTGCCGAGACACCACGTGATGATCGGTGTGATAAGCTCTACGTCCATCTACAACGGGTGCAAGCCAGTTTTGCACACGCAGAATACTCAGTTGTACTTGACGAGCCTAGCATATACAGATATGGCCTCGAACACGGAGACCGAAAGGTCGAACGTGAATCATATAGCAGATATGATCAACATAAGATGTTCACCATTGAAAACTACTCCATTTCACGTGATGATCGGTTATGGTTTAGTTGATTTGGATCACGTGATCACTTAGATAACTAGAGAGATGTCTGTCTAAGTGGGAGTTCTTTAGTAATATGATTAATTGAACTTAAATTTATCATGAACTTAGTCCTGGTAGTATTTTGCAAATTATGTTGTAGATCAATAGCTCGCGTTGTTGCTTCCCTATGTTTTTATATGTGTTCCTAGAGAAAATTGTATTGAAAGATGTTAGTAGCAATGATGCGGATTAGGATCCGTGATCTGAGGTTTATCCTCATTGCTGCGCAGAAGAATTATGTCCTTAATGCACCGCTAGGTGACAGACCTATTGCAGGAGCAGATGCAGACGTTATGAACGTTTGGCTAGCTCAATATGATGACTACTTGATAGTTTAGTGCACCATGCTTAACGGCTTAGAATCGGGACTTCAAAGACGTTTTGAACGTCATGGACCATATGAGATGTTCCAGGAATTGAAGTTAATATTTCAAGCAAATACCGAGTTGAGAGATATGAAGTCTCCAACAAGTTCTATAGCTAAAAGATGGAGGAGAATCGCTCAACTAGTGAGCATGTGCTCAGATTGTCCGAGTACTTCAATCGCTTGAATCAAGTGGGAGTTAATCTTCGGATAAGATAGTGATTGATGAATTCTCTAGTCACCATCACTAAAGTTACTAGAACTTCGTGATGAACTATAATATGCAAGGGATGACGAAAACAATTCCCAAGCTCTTCGCGATGCTAAAATCGCGAAGGTAGAAATCAAGAAAACATCAAGTGTTGATGGTTGACGAGACCACTAGTCTCAAGAAAAGGGCAAAGGAAGAAGGGAACTTCAAGGAAAGCGGCAAGCAAGTTGCTGCTCGAGTGAAGAAGCCCAAGTCTAGACCTAAGCCCGAGACTAAGTGCTTTTGCTGCAATGGAACTGGTCCTCGAAGCGGAACTACCCCAAGTATTTGGCGGATAAGAAGGATGGCAAAGTGAACAAAGGTATATTTGATATACAGATTATTGATGTGTATTTTACTAGTGTTCATAGCAACCCTCGGTATTTGATACTGGTTCGGTTGCTAAGAGTAGTAACTTCAAACGGAGTTTCAGAATGAACAGAAACTAGTTGAAGGGAAGTGACGATGAGTGTTGGAAGTAGTTCCAAAATTGATATGATCATCATCTCACACTCCCTATACTTTCGGGATTAGTGTGGAACCTAAATAAGTGTTATTTGGTGTTGAGCATAAATATGATTTGATCATGTTTATTGCAATACTGTTATTCATTTAAGTAAGAGAATAAATTGCTGTTACATTTACATGAATAAAACCTTATATGGTTACACACTCAATGAAAATGGTTCATTGGATCTCGATCATAGTGATACACATATTCATAATATTGAAACCAAAAGATGCAAAGTTAATAATGATAGTGCAACTTATTTGTGGTAATGCCGTTTAGGTCATATTGGTGTAAAGCGCATGAAGAAAACTCCATGCCGATGGACTTTTGGAATCACTTGATTATGAATCATTTGATGCTTGCGAACCGTGCCTTTTGGGCAAGATGACTAAAACTCCGTTCTCCGGAACAATGGAACAAGCTTGACTTATTGGAAATAATACATACCGATGTATGCGATCCAATGAATGTTGATGCTCGTGGCAAGTATCGTTATTTTCGACCTTCACAAGATGATTTGAGCAGATATGGGTATATCTACTTGATGAAACATAAGTCTGAAATAGTTGAAAAGTTCAAAGAATTTCAGAGTGAAGTGGAAAACATCGCAACAAGAAAATAAAGTTTCGCGATCTGATCGTGGAGATGAATATTTGAGTTACGAGTTTGGTCTTCAATGAAAACAATGTGGAATAGTTTCACAGCTCACGCCACATGGAACACCACAACATTATGGTGTGTCCGAACGTCAGAATCAGTACTTTATTTTGATATGGTGCGATCTATGATGTATCTTACCGATTTACCACTATCGCTTTGGGGTTATGCATTAAAGACAGCTGCATTCACGTTTAATAGGGCACCATCTAAATCCGTTGAGATGACACCGTATGAACTATGGTTTAGCGATAAACCTAAGCTGTCGTTTCTTAAAGTTTGGAGTTGTGATACTTATGTGAAAAAGTTTTCACCGATAAGCTCGAACCCAAATCGAGAAATGCGTCTTCATAGAATACCCAAAGGTAACTATTGGGTACACCTTCTATCACAGATCCGAAAGCAAGATATTTGTTGCTAAGATGGATCCTTTCTAGAGAAGAAGTTTCTCTCGAAAGAAGTGAGTGGGAGGAAAGTAGAACTTGATGAGGTAATTGTACCTTCTCCCTTATTGGAAAGTAGTTCATCACAGAATCAGTTCGATGATTCCTACACCAATTAGTGAGGAAGTTAATGATGATGATCATGAAACTTCAGATCAAGTTGCTACCAAACCTCGTAGGTCTTCCGAGTAAGATCCGCACCAGAGTGGTACGGTTATCCTATTCTAGAAGTCATGTTACTAGACCATGATGAACCTACGAACTATGAGGAAGCGATGATGAGCCCAGATTCCGCGAAATGGTTTGAGACCATGAAATCTGAGATGGGATCCATATATGAGAACAAAGTGTGGACTTTGATGGAGTTGCCCGATGATCGGCAAGCCATATTATATAAATGGATCTTCAAGAGGAAGACAGATCTTGATAGTAGTATTACTATCTACAAAGCTCGACTTGTCGCAGAAAGGTTTTCGACAAGTTCAAGGTGTTGACTACAATGAAATTTACTCAAGCAGTAGCGATGCTTATGTCTGTCCGAATCATGTTAGCAATCGCCACATTTTATGAAATCGGCAAATGGATGTCAAAAATACATTCTTTAATGAATTTATTAAAGAAGAGTTGTATATGATGCAACCAGAAGGTTTTGTCAATCCTAAAGGAGCTAACAAAATGTGCAAGCTCCAATGATCCATCTATGGTGGTGCAAGCATCTCGAGTTGGAATAAACGCTTTGATAGTGTGATCAAAGCATATAGTTTTATCTGACTTGCAGTGAAGCCTGTATTTACAAGAAAGTGAGTGGGAGCACTACAACATTTCGATAAGTATATGTGAATGACATATTGTAGATCGGAAATAATGTAGAATTATTCGCAAAGCATAAAGGAGTGTTTCAAAGGAGTTTTTCAAAGAAAGACCTCGGTGAAGCTGCTTACATATTGAGCATCAAGATCTATAGAGATAGATCAAGACGCTAGATAAGTTTTTCAATGAATACATACCTTGACAAGATTTTGAAGTAGCTCAAAATGGAACAGTCAAAGAAAGAGTTCTTGCACGTGTTACAAGGTGTGAGATTGAGTAAGACTCAAAACCCGACCACGACGGTAAGATAGAAAGAGAATGAAAGTCATTCCCTATGCATCAGCCATAGGTTCTATAAAGTATGTCATGTTGTGTACTGATCTATTGCATACCCTACCACTAAACTTGGCAAGGGAGTGCAATAGTGATCTAGGAGTAGATCAATGGACAGCGGTCGAAATTATCCTTAGTAGAATAAGGATATGTTTCTCGATTATGGACGTGACAAAAAGTTCGTCGTAAAGGGTTACGTCGATACAAGTTTTGGCACTGATCTAGAAGACTCTAAGTCTCAGTCTAGATACATATTGAAAGTGGGAGCAATTAGCTATAGTAGCTCCGTGCAGAGCATTGCTAACATAGAGATTTGCAAAATACATACGGATCTGAATGTGGCAGACCCGTTGACTAAGATTCTCTCACAAAGCAAAACATGATCACACCTTAGTACTCTTTGGGTGTTAATCACATAGCGATGTGAACTAGATTACTGAATCTAGTAAACCCTTTGGGTCTTGGTCACATGGCGATGTGAATTATGGGTGTTAATCACATGATGATGTGAACTATCGATGTTAATCACATGGTGATGTGATCTAGATTATTGACTCTAGTGCAAGTGGGAGATCAAGGAAATATGCCCTAGAGGCAATAATAAAGTTATTATTTATTTCCTTATATCATGATAAATGTTTATTATTCATGCTAGAATTGTATTAACCGGAAACATAATACATGTGTGAATATATAGACAAACAAGATGTCACTAGTATGCCTCTACTTGACTAGCTTGTTAATCAAAGATGGTTATGTTTCCTAACCATGAACAAGGAGTTGTTATTTGATTAACAAGGTCACATCATTAGTTGAATGATCTGATTGACATGACCCATTCCGTTAGCTTAGCACACGATCGCTTAGTATGTTGCTATTGCTTCCTTCATGACTTATACATGTTCCTATGACTATGAGATTATGCAACTCCTGTTTACGGAGGAACACTTTGGTACTACCAAACGTCACAACGAATCGAGTGATTATAAAGGAGTACTACAGGTGTCTCCAAAGGCAGATGTTGGGTTGGCGATTTCGAGATTAGGATTTGTCCTCCGAATGTCGGAGAGGTATCTCTGGGCCCTCTCGGTAATGCACATCACTTAAGCCTTGCAAGCATTACAACTAATGAGTTGGTTGTGAGATGATGTATTACGGAACGAGTAAAGAGACTTACTGGTAACGAGATTGAACTAGGTATTGGATACCGACGATCGAATCTCGGGTAAGTAACATACCGATGACAAAGGGAACAACGTATGTTGTTATGCGGTTTGACCGATAAAGATCTTCGTAGAATATGTAGGAACCAATATGAGCATCCAGGTTCCGCTATTGGTTATTGACCGAGAATAGTTCTAGGTCATGTCTACATAGTTCTCGAACCGTAGGGTCCGCACGCTTAAAGTTTCAATGACGGTTATTATGAGTTTATGTATTTTGATGTACCGAAGGAGTTCGGAGTCCCGGATGTGATCACGGACATGACGAGGAGTCTCGAAATGGTCGAGACATAAAGATTGATATATTGGATGGTTATATTCGGACACCGGAAAGGTTCCGGAAGTTTCCGGAGAAAACGGAGTGCCGGAGGGTTACTGGAACCCCGGGAAGTTATGGGCCTTATTGGGCCAAGAGGAGAGAGAGGGCTGCACCAGAGGTGGTGCGCCTCCATGGGGAGTCCGATTGGACTAGGAGGGGGCAGCCCCCTTCCCTCTCCCTCTCCCTCTCTTTCCTTCCCCTTCCCTCTTCCTAGTAGGACTAGGAAAGGGGAGTCCTACTCCTACTAGGAGGAGGACTCCCCCCTCCCTTGGCGCGCCCCAAGGGGCTGGCCGGCCCTCCCCCTTGCTCCTTTATATACGGGGGCAGGGGGGCACCCTAGGACACACAAGTTGATCTACGGATCGTTCCTTAGCCGTGTGCGGTGCCCCCCTCCACCATATTCCACCTCGGTCATATTGTTGCGGTGCTTAGGCGAAGCCTGCGCGACGGTAGAACATCAAGATCGCCACCACGCCGTCAGGTCGACGGAACTCCTTCCCGACACTTTGCTGGATCGAAGCTCGGGATCGCCATCGAGCTGAACGTGTGCCAAGAACTCGGAGGTGCCGGAGTAACGGTGCTTGGATCGGTCGGATCGTGAAGACGCACGACTACATCAACGCGTTGATATAACGCTTCGCTTTCGGTCTCACGAGGGTACGTGGACAGACACTCTCCCCTCTCGTTGCTATGCCATCACCATGGTCTTGCGTGATCGTAGGAAAATTTTTGAAATTACTACGTTACCCAACAGATAGAACACCAAGGATGAAGGCATCAATTGATGTAGATGGAGCTGGTGGAGTAGGTGTAAGGGCATATTTATTCCCTAGTGGTTTTGGTGATTGATGACAATGCTTTTGCGGACTAATCGTGTGCATTAAGTTCTTTCAGAAGATCATCCATTGGCACGAGACGATTTCCTCCCCTCGGTGTTTTTATTCAAGACGGTGTAGCTCCTGCGGTTCGTTGTTGGTGGACTAGTTTCAGAGGAGTCACCGTACTATTAAGAGGGATCCGCTTTGGTAAGGCTAGGTGGAATCAACACGCACACATCCTTATCACACCCGTCGCCTTCCCTTCGCATCTTTGGAGCTGCCCTCTCTCTTCGTTCGGTTTAGCCTGTGCCGGTAGTAGTACCGCGACCTACAATGATAGTAGTACCGAAGCCCACAAGCGGTAGTACCGCTCACCGTGAGCGGTAGTACCGCCCCAGCGGTAGTACCGCTCCCAGTGGTAGTACCGCTCGATGAGCGGTAGTACCGCTCATGGCTTCGACTATACTACCTCAGTAGTATCGCGCCTACTACCGCCTCGATTCGAGACGGTGTTTTCTCGTGTCGGGTTTTGCGGCACTAGTTGCGGCGAGAGGAGCGGTAGTACCGCTCGAGCGGTAGTACCGCTCTGCTCCCGCCATAGTGCCGCTCTCAGGTAGCGGTAGTACCGCTTAGGTAGGAGCGGTAGTACCGCCCAGCGTGTAGTACCGCCTTCCTTAGCGGTAGTACCGCTCTGTCTTGGGGCTGTTTAGTGGGGTAACGGTTGGATGTGTTCCCCCACTATATAAAGGGGTCATCTTCTTCCTTGTTGACTCACCTCTTTTCCCCCAAGCTCCATTGTTGCTCAAAGCTCCATTTCCGCCCGATCTCTCTCCCTAGCCAATCAAACTTGTTGATTTGCTCGGGATTGGTTGAGAAGGCCTAGATCTACACTTCCACCAAGAGAAATTTGATTCCCCACTTATCCCTTGCGGATCTTGTTACTCTTGGGTGTTGAGCACCCTAGACGGTTGAGGTCACCTCGAAGCCATACTCAATTGTGGTGAAGCTTCGTGGGATTGTTGTTGTTGTTGGGAGCCTCCGGTTGTTGTGGAGTTTGCCCCAACCTTGCTTGTAAAGGTTCGATCGCCGCCTTCAAGGGCACCAATAGTGGAATCACGGCATCTCGCATTGTGTGAGGGCGTGAGGAGAATCTGGTGGCCCTAGTGGCTTCTTGGGGAGCATTGTGCCTCCACACCGCTCTAACTGAGACGATTTCCCTCAAAAGGAAGGAACTTCGGTAACACATCCTCGTCTCCACCGGCTCCACTCTTGGTTATCTCATCCCTTTACTTTTGCTAGCTTATTTGTGTCCTTATCCTTGCTAGCTCGTGTGCTTGTGTTGTTGCATCATATAGGTTGTCCACCTAGTTGCACATCTAGACAACCTTTATTATTGCAAAGCTTAAATTGGTAAAGAAAAGCTTAAAATTGTTAGTTGCCTATTCACCCCCTCTAGTCAACCATATCGATCCTTGCAATTGGTATCGAGCCTCGTCTCTTTTAAGGACTTTACCGTCCAAGAGTATGAGTTGACGTCGAGATGATGTGGGGAGCACTCCGGTCGAATCCGACATCATCTACGGAGATGGAGTACTCGATCTCGTGAGGAATTCAATGTGGCGTTGGACACATTGAAAACCTCCATGACGAGCGAGGTCAAGGACATGTTTAAGGATTTCCTAGAAGGGCTTAAACTTGTTGGGCAACGTAGTAATTTCAAAAATTTCCTACGATCACGCAAGACCATGGTGATGGCATAGCAACGAGAGGGAGAGTGTCCGCCCACGCACTCGTGAGACCGAAAGCGAAGCGTTATAACAACGCGGTTGATGTAGTCGACGTCTTCACGATCCGACCGATCCAAGCACCGAACGACGGCACCTCCGAGTTCGCACACGCTCAGCTCGATGACGATCCCGGACTCCGATCCAGCAAAGTGTCGGGATGAGTTCCGTCAAGACGACGGCGTGGTGACGATGATGATGCTCCACCGACGCAGGGCTTCGCCTAAGCTCGCGACGATATGACTTCTCGGCGCAGGGCTTCGCTTAAGCTCATGACGATATGACCGAAGTGGAATATGGTGGAAGGGGCACGCACACGGCTAAGGAACGATCCGTAGATCAACTTGTGTGTTCTAGGGTGCCCCTGCCCCAGATATAAAGGAGCCAAGGGGAGGGGCTGGCCGGCCAAGAGGGGGGCGCCAGGAGTCCTACTCCTCGGGAGTAGGACTCCCCTCCAATCCTAGTTGGAATAGGATTCCTGAGGGGAAAGAGAGAGAGGGGCGGCCCACCTTTCCTAGTCCTAATAGGACTAGGGAAGGGGGGGCTTGCGCCACCTAGGGCTGGCCCTTTCTCTTTTCCACCAAGGCCCACTATGGCCCATATAGTTCCGGGGTTCGGTAACCTCCGGTACTCGATAAATTCGATTTCACTCGGAACATTTTCGATGTCCAAATGTAGGCTTCCAATATATCAATCTTTATGTCTCGACCATTTCGAGACTCCTCGTCATGTCCGTGATCACATCCGGACTCGAACTACCTTCGTACATCAATACTTATAAACTCATAATGAACTCATCATCGAACGTTAAGCGCGTGCGGACCCTACGGGTTCGAGAACTATGTAGACATGACCTAGAACCATTCTCGGTCAATAACCAATAGCGGAACCTGGATGCCCATATTGGTTCCTACATATTCTGCGAAGATCTTTATCGGTCAAACCGCATAACAACATCGTTGTTCCTTTGTCATCGGTATGTTACTTACCCGAGATTCGATCGTCGGTATCCAATACCTAGTTCAATCTCGTTACCGGTAAGTCTCTTTACTCGTTCCGTAATACATCATCTTACAACTAACTCATTAGTTGCAATGCTTGCAAGGCTTATGTGATGTGTATTACCGAGAAGGCCCAGAGATACCTCTCCGACAATCGGAGTGACAAAACCTAATCTCGATTCATGCCAACTCAACATATACTTTTGGAGACACCTGAGAGTACCTTTATAATCACCCGATTACGTTGTGACGTTTGGTAGCACACAAAGTGTTCCTCCGTAAACGGAGTTGCATAATCTTATAGTTGCAGGAACTTTGTATAAGTCATGAAGAAAGCATAAGCAACATACTAAACGATCAAGTGCTAAGCTAACGAAATGGGTCATGTCAATCACATCATTCTCCTAATGATGTGATCCCATTAATCAAATGACAACACATGTCTATGGTTAGGAAACATAACCATCTTCGATTAATGAGCTAGTCTAGTAGAGGCATACTAGTGACTATCTGTTTGTCTATGTATTCACACATGTATTATGTTTCCGGTTAATACAATTCTAGCATGAATAATAAACATTTATCATGATATAAGGAAATAAATAATAACTTTATTATTGCCTCTAGGGCATATTTCCTTCATCTCCCACTTGCACTAGAGTCAATAATCTAGTTCACATCGCCATGTGATTTAACATCAATAGTTCACATCTATATGCGGTTACCACCCATAGTTCACATCGACATGTGACCAACACCCAAAGGGTTTACTAGAGTCAATAATCTAGTTCACATCGCTATGTGATTAACACCCAAAGAGTACTAAGGTGTGATCATGTTTTGCTTGTGAGATAATTTTAGTCAACGGGTTCGTCACATTCAGAGCCGTATGTATTTTGCAAATTTCTATGTCTACAATGCTCGCACGGAGCTACTCTAGCTAATTGCTCCCACTTTCAATATGTATCCAGATTGAGACTCGAGTCATCTAGATTAGTGTTAAAACTTGCATCGGCGTAACCCTTTACTTATTTAACCTTTTTCACTTCCATAATCGAGAAACATATCCTTATTCTACTAAGGATAATTTTGACCGCTGTCCATTGATCTACTCCTAGATCACTATTGCACTCCTTGCCAAGCTTAGTGGTAGGGTATGCAATAGATCAGTACACAAGATGACATACTTTATAGAACCTATGGCTGATGCATAGGAATGACTTTCATTCTCTTTCTATCTTCTGCCGTGGTCGGGTTTTGAGTCTTACTCAATTTCACACCTTGTAACACAGGCAAGAACTCTTTTCTTTGACTATCTTGTCAAGGTATGTATTCATTGAAAAACTTATCAAGCGTCTTGATCTATCTCTATAGATCTTGATGCTCAATATGTAAGCAGCTTCACCGAGGTCTTTCTTTGAAAACTCCTTTCAAATACTCCTTTATGCTTTGCGAATAATTCTACATTATTTCCGATCAACAATATGTCATTCACATATACTTATCGAAATGTTGTAGTGCTCCCACTCACTTTCTTGTAAATACAGGCTTCTCAAAAGTCTCAGATAAAACCATATGCTTTGATCACACTATCAAAGCGCTTATTCCAACTCCGAGATGCTTGCACCAGTCCATAGATGGATCATTTGAAGCTTGCACATTTTTGTTAGCTCCTTTAGGATTGACAAAACCTTCGGTTGCATCATATACAACTCTTCTTTAATAAATCCATTAAAGAATGTAGTTTTGACATCCATTTGCCGATTTCATAAAATGTGGCAATTGCTAACATGATTTGGACAGACTTTTAAGCATCGATACAAGTGAGAAAATCTCATTGTATTCAACATCTTGAACTTTGTCTAAAACCCTTTTCGACAAGTCTAGCTTTGTAGATAGTAACACTACTATCGGTGTCCATCTTCCTCTTGAAGATCCATTTATTTAACATGGCTTGTCGATCATCGAGCAAGTCAATCAAAGTCCATACTTTGTTCTCATACATGGATCCTATCTCAGATTTCATGGCCTCAAGCCATTTCATGAATCTGGGCTCATCATCGCTTCCTCATAGTTCGTAGGTTCATCATGGTCTAGTAACATGACTTCCGAACATGATTACCGTACCACTCTGGTGCGGATCTTACTCGAAGACCTACGAGGTTTGGTAGCAACTTTGATCTGAAGTTTCATGATCATCATTAACTTCCTCACTAATTGGTGTAAGAATCATGGAACTGATTTCGTGATGAACTACTTTCCAATAAGGAGAAGGTACAATTACCTCATCAAGTTCTACTTTCCTCCCACACACTTCTTTCGAGAGAAACTTCTTTCTAGAAAGGATCCATCTTAGCAACGAAAAACTTGCCTTCGGATCTGTGATAGAAGGTGTACCCAACATTTTCTTTTGGGTATTCTATGAAGACACACTTCTCCGATTTGGGTTTGAGCTTATCGGTGAAAACTTTTCACATAAGCATCACAACTCCAAACTTTTAAGAAACGACAGCTTAGGTTTACTGTTAAACCATAGTTCATACGGTGTCGTCTCAACGGATTTAGATGGTGCCCTATTAAACGTGAATGCAGCTGTCTCTAATGCATAACCCCAAAACGATATTGGTAAATCGGTAAGAGACATCATTGATCGCACCATATCAAATAAAGTGCGGTTACGACGTTCGAACACACCATAACATTGTGGTGTTCCAGGTGGCGTGAGCTGTGAAACCATTCCACATTATTTTAATTGAAGACCAAACTCGTAACTCAATTATTCGTCTCCGCGATCAGATCGCAGAAACTTTATTTTCTTGTTACGATGATTTTTCCACTTCACTCTGAAATTCTTTGAACCTTTCAACTATTTCAGACTTATGTTTCATCAAGAAGATATACGCATATCTGCTCAAATCATCTATGAAGGTCAGAAAATAACGATACTTGCCGTGAGCTTTAACACTCATCGGACCGCATACATCAAGTATGTATTATTTCCAATAAGTCATTTGCTCGCTCCATTGTTCCGGAGAAGCGAGTCTTTAGTCATCTTGCCCATAAGGCATGGTTCGCAAGCATCAATTGATTCATAATCAAGTGATTCCAAAATCCCATCAGCATGGAGTTTCTTCATGCGCTTTACACCAATATGACCTAAACGGCAGTGCCACAAATAAGTTGCACTATCATTATTAACTTTGCATCTTTTGGCATCAATATTATGAATATGTGTATTACTACGATCGAGATCCAACAAACTATTTTTATTGGGTGTATGACCATTGAAGGTTTTATTCATTTAAACAGAACAACAATTATTCTTTGACTTTAAATGAATAACCGTTCAGAAAACTATTTTCATTGGGTGTATGACCATCGAAGGTTTTATTCATTTAAACAGAACAACAATTATTCTTTGACTTTAAATGAATAACCGTTTTGCAATAAACATGATCAAATCATATTCATGCTCAACGCAAACACCAAATAACATTTATTTAGTTTTAACACTAATCCCGAAAGTATAGGGAGTGTGCGATGATGATCATATCAATCTTGGAACTACTTCCAACACTCATCGTCACTTCCCTTCAACCAGTTTCTGTTCATTCTGCAACTCCCATTTCGAGTTACTACTCTTAGCAACTGAACCAGTATCAAATACCGAGGGGTTGCTACGAACACTAGTAAAATACACATCAATAATCTGTATATCAAATATACCTTTGTTCACTTTGCCATCCTTCTTATCCGCCAAATACTTGGGGTAGTTCCGCTTCCGTGACCAGTTCCATTGCAGCAAAAGCACTTAGTCTCGTGCTTAGGTCCAGACTTGGGCTTCTTCACTCGAGTAGCAACTTGCTTGCCGTTCTTCTTGAAGTTCCCTTCTTCCTTTGCCCTTTTCCTTGAGACTAGTGGTCTTGTCAATCATCAACACTTGATGCTCTTTTCTTGATTTCTACCTTCGTCGATTTCAGCATCACGAAGAGCTTGGGAATTACTTTTGTCATCCCTTGCATATTATAGTTCATCACGAAGTTCTACTAACTTTGTGATGGTGACTAGAGAATTCTGTCAATCACTATCTTATCTGGAAGATTAACTCCCACTTGATTTCAAGCGATTGAAGTACCTGCATAATCTGAGCACATGCTCACTAGTTGAGCGATTCTCCTCCATCTTTTAGCTATAGAACTTGTTGGAGATTTCATATCTCTTAACTCGGTATTTGCTTGAAATATTAACTTCAATTCCTGGAAAATCTCATATGGTCCATGACGCTCAAAAACGTCTTTGAAGTCCCGATTCTAAGCCGTTTAAGCATGGTGCACTAAACTATCAAGTAGTCATCATATTGAGCTAGCCAAACGCTCATAACGCCTCAGCCGCTGCTCTGCAATAGGTCGTCACCTAGCGGTGCATCAAGGACATAATTCTTACATGCAGCAATGAGGATAAAACCTCAGATCACGGATCCAATCCGCATCATTGCTACTAATATTTTCAATACAATTTTCTAGGAACACATATAAAAACATAGGAAGCAAAAACATAGGGAAGCAACAACGCGAGCTATTGATCTACAACATAATTTGCAAAATACTACCAGGACTAAGTTCATGATAAATTAAAGTTCAATTAATCATATTACTTAAGAACTCCCACTTAGATAGACATCTCTAGTCATCTAAGTGATCACGTGATCCAAATCAACTAAACCATAACCGATCATCACGTGAGATGGAGTAGTTTTCAATGGTGAACATCACTATGTTGATCATATCTACTATATGATTCACGCCGACCTTTCGGTCTCCGTGTTCGAGACCATATCTGTATATGCTAGGCTCGTCAAGTTTAACTCGAGTATTCTGCGTGTGCAAAACTGGCTTGCACCCGTTGTAGATGGACGAGAACTTATCACACCCGATCATCACGTGGTGTCCGGGTACTACTGAACTTTTAGCAACGGTGCATACTCAGGAGAACACTTCTTGATAATTTTAGTGAGAGATCATCTTATAATGCTACCATCAATCAAAGCAAGATAAGATGCATAAAGGATAAACATCACATGCAATCAATATAAGTGATATGATATGGTCATCATCATCTTGTGCTTGTGATCTCCATCTCCGAAGCACCGTCATGATCACCATCGCCACCGCGCGACACCTTGATCTCCATCGTAGCATCGTTGTCGCCTCGCCAACTATTGCTTCTACGACTATCGCCATCGCTTAGTGATAAAGTAAAGCAATTACATGGCTTTTGCATTTCATACAATAAAGCGACAACCATATGGCTCCTCGCCATTGCCGATAACTCGGTTACAAAACATGATCATCTCATACAATAAAATATAGCATCACGCCTTGACCACATCACATCACAACATGCCCTGCAAAAACAAGTTAGACGTCCTCTACTTTGTTGTTGCAAGTTTTACGTGGCTGCTACGGGCTGAGCAAGAACCGTTCTTACCTACGCATCAAAACCACAACGATAGTTTGTCAAGTTGGTGCTGTTTTAACCTTCGCAAGGACCGGGCGAGCCACACTCGGTTCAACTAAAGTGAGAGAGACAGACACCGCCGGTCACCTTTAAGCAACTAGTGCTCGGAGCGGTGAAACCAGTCTCGCGAAGCGCACGCGTAATGTCGGTCCGGCGCTTCATCTCACAATACCGCTGAACCAAAGTATGACATGCTGGTAAGCAAGATGACTTATATCGCCCACAACTCACTTGTGTTCTACTCGTCCATATGACATCAACGCATAAAACCAGGCTCGGATGCCATTGTTGGGCAACGAGTAATTTCAAAAATTTCCTACGATCACGCAAGACCATGGTGATGGCATAGCAACGAGAGGGGAGAGTGTCCGCCCACGCACTCGTGAGACCGAAAGCGGAAGCGTTATAACAACGCTGTTGATGTAGTCGACGCCTTCACGATCCGACCGATCCAAGCACCGAACGACGGCACCTCCGAAGTTACGCACACGCTCAGCTCGATGACGATCCCGGACCGATCCAAGCAAAGTGTCGGGATGAGTTCCGTCAAGACGACGGCGTGGTGACGATGATGATGCTCCACCGACGCAGGGCTTCGCCTAAGCTCGCGACGGTATGACTTCTCGGCAAGACGGCTTCGCTTAAGCTCATGACGATATGGTGAAGTGGAATATGGTGGAAGGGGCACCGACACGGCTAAGGAACGATCCGTAGATCAACTTGTGTGTTCTAGGGTGCCCCTGCCTCAGTATATAAAGGAGCCAAGGGGAGGGGCTGGCCGGCCAAGAGGCGCCAGGAGTCCTAGTCCCTCCAGAGTAGGACTCCCCTCCAATCCTAGTTGGAATAGGATTCCTGAGGGGAAAGAGAGAGAGGGGCGGCCCACCTTTCCTAGTCCTAATAGGACTAGGGAAGGGGAGGCGCGCGCCACCTAGGGCTGGCCCTTTCTCTTTCCACCAAGGCCCACTATGGCCCATATAGTTCCGGGGGTTCGGTAACCTCCTGTACTCCGATAAATTCCGATTTCACTCGAACATTTCGATGTCCAAATGTAGGCTTCAATATATCAATCTTTATGTCTCGACCATTTCGAGACTCCTCGTCATGTCCGTGATCACATCCGGACTCGAACTACCTTCGTACATCAATACTTATAAACTCATAATGAACTGTCATCGAAACGTTAAGCGTGCGGACCCTACGGGTTCGAGAACTATGTAGACATGACCTAGAACCATTCTCGGTCAATAACCAATAGCGGAACCTGGATGCCCATATTGGTTCCTACATATTCTGCGAAGATCTTTATCGGTCAAACCGCATAACAACATCGTTGTTCCTTTGTCATCGGTATGTTACTTACCCGAGATTCGATCGTCGATATCCAATACCTAGTTCAATCTCGTTACCGGTAAGTCTCTTTACTCGTTCCGTAATACATCATCTTACAACTAACTCATTAGTTGCAATGCTTGCAAGGCTTATGTGATGTGTATTACCGAGAAGGCCCAGAGATACCTCTCCGACAATCGGAGTGACAAAACCTAATCTCGATTCATGCCAACTCAACATATACTTTTGGAGACACCAGAGAGTACCTTTATAATCACCCGATTCGTTGTGACGTTTGGTAGCACACAAAGTGTTCCTCCGTAAACGGGAGTTGCATAATCTTATAGTTGCGGAACTTTGTATAAGTCATGAAGAAAGCATAAGCAACATACTAAGCGATCAAGTGCTAAGCTAACGAAATGGGTCATGTCAATCACATCATTCTCCTAATGATGTGATCCCATTAATCAAATGACAACACATGTCTATGGTTAGGAAACATAACCATCTTCGATTAATGAGCTAGTCTAGTAGAGGCATACTAGTGACTATCTGTTTGTCTATGTATTCACACATGTATTATGTTTCCGGTTAATACAATTCTAGCATGAATAATAAACATTTATCATGATATAAGGAAATAAATAATAACTTTATTATTGCCTCTAGGGCATATTTCCTTCAAAACTTTCCACCGCACCCGTGAAAGTGGGTGATCCCGCCAACACGGGAGCGGATGCTAACTCCGATAAGGGGGAAGCTACGAGTGAGAAAGCCCCCTCGTCTAGTGGTAAGAATGGCACCGGCATCTTTGCCCATGTGCAACCTCCCGTTTATGGTGGGCTGATTCCTTCCACTCATTTGAATCATGCCGGTCCACCACCTAAGGTTGATAAAAAGGAGGATTTTGATTCTTGGGTTTATCGTTTTAAGCGTCATTTAAATCATGTGAACACTAACCTTTGGAGAATCATTGAAGAAGGTTTCTATCCGCATGATCCGAGCAACTTTTCTCCAAGAGAGGTCGTGGACCATCAATTCAATGAGAATGCTCTCTTCATCATCCAAGAAGCAATCCTTCCGAAGACCTCCCTCATCTCGGCCTTACATCCGTGCCAAAGATGCTTGGCTCAAGGTGGTTTCCATGTATCGAGGAAGCGCAAGCATTCAACGTTCAATTATGAAGTGGTCCAAGGCGAAGCCGATGAGTTTGCAATGAAGGAAGAAGAAGAACCTCGTGAGCTCTATCGAGAGTAACCAAGCTTGCCGTCTCCCTCCGGGATCATGGAAGTAAGGACACTGATGACAACTGGATCAAGCGCAAATTTCTCAAGGCAATGATGCCATACCACAAAGCCATGTCCTCCGTCATCCGTCAACGACCGGACTTCCACACCTTGTCCTCAAGTGATGTGTTGGACGAGTTTGTGGCTATGAGCATATTGGACAAGACCGCCGACAATGCGGTGCTTCGCTCTCAAAGAGCAAAGAAGCCCAACCTCCCCTTGAAGGCCAAGATTTGTGTCGAAGAAGATGGAGAGGAGGAAGAAGAAGAGAGCAACCTCGAAGATACTAAGTATGATTATCATGAACACATGGCCCTTGCTTCAAGACAATTTTGGAGCAAGAAGAACTCAAGACCCAACTTCAACAAGAGCAATTCAAGTGGCTCTAAGGGCAAGCAACGTGTGAGGAAGTGTTTCAATTGTGGCAATGTGAGTCACTTTGTTGCGGAATGCCCATATGAGAAGAGGGAAGACAATGGTGGCAAGCTCATCCGTAAGGACAAGGTCAAGTCTTTCCCCAACAAGAGCAACTTTCCAAAGAAGACTCCTCACAAAGCCTTGGTGGTTCAAGAAGAGTACAATGAGGATGATGATGATGATGAGGATGGTGAACGGTTGCCATGGCCTCCGTGGCCATTGCAATGACTCCTCGGTGTCTCTCTTGGTTCACCTAATGAAAACATCACCGCCAAGTGCCTCATGGCTAAAGCCACCAACAAGGTAACCCCAACATCAAAACTACCATCATCCATCATTCCTCTTTAACGGATTGCATTGATGAACATGAGGGACTAATGTAGAGGAAAATGAATTTGAGATCTTTATGAGTAAACTCAAGGGCAAATCCAAGATGCACTTCGTTGCTCTCTTGGAACAACTTGGTGAAGCCAATGTCATGATCGAGACTCATGAAGAAACCATCTCTAAGATGGAAGGGCACAGATCGTGACTATGCCGATGAGATTTCGGATCTTTCCAATGCTCTTGAGGAAGAGCGTGGCCTTCGTTTGGCTCTTGAGGAGTCACACAACGATGATCACGCTAAATTAAAGAAAGACCTTGATCATACTCTTGTTGTGTCTCGTGTGCTTAGTTCCGAGAAGGCAAAGCTCGGAGTTGATCTTGCTAGACTCAACGAGGACTTTGACACTCTCGACAAGGCTCACAAAGTCTTGAAGGGTGCTCATGCTAGTATCAAAGAGTCTCATGATCAACTCCAAGTGAAGCTAACCAAGGAGAAAGCCACCTTTCCTCATATGATATTGATTGATAATGCAAATGCTACTAACCCTTGTTGTGAGCATGTGCATCTTGTTGAGGAGAATGCTAAGTTGAAGGAGCAACTTGAAAAGGGCCTTGTCTCATGCATTCAAGGTGAGAAGAACCTTAACGATCTTTTGAGTAATCAAAAGGAAGTTGTGGCCAAGGAGGGGATTGGGTTCGCGCCCAAGCCCACGAGCAAGAAGAAGAATGACAAGACCAAGCAACCTCCCCCTCTCAAGCAAACTTTTGTGAAGGAGGGAGAAGGTGCTTCCAAGAAGAAGAAGAACCGTGCAAAGGGTGACAACGCCAAGAAGGACAACGTCATCCCCATGAACATAGCCGGCGACTTTAACCCCTCTTATGTGTTGTGCCGCGCTAGTGATGGGCATGTTTATGCTAAATTTGTTGGTTCTTCTTATGAGTACATTGAATGGTCTATTTGGGTTCCTAAGACCCTCGTTACTAACATCAAAGGACCCATTACCCAATGGGTACCTAAAACCAAGCATTGATCTCTTGTAGGGGTTTGCTTCCGGTGGGGGATCATGGTTGCTTGATAGTGGAGCAACGAATCATATGACCGGGAGCAAGGACATGGTGGTGGACGTGCAAGAGATTCCATCTATGCCCACCGATGTCGAGTGGGGTGATGCATCACATTCTAAGGTATTGGGTCTCGGCAAAGTTGTCATTTCTCATGATCTTACGATCGAGAAAGTCATGCTTGTTGAGTCCCTTGCATACAATTTGCTTTCCGTTCGTCAACTTGGAGTCATGGGTTTTGCTACTTTCTTTGACATTGATTCCGTGGCCCTCTTGTGGAGCAAGACTCTTAAAGTAGCCTTTGTTGGGCATGTCGAAAACGGTCTCTATGTGATTAACTTTTCGGAGCGACCCACTAAGACCGCGACATGCCTAATGGCTAAAGTTGACGTGGGATGGCTTTGGCATCGCCGTTTAGCCCATGTCAATATGAGATATTTGCAAAGTCTTCTCAAGGGGGACCATGTTCGTGGACTAACAAATGTTAGTTTTGCCAAAGACCGTGCTTGCAGTGCTTGTATTGAAGGAAAGCTTCATGAGAAGGCTCACCCTCCCTCAACTATCATATACTCAAAGAGACCCTTGGAGCTCCTTCACATGGATCTCTTTGGGCCACCATCATTTGATAGTCTTGGAGGAAGAAAGTATTGCTTGGTAATCGTGGATGACTATTCAAGATACACTTGGGTATATTTCTTCAAGAGGAAGAGTGAGACCCAACAAACCGTCATCGACTTTGCAAATGAAGCTCAACGTCAACATAATGCAAAGATCCTGACTATAAGAAGTGACAACGGCACCGAGTTCAAGAACTACACTTTGGATGAGTTTCTTAGTGATGAGGGAATCAATCATCAATATTCTGCACCATACACCCCTCAACAAAATGGTGTGGCGGAGAGAAAGAACCGGACGTTGATGGATGCGGCGAGGACCATGATGGCGGAGTTCAAGTCTCCATACAACTTTTGGGCCGAAGCCATCAACACCGCTTGTCATGCATCCAATCGGCTCTATCTCCGCAAAGGCTTGAACAAGACTCCTTATGAGATACTCACCGGCAACAAGCCCAACCTTAAGTACTTCCGTGTTGGGTGTAAGTGTCTCATTCTCAAGAAAGGTGTTCGTTTGTCTAAATTTGAAGCTAGAGCTCATGAGGGCATATTTGTTGGTTATGCTACAAACTCTCATGCTTACGTGTCCTCAATAAATCCACGGGACTTATTGAGGAGACGTGTAACGTGGAGTTTGATGAGAATAACGGCTCCCAAGTGGAGCAAAGTGGCACTTGTGATGTAGGTGATGAAATTCCTCCTCAAGCCATAAGAAGAATGGGAGTTGGCTTCATCCTACCCATTGAGGAACCCCTTGTGGCCGAAGGAGAAGGACAATGCTCCACTCAAGTGGAGCCATCACCAACCCAAGGCCCACACGCTTCCGAAGAACAAAGTGAAGGCCCTCAACCTCAAGAACAAGACCAAGGGCAAGATCGTGCTCAAGACAATGATATCACCTCAAATGATGCCCAAGGTCAAGTTCTCTCCCCCGAGCATGCTCAAGATGAAGTTCATGCTCAAGACGGCACTCAAGATGATCAAGTGACCCCTCCTCATCTCACCTCCGAGGAGGAATTAGAGCGTCGTGCCGCCAAGATCGCTTCCAAACTCACAACCAAAGGCCATCTCATGGAGAATGTGGTTGGAAGCCTAAGAAAAGGGGTAAGCACTCGTAGACAATTGGCAAACTATTGTGAACATCACGCGTTTGTCTCTTGTGTTGAACCACAAAAGGTCTATGAGGCGCTTGAAGACTCGGATTGGCTCAATGCTATGCATGAAGAACTCAACAACTTTGAGTACAACAAGGTGTGGAGATTGGTGCCAAGGCCATCGGAGAACCACAACGTCATTGGGACCAAGTGGATTTTCAAGAACAAGCAAGATGCTCATGGGAACATCATTCGCAACAAGGCAAGATTGGTAGCACAAGGCTACTCCCAAGTCGAGGGTATCGACTACGGTGAAACCTTTGCTCCGTTGCTCGTCTTGAATCCATTCGCTTGTTGATTGCTTATGCTTCCCATCACAACTTTAAGTTGCAACAAATGGATGTGAAAAGTGCTTTTCTTAATGGTCCCATTAATGAGTTGGTCTATGTCAAGCAACCCCGGGTTCGAGGACCCCTACTTTCCGGATCATGTGTATCAACTCGATAAGGCACTCTATGGCCTTAAACAAGCCCCACGCATGCGTGGTATGACCACCTTACCGAGTTGCTACAAGATCGTGGCTTTGAAGTGGGGCAAATCGATCCCACTCTTTTTACTAAGAAGGTCAATGGGGAGTTGTTTGTATGCCAACTATATGTTGATGATATTATCTTTGGTTCTCCTAACAAAGCTTTCAATGAGGAATTTGCCGCCTCATGACCTCCAAGTTCAAGATGTCTTCGATGGGAGAGTTGAAGTTCTTCCTTGGTTTCGACATCAAACAAAGAAGAGAAGGAACCTTCATCAACCAAGCCAAATACACTCAAGACATGCTCAAAAGATTCAAGCTAAGTGATGTCAAGCGGCTACTACACCAATGCCTACTAAGTGCCAACTTGACATTGATCCCAATGGTAAAGCGGTGGATCAAAAGGTATATCGCTCCATGATTGGATCTCGCTTTACCTTTGTGCATCTAGACCAGATATCATGTTGAGTGTGGGTATGTGTGCACGGTTTCAAGCCGCACCAAGGAAAGTCACTATGTGGCGATCAAGCGAATCTTTCGATATTTGGCTCATACCCCAAACTTTGGCTTATGGTACCCAAGAGGAGCAAACTTCAAGCTTGAAGGATTTACTGATTCGATTGGGCGGAGACAAAGTGGATAGGAAGTCCACTTCGGAGGGTGCCAATTTCTTGGTTGCTCTTTGGTAAGTTGGTCTTCAAAAAGCAAAGTTGTGTGTCTCTCTCGTCCACCGAGGCGGAGTATGTGGCGGCGGGTAGTTGTTGTGCTCAACTCCTATGGATGAGGCAAACTTTAAAGGAGTACGGTGTCAATTGTGACAAAGTGCCTCTTTGGTGTGATAATGAAAGTGCCATCAAGATTTCTCTCAACCCGGTGCAACACTTCAAGACGAAGCACATTGAGATTCGGTATCACTTCATCAGGGATCACATTAGGCGAGGGGAGATCGAGCTCAAGTATGTCAACACTCATGATAACCTTGCAGATATCTTCACGAAGCCCTTGGATGAAGCAAGATTTCGCGAGTTAAGGCATGAGCTAAATATCATTGATTTGAGCAATGTGACTTGAACCCGTGCAACTCCCTCCACACTCAATGTAATGTCTAGTTTAGGTGTAGGCATGGACATAGGGGGAGTGTTGTTCTATTAATGAACTCTCCTCCCCTTTATGCATAAAACGATCAACTCTTTCACTTTAGCCATTGTTGATGGCGCTTTGTGCTTCAAAGAGGAGTTTTGGTCATGGACCCAAGGATAATTCTTGGCGGTGCCATACCAATTGACTCAAACATAGGTGGCTCCGCCACCGCCTCTCTCGAGAGAGGCTGAGCTTGCTCCCTTTGTGTTGTTTGCTTTGAAGGAGTGGGTTCTGGTTCATGTTTCGTGTGTTTTGTTTTGATGGTCTCTATCTTGTCATCGACCTTATGTTCCTTTCGGTGTATTTTTCCTCATTTTGTTTGCCTAGGAGGCCTCTCATTTGGTTGCTGGCGGTACTACCGCTCTCCAGCGCGGTACTACCGCTGGGAGGCGTGGGCGGGGGTTATTTCGGGGGCAGGGGGAGTTTCTTCTCCCCCATACCCATTCGCTCGCCCTCTCGCCTGTCTCTCTCCAGCAACCGGCGCCGCGGGTGGGCTCCGGCGGATCTCCCTCTCCGGGCCGTCTCTCTCCATTCCCTTAGGTGGAGTCGATCCCCACCTCGTCCTCTTGCCATGGATGCCGGTATTGCCCCCGTTCTCTTGTTCTTTTTATCTAGGTTTTCAATCTAGCTTCTTAGGGGCATTAGCGGTTGCATCCTTAGATTTTTGGCCAAGTCTAGGCTTGAGTAGGATGGAGAAGGCTTCTAGGCTGTTTGGATTAGTGTTTGGTTGGAGTATTTTTGGATTTGGTAGGACGGAAGTACCGGATCTAACCACGGTAGTAGGAAATGGCTGTTTCCTCGCCCCGAGCGGTACTACCGCTCTCGGAGCGATCTTGCCGCTTGAGCGGTACTACCGCTTCCCGAGCGGTACTACCGCTTGAGCGGTACTACCGCTTGGTCACTTGTACTACCGCCCTCTACCAAAATCCATCTTACTCCTACCTATTTGTGATCCTCTTTGTTCGTTCTTGTGGCTTATCCTCGTTTAAATGCGGTTGTTTGCGTGTTTTGTGTGTGTGGTTCCGGTGATGAGGTTCCCGAGCCTCAAGCTCGTCGTGTCAACCCCGGTCGTGCTACGTCCAAGCGCCACCGCACCACCGAGCCTGCCGGAGGATCTTCTAGTGCTCCACCTCCTCCCCAAATGCGAAGAGGACTGCGGTCAGGTCAAAGCCGGGAAAACTCGCCGAAATGCCACCCAAGGAGTTACGGGCAAGCGCCGTCATAACCCGTATGAGGTTGCCCAAGATCCCACTTTGGTCAACCGTCCGTTCGAACAAGTTTCAGTTTGCCATCTATTTTGATGTTCTCAAGGCCAAGAAGAATCTCTATGTCGCGTGCACTCCATCGACATTGAGCATATGAAGAGTGATCTGACTACTTTGGTGAAGCTCTTGAGATGTGCACTCAGCTGAACATTCTCCAGATCATGCAATTCAACAAGGAATTTAATGCTGATGTTGTGGCCCGATTCTATGCCACGGTTCACCTTGGGACTGATGAGTCAGGACTCGACTGGATGACAAATGGCAAGTTCTTTGTCGATCAAGTGGAAAGCTTTCATGCAGTTGATTGGGGTGGAAGACCTTGGACTTGAGTCTGCTGTCGGCTTCGCCCCCACCTTCGAGCCATCGCCACTCACAAGCAAGCTCTGTGGCCCTACTGCACTCTAAAATCAACCCCGAGACAAAGAAGGAGACCTATGAGCTACCGCCTATCTGGATATACTTCACCGTATCTTCAGAGAAACTCTTTTCCCTCGTGATCGAATCTGGACCAGGTTCACTCTTATCTTGTGGAGATGCTTATCTTCGTCGTGGGAGAAGGGCAGAGCACCGAGAGACCTTGGATATCTCTCATGTTATGTGGTCTGAGCTGGTTTCGCCATCTCCAAGCGCAAATGCCCGATTTATGGTCCGTTCATTATGCTGCTCATTGAGAAGGCACGGGATCATGTCTATCCCAAGGAGGCGCTGGAGCTTGGAGACTTGGTCTCTCACGATGTCAAGCGCCCGAGGAAGAAGGATAAGCTGGGGCACTCAAGCCCCTAAGACTGGTGTTCCGTCATCTCTGCTGCTGCTATGGAGACCGAAGAGGAGATCGAGGTCGAGGATGAGGATGATGACTCGTGCCTCTCGGGACAGAGCCATCTTGGGCCCGAGCTCAAGGCCAAGGTAAAGAAGCTCTTCGCATGGAGTCTCACGGTCGATTACATGGCTCACGTGGCGAGAAGAAGGCCCGAGGTCGCCACAAGGAGCTCATCGTCGGTTAGGCGCTACCGCCCAGAGTGGATCGAGGACCAGCCATCGAGGAGGAGGAGTGGATTCAGCAAAGACCGCCCTTGGACCGATTTCGAGACCGAGCACTTCGGGCCATCGACGACGGTGGTGCCGATGATTCTGCTGGGCTCGATGTGTGTGTTCCTTATTTGCTCTCACAGGGGCCGTGGCGTTCCCTCTCCTTTTGGTGTCTCGATGCCAAAGGGGGAGAGAGCTTAGGGATTTGCGAGTTGTGTCTCTTTCGTTCGTGTGTCTTGTCTTATTCGTGTTTTAGTTGGCTTGCTTTGGTTGGTTTGTCCGTGAGACCTAAGTTCGTAAGTTCGAGTCATATGGTGTGAGACATATGAGTTCGAGCCATATGGTGTGAGACATATGCTACCCTACCCCTTCAGTATCTTTATCTATGTCTATCTAGCTCATGAGTTGCGTGCTTTATCTATGTCTATCTATGCTGCTCTCATACACCATGCTTAGTTTTTCGGTCTCTAATATGTAGAGGGAGCTTTGATCCGTGTATGTGTGCTGTGCAGTCCAAAGCACTTATCTAAATAGCACACATCGAGGGGGAGCCCAACTACATGTTAGGACCGTCGGGTTTGTATGCATACTATATCGTGTTTATGCAAATCCCGATTGTCATCAATCCACCAAAAGGGGAGATTGTAAGGGCATATTTATTCCCTAGTGGTTTTGGTGATTGATGACAATGCTTTTGCGGACTAATCGTGTGCGTTAAGTTCTTTCGAAGATCATCCATTGGCACGAGGCGATTTCCTCCCTCGGTGTTTTTATTCAAGACGGTGTAGCTCCTGCGGTTCGTTGTTGGTGGACTAGTTTCAGAGGAGTCACCGTACTATTAAGAGGGATCCGCTTTGGTAAGGCTAGGTGGAATCAACACGCACACATCCTTATCACACCCGTCGTCTTCCTTCGCATCTTTGGAGCTGCCCTCTCTCTTTCGTTCGGTTTAGCCTGTGCGGTAGTACCGCGACCTACAATGATAGTAGTACCGAAGCCCTAAGCGGTAGTACCGCTCACCGAGCGGTAGTACCGCTCCGATGTGATAGTACCTCTCGCTGGCTTCGACTATACTACCTCGATAGTATCGCGCCTACTACCGCCTCGATTCGAGGCGGTGTTTTCTCGTGTCGGGTTTTGCGGCACTAGTTGCGGCGAGAGGAGCGGTAGTACCGCTCTGAGCGGTAGTACCGCTCTGCTCCTTGATAGTGCCGCTCTGTGGTAGCACGGTAGTACCGCTAGGTAGGGAGCGGTAGTACCGCCCTCGTGGTAGTACCGCCCTTCCTTAGCGGTAGTACCGCTCTGTCTTGGGGCTGTTTAGTGGGGTAACGGTTGGATGTGTTCCCCACTATATAAAGGGTCATCTTCTTCCTTGTTGACTCACCTCTTTTCCCCAAGCTCCATTGTTGCTCAAAGCTCCATTTTCGCCGATCTCTCTCCCTAGCCAATCAAACTTGTTGATTTGCTCGGGATTGGTTGAGAAGGCCTAGATCTACACTTCCACCAAGAGAAATTTGATTCCCCACTTATCCCTTGCGGATCTTGTTACTCTTGGGTGTTGAGCACCCTAGGCGGTTGAGGTCACCTCAAGCCATACTCCATTGTGGTGAAGCTTCGTGGGATTGTTGTTGTTGTTGGGAGCCTCCGGTTGTTGTGGAGTTTGCCCCAACCTTGCTTGTAAAGGTTGGTCGCCGCCTTCAAGGGCACCAATAGTGGAATCACGGCATCTCGCATTGTGTGAGGCGTGAGGAGAATCTGGTGGCCCTAGTGGCTTCTTTGGGAGCATTGTGCCTCCACACCGCCTAACGGAGACTTCCCTCAAAAGGAAGGAACTTGGTAACACATCCTCGTCTCCACCGGCTCCACTCTTGGTTATCTCATCCCTTTACTTTTGCTAGCTTATTTGTGTCCTTATCCTTGCTAGCTCGTGTGCTTGTGTTGTTGCATCATATAGGTTGTCCACCTAGTTGCACATCTAGACAACCTTTATTATTGCAAAGCTTAAATTGGTAAAGAAAAGCTTAAAATTGTTAGTTGCCTATTCACCCCCCCTCTAGTCAACCATATCGATCCTTTCAGTAGGTGCTGGAGCTGGTGGCACTGAAGCTGTAGCTGGTGCAGATGAAGTGGCTCTGGTGACTGTCACTGGCACTACAGCTGATCTCCGAGCTCTAGGCACTCCGGCAAATGCCTTAGTGGTTGACTTGCCCTTCCTCTCCTTCATATCGTCCTGAAGTTGCTCAACAACAGACTGGATCTCTGTGACCTTCACATCCATGTCATAGAACTTCTGCTCCATGATCCTCTCCAAGCTCTCCTGGTTTCAAGTCAAGGTGGCCAGCCCCTTCTCAATCCTCAGAGTGGATGCAATCAAGTAGCCAAGTTGATCCTGTTTGCTCTTCAAAAAGTACTGAGATGCCTCTTCCATTGTTGGCATCTTGGCAGCCTTCTCAGTCCTTGCCTTCTCCATCTTTGCTTGTGCTTGCATGGAAGATGGTTCATCTTCATCCATAACCACTTGGTTGTGTTGGGGAACGTAGCAGAAATTCAAAATTTTCCTACGTGTCACCAAGATCTATCTATGGAGAAACTAGCAACGAGGGAAGGAGAGTGCATCTACATACCCTTGTAGATCGTTAAGCGGAAGCGTTCAAGTGAACGGGGTTGATGGAGTCGTACTCGTCGTGATTCAGATCACCGATGATCAAGTGCCGAACGCACGGCACCTCCGCGTTCAACACACGTACAGCCCGGTGACGTCTCCCATGCCTTGATCCAGCAAGGAGAGAGGGAGAGGTTGAGGAAGACTCCATCCAGCAGAAGCACAACGGCGTGGTGGTGGTGGAGGCGTGGCAATCCTGCAGGCTTCGCCAAGCACCGTGGGGGAGGAGGAGGAGGAGGCAGGGCTGCGCTGGAGAGGAGGCTCTCGTGTGTTATGGGCAGCCCCTGTGGCCTCATATATATAGGGAAGGAGGGTGCGCCCCTCTAGGGTTTCCACCCCTAGGGGCGGCCAGCCCTAGATGGGATCAAGGAGGCGGCCAAGAGGGAGGAGAGGAGGCGCCCACTAGATGGGCCTTAGGGCCCATCGCCTAGGGTTTGCCCTCCCACTCCCCTTGCGCCTTGGGCCCCTTGTGGGCGCACCAGCCCCTTTGGGGCTGGTTCCCTCCACACTTGGCCCACATAACCTTCTGGGGTTGGTGGCCCCACTTGGTGGACCCCAGGACCCTCCGGTGGTCCCAGACATTACCGATATCGCCTCAAACTTTTCGGTGACCAAAACAGGACTTCCATATATAAATCTTTACCTCCAACCATTCCGAACTCCTCGTGACGTCCAGGATCTCATCCGGACTCCGAACAACATTCGGTAACCACATACAAGCTTCCTATATAACCCTAGCGCCACCGAACCTTAAGTGTAGACCCTACGGGTTGGGAGACATGTAGACATGACCGAGACGTTCTCCGGTCAATAACCAACAGCGGGATCTGGATACCCATGTTGGCTCCTACATGTTCCACGATGATCTCATCGGATGAACCACGATGTCAAGGACTCAATCGATCCGTATACAATTCCCTTTGTCTAGCGGTATTGTACTTGCCCGAGATTCGATCGTCGGTATACCGATACCTTGTTCAATCTCGTTACCGGCAAGTCTCTTTACTCGTTCCGTAACACATCATCCCGTGATAAACCCCTTGGTCACATTGTGCACATTATGATGATGTCCTACCGAGTGGGCCCAGAGATACCTCTCCGTTTACACGGAGTGACAAATCGATCTCGATCCGTGTCAACCCAATGGTCACTTCGGAGATACCTGTAGTGCACCTTTATAGTCACCCAGTTACGTTGTGACGTTTGATACACCCAAAGCACTCCTACGGTATCCGGGAATTGCACGATCTCATGGTCTAAGGAAGAGATACTTGACATTGGAAAAGCTCTAGCAAAACGAACTACACGATCTTGTGCTATGCTTAGGATTGGGTCTTGTCCATCACATCATTCTCCTAATGATGTGATCCCGTTATCAATGACATCCAATGTCCATGGTTAGGAAACCATAACCATCTATTGATCAACGAGCTAGCCAATAGAGGCTTACTAGGGACATGGTGTTGTCTATGTATCCACACATGTATTTGAGTTTCATATCAATACAATTATAGCATGGATAATAAGCGATTATCATGAACAAGGAAATATAATAATAATAACTAATTTATTATTGCCTCTAGGGCATATTTCCAACAGTCTCCCACTTGCACTAGAGTCAATAATCTAGTTCACATCGCCATGTGATTAACATCGATAGGTCACATCGCCATGTGACCAACATCCAAAGAGTTTACTAGTGTCTTAAACTAGTTCACATCACCATGTGATTAAGTCTCAATGAGTTCGGGGTTTGATCATGTTTTGCTTGTGAGAGAGGTTTTAGTCAACGGTGCGAACCTTTCAGATCCGTGTGTACTTCGCAATTCTCTATGTCATATTGTAAATGCTGCTTTCACGCTCCACTTGGAGCTATTCCAAATGGTTGCTCCACTATACGTATCCGGTTTGCTACTCGAGTCACTCGGATAGGTGTTAAAGCTTGCATCGGCGTAACCCTTTACGCCGAACTCTTTATCACCTCCATAATCGAGAAACATGTCCTTATTTACTCCAAGGACAATTTTGACCGCTGTCCAATGATCCCCATTCTGGATCATTCTTGTACCCCTTGAGTGACTCATGGCAAGGCACACTTCGGTGCGGTACACAGATAGCATACTATAGAGCCTACGTCTAAAGCATAGGGGCGACCTTCGTCCTTTCTCTCTTTTCTGCCGTGGTCGAGCTTTAACTCTTAATTCATACCTTACAACTCAGGCAAGAACTCCTTTTGGTGATCCATCTTGAACACCTTCAAGATCATGTCAAGGTATATGCTCATTTGAAAGTACCATTAAGCGGTTTTGATCTATCCTCATAGATCTTGATGCTCAATGTTCAAGTAGCCTAATCCAGGTTTTCTATTGAAAACACTTTTCAAACAACCCTATATGCTTTCCAGAAATTCTACATCATTTCGATCAACAATATGTCAACAACATATACTCATCGAAATTCTATAGTGCTCCCACTCACTTCTTTGGAAATACAAGTTTCTCATAAACTTTGTATACACCCAAAATCTTTGATCATCTCATCAAAGTGCACATTCCAACTCCGAGATGCTTACTCCGGTCCTTAGAAAGGATTGCTGGAGCCAAGATACCTCTTAGCATCCTTAGGATCGACAAAACTTTTACGATTGTATCACATACAACCTTTCCTTATAAAACTGGTAAGGAAACTCGTTTTGACATCCATCTACCAGATTTCATAAATGCAGCTAATGCTAACATGATTCCGACGGACTTAAGCATCGCTACGAATGAGAGAATCTCATCGTAGTCAACTCCTTGAACTTGTGAAAACTCTTCGCCACAAGTCGAGCTTCATAGGCGGTGATATTACCGCCCACGTCCGTCTTCTTCTTAAAGATCCATTCATCTCAATGGCTTGCCGATCATCGGGCAAGTCCACCAAAGTCCATGCTTTGTTATGATACATGGATCCTTCCTCGGATTTCATGGTTTCTAACCACTTGTCGGAATTTGGGCCCACCATCGCTTCTCCATAGCTCGTGGGTTCATTGTTGTCTAGCAACATGACCTTCAAGACAGGATTGCTGTACCACTCGAAGTAAGTACGCATCCTTGTCACCCTCACGAGGTACAGTAGTGACTTGATCGAAACTTCATGATCACTATCATAAGCTTCTACTTCAATTGGTGTAGGTGCCACGGAACAACTTCACTGTGCCTGCTACACACTTGTTGAAGTGACGGTTCAATGACCTCATCAAGTCTCCACCATCCTCCCACTCAACTTTTCGAGACGAACTTTTCCTCGAGAAAGGACCCGATTCAAGAAACAATCCCTATTGCTTTCGGATCTGAATTAGGAGGTATACCCAACCGTTTTGGGTGTCCTATGAAGATGCATTTTATCCGCTTTGGGTTCGAGCTTATCAACCTGAAACTTTTTCACATAAGCGTCGCAGCCCCAAACTTTTAAGAAATGACAACTTAGGTTTCTCCAAGCGGTGTCGTCTCAGCGGAATTACGTGGTGCCCTATTTAAGTGAGTGTGGTTGTCTCTAATGCCTAACCCATGAGCGATAGTGGTAATTCGATAAGAGACATCATAGTACGCACCATATCCAATAGAGTGCAACTATGATGTTCGGACACACCATCACACTATGGTGTTCCAGGCGGTATTAATTGTGAAACAATTTCCACAATGTCTTAATAGTGTGCCAAAACTCGCAACTCAGACATCCATCTCTATGATCACATCACAGACATTTTATCCTCTTGTCACGAAGATCTTCAATTTCACTCTGAAATTACTCGAACCATTCAACAATTCAGACTTGTGTTTCATCAAGTAAATATACTCAACATATACTCGAATCATCCGTGAAGTCGAACATAATGATATTCATTTGCATGCCTCAAAGACTCATTGGACTGCACACATCAAAATGTGTTACTTCCAACAAGTTGCTATCTTGTTCCATCTTACTGAAACCGAGGCTTTTTTAGTCATCTTGCCCATGTGGTATGTTTTGCATATCTCAAGTGATTCAAAATCAAGTGAGTCCAAACGATCCATCTGCATGGAGTTTCTTCATGCATATACACCAATAGACATGGTTCGCATGTCTCAAACTTTTCATAAATGAGTGAGTTCAAAGATCCATCAACATGGAGCTTCTTCATGCGTTTTACACCAATATGACTTTACATGGCAGTGCCACAAGTAAGTGGTACTATCATTACTATCTTATACATTTGGCATGAAAATGTGTATCACTACGATCGAGATTCAATAAACCATTTTTAGGTGCAAGACCATCGAAGGTATTACTCAAATAAATAGAGTAACCATTATTCTCCTTAAATGAATAACCGTATTGCGATAGACATAATCCAATCATGTCTATGCTCAACGCAAACACCAAATGATAATTATTCTGGTTTAATACTAATCTTGATGGTAGAGGGAGCGTGCGATGTTTGATCATATCAACCTTGGAAACAATTCCAACACATATCGTCACTCACCTTTAGCTAGTCTCCTTTTATTCCGTAGCTTTTATTTGAGTTACTAACATTTAGCAACCGAACGGTATCTAATACCCTGGTGCTACTAGGAGTACTAGTAAAGTACACATTAACATAATGTATATCAAATATACTTCTATCGACCTAGCCAGCCTTCTTATCTACCAAGTATCTAGGGTAATTCTGCTCCAGTGGCTGTTTCCCCTTATTACAGAAGCACTTAGTTTCGGGTTTGGGTTCAACCTTGGGTTTCTTCACTGGAGCAGCAACTGATTTGCCGTTTCATGAAGTACCCCTTCTTGCCCTTGCCCTTCTTGAAACTAGTGGTTTCACTAACCATCAACAATTGATGCTCCTTCTTGATTTCTACTTTCGCGGTGTCAAACATCGCGATACCTCAAGGATCATCATATCTATCCCTGATATGTTATAGTTCATCACGAAGCTCTAATAGCTTGGTGGAAATGACTTTGGAGAAACATCACTATCTCATTTGTAAGATCAACTCCCGCTCGATTCAAGTGATTGTTGTACTCAGACAATCTGAGCACAAGCTCAACGATTGAGCTTTTCTCCCTTAGTTTGTAGGCTAAGAAAATCGTCGGAGGTCTCATACCTCTTGGCGTGAGCACGAGCCTGAAATCCCAATTTCAGCCCTCGAAACATCTCATATGTTCATGACGTTTCAAAACGTCTTTGGTGCCTCAACTCTAAACCGTTTAACTAAACTATCACGTAGTTATCAAAAGCGTGTATGTCCGATGTTCGCAACATCCACAAGCGACGTTTGGGGTTCAGACACCGTGGCGGTGCATTAAGGACATAAGCTTTCTCTGTCCGCATAATCGCTACTTTCAACTTTCAACTATGTTTTCTCTAGGAACATATCTAAGCAGTGGAACTAAAGCGTGAGCTTCGACATAATTTGCAAAAGGTCTTTTGACTATGTTCATGATAATTAAGTTCATCTTATGAACTCCCACTCGATAGACATCCCTCGGTTATCTAAGTGATTACATGATCCGAATCAACTAGGCCGTGTCCGATCAACACGTGAGACGGACTAGTCATCATCGATGAACATCTTCATGTTGATCGTATCTACTATCGACTCATGCTCGACCTTTCGGTCTCCGTGTTCGAGGCCATGTCTTTACATGCTAGGCTCGTCAAGTTAACCCTAAGTGTTTACTGCGTGTGTAAATCTTGCTTACACCCGTTGTATGTGAGCGTAAGAATCCATCACACCCGATTAACACGTGGTGCTTAGAAGTTTACGAACTGTAGCAACGGTGCACGTTAGGGAGAACACTTCTTGAAATTTTAATGAGGATCATCTTATTTACTACCGTCGTTCTAAGTAAACAAGATGCATAAACATAATAAACATCACATGCAATTATATAGTAGTGACATGATATGGCCAATATCATATTGCTCCTTTTGATCTCCATCTTCGGGGCTCCATGATCATCATTGTCACCGGCATGACACCATGATCTCCATCATCATGATCTCCATCATCGTGTCTCCATGAAGTTGTCCCGCCAACTTATTACTTCTACTACTATGGCTACCGGTTAGCAATAAAGTAAAGTAATTACATGGCGTTGTTCAATGACACGCAGGTCATACAATAAATAAAGACAACTCCTATGGCTCCTGCCGGTTGTCATACTCATCGACATGTAAGTCGTGAATTCTATTACAAGAACATGATCAATCTCATACATCACATATCATTCATCACATTCTTCTTGGCCATATCACATCACATAGCAAACCCTGCAAAAACAAGTTAGACGTCCTCTAATTGTTGTTTGCATGTTTTACGTGGCTACTATGGGTTTCTAGCAAGAACGTTTCTTACCTACGCAAAACCACAACGTGATATGCCAATTGCTATTTACCCTTCATAAGGACCCTTTTCATCGAATCCGTTCCGACTAAAGTGGAGAGGCGGCACCGCTAGCCACCTTATGCACCAAGTGCATGTCGATCGGTGGAACTTGTCTCACGAAAATGCGTGTAAGGTCGGTCCGGCCGCTTCATCCCACAATACCGTCGAAACAAGATTGGACTAGTAACGGTAAGCATATTGAACAACATCAACGCCCACAACTACTTTGTGTTCTACTCGTGCAAAGAATCTACGCAATAGACCTAGCTCATGATGCCTTTGTTGGGGAGCGTGGCAGAAATTCAAAATTTTCCTCGTGTCACCAAGATCTATCTATGGAGAAACTAGCAGCGAGGGAAGGAGAGTGCATCTACATACCCTTGTAGATCGTTAAGCGGAAGCGTTCAAGTGAACGGGGTTGATGGAGTCGTACTCGTCGTGATTCAGATCACCGATGATCAAGTGCGAACGCACGGCACCTCCGCATTCAACACACGTACAGCCGGTGGCGTCCCCATGCCTTGATCCAGCAAGGAGAGAGGAGAGGTTGAGGAAGACTCCATCCAGCAGCAGCACAACGGCGTGGTGGTGGTGGAGGGCGTGGCAATCCCGCAGGCTTCGCCAAGCACCGGGGAGAGGAGGAGGAGGAGGAGGGGCTGCGCTGGAGAGGAGGCTCTCGTGTGTTATGGGCAGCCCTGGGCCTCATATATATAGGGGAAGGGAGGGTGCGCCCCTCTAGGGTTTCCACCCCTAGGGGGCGGCCAGCCCTAGATGGGATCAAGGGAGGCGGCCAGAGGGAGGGAGAGGAGGCCCACTAGATGGGCCTTAGGGCCCATCGCCCTAGGGTTTGCCCTCCCACTCCCCCTTGCGCTTGGGCCCCTTGTGGGGCGCACCAGCCCCTTTGGGGCTGGTTCCCTCACACTTGGCCCACGCAACCTTCTCGGGGTTGGTGGCCCCACTTGGTGGACCCGGGACCCTCCGGTGGTCCCTTACATTACCGATATCGCCTGAAACTTTTCCGGTGACCAAAACAGGACTTCCATATATAAATCTTTACCTCCGAACCATTCCGAACTCCTCGTGACGTCCAGGATCTCATCCGGGACTCGAACAACATTCGGTAACCACATACAAGCTTCCTATATAACCCTAGCGCCACCGAACCTTAAGTGTGTAGACCCTACGGGTTCGGGAGACATGTAGACATGACCGAGGCGTTCTCGGTCAATAACCAACAGCGGGATCTGGATACCCATGTTGGCTCCCACATGTTCCACGATGATCTCATCGGATGAACCACGATGTCAAGGACTCAATCGATCCGTATACAATTCCCTTTGTCTAGCGGTATTGTACTTGCCCGAGATTCGATCGTCGGTATACCGATACCTTGTTCAATCTCGTTACGGCAAGTCTCTTTACTCGTTCCGTAACACATCATCCCGTGATAAACCCCTTGGTCACATTGTGCACATTATGATGATGTCCTACCGAGTGGGCCCAGAGATACCTCTCCGTTTACGGAGTGACAAATCGATCTCGATCCGTGTCAACCCAATGGTCACTTTCGGAGATACCGTAGTGCACCTTTATAGTCACCCGTTATGTTGTGACGTTTGATACACCCAAAGCACTCCTACGGTATCCGGAATTGCACGATCTCATGGTCTAAGGAAGAGATACTTGACATTGGAAAAGCTCTAGCAAAACGAACTACGATCTTGTGCTATGCTTAGGATTGGGTCTTGTCCATCACATCATTCTCCTAATGATGTGATCCGTTATCAATGACATCCAATGTCCATGGTTAGGAAACCATAACCATCTATTGATCAACGAGCTAGCCAATAGAGGCTTGCTAGGGACATGGTGTTGTCTATGTATCCACACATGTATTTGAGTTTCATATCAATACAATTATAGCATGGATAATAAACGATTATCATGAACAAGGAAATATAATAATAATAACTAATTTATTATTGCCTCTAGGGCATATTTCCAACAGGTTGTCCTCAAAGTCTGGATAGATAGGCATGTGCTCCTTGTCCAACAAGTATGTGACTGTGCCCATCTTGGTGTTAATCAGCTCCTGGATCTGTGTCCTCTTGATAGTCTCAACTATAAGGCTCATGACCTTGAACTTCTGTGGCACATCAAATAAGTGTAGCAGATTTATTGCATGGCCTCTGATCATGTTGTGATCACCTTACTTGGGCAAGAGAGTGTGCCTGAGGATCCAGTTAATGGTTGGCAGTCCTGACAGAAGGTAATGTACTGATCCAAACTTGTGTGATTCTATAGCAACATCTGGGATCTCCTTGTACATATGTGCCATAGAGTTGTGATCCATCTTCTTCTTGGCATAGACATCCAAGTCATCCTCTTCCTCCTTAGGTGCATTGATCAGATTTGCCCATTCTTCAATAGATGATTGGTACCTAGTACCTTCAGACATCCATACTATCCTGCCATCTGGATAGAAGTGTGTTGTGGAGTAGAATTGCATTATGAGCTCCTCATTCCACTTTGTGAGCTTCTGCCCAACAAAGTCTGCCACTCCACAAGCACTGAAGCTGTCATACACACCAGGATAGTGTTCTTCATTCTCCTTCATGTAGGTCCATTCAACCCACCTCATGTCACACACTATTGGCTTCTTGTCGAACAACACTGTCTCATAGAAATCCTGCTGTTCCTTTGTGTGGAACTTGTAGTCAACAGCAGTCCTCCTTCTGGTGGCATATGGATCTGACTCTCTCCATAGCCTTAATCCCGAGTCTCTTCTGATTTTCATGTTCTCAGCTACAGGATGGGCATCATTATGATCTGGAATTTTAGGCTTTAATTTTCTCAAGACATGTGTCTCATCATCTTCTTCTTGACAACAATTTCAGGCCTTTGGGGCCTTGTTCTTCTCAAAGCCATTTGGAATGTTCTGGTACTCCTCTTAGGTACAATCTTGGGTTTGGAGGCAGCTTTGGGTGCTTCTTTGGGCTTTGGTGATGCAACCCCTGACCTGATAGCATCACCCATAAGCTTCTGAGCCTTGGGTGCTGGTGCAGCAACCTCTTCTTCTTCCTCCTCTTCCATCATGGAAGGCTTTCCAATTACTCTGGCCATGGTCTTCTTGACCCTTTCCTTCCTCTTCTTCCCTTCTGCAGCAGCCTCTTTGGGTTCATATTCCAAAGATGCTTGAGTGGAGGCTCTGTCTTTAGACATGGGAATCCTTTTGGCAGGTACTTTGGTCTTCATACCAGGCTTAGTGGCAGCAGCTGTGCCATACTCCTTCTTGAGCACCTTTTTCTTGGAAATGGCCTCATCCTCAACAGCCACATAGTTTCATCCTCGATTCTCGAGGTTCTCTTCTTCTGGTCCCGTGGCAGCTTTGGGTAAGTTGCTTGGAGTGCTCTGCTACCCTCATCGAGCTGCTAGAGGGACTAGTGCCCTCACTCATTTGAATCTGCTCCTCGACTTTTCGGTTGTCACTCTGATCAGACATATTGCAATCACTGACAACAGACCCTGTGCATAGATATAGATGAGATAGAGTGGATGAGCATCACAAAATACAGAGATTTTTGCAAAAGAATGAGTCAAAAACTTAGTTTTAGTTTTCCATGAAAGCATTTGGATCAACCGATTTGTAAACTCGGTGATACCGAAGCAGCTTTTGGAACCTAAACTAGTGAACTCGGTCAGACCGAGTCATAGTTCGGTGGCACCGAGACTGCTAGGGTTTCACAAAGTCCTGAACTCGGTCACACCGATTTGCAATTCTTGGTCAGACCGAGGATCACATGTGCAATGGCCTTAGCCGAATCGGTGGAACCGAGTTCTACAACTCGGTGGGTCCGAGATGGTTTCGGCGAAAACCTAACCCTAAATTTTCAATTCATCTCTAATCTACGGAGTGTTTTGACTGGATAGAATAGTTTCAATCGTGGCAAGATTCATGTTGAGCAAAATGTGCTAGGAATCGTACGGGGATAGCACATGAAGGAAATATGCCCTAGAGGCAATAATAAAGTTATTATTTATTTCTTTATATCATGATAAATGTTTATTATTCATGCTAGAATTGTATTAACCGGAAACATAATACATGTGTGAATACATAGACAAACAGATAGTCACTAGTATGCCTCTACTAGACTAGCTCATTAATCAAAGATGGTTATGTTTCCTAACCATAGACATGTGTTGTCATTTGATTAATGGGATCACATCATTAGGAGAATGATGTGATTGACATGACCCATTCCGTTAGCTTAGCACTTGATCGTTTAGTATATTGCTATTGCTTTCTTCATGACCTATACATGTTCCTGTAACTATGAGATTATGCAACTCCGTTTACGGAGGAACACTTTGGTACTACCAAACGTCACAGCGAATCGGGTGATTATAAAGGAGTACTACAGTGTCTCCAAAGGTGCATGTTGGGTTGGCGTATTTTGAGATTAGGTTTTGTCACTCCGATTGTCGGAGAGGTATCTCTGGGCCTTCTCGGTAATACACATCACATAAGCCTTGCAAGCATTGCAACTAATGAGTTAGTTGTGAGATGATGTATTACGGAACGAGTAAAGAGACTTACCGGTAACGAGATTGAACTAGGTATTGGATACCGACGATCGAATCTCGGGTAAGTAACATACCGATGACAAAGGGAACAACGTATGTCGTTATGCGGTTTGACCGATAAAGATCTTCGTAGAATATGTAGGAACCAATATGGGCATCCAGGTTCCGCTATTGGTTATTGACCGAGAATGGTTCTAGGTCATGTCTACATAGTTCTCGAACCCGTAGGGTCCGCACGCTTAACGTTCGATGACAAGTTCATTATGAGTTTATAAGTTTTGATGTACGAAGGTTGTTGAGTCCGGATGTGATCACGGACATGACGAGGAGTCTCAAAATGATCGAGACATAAAGATTGATATATTGGAAGCCTATGTTTGGACTTGAAAGGTTCGGATGAAAACAGGGCGTTCTTAGGAACAGGGGTTACGGAACCCCGGGGTCAATGGGCCTTGATGGGCCATAGGGAGAAGAGGAAGGGCCGGCCGGGGGCAGGCGCGCTTCATCCCCTCTAGTCCGAATAGGACAAGGAGAAGAGGCGGCGCCCCTTCCCTCTTCCCCTCCCCAATCCTAATCCAACTAGGAAGGGGGAGTCCTACTCGGTGGGAGTAGGACTCCTCAGCGCGCCCCTAGGGCTGGCCGCACCCCCTGCTCCTTTATATACGGGGCAGGGGGCACCCCAAACACACAAGTTGATCTACGTGATCGTTCCTTAGCCGTGTGCGGTGCCCCTCCACCATATTCCACTTCGGTCATATCGTCGCGGAGCTTAAGCGAAGCCTGCGCCGGTGAAGTCATATCGTCGCGGAGCTTAAGCGAAGCCCTGCGTCGGTGGAGCATCATCATCGTCACCACGCCGTCGTCTTGTGGAACTCATCCCCGACGCTTTGCTGGATCGGAGCCGGGGATCGTCATCGAGCTGAGCGTGTGCGAACTCGGAGGTGCCGACGTTCGGTACTTGGATCGGTCGGATCGTGAAGGCGTCGACTACATCAACAGCGTTGTTATAACGCTTCGCTTTCGGTCTCACGAGTGCGTGGACAGACCCTCTCCCTTCTCGTTGCTATGCCATCACCATGGTCTTGCGTGTGCGTAGGAAATTTTTGAAATTACTATGTTCCCCAACAGTGGCATCCGAGCCTGGTTTTATGCGTTGACGTCATATGCACGAGTAGAACACAAGTGAGTTGTGGGCGATATAAGTCATCTGCTTACCAGCATGTCATACTTTGGTTGGCGGTATTGTGAGATGAAGCGGCCGGACCGACATTACTGCCAGACGCTTACGCGAGACTGGTTTCACCGCTTGAGCACTAGTTGCTTAAAGGTGACGGCGGGTGTCTGTTTCTCTCACTTTAGTTGAACCGAGTGTGGCTCGCCCGGTCCTTGCGAAGGTTAAAACATCACCAACTTGACAAACTATCGTTGTGGTTTTGATGCGAGGTAAGAACGGTTCTTGCTCAGCCTGTAGCAGCCACGTAAAACTTGCAACAACAAAGTAGAGGACGTCTAACTTGTTTTTGTAGGGCATGTTGTGATGTGATGTGGTCAAGGCGTGATGCTATATTTTATTGTATGAGATGATCATGTTTTGTAACGAGTTATCAAGCAATCTGGCGGGAGCAATATGGTTGTCGCTTTATTGTATGAAATGCAAAAGCCATGTAATTGCTTTACTTTATCACTAAGCGATAGCGATAGTCGTAGAAGCAATAGTTGGCGAGGCGACAACGATGCTACGATGGAGATCAAGGTGTCGCGCGGTGGCGATGGTGATCATGGCGGATTGCTTGGCGATGGAGATCACAAGCACAAGATGATGATGACCATATCATATCACTTATATTGATTGCATGTGATGTTTATCCTTTATGCATCTTATCTTGCTTTGATTGGCGGTAGCATTATAAGATGATCTCTCACTAAAATTATCAAGAAGTGTTCTCACGAGTATGCACCGTTGCGAAAGTTCTTCGTCTTGAGACACCACGTGATGATCGGGTGTGATAGGCTCTACGTTCAAATACAACGGGTGCAAAACAGTTGCACACGCGAATACTCAGGTTAAACTTGCGAGCCTAGCATATAACAGATATGGCCTCGGAACACGGAGACCGAAAGGTCGAACGTGAATCATATAGTAGATATGATCAACATAGTGATGTTCACCATTGAAACTACTCCATCTCACGTGATGATCGGACATGGTTTAGTTGATTTGGATCACGTAATCACTTAGATGACTAGAGAGATGTCTGTCTAAGTGGGAGTTTTAATATGATTAATTAAACTTAAATTTATCATGAACTTAGTACTGATAGTATTTTGCTTGTCTATGTTTCTTGTAGATAGATGGCTCGTGTTGTTGTTCCGTTGAATTTTAATGCGTTCCTTGAGAAAGCAAAGTTGAAAGATGATGGTAGCAATTACGGACTGGGTCCGTAATTTGAGGATTATCCTCATTGCTGCACGGAAGAATTACGTCCTGGAAGCACCGCTGGGTGCCGTGCCTGCTGCGAGAACAACGCCGAAGTTGTGAGCGTCTGGCGAGCAAAGTGATGACTACTCTATAGTTGATGTGCCATGCTTACGGCTTAGAACGGGTCTTCAACGGCGTTTTGAGCGTCATGGAGCATATGAGATGTTCCGGAGTTGAAGTTAATATTTCAAGCAAATGCCGGATTGAGAGATATGAAGTCTCCAATAAGTTCTATAGCTGCAAGATGGAGGAGAATAGTTCATCGGTGAACATATACTCAAAATGTGCGGGTATAATAATCACTTGATTCAAGCTGGGAGTTACTCTTCCGGATGATAGTGTCATTGACAGAATTCTCCAATCACGCCACCAAGCTACAAGAGCTTCGTGATGAACTATAATATGCAAGGGATGACCAAAACAATTCCGAGCTCTTCGCAATGCTAAAAGCAGCGGAGGTAGAAATCAAGAAAGAGCATCAAGTGTTGATGGTCAACAAGACCACTAGTTTCAAGAAAAGGGCAAAGGAAAGAAGAAGGAACTTCAAAAGAACAGCAAGAAAGTTGCTGCTCAAGAGAAGAAACCCAAGTCTGGACCTAAGCCTAAAAGCGAGTGTTTTTTGCGCAAGCAAAGCTGGACCTTTGAAGCGGAACTGCCCCAAGTATTTGGCGGATAAGAAGGATGGCAAGGTGATCAAAGGTATATGTGATATACATGTTATTGATGTGTACCTTACTAATACTCGCATAGTACACAGGTATTTGATCTGGTTACATTGCTAATATTTGCAACTCGGAGCAGGAACTACGGATTAGCGAAGATTGGCTAAGGGCGAGGTGACGATCTGGCGTGGGAAATGGTCCCAAAGTCGATGTGATCGCGATCGGCACGCTACCTCTACATCTACCATCGGGATTAGTTTTAGACCTAAATAATTGTTATTTGGTGCGGCGTTAAGCATGAACATTATATCTGGATCTTGTTTGATGCGAGGCGGTTATTCATTTAAGACAGAGAATAATGGTTGTTCTATTTATATGAATAATATCTTTTATGGTCATGCACCCTTGAAGAATGGTCTATTTTATTGAATCTCGATAGTAGTAATACACATATTCATAGTGTTGAAACCAAAAGATGTAGAGTTGATAATGATAATGCAACTTATTTGTGGCACTTGCCGTTTGGGTCATATCGATTGTAAAACGCATGAAGAAACTCCATCTTGATGGGCTTCGGAATCACTTGATTATGAATCACTTGGTACTTGCGAACCGTGCCTCATGGGCAAGATGACTAAAACGCCGTTCTCGGAACTATGGGCGAGCAACTGATTTGTTGGAAATCATACATACTGATGTTTGTGGTCCAATGAATGTTGAGGCCTTGGCGGGTATCGTTATTTTCTCACCTTCACAGATGATTTGAGCAGATATGGGTATATCTACTTAATGAAACACAAATCTGAAACATTTGAAAAGTTCAAAGAATTTCAGAGTGAAGTGGAAAATCATCGTAACAAGAAAATAAAGTTTCTACGATCTGATCGTGGAGGAGAATATTTGAGTTCTGAGTTTGGTTTACATTTGAAACAATGTGGAATAGTTTAGCAACTCACGCCACCGGAACACCACGGAGAAATGGTGTGTCGAGCGTCGTGTCGTACTTTACTTGATATGGTGCGATCTATGATGTCTCTTACTGATTTACCGCTATCATTTTGGGGATATGCTTTAGAGGCGGCCGCATTCACGTTAAATAGGGCACCATCTAAGTCCGTTGAGGCGACACCGTATGAACTGTGGTTTGGCAAGAAACCAAAGTTGTCGTTTCTTAAAGTTTGGGGCTGCGATGCTTATGTGAAGAAACTTCAACCAGATAAGCTCGAACCCAAATCGAATGTGTCTTCATAGGATACCCAAAGGAGACTGTTGGGTACACCTTCTATCACAGATCTGAAGGCAAGATTTTCGTTGCTAAATTCGGATCCTTTCTAGAAACGAGTTTCTCTCGAAAGAAGTGAGTGGGAGGAAAGTAGAACTTGATGAGATAAGCATATCTGCTCCCTTATTGGAAGGTAGTTCACCACAAGAAATGGTTCTGTGACAACTACACCAATTAGTGAGGAAACTAATGATGTTGATCATGAAACTTCAGATCAAGTTGCTCTTGAACTTCGTAGGTCAAACAGAGTAAAATCGCACTGAGTGATGCGGTAATCCTATTCGGAAGTCATGTTACTTGACCATGGCGAACCTACAAACTATGAAGAAGCGATGGTGAGCCCAGATTTGCGAAATGGTGGAAGCCATGAAATCTGAGATGGGATCCATGTATGAGAACAAAGTATGGACTTTGGTTGACTTGCCGATGATCGGCAAGCCATTGAGAATAAATGGATCTTTAAGAAGAAGGCGACGCTGATGGTAATGTAGCTGTCTACAAAGCTCGACTTGTTGCGAAAGGTTTTCGACAAGTTCAAGGGTTGACTACGATGAGACTTTCTCACCGTGGCGATGCTTAAGTCTGTCCGAATCATGTTAGCAATTGCGCATTTATGATTATGAAATTTGGCAAATGGATGTAAAACTGCATTCTTGAATGGATTTCTAGAAGAAGAGTTGTATATGATGCAACCAGAAGGTTTTGTTGATCCAAAGGGTGCTAACAAAGTGTGCAAGCTCCAACGATCAATTTATGGTGCAGTGCAAGCCTCTCGGAGTTGGAATAAGCGCTTTGATAGTGTGATCAAAGCATATGGTTTTATCTGAGACTTTTGGAGAAGCTTTGTATTTACAAGAAAGTGAGTGGGAGCTCTGTAGCATTTACGATATTATATGTGGACGACATATTATTGATTGGAAATGATATAGAATTTCTGGATAGCATAAAGGATACTTGAATAAAAGTTTTTCAATGAAAGACCTCGGTGAAGCTGCTTACATATTGGGCATCAAGATCTATAGAGATAGATCAAGGCGGCTTAATTGGACTTTCACAAAGCACATACCTTGATAAAGTTTTGAAAAAGTTCAAAATGGATCGAGCAAAGAAAGGTTTTTACCTGTATTACAAGGTGTAAGATTGAGTCGGACTCAATGCCCGACCACAATGAGAAGATAAAGAGAAAATGAAAGATGTTCCTATGCTTCAGCCATAGGCTCTATCATGTATGCAATGCTGTGTACCAGACTGACGTATGCTTAGCGATAAGCTTGGCGGGAAGGTACCAAAGTAATCCAGAGTGGATCATCTGGACAGCGGTCAAGAACATCTGAAATACGAAAAGGACTAAGGATATGTTTCTCGTATATGGAGGTGACAAAGAGCTAGTCGTAAATGGTTACGTCGATGCAAGCTTTGACACCGATCCGGACGATTCTAAATCGCAAACCGGATCGTGTTTTTATTAAGCGGTGGAGCTGTCGGTTGGTGCAGTTCTAAACAAAGCGTCGTGGCGGGATCTACATGTGAAGCGGAGTACATAGCTGCTTGAAGCAGCAAATGAAGGAGTCTGGATGAAATAGTTCATTTCCGATCTAGGTGTCATACCTAGTGCATCGGGACCAATGAAGATCTTCGTGACAATCTTGGTGCAATTGCCTTGGCAAAGGAATCCAGATTTCACAAGAGGACCAAGCATATCAAGAGACGCCTTCAATTCCATTCGGGACCAAGTCCAAGTGGGAGACATAGAGATTTGCAAAATACATACGGATCTGAATGTTGCAGACCCGTTGACTAAGCCTCTTCCACGAGCAAAACATGATCAGCACCAAGACTCCATGGGTGTTAGAATCATTCTTGTGTAATCTAGATTATTGACTCTAGTGCAAGTGGGAGGCTGAAGGAAATATGCCCTAGAGGAAATAATAAAGTTATTATTTATTTCTTTATATCATGATAAATGTTTATTATTCATGCTAGAATTGTATTAACCGGAAAAATAATACATGTGTGAATACATAGACAAGCAGATAGTCACTAGTATGCCTCTACTAGACTAGCTCATTAATCAAAGATGGTTATGTTTCCTAACCATAGACATGTGTTGTCATTTGATTAATGGGATCACATCATTAGGAGAATGATGTGATTGACATGACCCATTCGTTAGCTTAGCACTTGATCGTTTAGTATGTTGCTTATGCTTTCTTCATGACTTATACAAAGTTCCTGCAACTATAAGATTATGCAACTCCGTTTACGGAGGAACACTTTGTGTGCTACCAAGCGTCTGGCAACGAATCGGGTGATTATAAAGGTACTCTACAGGTGTCTCCAAAAGTATATGTTTTGATGTACCGAAGGTTGTTCGGAGTCCCGGATGTGATCACGGACATGACGAGGAGTCTCGAAATGATCAAGACATAAAGATTGATATATTGGAAGCCTATGTTTGGACTTGAAAGGTTCGGATGAAAACAGGGCGTTATCGAACACCGGGGTTACTGGAACCCCGGGGTCAATGGGCCTTGATGGGCCATAGGGAGAAGAGGAAGGGCCGTCCGGGGCAGGCCGCGCGCCCCCCTCCCCCTCTAGTCCGAATAGGACAAGGAGAAGGGGGGCGGCGCCCCCCTTCCCTCTCCCCCCACCCCAATCCTAATCCAACTAGGAAGGGGGGAGTCCTACTCCGGTGGGAGTAGGACTCCTCCAGGCGCGCCCCCCTAGGGCTGGCCGCACCCCCCCTTGCTCCTTTATATACGGGGGCAGGGGGGCACCCCAAAACACACAAGTTGATCTACGTGATCGTTCCTTAGCCATGTGCGGTGCCCCCCTCCACCATATTCCACTTCGGTCATATCGTCGCGGAGCTTAAGCGAAGCCCCGCGCGCGGTGAAGTCATATCGTCACGGAGCTTAGGCGAAGCCTGCGTCGGTGGAGCATCATCATCGTCCCACGCCGTCGTCTTGTGGAACTCATCCCGACGCTTTCTGGATCGAGCCGGGATCGTCATCGAGCTGAGCGTGTGCAGAACTTCGGAGGTGCCGTCGTTCGGTACTTGGATCGGTCGGATCGTGAAGACGCGTCGACTACATCAACAGCGTTGTTATAACGCTTCGCTTTCGGTCTACGAGGGTACGTGGACAGACACTCTCCCTTCTCGTTGCTATGCCATCACCATGGTCTTGCGTGTGCGTAGGAAATTTTTTGAAATTACTACGTTCCCCAACAGCACAGTGATCGAGTCCATACCCTAGTTCGGCGATGAACTCGCTATGGCGGCAAAGATGGGGATGATTTCCGTTGACGGCGGCGGAGACCAGCGACAGGAGGCGGCTGGCGACGAGGAGGACGATCCGGAGACCCTGGAGGCAGAGCGGGCTACGCTTGGGTGAAAGAGTTTGGAGAAAGTTTCCAAATTTTTGCCCGTGGGTATATATAGCCTGGAACAACTCGGTGGCACCGAGATGCATAACTGCAAGCAGTTACAACAACTCGGTGTGACCAAAAAGTTCAAATCGGTTGCACCGAGATTGAAAACCTAGATCGACTTAGTAATCTTGGTATGACCGAAATGGCAGAATCGGTCAGACCGGAACGCACAAAGAAGTTTTGGAAGTTTAAGTCTATGACGAATCGGGGGATCCGAGTGCTCCTCACACAGAGTGGTTCGAATCTAACTTGATCAAATTTTGTGATGCAGCATGAATAGAGTTTGGGACGAGAAGAGCATAGATAGCTAGAGAAGGTTCTTAGGCATTCTTTTCCATCCACTTGGCAAAAGAAAAAGAAACCAATCAATCAAAACAACAAGTGGATGTCCTCGAATGAGTAAAATATGCAACCAACATGCTCACACAATAAAATGGCTAATGAAATATGTGGCAAAGCATGCACAACCAATTCTAGCATCTATCAAGCAATTGGCGATGACTAGGTCATCTATATATGAGTATATTGACTTAGGAGTCAAATGAGATCATTTGATCATAGGTCATACTCATCGTTTAAGCACTAGTTGGGTTACCATTTTTACATAATGCATTGATGTGTTCACACCATTAGAGTTGCTTTAGCTCAATTTTTAGAGTAAAGCTCCCCCTAGATGTGAGATCCCCCCTTAGAGGGATGAACTAACCTTGGGTTTTGTCGATGATGACTTCATGTAGGTGTTGAAGATGTGGATGCTCAATGTTGATGAAGATCATTTGGAGCAATCCTTTTGGAGTGAGTTGCACTTTCAATACCTACATGGGTTAGTCCCACAAGGAACAAACAAGGATATCCATAGACATAGAGTGATGCACACACAAGATAATGTCTATGAGAGCATTAGGTTACCTTGTCCCTTGTCTTACCAACAAGAGGGTTTGTGACTCCTTGAACTAGTGCAAGATGTGAAAGTTGATTGCACTTGTTGTTGCCAAAATGATATGAGTGAAATATGTTGGCGGAGTCACCCTCAAGAAATCTCTAGTTCTTCTTCTTCGGGATCCACATCATCTTGATGGGAATCCTTGGAGTTGTAGTTGTACTTGATGAAGTAGAGCTTGACGTAGTCTTGGGAACCAACTTGACCAAGGCCTTTGGAGCTTCTTCAAACGCATCAATCTCCTCTTGAAGCTTATCCTTGCCTTTTTGCTTGTGGTCTTGTGGAGGAAGATCATCTTGAGCTTGTGTCCCCTTGAAGGAAGTAGGATCATACTTCTCTTGTTGAGGAACAAACTTCGTCTTGGTGATCTTCTTCCCACTCAACTCCATTGGCATTAAACTTTCGTTCAAAACCAACACCTTGGTTCTTCCGGTGCCTTCCTTACTTGCGTACAATTTCCTCAAATTGCTTACTCCCGGCAAGGCTCTTGTAAACACCTTTCTCTATAATTCCCTTCAATAAGCTATTTTCTTGCTCAAGTGTAACTTGGCTAAGAGAATCATTAGTGGAATCAAGAGAACTACTAGAAGCAACAACATTGGATTTAGCATGATTATTGTTACTACTAGAGGAAGAATCCTTCTTGTTCTTGTTACTAGACTTGACTTGAGGCATGTAAGTAGATAAGAGTAAACGCTTGGTAATGTAAGAAGAACTTTTCTTACGGAGATCATCATTGATTGCCCTTAAGAACTCATGCACTTGCTCAAGGTTGAGCTTTTCAAAGCGTAACTTCTCATGAGTCCTTAAAAGTTCTCGATGACCTTCTAAGATAGTTTCATGAGCTAACTTAAGAGTGTTTAGTTCTTTAGTTAGAAGCTCATGAGTCCTTAAAAGTTCTCGATGACCTTCTAAGATAGTTTCATGAGCTAACTTCTCATGAGTCCCTATCATTGTCATTCGCTTTATCTTGATTAGCATGATTAATTGACGTTTCATCATAGTATTCATCACTAGAGTTGTCAACAAGTAAATTATCATCACCTAACAAGTCATCTTCATCACTATTGAAATCAACATACTCGGGATGTGTTACCTTTGGACCTTTGGCCATGAAGCATCTTCCAATTCCTTCATTTGGTGAATCAAATATGTCATAGGAGTTGGTTGACACAAGTGCTAGACCGGCAACACCTTCATCTTGAGTATATTCGGAGTCGGAGTGATAACTTCTCTCGGAGTGATTGTCGGAGTCGGAGCCGGATACCCATTCACCAACATGAGCTTGATGTCTTCATTTTGTGTAGCTCCTTGATGACTCGTCCTTCCTTTCCAAATCTTTGCTTCTCCATGAGGGTCTTCATTCATAACGATCATCTCTACTCCTCCTCTCTCTTGGTGGTGATTCTTCTCTTCTACTTCTTCTCTTGGGTGATTCTTCTCTTCTTTTGTAGGGTGCCGTACACTCATTGGAATAGTGTCTGGGTCTCCCACAATTGTAGCAATTGCGCTCTCGACTAGAAGATCTTTTGTCATTGTAGGACCTTGACTTGGAGCTTCTCTCTTTGCTTCTATTCTTGTAGAACTTGTTGAAGTTCTTCACCATTAAGCTCAATTCTTCATTGAAGGTTTGTTTCTCACTTGATGATGTGGGGGCTTCACATGAGGCTGTGTAAGCACCACTTGACTTGTTGTGGAGTTCCTCCTTATCCTTGAGTGACATCTCATGAGCAACAATTCTCCCAATGACTTCCGTTGGCTTGAGATCTTTGTAATTGAGCATCATTTGGATCAATGTGCACATGGTATCATATTTTCCATCCAAAGCTCTTAGGATCTTCTTGATGATGAAAATTTGTCGGTCATCTCTTCACTTCCTAAGTCGGCAATCTCATTTGTGATAAGAGCAAGCCTAGAGTACATTTCAGCGACACCTTCACCATCCTTCATTTTGAACTTGTCAAGTTGACTTTGAAGCACATCCAACTTGGATTCCTTGACAGAGTCGGTACCTTCATGCATATCAATAAAGTATCCCAAATTTCCTTTGCATTCTCAAGACGGCTGATTTTGTTGAATTCTTCAGGGCACAATCCGTTGAAGAGGATATCACAAGCTTGAGCGTTGTATTGCAGCATCTTCAACTCTTACGCGCTAGCTTCACGGTTCGGTTCTCTCCCATCAAAGAATTCACCTTGCAAGCCAATACACACAATAGCCCAAACGGCGGGGTTATGTCCAAAAATATGCATTTTCATCTTGTGCTTCCAACTAGAAAAATTAGTACCATCAAAGTAAGGACCTCAACGGTGATAATTTCCCTCGCTAGACACCATACTCTCCTAGGTTGTGAAACCAAGGCTATGACCACCAAAAGCTATGGAAATCAAAGCAAATGGAGATCGAAGCTCTGATACCACTTGTAGGATTGAAAGTATGTCTAGAGGGGGGGGTGATTAGACTACTTGACCAAATAAAAACTTATTCTTTTCCCAATTTTAGTCTTTGGCAGATTTTAGCACAAGTCAAGCAATCTTAACACAATTCAAGCAAGCATGCAAAGACTATATGAGCAGCGGAAAGTAAAGCATGCAACTTGCAAGAATATAAAGGGAAGGGTTTGGAGAATTCAAACGCAATTGGAGACACGGATGTTTTTGTCGTGGTTCCGATAAGTGGTGCTATCGTACATCCACGTTGATGGAGACTTCAACCCACGAAGGGTAGCAGTTCTTGTGAGTCCACGGAGGCTCCACCCACGAAGGGTCCACGAAGAAGCAACCTTGTCTATCCCACCATGGCCGTCGCCCACGAATGACTTGCCTCACTAGTGGTAGATCTTCACGAAGTAGGCGATCTCTTTGCCCTTACAAACTCCTTGGTTCAACTCCACAATCTTGTCGGAGGCTCCCAAGTGACACCTAGCCAATCTAGGAGACACCACTCTCCAAGAAGTAACAAATGGTGTGTTGATGATGAACTCCTTGCTCTTGTGCTTCAAATGATAGTCTCCCCAACACTCAACTCTCTCTCACAGGATTTGGATTTGGTGGAAAGAAGATTTGAGTGGAAAGCAACTTGGGGAAGGCTAGAGATCAAGATTCATATGGTAGGAAGGGAATATCTTGGCCTCAACACAAGGGTAGGTGGTTCTCTCTCAGAAAATGTGTATTGGAAGTGTAGGTTCGTTCTGATGGCTCTCTCCTTGAATGAAGAGGAGGTGGAGGGGTATATATAGCCTCCACACAAAAACTAACCATTACACACAATTTACCAATCTCGGTGAGACCGAATTGAGAAACTCGGTCGGACCGATTCAGCAAATCTAGTGACCGTTAGGATTTTCGGTGGGACCGACATGCAACTCGGTAGGACCGATATGGTCAGGGTTAGGGAATAACGTAATCTCGGTGAGACCGATTACACAAACTCGGTGAGACCGACTTTGGTAATAAGCTAACTAGAGAGTTGGTCAGGTAAACTCGGTGGGACCGGCTCGCTCATTTCGGTTGGATCAAAATGTTACGAAAGGGAAACAAAGAGTTTACATTGCAATCTCGGTGGGACCGATCGCTCATCTCGGTGGGACCGAAACGTTACGAAGGGAAACAGAAAGATTACAACCCCATCTCGGTGAGACCGAGATCCCTATCGGTGAGACCGATTTGCCTAGGGTTTGTGGCAGTGGCTATGACATCTGAACTCGGTGGCGCCGGATAGAAAGAATCGGTGGGGCGAGTTTGACTTTTGGTTTGGGTCATATGTGGATGTGAGAAAGTAGTTGAGGGATTTGGAGCATATCACTAAGCACTATGGAGCAAGAAACTCATTAAGCAACACCTCATCCATCCTTGATAGTATTGGCTTTTTCCTATAGACTCAATGTGATCTTGGATCACTAAAATATAAAATGTAAAGTCTTGAGCTTTTGAGCTTGAGCCAATCCTTTTATCCTTAGTATTTTGAGGGGTCCACTTTCCTCATCCATGCCATGCCATTCATTGAGCTTTTCCTGAAATATTCATCTTGGAATAATGTTAGCTCAATGAGCTATATGTTGTTAGGAATTACCAAAACCACCTAGGGATAGTTGCACTTTCAGAAACCATCACGGAGGGGTTCATCATCCTCATTGGTGCCTCTCCGATGATGCGTGAGTAGTTCATCGTAGACCTACGGGTCTGTAGTTAGTAGCTAGATGGCTTCCTCTCTCTCTTTTGATTCTCAATACAATGGTCTCTTGGAGATCTATTTGATGTAACTATTTTTGCGGTGTGTTTGTTGGGATATGATGAACTTTGAGTTTATGATCAGATCCATGTTTTTATCCATGAAATTTATTTGAGTCTTTTTGATCTTTTATATGCATGATTAGTTATAGCCTCGTATTTCTGTTGGGGAACGTAGTAATTTCAAAAAAATTCCTACGCACACGCAAGATCATGGTGCTGGCATAGCAACAAGAGGGGAGAGTGTTGTCTACATACCCTTGTAGACCGTAAGCGGAAGCGTTAGCACAACGCGGTTGATGTAGTCGTACGTCTTCACGGCCCGACCGATCAAGCACCGAAACTACGGCACCTCCGAGTTCTAGCACACGTTCAGCTCGATGACGTCCCTCGAACTCCGATCCAGCCGAGTGTCGAGGGAGAGTTCCGTCAGCACGACGGCGTGGTGACGATCTTGATGTTCTACCGTCGCAGGGCTTCGCCTAAGCACCGCTACGATATTATCGAGGTGGACTATAGTGGAGGGGGGCACCGCACACGGCTAAGAGATCCAAGGGATCAATTGTTGTGTCTTTGGTGCTAGCCCTGCCCCTCTATTTATATGTTGAGCCCCGTGGTCGAAACTTGAAGCAAAAGCCTCCTCAAAGTCGGTTTTGCCCGAAAGGCAAGAGTCCCACTCGGACTCCAGGACTAAACGCCACAATCCTTGGCGTCTGGCCCAGACGCCATGGGCCTCGGCATCTGGCCCAGGGCCAGACGCCAGGGTCTCCGGCGTTTGGCCCCCTGGCCTCTGCAAAACTCCTTTTGCACCGAACTAAAGCCTCATGGGCTTGACCCCTTGGCCTAACCATATCATCCAATATATGAATCTTTACGTCTCGACCATTTCGAGACTCCTCGTCATGTCCCTGATCTTATCCGGGACTCCGAACTCCTTCGGTACATCAAAACATGTAAACTCATAATATAACTGTCATCGAAACCTTAAGCGTGCGGACCCTACGGGTTCGAGAACAATGTAGACATGACCTAGAACTATTCTCGGTCAATAACAAATAGCGGAACCTGGATGCTCATATTGGCTCCTACATATTCTACGAAGATCTTTATCGGTCAAACCGCATAACAACATACGTTGTTCCCTTTGTCATCGGTATGTTACTTTCTCGAGATTCGATCGTCGGTATCCAATACCTAGTTCAATCTCGTTACTGGCAAGTCTCTTTACTCGTTCCGTAATACATCATCTCGCAACTAACTCATTAGTTGCATTGCTTGCAAGGCTTAAGTGATGTGTATTACCGAGAGGGCCCAGAGATACCTCTCCGACATTCGGAGTGACAAATCCTAATCTCGAAATACGCCAACCCAACAAGTACCTTTGGAGACACCTGTAGAGCACCTTTATAATCACCCAGTTACGTTGTGACGTTTGGTAGCACACAAAGTGTTCCTCCAGTAAACGGGAGTTGCATAATCTCATAGTCACAGGAACATGTATAAGTCATGAAGAAAGCAATAGCAACATATTAAACGATCGGGTGCTAAGCTAACGGAATGGGTCATGTCAATCAGATCATTCAACTAATGATGTGATCCCGTTAATCAAATAACAACTCTTTGTCCATGGTTAGGAAACATAACCATCTTTGATTAACAGGCTAGTCAAGTAGAGGCATACTAGTGACACTTTGTTTGTCTATGTATTCACACATGTATTATGTTTCCGGTTAATACAATTCTAGCATGAATAATAAACATTTATCATGAAATAAGGAAATAAATAATAACTTTATTATTGCCTCTAGGGCATATTTCCTTCAGTCTCCCACTTGCACTAGAGTCAATAATCTAGATCACATCGCCATGTGATTAACATCAATAGTCCACATCATTATGTGATTAACACGCATAGTTCACATCGTCATGTGACTAACACCCAAAGGGTTTACTAGATTCAGTAATCTAGTTCACATCACTATGTGATTAACACCCAAAGAGTACTAAGGTGTGATCATGTTTTGCTTGTGAGAGAAGTTTAGTCAACGGGTCTGCCACATTCAGATCCGTATGTATTTTGCAAATTTCTATGTCAACAATGCTCGCTTGCGGAGCTACTCTAGCTAATTGCTCCCACTTTCAATATGTATCCAGATTGAGACTTAGAGTCATCTAGATCAATGTCAAAACTTGCATCGACGTAACCCTTTACGACGAACCTTTTGTCACCTCCATAATCGAGAAACATATCCTTATTCCACTAAGGATAATTTTGACCGCTGTCCAGTGATCTACTCCTAGATCACTATTGTACTCCCTTGCCAAAATCAGTGTAGGGTATACAATAGATCTGGTACACAGCATGGCATACTTTATAGAACCTATGGCCAAGGCATAGGGAATGACTTTCATTCTCTTTCTATCTTACACTTTGTGGTCGGGTTTTGAGTCTTACTCAATTTCACACCTTGTAACACAAGCAAGAACTCTTTCTTTGACTGTTCCATTTTGAACTACTTCAAAATCTTGTCAAGGTATGTACTTATTGAAAAACTTATCAAGCGTCTTGATCTATCTCAATAGATCTTGATGCTCAATATGTAAGCAGCTTCACCGAGGTCCTTCTTTGAAAAACTCCTTTCAAATACTCCTTTATGCTTTGCAGAATAATTATTTCCGATCAACAATATGTCATTCACATATACTTATCGAAATCTTTGTAGTGCTCCCACTCACTTTCTTGTAAATCAGGCCTTTCCAAAAGTCATATAAAACCATATGCTTTGATCAACACATCAAAGAGTATATTCCAACTCGAGATGCTTGCACCAGTCCATTGATGGATCTTTGGAGCTTGCACATTTTGTTAGCACCTTTAGGATTGACAAAATCTTCGGTCGCATCATATACAACTCTTCTTTAAGAAATCCATTAAAGAATGTAGTTTTGACATCCATTTGCCAGATTTCATAAAATGTGGCAATTGCTAACATGATTCGGACAGACTTAAGCATCGCTACAGTTGAGAAAATCTCATTGTAGTCAACACCTTGAATTTGTCGAAAACCTTTTTGTGACAAGTCGAGCTTTGTAGATAGTAACACTACTATCAGTGTCCGTCTTCCTCTTGAAGATCCATTTATTCTTAATGACTCACCGATCATCGGGCAAGTCAATCAAAGTCCACACTTTGTTCTCATACATGGATCCTATCTCAGATTTCATGGCCTCAAGCCATTTCGCGGAATCTGGGCTCATCATCGCTTCCTCATAGTTCGTAGGTTTGTCATGGTCTAGTAACATGATTTCCAGAATAGGATTACCGTACCACTCCGGTGCGGATCTTAATCTGAAAGATCTACAAAGTTCGGTAGTAACTTGATCTGAAGCTTCATGATCATTATCATTAGCTTCCTCACTAATTGGTGTAGTAATCACTAGAACTGATTTCTATGATGAACTACTTTCCAATTCGGGAGAAGGTACAAATTACCTTATCAAGCTCTACTTTCCTCCCACTCACTTCTTTCGAGAGAAACTTCTTCTCTAGAAAGGATCCATCTTAGCAACGAATAACTTGCCTTCGGATCTGTGATAGAAGGTGTACCCAATAGTTACCTTTAGGTATTCTATGAAGACGCACTTCTCCGATTTGGGCTCGAGCTTATCAGGTTGAAACTTTTTCACATAAGCATTGCAACTCCAAACTTTAAGAAACGACAGCTTAGGTTTACTGCTAAACCATAGTTCATACGGTGTCGTCTCAATGGATTTAGATGGTGCCCTATTAAAGTGAATGCAGCTATCTCTAATGCATAACCCCAAAACGATAGTGTTAAATCGGTAAGATACATCATAAATCGCACCATATCAAATAAAGTGCGGTTACGACGTTCGGACACACCATAACGTTGTGGTGCTCCAGGTGGCGTGAGCTGTGAAACTATTCCATATTGTTTTTAATTGAAGACCAAACTCGTAACTCAAACATTCGTCTCCACGATCAGATCGTAGAAACTTTATTTTTCTTGTTACGATGATTTTCCACTTCACTCTGAAATTCTTTGAACCTTTCAACTATTTCAAACTTATGTTTCATCAAGTAGATATACCCATATCTGCTCAAATCATCTGTGAAGGTCAGAAAATAACGATACATGCCACGAGCCTTAACACTCATCAGATCGCATACATCGGTATGTATTATTTCCAATAAGTCAGTAGCTCGTTCCATTGTTCCGGAGAACGGTGTTTTAGTCATCTTGCCCAAAAAGCACGGTTCACAAGCATCAAATGATTCATAACCAAGTGATTCCGAAAATCCATTTTATGGAGTTTCTTCATGCGTTTACACCGATATGACCCAAGCGGCGATTGCCACAAATAATTTGCACTATCATTATTAACTTTGCATCTTTTGGCATCAATATTATGAATATGTGTATAACTACGATCGAGATCCAACAAACTATTTTCATTGGGTGTATGACCATTGAAGGTTTTATTCATGTAAGCAGAACAACAATTATTCTCGACTTTAAATGAATAACCGTATTGCAATAAACATGATCAAATCATATTCATGCTCAACGCAAAAGCCAAATAACATTTATTTAGATTTAACACTAATCCCGAAAGTATAGGGGTGTGTGATGATGATCATATCAATCTTGGAACTACTTCCAACACTCATCGTCACTTCCCTTCAACTAGTCTCTGTTTATTCGTAACTCCTGTTTGAGTTACTAATCTTAGCAACCGAACAAGTATCAAATACTCGGGGCTACTATAAACACTAGTAAGGCACACATCAATAACCTGTATATCAAATATACCCTTGTTCACTTTGCCATCCTTCTTATCCACCAAATATTCAGGGCATTTCCGCTTCGGTGACCATTTCCTTTGCGATTGTAAGCACTCGGTTTCAGGCTTTGGTCCAGCTTTGGGCTTCTTCGCAGGAGTGACAACTTACTTGTCTTTCTACTTGAAGTTCCCTTTCTTTCCCTTTGCCCTTCTCATGAAACTAGTGGTCTTGTCAATCATCAACACTTGATGCTCTTTCTTGATTTCTACCTTCGTCGATTTCAACATCACGAAGAGCTCGGGAATCGTTTTTGTCATCCCTTGCATACCGTAGTTCATCACGAAGTTCTAGTAACTTAGTGATGGTGACTAGAGAATTCTGTCAATCACTATCTTATCTGGAAGATTAACTCCCACTTGATTCAAGCGATTAAAGTACCCAGACAATCTGAGCACATGCTCACTAGTTGAGCGATTCTCCTCCATCTTTTAGCTATATAACTTGTTGGAGACTTCATATCTCTCAACTCGGGTATTTGCTTGAAATATTAACTTCAACTCCTGGAACATCTCATATGGTCCATGATGTTCAAAACGTCTTTGAAGTCCCAATTCTAAGCCGTTAAGTATGGTGCACTAAACTATCAAGTAGTCATCATATTGAGCTAGCCAAAGCGTTCATAACGTCGCATTTGCTCCATAATAGGTCTGTCACCTAGCGGTGCATTAAGGACATAATTCTTACGTGCAGCAATGAGGATAAACCTCAGATCACGGATCCAATCCGCATCATTGCTACTAACATTTTTCAATACAATTTTCTCTAGGAACACATATAAAAAACATAGGGAAGCAACAACGCGAGCTTATTGATCTACAACATAATTTGCAAAATACTACCAGGACTAAGTTCATGATAAATTAAAGTTCAATTAATCATATTACTTAAGAACTCCCACTTAGACTGACATCTCTCTAGTCATCTAAGTGATTACGTGATCCAAATCAACTAAACCATGTCCGATCATCACGTGAGATGGAGTAGTTTCAATGGTGAACGTCACTATGTTGATCATATCTACTATATGATTCACGCTCGACCTTCGGTCTCCGTGTTCGAGGCCATATCTGCATATGCTAGGCTCGTCAAGTTTAACCTGAGTATTCGCGTGTGCAAAACTGGCTTGCACCCGTTGTAGATGGACGAGAGCTTATCACACCCGATCATCACGTGGTGTGCAGGCACGACGAACTTTGGCAATGGTGCATACTCGGGAGAACACTTCTTGATAATTTTAGTGAGAGATCATCTTAAAATGCTACCGTCAATCAAAGCAAGATAAGATGCATAAAGGATAAACATCACATGCAATCAATATAAGTGATATGATATGGCCATCATCATCTTGTGCTTGTGATCTCCATCTCCGAAGCACCGTCGTGATCACCATCGTCACCGGCGCGACACCTTAATCTCCATCGTAGCATCGTTGTCGTCTCGCCAACTATTGCTTCTACGACTATCGCTACCGCTTAGTGATAAAGTAAAGCAATTACATGGCGTTGCATTTCATACAATAAGCGACAACCATATGGCTCCTGCCGATTGCCGATAACTCGGTTACAAAACATGATCATCTCATACAATAAAATATAGCATCACGTCTTGACCATATCACATCACAACATGCCCTGCAAAAACAAGTTAGACGTTATCTACTTTGTTGTTGCAAGTTTTACGTGACTGCTACGGGCTGAGCAAGAACCGTTCTTACCTACGCATCAAAACCACAATGATAGTTTGTCAAGTTGGTGCTGTTTTAACCTTCGCAAGGACTGGGCGTAGCCACACTCGGTTCAACTAAAGTGAGAGAGACAGACACCCGCCAGTCACCTTTAATCAACGAGTGCTCGCAGCGGTGAAACCAGTCTCGGGTAAGCGTACGCGTAATGTCGGTCCGGGCCGCTTCATCTCACAATACCGCCGAACCAAAGTATGACATGCTGGTAAGCAGTATGACTTGTATCGCCCACAACTAACTTGTGTTCTACTCGTGCATATGACATCTACGCATAAAACCAGGCTCAGATGCCACTGTTGGGGAACGTAGTAATTTCAAAAAATTTCCTACGCACACGCAAGATCATGGTGATGGCATAGATACGAGAGGGGAGAGTGTTGTCTACATATCCTTGTAGACCGTAAGCGGAAGCGTTAGCACAACGCGGTTGATGTAGTCGTACGTCTTCACGGCCCGACCGATCAAGCACCGAAACTACGGCACCTCCGAGTTCTAGCACACGTTCAGCTCGATGACGTCCCTCGAACTCCGATCCAGCCGAGTGTCGAGGAGAGTTCCGTCAAGACGACGGCGTGGTGGCGATCTTGATGTTCTACCGTCGCGGGCTTCGCCTAAGCACCGCTACAATATTATCGAGGTGGACTATAGTGGAGGGGGCACGCGACACGGCTAAGAGATCCAAGGGATCAATTGTTGTGTCTTTGGTGCTAGCCCTGCCCCTCTATTTATATGTTGAGCCCCGTGGTCGAAACTTGGAGCAAAAGCCTCCTCAAAGTCGGTTTTGCCCGAAAGGCAAGAGTCCCACTCGGACTCCAGGACTAAACGCCACAATCCTTGGCGTCTGGCCCAGACGCCATGGGCCTCGGCATCTGGCCCAGGGCCAGACGCCAGGGTCTCCGGCGTTTGGCCCCCTGGCCTCTGCAAAACTCCTTTTGCACCGAACTAAAGCCTCATGGGCTTGACCCCTTGGCCTAACCATATCATCCAATATATGAATCTTTACGTCTCGACCATTTCGAGACTCCTCGTCATGTCCCCGATCTTATCCGGGACTCCGAACTCCTTCGGTACATCAAAACATGTAAACTCATAATATAACTGTCATCGAAACCTTAAGCGTGCGGACCCTACGGGTTCGAGAACAATGTAGACATGACCTAGAACTATTCTCGGTCAATAACCAATAGCGGAACCTGGATGCTCATATTGGCTCCTACATATTCTACGAAGATCTTTATCGGTCAAACCGCATAACAACATCGTTGTTCCTTTGTCATCGGTATGTTACTTGCCCGAGATTCGATCGTCGGTATCCAATACCTAGTTCAATCTCGTTCTTGGCAAGTCTCTTTACTCGCTTAAGTAATACATCATCTCGCAACTAACTCATTAGTTGCATTGCTTGCAAGGCTTAAGTGACGTGTATTACCGAGAGGGCCCAGAGATACCTCTCCGACATTCGGAGTGACAAATCCTAATCTCGAAATACGCCAACCCAACAAGTACCTTTGGAGACACCTGTAGAGCACCTTTATAATCACCCAGTTACGTTGTGACGTTTGGTAGCACACAAAGTGTTTCTCCGGTAAACGGGAGTTGCATAATCTCATAGTCATAGGAACATGTATAAGTCATGAAGAAAGCAATAGCAACATATTAAACGATCGGGTGCTAAGCTAACGGAATGGGTCATGTCAATCAGATCATTCAACTAATGATGTGATCCCGTTAATCAAATAACAACTCTTTGTCCATGGTTAGGAAACATAACCATTTTTGATTAACAGGCTAGTCAAGTAGAGGCATACTAGTGACACTTTGTTTGTCTATGTATTCACACATGTATTATGTTTCCGGTTAATACAACTCTAGCATGAATAATAAACATTTATCATGAAATAAGGAAATAAATAATAACTTTATTATTGCCTCTAGGGCATATTTCCTTCAATTTCTTCTTCGAATCTTTGGTTTAGTTAGGCCGACTAGATCGATTTTTCTTGCCATAGGAAGAGGTGCTTTGTGATGGGTTTGATCTTACGGTGCTCAATCCCAGTGAGAGAAGGGGAAATGACACGTATGTATCGTTCCTATTAAGGATAACAAGATGGGGTCTATTCCTACATGAATAGATCTTGTCTACATCATGTCATCGTTCTTATTGCATTACTCTGTTTCTTCATGAACTTAGTACACTAGATGCATGCTGGATAGTGATCAATGTGTGGAGTAATAGTAGTAGATGCAGGCAAGAGTCGGCCTACTAATCTTGGACGTAATGCCTATATAATGATCATTGCCTGGATATTGTCATAATTATTTGAAGTTCTATTAATTGCCCAACAGTAATTTGTTTATCCACCGTATGCTATTTTTCTCGAGAGAAGCCACTAGTGAAATCTACGCCCCCCGGGTCTTTTCTCCATCATATTTGCCTTCAAGATCTATTTTTATTCGCTTTTATTTTCAGATCTATTAATCCAAAAACCCAAAAATACCTTACTGCAATTTATCGTTATTTATTTTATCTCACGTTCCTGCGAGATCTATTTATCCAATTTACTACAATTTTATCTATCTTTTTACCCGGGAGGGATTGACAACCCCTCTTTTTACGTCGGGTTGCAAGTATTTGTTCTTTGTGTGCAGGTACCGTTTACATAGTGTTGCGTGGTTCTCCTATTAGTTCGATAATCTTGGTCTCATCACTGAGGGAAATACCTACCGTAGCTGTGTTGCACCATCCTTTCCTCTTTGGGGAAATACCGACGTAGTTCAAGCCGCAATCAGTGACAGCTGGTCCCACTCGTGCACGAATCAGACTGATTCTGTATTGGAAAGGGAACGACCGGTGAGCATATCTGGACAAGTCCCTTCACTCCCGGTAGATTCGACACCATATGCGGTGACAGGCAAAAGGGGTGAGAGACGCCGGCAGTTCAAACTATGAGCGAGTTAGGGTAATGTAGCAACAACTTTGAAATGCATAGTCTGGCATCCAACGTAAAACCTTGTAATTGCACTTTTTTCTGTCAACACAAGATTTCTGCGGCCACGTAAATGCAGCTGTGTGTGTTGGTTGGGGGGTATCAGAATGACCTTTGAAAAGCTTATAAACTCTCGACCCGGCATGCCCCATTCATATCCCAATAATCTTGATCTAAATTGGTATCCAAGTTTTGCACCTGTTGCTTCTGAAGATCTAGAAACTGTGTGTAAACTGTAAACACATTCTTTTTTGTGAGAGAAACTTGTAAACAACTTTGGGACATAGGTAGGTGAAAGGCATATGTAAACTCCTTCAGGTCCATAGATGCCTTCATGCTCAAAGATGCCTTTCACCTACCTCTGTCCCAAAGTCGTCCCATTTTTGGCAGAGCATAAAGGCATCTTCGAGCGTGAAGTTAGCCAGTCCTTTAAAGGCCATGTACAATATAACATCTCTCCACCAAAAATATTACTTCGGCCAAGTAAACCAACATGGATCACACCTTGACTTAGAGCAACTCTAGTAGAGTCGTCATATGACACCGATCGGCATAATAACTACTAATATAGTGATACTGGGACAAAATGCCACTCTAACAGAGTCGCCATGTGGGTACCGATCGACATAATTTATGGAGCTCGCTCCACAAACGACCTCGTAGCCTTCATATTTGGAAGCTAGGATGACAATACAAAGCTCGCTCCATAAACAACCGTCAATGCGAGAGGGAAGTTTCAGCTTTCAGTGCGAGAGGGAAGTTTCAACTTCTTTCACCCCGTGCCACGTCCGGATTTGAAGCATGTCACCGCCATACACACATATCCGTGTCCCGATTAATCACTGGTGAGTGGGGCGTGTAACCGGTAACCACCGAGCCATTAATGGTGGCCACTGCTTCCCTCGATTCCCAAGGCGGACATTCGGATGGCCACACGACTTCATCCTCGGCTATAAAAGCCCGATGGCGAGGCCTCCCCATCCCCCAAGCTCTAGCCGCCACCCCTCATCTCCCATCTCCTCCTCGTCGCCCCCACCCCTCTGATCATCTCCTCCTCTCTTCGCGGCAATGTTGTCGTGTCAGAACGCAACCTACTGGCCGAATGCACCAGCGGAGCGGAACGACCTGTCATAGACGCCGCACAACCGCATGGCGAACACTTCCACGGAGCACTAATCGTGGCAATCATCGGCTCCTCCTCTCCCACGGCGGCGGCGAATACAATGCATCTACTGGTATTTGGTGACGATTGTGGGGGGAGACTGCCCCCTCGTCCGGGTGAAGGAGGAGGATGAGGAGGACGCCATCCCCATCGTCCCAATCGCTCCCTCGTCCGGGTGAACGACACCACCCCCTTCGTGGCCCAACCGGAGCCGGAGGTCCCGATCAACGCCGTGCTCGAGCTCATCGCCCTCCAAGCATGCAACGGGGCACCGATCATCCGTGAGTATAGCCCACACACACTGACTAGGAGGAACAACGGCAGCTTGCGGTTGCCGCTCGTGAGTCCGACCCCTATGCCTGGATGGAGGATATCTCATCTGCGAAGGAGGAGGAAGACAGCGACGGCGACCACGAGGGCGCCGCGACTAGACGTCGTCGACGACCTAGTAGTGTAGATAGTATATGTAGCAATATCGCTCGAATAACGACATTGCTTAGGTTGAAAATGCCATTAAACAACATTTGTAGTCACTAATTAATGCGACGTATTTTGGCCACTATTATAGTTTATAATCTATCATGTTGAAACACGAGTTCTGTATGTCTAATTTGAGCTTAAGTTGTCCTTGCTTTTTATAAAGACAACAACAAAAAAAGATCAAAAAAATGAAGGCCGCATTATGGTAACTCTGTGTTTGCCCACACCCTCCGCGACCTTTATGTGAGTATTATGTGACGGATGTGATACATATGATGACTCCGCTAGAGTTGCTCTTAGCCCTTGCAACACTCCTAACAAAACTGAGTTTTCTTTTGCGTTTGGTCATCTTTTGTTGATGGATGTGGTAAAATGTAAATATAATAAGAACCTAGCTAAGTTCTCATACCGCAAAAAAAGGAGAGAAGGATGATATCCGATGCGAGATGCCACTGCCATCGCCATTGAATGATCACGTGAATGCATTGCTCTCCATGCCCATGCATGTCACGCGCCCACGACTCTCAAAACTACATCTCGCATCATAGTTCGTGCTATCATGAAAAGAAAAGAGAAGATAAGATCCGGATCACATAATGCATGGACGCCGAGCACAACGTTTCTCAGAGTTCACAACGATCAGGTCAGATGCTATATATGCACGCGACGTGTCCGTTGGGGCGCTGCTTCTGTGGATGAGGACGACGAAGTTTCCATACACGTAATCACATGCATTAATGCATACTCCTACTCTAATAGCCCGCGCTCCATGCATGTCTCATGCAAACACTAAACTTCATTGCACAAGTACGTAGTCGTACAGCCGCATCCATCAAAAACGGATCTGGCATCACATCACATGCATGCATTAACAGGTACTCTCCTCGATCAGGTTAATCTCGTTGACGATGGGCGAACACGTGGCTGCGCCCCATGCATGGCGAGCTGCCACGTCGAACTCGACTGTGATCAGAACCCCTGTATAAAGAGGGGATCGGCACCTGCTTACTCCACACACAAATACACAACCAAGAGAGAAAATGAGGAAGATGATGAGCACCATGGCCCTTACGCTCGGCGCAGCTGTCTTCCTCGCCTTCGCCGCGGCGACCGCGCAGGCCCAGAGGTGCGGCGAGCAGGGCAGCAACATGGAGTGCCCCAACAACCTCTGCTGCAGCCAGTACGGGTACTGCGGCATGGGCGGCGACTACTGCGGCAAGGGCTGCCAGAACGGCGCCTGCTGGACCAGCAAGCGCTGCGGCAGCCAGGCCGGCGGCGCGACGTGCCCCAACAACCACTGCTGCAGCCAGTACGGGCACTGCGGCTTCGGCGCGGAGTACTGCGGCGCCGGCTGCCAGGGCGGCCCCTGCCGCGCCGACATCAAGTGCGGCAGCCAGGCCGGCGGCAAGCTGTGCCCGAACAACCTCTGCTGCAGCCAGTGGGGATTCTGCGGCCTGGGTTCCGAGTTCTGCGGCGGCGGTTGCCAGAGCGGTGCTTGCAGCACCGACAAGCCGTGCGGCAAGGACGCCGGCGGCAGGGTTTGCACTAACAACTACTGCTGTAGCAAGTGGGGATCCTGTGGCATCGGCCCGGGCTACTGCGGTGCAGGCTGCCAGAGCGGCGGCTGCGATGGTGTCTTCGCCGAGGCCATCGCCGCCAACTCCACTCTTCTCGCAGAATGACGATCTTGCTAATGGTAGTATTGCAACGACGAATAATCCGTGGCAGTTCCATTGCCACGTACGGTTTCCCTTCACTTACTTTTAGTACTAGTACTTAATATAATAATTCTCTAGCTTGCAATATGACATGCAGGTTACTGCAGCAGAAACAAAATATTGCTGTAGTACATGCATGGAAATACTACCGAGAGAAGTACTGTGTGGCAATATAGGGTGTACTATTGTTGCCACAAATTAGTGTTCTTGTTATGACCTGCTGTCAGGATGCATGCATCGCTGTTGTAATGTTGGGGTACTTCGTGATATCGTTGCAATATATTACCATGAGTCTCACATCATTACTCCCTTCGCTCAGTAAAAGTAAAAGTGTAGTCTTGCATAAGTATTGTTAGGGCATCTCCAACACCGACCTGCAAACCTCCCGCAATGGTCCAGACCACGCTGTCCGAACCGTGGAAGCCATCCAATGCGGGCCTGTGTCGGTCCGCAGCACGGTCCGGACGCGATTTCTCCTGCAAACCGGAGACAAAAGTGAGGGAGGTTTACAAGAGTCCGGACCAATCCCAAGCCCATTTCTGACTGCCCTGGCCCACCAAAACCCATCACCCCTCTCGCACATTTTACCTCAGCGCCCGCATTCATGTCGCCCAGAGCGAACGCGAACACTCACTAGCGCTGGCATTGAAGCGGGCACCAGTCGAGAGAGCGCCGCCCGCGCCACTTCCCAGTGCAAGCGGCTGCCATACGTTCAAACAACACGACGGCTGCCCGTCCGTCCGTATTCATGGCACGCGGTTGCCGAGGCGTCTCCTCCGACGCCACTCGTCCGTTGACTGCCGCCCACCGGTGCTATATAAACCACTGCCCTGGTGCCCCGGCCATAGCCACAGTCATCCCTCTCCACACCACTCCCCGCCATGGATCCCCGCGCAGCCAAAGCTCTATGGGACGGGCTTACATCGGAGCAGAAGAAGGCCATGGCTGCCATTGCTGCCGACTGTCAGGCCGGCAGGCAGCCAGAGGACGTGCAAATGGAGGATGGCTCCTCCGACGAGCCAGCGCTATCCTCCTCTTTTTCCGCGGCACCCTCCTCCTTCGCTCCACCGTCGCCGTTGCATTGCACCATGATCATCGGCGAGGCCCGTGCCCGTTATATGGACATGGTGCGGGAGTAGAAGTTCCGGGAGGCGCAGGCCGATGCCAACTACAACCACAACCTCCTCCAGGAGCATCTCCAGGTGGAGGAGCAGGTCGCCGCCGGCAAGGCGGTCGCGCCGGATTCGGACCTGGCGGAGTAGGAGGCGCTGCAAATGTTCAAATGTTTTATGTTTAGGTTGTATATATACTTGAAAGCCATAAATATACATATGGATTAGTTTATAAAATTACTTTCTCAATATGTAATTCTTTCACTACTAATAAAACGAATTTTGACCCCTCGTCACAACCATAGTTTTTAAATAGCGCACCATGCTCAAACAGCTATAGCGCGGCCATAGTGGGGCTATAGGTCGCTATTTTGTAATTTTATTGAACAATCACACATGAATACTATTTAGTGACACCTTGCTCAAACCTCTATAGCCGGCTATTTAAAACTTTGATTACAACCGGTTTCATGAAAACCGGCATAAAAAATGCCCCTAAGTGCGCCAGTTTTCTGAAATGTACGGACTAAAAAAATAACGAGCAGAAAAATAAGTAGGAAACTAACTAAAATACCTTTTAGCCGGTTTAGGAAGATCCGACTACACGACGGGGATTGGCATCATGGCAATGACGGTGTACCCCATTGCCACTTCCAGCGTTAGCACCTTCCTCTTTGAGAATGGCGACCCATTAGCGTTCTTCCCTATAACATCGGCTTCTCTGTTGAAATTTATTCAATTATTTTTCTCTGGATTGTTTTAGGAGGAATTATCAGCATCACCATGATCTTTCATGTACACGCAATACACTATGATAATTGGGGTTGTCCCTACACAGTGGGCTACCTCGGTGGCCCTACGATTGCCGGTGATGAAGCCAACCATTGCCTCCTTCATCCTTGCAATGCAGCGAGGAGCTACATTGCGGAGAGGTGCCACTGTCTGGGCATGGGATAAAACGAGGCCAGGTTCAATTAATGTTTACTCAAGGCATCTGATGATGGATCCATATAGAAATGTGATGACTTAGTGGCGGAGCTAGGGCCAAATCTTTGAAGGGGAAATGGCTGAGGGTGGGCAAAATTACGAGGTTTGGGTTGTTTTTACCGCACTTAGGGCCCAAATACTAAAGAGTATTAGGAGATTTCTTCATGGGCTGGGGTGGTGGGTGGCCCAGGTTGACCCCATGAAGCTCCGCCGCTGTTACAACCCAAAGAAGTCATGGAGGGGATCCCCTATTCCCTGACCTACGAGGGGAGTAGCGAGGAAATGCGCATCCTTCCTCTTGCATCCATGAAATTTTCCGGCCCAACTAGGACAGCGAGCGCTACTGAGCTTGCCTAATGTATTTGTATTGGTTTTCAGCGTTTCTTTGTTGAAAAACGAGGTTTTTTCTTAGGTTTTTTTAGATTTCCACCCGCTTCCTATTAAAATCTTTCTAAAATAAAAAATTGTTCGCAAAATTTAAAAACATTCATGAATTCAAAAAAATATGAATTTCAAATATTGTTCCAATTTTTTAAAGTTCGTTGATTCAAAAAATGTTAGTGAATTTTAAAAAATTGTTCCCATATTTTAAAAAATGTTCCCATATTCCAAAAAATGTTCACTGATTAAAAAATGTTCGTGTTATAGAAAATTGTGACATTATATGACATCAATTTGTTGTGGTAAAAAATTGAAAAACATGAAACTTGGCATGATTCCCTCATATATGACATCAATTTGTTGTTGTAAATTTGAGAATGTTTCGCAAAAGTTTTAACATACACTGCTTAGAAACCGGACTATTTTTTAGGAACAATATTCGTTCCAGTTTGAATATTATTTACTAAGTATACATCTGCAAAAAAATGGTAACTATGTACGCGTACTGTGACGAATATTGTTTTCACATGCATCATCAGGTCATTAAATCATATTGCATCAAGGATTTGGTTGAAACTACAATACCAAAATAATATCATTAAATATACGATATTTTTTTAATATCTAATTAATTAATATTGTAGTTGTTCATAGTTTTTACTAAAAATGTTGTTAAACTTTACACTGTTTGACTTCAGACAAAATTTATACGCCTTCTAATTAATCAAGCACAGAGTGAGTAGAATATTTTATTTGCAGCAGGTGTGTCAGTCAAGTGCAAATTGTTCAAGTTTGGTTTATTGTAATTTATTTCCATTCTCAGGATATGTTTTTACATTAGTTACAAACTTATTCATGTACACATGCAAACTGTGTACGCATTCTGTAGCGAATATTGTTCTCGCATCTAAAACATCATCGGGTCATTAAAGAAAAACTAAATTACCACAAACAGTAACATACATACTCAGCCTCATATGTATTAGTACATATCATAAGTCCACAACAATACACAGCCACTATGATAAGGCGACAACATAAATACTCAGAAAAATATGTAATCGGCCATAAAATCTGAATCAACGTGTCACTCTTTCTTGAGGATCCTGATCCCCTTCCAGCGAGACTCCATGCACCTGGAGTCATGGTTCTGCGCGTACACACCAAACTTGAAGTAATGTGAGTGGCCGCCACGGCCATGGACATGCAGCTTCTGCTTGCCGTCGATGTACACGGTGAGCGTCGATGCCTTGACGTCGTGGACCACGTTAAGCCGGAACCACCTGTCATAGATGTCGTCCTCAACGACCTGCCGGTTGTAGTACCGCAGCGCACCGTCGTAGACGTGCAGCATGAGGGTGGTGGCTGTCTCGCCGGCACCGAACACCTGCATGATGGACACCCCGGTCGTGCCGGAGGGGACGTAGCCGTGGCCCTCAAACTGCCACACACCGGAGCTGTAATCGTATCCCTGCATCAGGTAGAAGAATAGCAAGAGCAACCAATAAGATCTTTGATTATATAGTTACATTCACAATCACAAATACATAAATTAGTAGTAGTAGTAATAGCTAACTTACTTCCATCTTGATCTCAGTTCTTGGGCTGGTATGGCTCTGCCGGGCATGGGGCTTGTCGGAGGAGAGCACCCACAGCGTCCGGACGGTGCCGTCGAAACTGTACCGGGTGCCGCTTGCCTCATCGAAAGGCCGCTGCAGCGAGAAGTTGCTCTCCTCGAGGCTCACCGCCGTGAACCCGGCCGTCGGGTCAGTGGTTTTGGGCGCCCGACGAGCGCCCCTCGCCGCAACGCATGACGACGCGGCCAAGAAGATGACCAGAGACACACTAATCCAAGAGAGAGTGTGAGGAGCCATGTGTGTGTACGTGCGTTATTCTACACGTGTAACCGTGTAGGTAGATGGCTTGTGATGAACTGCAACTAACCAAGCTCCCTGCGGAATATATAGTGTTCCTGCAAGCTTAAATAAAATTTTCCTGATGCTTACACTAAGAGGACTTGCCGGACTACGTGACCATTAATTAATTAGTGTAGTAGCTAATATATTCTTGATGTTTACACTGAGAGGACTTGGCGGACTAAGTGATCATTCACTAATTGGTGTAACGTATATACCGTCCACTTCAGTGCGCTATAGTGTACTCCTACAAGGTAAGATTGGCGGCTCCGCTGCTTTGCTAGTTTGATTTGATTTGTTTTGTTTCGTCAGGCCCGGATTTGACTAAGTAGAGCTATTTTCTTTATACATGTTGTGAGTGACGATGTTACACTTTGTTGGGTGCTCCGTTGTGTGCTCGTTTCGGAGCCTTGGAGTTATATCCCCAGCTGAATCTGATCGCCAATGCCAAAAGTAAACTTCCGGAACACTATCTCAAAAAAATGCGTAGACAGTTGCACTGAGATGATTTGTCGGGACTAACTGGTCATTGATTAAGTAGTGTAACGCATGATCCACTTTTGTGAGCTATAATAGTGAGTATATAGTGTTTTTGCTATGATATGTTTTTTTAGTAAGTCTTGATTTGACTAACTGAAGTTTGTTTTCCACTGAAATGCACATGCATCTCTTACCCTTGCAAACATGATCTACAGCAGGGAAATCCACTCCCTCCCTACCTATTCATCATAACTGCGGACATCCTTCAACAACTCATAATCCAGAAACAATCCAGAAACAAAACCCAAATAATCTTTGCCACCTGCTCTATCAACATCTACCACATGCGACCCTACAATACTACGCCACCACGTTGATCATCGCCAAATCTTCTAATTCGGCTGCGCAACATCTAAAAAGAATTCTTGAAGACTTCTCCTAGCCACGGTTCTATCAATCAACTTTCAAAAAACTAATGTCATCCCAATGCATGTTGATCAAGTCATGGCAGCCTCTATAGCTTCCACTTTAGGTTGTGATGCCGCGTCCTTCCCCTAGACGTACCTTGATTGGATTACTACCATCGGCATATAAAATACCGGCCTCCGCACTTTGATCCATTTATGCTCGTTGTCTCATATTATTATCGAAATGACATGCATACTTCTGTCTAAGGGGTGTAGACTACTTCTCTTGGTAGCCATCATTGACACTCTAGCTATTTATTACATGTCTGTTTTTCGGCTACCTAAAAAGGTGATCAAATAAGTGGATGCTATTCGACGTGCGTTCTTTTGGGCTACATACCAGACTTACACAAGTGCACAATGCTTAATCGCGTGGGATAATGTTAAACTAAGAGAATTTGGTGGTCTAACGATAAAAAAAATTGTACATAGAATATCTGCCTACTCATGAATTTTTTCATTAAATTTCTCCTACCTACCAACAATCCTTGGGTGTGTTGGGTACAACTTCAGCATCCTAACGCCACTTGCACCTAGAACCATGACTCTTTTCTTCCAAATAATATTAACCAACAAATAACTAAACTACAACAGGTTTATTTCGTTATGACGAAAGATGGCCACTTCACTTTTTTTGGCTAGATACCTGGCTCCACCACCTACCACTAGTCTATGCTCCGCCAACCTATTTTTCACCCATTCCATTGAACTGGGTATCTCTCATGTTGAACGGTGTAAGGTCTAACCTAAGGAATCGCCTAACACGCAAGTGGCTTCCTTGAAATTGTAGTTTCTCTTGTCTTAGTTGCATGACATTCTGTTTGGGCTTAGGCAGGACAAATTTTTCCTCAACAAAGGTGCTCCCTTCTCCACCAAGCACACCTATGGACTTTTTCATGCATGAGGGGTTCATAGATCAAAATGTTAACTTCATCCGGGAGTCTAGGGCATGTACCCAATAAAGTGAAGGTATTTCTAAAGCTCTTATTCTGCAAGTGCATGGACACCAAGCTCAACCTCCACCACAAGCATATTGTCGAGTCAAGTTCTAGCTCAAGATGTCAACATCAAACTGAGTCAACAGAGCACATGTTTCTCTATTACCCTTGCACCTTCATGATATGGTAACACTTGGGAATTGACCTAAACATCTAAGATATTAATGGTATTTAGGAATTCCAGCCGCCAATACCTCTACTCCACCAAGTTTGGACACAGCTATTCTCAACGCCCTTTGAAAGATGTGGGAATGTGCTTGTATTATGCAAGATTGATCAAGATAGGTCCACCACATTACGAAACATGTTAAATGACTTCACTCATTGGTTTCATAGGTTTGGGAAATTAAAACACAAGGACACCGCCAATTCTTAAAGGTTATACCTTTCCTCTTACCTACTTGTGATAATGCAACAAATTGGCCTTGGCCATCTTGAGTAATCTCTTCAAGTGGGACCCCCCCCACACACACACACACACACGATTCCTTAAAACAAGGCTTCTAATTATGGTTCAATGTAGTGATTGAACTAAGAAAATGTTCTTCTAAGTCCCTAAACCGCATCTCACACGGTTTGTAAACACGAATCTCCTTTTGTAAACTGCGGAAGTGTACCATATCTGACAGAATGGGGCCACCAAGACAGGCGCATGGCAGTTTTCATACGATAAATATGAAGAAATAAACTCCTTACTATGGTTTTGACCAACCTAAACATTTGGCCAATTAAATCAATTGAATTGGATTTCCTAAATTAAATATTGGATTTAACTTTGGAAATGAGTAGTTCTATTTCGCTAACAACTAAAATTTAAATAAGTCAATACTTGATTTTAAAAGGAATTCCAACCAGAAATGAAATGCATAATGTTTTTCAAATAGCAATTTAGTTTTTATCCACTAATTATACATCCTTGCTCAAGTTGTCGTTCTGGCCATGTGGTGAGTCATGAGATAGTAAGTAGCAAAGGATCAGGCTTCAAATAAGATCTGCTACACATGTACTGATGATAGTTGTGAGATGCAGCAATCTGAGGATGCTAGTATTCAGAGAGGTGGAACACTTGATTACGAGATAGTGATATGAAGAGCCATTTGAATTTTGATTGTTGAAGAATAGAACAGAGCATGACCACACAGACACAATATTTCAGTAGCCAAACTAGACAAAATGCTTTGATGCCATAGGATGTAGGACCACAAAATTTTAGTTAGGTTGCCAATGACAAAGGGGGTTGGCGCAATAGAGGTGCAAAGTACATTAAGTAAATTCTTAGAAAAAGTTGACGGAATTATAGATACCTTTAGATAAGGAGGTATGATATATTGCAGAGATAATCATGGAAGCCTATAATTTTGCATGGCAGCACAAACGGTGATAAAAAAAGTTACTACGAAATAAGTTTACCTTTAAAAGATACTAGCAAATATGGATGTGCATTGCAATGGAAGAGAAAAATTACTACATGCTGCTAACTCAATCATGTCTCAAGACAACCTCTCACACATACCGTAATAGAAGAATCTTTGCCATGTATGGTCTAGTCCATAATATTTGGCATCTCATTTTACAATTGAACCTGCTTTCGCCTTAGGCAAGTAGCAACCTTGTAGCATTCACTTCTTAAAAATACAACTTGGACTATGATGGTGATAATTTGTTATTATGTGTAATTACTTCGAAACTTGAATCTGATTCTATTTTTCAAAAAACTTATATAGTTTCTCTATCATGTGGAGTTAGCAGCTAGTACCCTCACATAATACGGAAAGGACAATTTTTGAGGGGTCCGAATAACTGCCACACGTGTGGCATGGACGGGAACCCGCCCGCACGCCTCGTGTGGCATGGACGGGAACCGGCCCGCACGACCACATCCGCGCGCACAAAACCACGGCCTGCACGTCCGGTGCGTGGCAACCCCGTCCGCACTGCCCCGTCCGGGCCACACGACCCGCTGCCCGCATGACCCAGCCGTTCCCGACCTCCGCTCGATCGCCTCTCTCGACTGCCGCCATCGTCCCCCACCTCTCGAACCCCTACCTCCGTCGCCGGCCTTCTCTGGTTGCCATGGCAACCAGAGCAGATCCGTAGGGCAAACACACCGCAAACCACACCCCAACCCTCCCCACCCCCAGCGCCCCACTCCAACCCAGCCCTTCAGAGACGATCAGCTAAAATCAGGTGAAAATCTCCCTATCTCATCCTTCTCATCCTTCAGGCTGAAAATCTCCCCGATCTTGTACTGGATCCATGCTATAGGGGGGTGGCAACACCAGTAGTTCTGAGATCTAGTAGTTTTGTGATCTACGTGTTGAGATTAACTTAAGTTCCTAGTTTAATTGACACAGGTAGTTGCGTATGAAATGGATGAGTAGGAATCCCTAAAAAAGGACAGGAAGGATAATTTTTGGAATGAAGGGGTTGGGAAAAAATAATTGCCACTTGTGTATAACGACAGTTGCCACCTTTCGTTGTCAGTAGCTGCCACCTATTTTGACCTGTTGCTTGCCATCCCTATCTTCTTGTTGGGGAACGTAGTAATTTCAAAAAATTTCCTACGCACACGCAAGATCATGGTGATGCATAGCAACGAGAGGGGAGAGTGTTGTCCACGTACCCTCGTAGACAGAAAGCGGAAGCGTTATAACAACGCGGTTGATGTAGTCGTACGTCGTCACGATCCGAACGATCCAAGTACCAAACGTACGGCACCTCCGAGTTCAGCACACGTTCAGCTCGATGACGACCCCCGGACTCCGATCCAGCAAAGTGTCGGGGATGAGTTCCACAAGACGACGGCGTGGTGACGATGATGATGTTCTACCGGCGCAGGGCTTCGCCTAAACTCCGCGACGATATGACCGAGGTGGAATATGGTGGAGGGGGGCACCGCACACGGCTAAGTAACGATCACGAAGATCAACTTATGTGTCGTCCCTAGAGGTGCCCCCCTGCCCCCGTATATATAGGAGCAAGGGGGGAGGGGGCGGCCGGCCTAGGAGGGGGCGCGCCAAGGGGAGTCCTACTCCCACCGGGAGTAGGACTCCCTCCTTCCTTGTTGGAGTAGGAGAAGGGGAAAGAGGGGAAGAGGAAGAAGGAAAGGGGTTGCGCCCTTGTCCAATTCGGACCAGAGGGGGGGGGGGCGCAGGCCTCCTTCCTTTTGGCCTCTCTCCTCTATTCTGTATGGCCCAATAAGGCCCATATACTCCCGGCGAATTCCGTAACTCTCCGGTACTCGAAAAATACCGAATCACTGGAACCTTTCCAAGTCCGAATATAGTCGTCCAATATATCGATCTTTATGTCTCGACCATTTCGAGACTCCTCGTCATGTCCCCGATCTCATCCGGGACTCCGAACTCCTTCGGTACATCAAAAACTCATAATAAAACTGTCATCGTAACCTTAAGCGTGCGGACCCTATGGGTTCGAGAACTATGTAGACATGACCTAGAACTATTCTCGGTCAATAACCAATAGCGGAACCTGGATGCTCATATTGGCTCCTACATATTCTACGAAGATCTTTATCGGTCAAACCGCATAACAACATACGTTGTTCCCTTTGTCATCGGTATGTTACTTGCCCGAGATTCGATCGTCGGTATCCAATACCTAGTTCAATCTCGTTACTGGCAAGTCTCTTTACTCATTACGTAATGCATCATTCCGTAACTAACTCATTAGCTACGTTGCTTGCAAGGCTTATAGTGATGTGCATTACCGAGAGGGCCCAGAGATACCTCTCCGACAATCGGAGTGACAAAACCTAATCTAGAAATACGCCAACCCAACATGTACCTTTGGAGACACCTGTAGTACTCCTTTATAATCATCCAGTTACGTTGTGACGTTTGGTAGCACCCAAAGTGTTCCTCCGGTAAACGGGAGTTGCATAATCTCATAGTTACAGGAACATATATAAGTCATGAAGAAAGCAATAGCAATGTACTAAACGATCAAGTGCTAGGCTAACGGAATGGGTCATGTCAATCACATCATTCTCCTAATGATGTGATCCCATTAATCAAATGACAACACATGTCTATGGTTAGGAAACATAACCATCTTTGATTAATGAGCTAGTCAAGTAGAGGCATACTAGTGACTATATGTTTGTCTATGTATTCACACATGTATCATGTTTCCGGTTAATACAATTCTAGCATGAATAATAAACATTTATCATGATACGAGGAAATAAATAATAACTTTATTATTGCCTCTAGGGCATATTTCCTTCACTTCTATGTGCAAGCAGCAGAAGAATACAATTCTTGTGGATTGTTGATGCCTTCTTGTTCATGCAGTGATTGAGAGCACATCGGAAAGAAGCGAGACATGGAAAGAATGAATCACGAAGATGGCGCTGATGCTTGGGGTTCTCAAAGGCCAGAAACGCCCCCTTGGGATGCATCAGAGTACAATCAACTCATCTCTACAGGGCCGTTGTTGCCACTACTAGAACAGTATGCAGGCGTAGGTATGATGCGTGATAACAAAAGAAGAGAACAGTTGCCATCTTCGCAACGATGAAGATGACATTCTACTTATGTCGTACACTCTCATTTTTTCGCAGGTTCTTATGACCAAAACACTCTTAGGGGGCCCCCGTGGCAAGTTCAGTCACAAGGCGCTAACACTGACAAATGTGCGGGCAGCCAACTTCAACTAGCTAGTATGGCTAATCAAGGTAATGCAAAACGAAAAAGAGCACATACTTCTTGTGGACATGAAAATGAATATGCAAAAAAGCGGCAAAAGGACTCACGAGTTATCACGGGTGAAAATGCGAGCATTCATGCATCACGTGGCATCAGCAGCACCCATGTACCGCCATCGACGTCATGCAGGTGAGTCCATAAAAAAGTGAAGTTGCGGATGCTCAATTAGCGAAGGAGCATAGTTGACATCTACAATTGCCATGTTGGACATCTACAATTGCCATGAATTAAAAACTACACTTGTCATCCCTGGACAACTGTTGTTGCCATCCATAGACACCTGCAGTTGCCATGGAGGAACAACTGCAGTTGCCATGCCAGTGCAACTACATTTTCCATGCCATGGCAACTGCAGTTGCCATGAAGGAACAACTGCGGTTGCCATACCGATGCAACTACAGTTGCCATGCCAGTAAAACTGCAGTTGCCACATCGAGGGCAATCACGATGCCGTCTTAGCACAAACTGCATTTGCCATGAATTGACCAACCAATACTATGCTTACAGGTTATTACGCTGGTGGTAACCCGGCAAACGTCTCGTGTCAAGCTTCACAAACTGTAGGTGGAGCACGTCATTTTGGTGTCACAGACCACACAAGATGGTCAAATGCAGCACAACAAGGCAAGGAGAAAAACTGAACCACAAAAACAGCACTACATTTGTTATTTGTAGTTATTTGTAGGCAAAACAGTAGTTGCCATGTTTATTGAACAGAGCTGCCATGATCGGACGATTACAGCTGCCATACATGTCCACGCGCAGCCTCACGGCTTGCTGTTTGAAATGATGTCATGCCAACTCACTCGAAGATGGTGTGATCCGTTGCGATACACATGTTATTCAAACAAAAATCTTACTCTCGTACCTGTTTTTTCTATTACAGGGCCTACAACTACAGTGAACAGCGGCGCGGGGACATCTACTGCGGGGAGCTCTGAGCGCACAGAAGACGCGTTCCACCAGCCAGCAGACAATCATGCCGCAAACAATTTCGAGTCAGAGTCGGGAATGGCAATCATTCCAGCAATGCCGACAAGCACCCCTTTGAACACAAGCACTGCCAACACTCAAGTAGATGGAACTGCCGCCGATGCTGAAGTGAATGATGAAACTGACGACGACGCACAAGGGGATGAAGATGGTGGGCAATCAGAGATCATGGTACCTCAGCCACCATACGTTGGGCAGAGATTTGAATCGTTCGAAGAAGCAAAGGAATTCTACCAGACATATGCAAAGTTCCATGGATTTGCGGTCAACACCGAATACCATAGAAAAATTAAGAAAACTAACGAATACAGCAGAGGTGAGATAGAAACAGTTGTTGCCATGTTTTGCAATGTCATGAAATTTTAGTTCGTGTCAGACGACTGCAAGCTCGAGGTGTCAACCAGTAACATAAAGCAGGAGGAGGAGGGGATGTGTGGACATTTACCTCATCACCCTCTTTTCTCCGCGCAGTTGCCCGATTACGCTGTGGTGGATCCATGAAATCATCATCATCATTTTGATGATCGCCACGAGCCATTCTGCTGAGATAGGAACAGACCAAATTGTCATGGTGGGAATGTAAATGCAATAGGTAAGCATCTAATCAAGAACCTGAAAAAATTGCCACAGAGATAACTGCCACAGCGGCAGAAATGTGCTAGGGTGAAATTGCCGTGCTGAAATGCAACACATACTACAACAAAGCGATGAAACCACATCTAATCAAGAACCTGAAAAATTGCCACAGTGTGTTCAGATATCACAAAGTCGTTGTGGCAAAAAAAATTACGCCTGCAGTACAATGAATTTGCCACATTGTACTGACTGTAGCAATAGCAACAGACATGATGTGGTTAGCCAAAAACTTGCCACATGCAAAGCATATGTATGGCATCTGACACAATTGATATGTAAATTTGGTTGCCACATTATGCAGCCAATTTGTCACACTGTCCTATCTGCAGTACGGCAACAGACAGTGTGTTCACATTCTATTTGCCACATGAATATACTATCCAAGTGGCAACAGGCACACTTGATGTGCACATTAGTTGCCGTCCAGTGCAGCTGGCTGCTGAAACTGCATTGACTACCGATTGTGGCAACTATCACAGTGTGGCAATTATCACAAATCATTCAGAAAAATTAGTTGCCACAATGAAAAAGCATGTTTGTGGCTACTATCACAGTAATTCAGCAAATTTAGTTGCCACATGGAAGAGCGTGTGTGTGACAACTATCACAGCCATTCAATAAAATAGTTGCCGCATGGGAAAGCTTATTTGTGGCAACTATCACAGTCATTTCAGTAATTTGTTGCCGCATGGGAAAATACGTTTGTGGCAACTATCACATTTGTTCAGGAAGTTAGTTTGCCATACAATCATGATAGTTAATCAAACTACCAAGTTCGCCTCATACTACAGTTTCAAAACCCAACTAACTAGATCTAGGGTTCAATGGCAACTACAGCGACCTCAAATTCACCCTCAAATTTCATCCCCGAACTGACTGCAAACACAAATTCGAACCAATGCGCATCAAACAACCCGGGAGACACCTGCCCAATCCATAGGCAAGACTAGTGCGTGCCTCCGAACAAGCATAACCACACCGACGATGCCGCGGCGGCGGCGGCGACGAAACTGCCCAGTGCCACCAAAAACGGCTAGCAGACGACTTCGGCGCCGGCGGGAACGCCGACGCATCGCAAAATCGCCTGAATCTCTACGAATCTCTCGAGGAATCAAACAGGGAGGGAAGGGGGGAAAATGCAGGAAGGGGTTGCGAGAGTTGTAGCGAGCATTACCTTCAACCCGCAGGCGCTCCGGCGCAGCCGCTCCGTTCCGGCGAGCACCATCGACGGCCGCGAACACCGTCGATTCTTACGCCTCCGCCGTCGCCTTCTCCCCTCGCCTTCTCCTCAAGTGGTTTGAAATGCGAGTGGGTTGTGCCAGTAACTGCGGTGCGGCTGAGTAAAAGGAACCATGATGGAGAGGGGGTAGAGGTGTGCGATGTGTTTGACGTCAACCGCGGTCGGAGCGTGGCGTGCGGGCGCATAGCGGTTCCACCGCACGCCTCCGGGTGGCAACCGCTGACCGCGGGATGGCAACCAACGTGCGGGCGACCCGACTCGCACACCGCACACGCGCCTCGTCCTACGTGGCACAGAAAACCGGCCGGTTTGTTCCAAGATCCATGCACAAAGTTGCCAATGAAGATGCTTGCGTGTGGTCGGGATGATGAACGCCCACATGCGTGGGCGTTAACATTTCCGTTTTTGAGAGAAGACAATTCAAGGGCTAGTCATATAGGCATGGGTCAGAATCAAGGTTTAATACCATGGCACGACAATGTACAACGTGTTTACCTGGTAATAGTTGTCGAACTTGTTAGGGGACATGCATGTATAGTTGGAGAAGATGAGCGAGTTGGCCTCTAATAAGGTGGTGAGGCGGCGATGATCCGCTCATATGCAGCCTTCCTTAAGTAGGCGCAACCGATGCTGATGGCATGTCCCCATCATCATTATGCACTCATACTGGATACCGAGCTTTGCCGAGTTCTCCTTCTACGCATCCAGCCCGACTAGCATTGGCTGATTGTCTATTTCATCTATGTTTTCGGCGTTGTCATCGTCAACTTTACTGATGGCGATGGGTTCGGCCTTGCTAGCTGACACCTCATACTTCTTGGTGCTCAGGCCTCATCCGCTTCATCTCCATCTCCATGGTCATGGGGGGCAGGACGCTATAATCCACATAGCTTTCCTGGTTCGATGCAAATTCTAATCTGCTCGCTGATGCAACGCTCGACCATGAGGCTCGCGTTGTTCTTGTTGGCGCAGTCTTGACCTTGAGTCGCACTCGCGATTATGCTTTCCAGCAAGGTACAAGACCCTACGAAGCAAGGCTTAGGTAGGCCACCAGATCGATTCCGTCGAAGCTAGGAAATACGGCAAGCTAGCTGATCTAGTCATCTAGCGATCAATTCCGTCGGCCGGCATACGCAGGAAATTAAATACAACAAGCGAGATTAGATTGATCAATCTTTTTTGTTTCCCTCGGTCCGTAGCCTTTTCCCTTTATTTACAACTCAAATATGTGCAGGATATTGGAATCAGAGTGGACCGAATTTCGTCCAGGCAATGTTTGTTTTTCCTGTTTATTTCATCATGCAGTGTTTGTTGTCTGGCTTCTAAGGTTTTTTTTAGGAAACACCCTTAATCAATACATACATACCTTCCTTTATCAATGTTAGTAATATAGGCTAGATGAGTTGGCTTGTGCCTGCACACTTTGGCCACCATGGTTCGAGACCATCTACCACAGCTTTTTATGCAATGCAACAACCTAGGGAAAAAAGACAACATACGAAACACTTTTATTAAACGACCGAAAAAAGACAACTGAAATGGATTGATGGACCAAAAGTAGTGGAGAAACAACCCTCCCTTTAATATTAGTTTTGATGCAACAAACGACCTAGGGAAAAAAGACAACATACGGAATGTTTTTATTAAACGACTGATGAAACGGATTGATGGACCCAAAAAAAGGAGAAACTATCCTCCCTTTACTATTAGGTATAGATATAGAAGTAGATAAAAGGTTAAAGATATACCTAATTTGGAAGTTTATTTTATCAAACTTCACCATGTTTCTTCGAGATGCATCTTTGGCTACAATGTTATATATATTGTGATTGGCATATAAAAGCCAAGCTAGCGACAATATATCCAATAATAGTTAACAATACGTGGCTGAAAATGATACGAAAGGAAAGCATACTCCCAATTCTCTGAATGGGCCAAGACTTTTATGTGACATGTGTCTTTATTTTTACAGCTTTACACATATTCAACTAGACCCTAGAGTTTGTTAGCTCTTTTTTACCCTCTGTATTTAACATTTAATTAAAAATGCAGGGAAAATATGCAGCAGGTCAAGACCTACTGTTTATTCCGCCTCAAATGATTTTTTATTACCAACATGACAACACATAATACATCTAGCCACACAAATGAGCTAGTCATATGGGGTGCAGCCACTACTTTCCCTAAAAGCAATTCTGGTAAAACAAAGTCTTGGGCCTAGTTAGCTTTGTACTAAATCAACGACACTTATTTTAAGACGGAGGGAGTAGTAAGCATCCAAAATATTTGAGATCGGTGGTGTAAACCTAAGAGATGACCATGTTGTCCCCATTTGAGAGTACTTGCTATCCCCAAAAAGTCTAGGATTCCTCTGCCTCCCGTCGGCACCGCCGCCAGTCCGCCTCGTCTCCGGTGACCTTAGAGCCATGGCGGCATGGTGGACTTCATTTTTAGACGTTCCTTCAAGTTTTGTTAAGGTTTGTGTCCTGCTTAGAAAGACATGCCGGCGGCCGCTCCCTAGAGATGGCATAAGGTTCTCCCCGCCTAGCCCCCATCCCGGTGGTGCGTCTAGCATCGCGCCTTCGGCTCGCTTTAGTGCTTGTAGTCGTCGCTAGGTGGTCTACAGATCTGAATGTAATTTTTATTATTTTTGTTATTCATTGTACTGTCACGATTGAAGATGAATAGGTCAGAAGTTTTTCAAAAAAAAGAAGAAGAAGAGAGAGTACTTGCGATGATACTCGAGCTTAGCTTCAATTTTACTCTAGCCAATTACTCTCCCGAGGAAAAAAATTGCAGCCAATTACTACTTCGATGGTTCGATCAACTGAACCAAGATGGATCAGGCCTGCCTTACCCATTGCAATTCTAACCTATAAGGTTGCTAGCCAACTTGGCTCCATAATGCTCCCTCGATTTGCTTCGATTTCGTTCGTTGGATGCTGGTCAAAGTGGCCTTTCTTGGTTTGGTTGACGTTGGATCTTCGCTAGAATTTTTGTTTGTTTTGACCGCGCGGTGAATACAGGGGAGGATGACCTGTGGGCTCGGCCTCTTACCTGATTGGCTGGGTGAACCGTTTTCCGATGCGCGGGCAGCGACTCCTGACGCGCCGCGTGCGCACGTGGCGGGTCAGCGCGCTGCGCGGGAGACGTGCGTCGTGCAGCTGGGTGTGCACGTTCGTTTCCGCAGTGTGGGCATATGGCCTGTGGGGCTCATTTCCTTTTGATCCCACGCGTCTGTCTGTTGGGTTATTTATTTAAAAAAAAGGTTGTGTCTCGTCGGCCACTGGAGAGAGAGGGGCTTGGCAGCCTGGCTGACTCTTCGTCCAATCCTGTGCGCGTCTCCTCCCGCACCGCACGAGACGTGCGTCCCCGTAGCCGCCGGAACCTAGCAGCGCCTGAAAAAAATCCCCTCCGCCGCACCTCTCGTCTCCTCCTCTCTTTTCCTCCTCCCTCCACCTTCCCGGCTCTCCACCTCACATCGGCAGTAAGATGCTGGCGGCGGCGAGCATGGGAGCGACTGCAGCGCCTGGATGCCATGCGCTAGCGGAGTTGGTCGATGGTGAGGAACGGCTGTGCTCAACGTCGTCCTCCAATCCGTACTTCCCAACCACCCATGGCTTCCGGCGCAATCAAATCGGCCATGGCAAAAAAGGCCGAGATCTGGCACGTTGCGCCATGACCGCGCCTTCTTCTTCCACTCCCCACCGACAGCCACCAAGCACGGAGATAGATAGATGGATGATCGCATCGGCTGCAGCGGGGGAAGTGGAAGGGGACTTCCGCAAGAATCTTGACGAGGTGCTCCTCTCTTTGCCTCTAATTTCCTCCATCACTCACATTTAAACTTGCTAATATATTAATTATCTATACATAGACGTGTGCAGATCTGAGGACGAAGGGAAGAAGAAGAATTTTGCTAGAGAGTTGAAGAAGATCAAGGTGATTTTTCTCCCTCCTGTTAAGCTTTGTTATTTCATTCTGATGCTATTGTTTTGTGATTGATGTAAACATGAGGAAGATAAGAGATCACAATGAGGCCAAATGAGATTTGTGGTGACCAGAATTCTTTCTTTGTTTACCTACAGATCTTGATTGCACTTGTGATTCTGTACTATTTTCCTTTCCTAAAGGAAGATGCTGAGTCATGTAACATCTTCAAAGAAGAGAGAATCTGCATTTTATTCATGTGCTTTCAGTTAGGGTGGATTTGTGTTTTCATAAATGAGGCAACCTTACATGTACATATTCACATATTTCCTTTATAACACTACCAGCAGACATGAGTTCTTGTGTTTTTAGAGCTTCATGGAAACAGGATTCGGTGCTGCCCACTTAGTCTCTTTTTTTGCAGGTATATTTGCTTTATCACTCCCCCAGCAGCCGTGAGTTCTTGTGGCAGGGTCTTTCATGCCGTCATGTTAGGAATTTATTATTGGATTGTGGATGAGGTCCTTCTTCAGGTCAGCTACGCTGGTCACTGTTTCCACTTCCTGTTTCTTACTTAAATTCAGCTGCCCATTTTGGATTTAACGTGAATATTGCAGTTTGATGCATATGGTATTCCATATGAAATTCTACTATTTGTTTTAGCTGCTGTAGTTTTCTATTCATTATCCCTAGCCATTATGATGTGTATGTTGATATGCTTCATGGACAACAAAGTTTAATATCGCTTGCTTGTCGTCTTCTTTGCCCTCGACATGCGGAAGGCCAAAAAAGGCGGAAACGAGTCATGGATTCTGCTGGCAATGGCTACTGGTTGTAGACGGGATTTAAGCAGAGGAATCACAAAAGTTGTGCCCCATGAGGTCAGCGACCAAAGGCCCGATTCGTTTCCGTTGAAGGTAACCTGCCTGACAATAAACTAGAGACACATTGGTACTTGCTGATCTTTTAAATTTTGGTTAACTAATTTGGGCTCTAACAGACTCTGTAGTTGTCTGTTGTTTCTTATTTGCAGGTTATGTTCAGCTTGGCCTTTCATCTGGGTGTATGGTTATCGTCATCTCTATGCGCATGCATGGACGAGCTTCAGTCTGATGAGGAGAAAATAATCTTGATGAGTTTTAATCAGAACAGGTGGACAACCATGTAAAAGGTAGAGATGTTTATATATACAAGAATCAATATCGCTCAGACTAGCAAGTTCCAATTTGTCTTTTGTAGTGAGCATTAGCAAAAAAGAAATGTGAATATTTCAGTACATAGTTTATGATATTTCATTGCATGTCATCACCTAAATTTATACTAATCAAGCGGAATAACCCAACAGCCATTCTTTAAAGACCATATCATAAACTTTATGCAACTAAATGAAACTTCAGTACCAAAAGTGGGTTATACTAACAGCATCGCAGATTATTTTGAGTTTTCGGCCATTGAACGGGTGAATGCCATGCTTTCCATGGAGATGATTATATCTTCTATCCTCCGGATGAATAGCGATGTCTGCATCGCCAAGCATTGTTTCAGTTCTTGTTGTTGCGACAATAATCTCGTGAAACCCTTCTTCAAGAGGATAGGCAAAGGATTTCAACACAACAAACTGCACATGACTGCTATAACCAGGGAGCTTCAGCATAGTTTCCTCTTTAGGCTCTAGATGATCCACCTGAGAAAGCAACATTTTAATAAAGAAGATGATCTTAGTCGTGGGTGTGGAATCAAACTGTACAGTTTAGACAGTATAATAAGCTGTATTAACCTCTATGGCAGATATTGCTGTTAAAAGTGTGCAGTCCCAGTTCATGAGGCAGAAGAATTGGGAATATAGTGTCTTAATATAATGAGCAATGTTATTTCCTTTGGTTAAAAGAATTATTCCGATGCCATCATGTTGCTCTGCATTTACTAAATGGACTTCCATATGTATTTTGGGCGGTTGATGGAATAGATGCGCTCTATGCCTACATTATTATGCCTACTATGTTCTTATGGTTCTGTCTGTGTTCATTTTGTAGGTTGGAAGAACTGCTCTGTTTCTGCATCTGCAACTTGCTGCTGCTGCTCAAAAGTTTGCTCTCCTTTTCCAATGCATGTGCGTTATGTGTGGCTCAAGATATATTTATCTTTTTGTGCATGTTTTCATGGTTGTTTATTGACTGATCGTCTCTCTATTCCGGATCTATCCGAGGGTCGTCTTATTTTTCAGTCTCGTGTCCAGTTCTTGCTGGGTTAGAACTGGAGCTTCCAGGGGATGGTTCTTGTCCAGTTCCTTACTATACACTCTTGCTATTTTGAATAGGTAGTACAGGATGAAGTGGCAGGCATGGAAGAAATCCAAAGCCACTTTTCGTCGGATGTGATATATTACACTGAGTATGATAATTCACAGCACCGTTGTGAGGTTGGTGATCACAGTTAAAAACAACCAGTGTTTTAGTTATCTGTTGTAGACTTTTTTTTTTCTATGCCTGTTTCTTCTCTGTAACAAACATAATTTGAGCGGAGTAAGCTTGCCATGGAAACTACGTGTTGATGCCATGGAGTCCTTTAAAGAAAAATATTTTCATAATTTCGTAGTGATAGCAGTCAGCAAGCCGAAATCTGAACCATGAAAACGAGTACTAGCATCTTCATCTAAAAATAATATGCCCAGTATTATCATGATTTGAGCACATCAGAAAGAGATCTTGCTGTCAGATGTTATATCATGTTACAAGGTAGTTCATAAATTAAGAAAAAAACTATTCCATTTGTTGCAATGCAATTGGTTACCTACAATTTCAAGGCAAACTAATGCCTACTGTCTAATCCTAACTTGCCTTCATCGGCATCTTCCGCATAAAGTTGTACAGTTAAAAATACAGTCCAGGGTAAATTAGTTACCTGAATTTGATCACATGACTGCTGCTATAGCAACAAGTGTGGTGTTAGTTTTGCTGAGCTTATTCAAAATGCTTTTCTTGCTGTCAAAGTTTTTAGCATGAGCTGGCTGTAGCTAAGTATAACAGAAAGAAAATGAAGGTGAAGACCAGGTCCATCAAGAACAGGCTGGTGCTAGCTAAGTATAAGAACAAGAAAAATGCTATGGGCTGGTTCTTTCTAACAAGATACATGCATGGATTCTCTGATCATATATCTAATGTAACGGCACTAAACAAATTATCTGGGAAAGAACCTATAGATCAGCTTATAAATGGACCTCTTAACAGCATTGAGAAGGTGGCAGAAAGGCTCAAATGCAGGGTGATTAGCTCAGAAAAGAAGTTAAGAAGCCTCGGGAGAGGTTTTTAGGATGATGCCTTGGAAGAATGCATCCTAAGCTAGGTCCTTTTAGAATTGTGATCCATTTCGCTCCTTTTGTCTACCCTAACCGTAGAGGTTAACCGTAATGTATTATTATCTTCCTCTTTACAAGTGCCCACTAAGACTCGCCAAGGCTATGTGTGTGAAAGCTGACCATTCTGTTTCAAAGCTTTTATTTTCTGTACCAATTATGTCTCAATAAACAGCGTAGCCAAGGCCTTCGAAGTACCTGTTGGTTATACACAGGCCAATTCTCAGCGTGTGTATTTTCCCAGACAAAAAGATTGCTAAAAGGATACACATGAGATAGTATAATCGGACTTTAGACCACCAAATTAGAATGTGTATACACATCTCATTGTAGATAACAAGACACCATTTTTTATCTTATCTACTTGTCTACAAGTAAACTAACTAAAACATATTGGACTGTCCTATAAAAAAAAAGTATATACATCTCATTGTAGACAACAATCTACCAGATTTCCTATTAAAGGGGAGTACACCATGTATATATTTTTCTTCACACACATGGATTTAACGTGCCTCTGCGCCATTTGGCGCAACGGGTCCACTAGTATTCCTAACAACCGACCATTTTTCCTAACAAAGGATATTGGGTGCGAGATACCACTGCCATTTTTGTTGGTCACGTGCATGCATTGCTCTCCATGCACACGGCTCTCAAAACTACATCTCGCATCATAGTACGTGCTCTCATGAGAAAAAAAAAAGAAGTGTCCGTTGGGGTGCTTCTGTGGATGGGGACGACGAGGTGTAATCACATGCGTATTCGTACGTACTAGTCCTATAAGTTAGTACTCTAATAGCTCGCGCTCCATGCATGTCCCCATGCAAGCATAAACATCATATAAACATGACGAATCTTACGTACAGTGCAGTGCAGCGCCACATCTATCAAGAACGGATCCGGCATCATATCACATCCCATACATTAACAACCTCCTCGATCAGGTTAAGATCGTTGACAACGAGTGAAGCACGTGTATGCGCGCAATTGCATGGCAAGAGGTGCCACGTACGTCGAACTGGACTGCAATTGGAAGTTCAGAGCGCCTATATAAAGTGGGGATCGTCACATGTTTACTCCACACACACACAAGCACACGACCAGCCCTAGATCGACAAGTCAAGAAGAAAATTAAGGAAGAAGATGATGAGCACCAGGGCCCTCGCTCTCGGCGCGGCTGTCGTCCTCGCCTTCGCGGCGGCGACCGCGCACGCCCAGAGGTGCGGCGAGCAGGGCAGCGGCATGGAGTGCCCCAACAACCTCTGCTGCAGCCAATACGGGTACTGCGGCATGGGCGGCGACTACTGCAGCAAGGGATGCCAGAACGGCGCTTGCTACACCAGCAAGCGCTGCGGCCCCCAGGCCGGTGGCGCCACGTGTCCCAACAACCACTGCTGCAGCCAGTACGGGTACTGCGGCTTCGGCTCCGAGTACTGTGGTACCGGCTGCCAGGGCGGCCCTTGCCGCGCCGACATCACGTGCGGCAGCCAGGCCGGCGGCAAGCTCTGCCCCAGCAACCTCTGCTGCAGCCAGTGGGGTTATTGCGGCCTTGGTTCCGAGTTTTGCGGTGTCGGCTGCCAGAACGGCGCTTGCAGCTCCTCCAAGCCGTGCGGTAAGGACAATGGTGGCAGGGTTTGCACTAACAACTATTGTTGTAGCCAGTGGGGGCACTGTGGCATCGGTCCGGGCTACTGCGGCGTGGGCTGCCAGAGCGGCGGCTGTGATACTGTCTTCGCCGACGCCATCACCGCCAACACCACCCTTCTCACAGAGTGATCTTGCCATGCCATGGCAGTATTGCAACAACAAATAATCCGTGGCAGTCTCATTGCCACCTACGGTTTCCCTTCGCTTACTTTTAGTAGTACTTGTCCTTAATAATTCTCTAGCTTGCAATATGACATGCAGGTTACTGCAGCAGTAACAAAATATTGCTGTGGTACATGCATGGAAATATTACAGTGAGAAGTACTGCGTGGCAATATAGGGTGTGCTATTGTTGCCACAAATTTAGTTTTTCTTGTTACCTTCTGTTGTCAGGATGCATGCATCCCGATTGTAATGTTGGAGTACTTTGTGATTTCGTTGCAATACATTACCATGAGTGTCACATTATTACTCCCCTCGCTTTTGCAGGAAGAATAAGGTCAAATTTTGATATTTAGACTAGTATAGGAGTATATCTCTACAAATGTTTACCTTTTTTATGTTTAGGCTGTATACTTGAAAACTAAAAGTATGCATGTGAATTTGTTTAGGAAAGTACTTTCACAATATTTAATTCTTTCACTACTAAAAAATGGACTTTTGACCCCTCCTCTTCATGAAAAACCGGCGGTGAAAATGCACCGAAGTGTGGCGGTTTTCCGAAATGAACATACTGCAAAGAAATAATGGACTCGGAAATAAGTAAGGAATCGACTAGAATACTTTTTTTAGCTAGTTGACGAAGAACTGGGTGCATGATCGGTATTGGCATCATGACGAAGCTAGCGTGCCCCATTGTCACTTCGAGTGTTAGCACCATCCTCTTCTAGAATGGCTACCAATTAGTGTCCTTCCTTCTCAATATCAGTTTCTCTGTTCGGATCCGTTCAGTATTTTTCTCTCCGATGTGTTAGGACAAATTGTCACCATCACACTGAACATTTTTGTCTGTTAGTTGTTAAATTAAGGCCACCTCTGCTTCCTAATTGTAGTCCTATTAGCCCATGCCTGGGAATCTGCTCTGAACTCTCAGAAAATACTGTTGTTACTATTGAGAGTTAGACCCCTCTAGCAAATTCCCAAAAGGTACTTAACTCCCCCAAGAAAAGGGAGTTAGAAAAAAGGACTCCCAAATCTTGGGATAAAGTTCTCACCCTCAATATACCTTGCAAAATGAATTTTTTGTGTGGATGAAACTTCCATGCTGATAACCGCTACCTACACCGCCTCCTTCCTTTTGTCGCCGGTGTTGTTACAACCGTTCCACCACCAGAGGCCAGCCGCCATCCCGCGAAACTCCTCTTCAATACCTAGATTCTTGTTGGGACGCTCCCAATAACTCCACGTACAGGCATCTTGCTTGCAAAAAAAATCAGAATTTTTTAAATTTATTTTCTATTTTTTTGCGAATTTTTGATTTTGTCCGATCTCATCTGAGCTCGGGCATTGAAACGCTGCTCTAGCAAAATATTTGCCTCTTTTCATTGATTAAGATATAAGAGCACAAAGAGTCACAAGACGGTGCAACGCACCCTAGTTAAACAAAAGCCTACTCCCCGGATCTGAAACTACTTAAATGCTTTGCACCTGCCATTTCCAAAGTGAATGTCGCAGTTTGATTCGGCTGAAGACCATAGTTGGCATGGTGGAGACATTTCAGAACCGGCATTCCTCTCGTTCCAAATTTTCCAAGTGGTGGGCAAAAAGAGAGAAGCAAGCACCTTCCTTTGGTTGTTGCGGATTCAGACTGTCTCCACCCAGCAACCCTCCTTGACATATCTATTACCATCGGGTGCCCACAAGGTAGGATCAAAGTCGATCCAGGCAAGCCGATTCTTGTGAAGCCCCAAACTCTCATGGAGAACCGGCATGGGAAAAGAAGACGTGTCGCCATTTCTTGAAATTGCTTACAAAGGGGGCAAACACCACAGTTAGACCGGCCTCTTCGTTGAAGACTATCCGCCGTACGAACTCGATCCCGAGTGATCAACCACAAAAAAAAAAAATTTACACATGGGAGCCATTTTTCTCCAAATGACCTTGTTCATGGGGTAGCAGCCTAACTTTGGAATTGAATCCATAGGCCGAGGAAGAGTACTACTCTCGTCTCCTCTGCCGGGGAGCTGCTTCCAGATGATTGAGCCGCCCGAGGAGCTGCTTCCAGATGATCGAGCCGCCTGCGCAGAACGAGGAGGGGCCATGGATTGATGTAGAGCAGGAAAAAAAAGAGAGACCAAGTTCAGTATATGAAGTCATCTGATGTATTCAGATGGAGACGTGCTGACCCAAGAAGCTCTCACGAGTTTCATCATTTGCTTGAACCCTCGAGACCAGACCAGTCACGTTCAGCGTTAACCAACCACCACCTGTTGAAACTAGACGAGAAAACTTGAAACCAGTGTAAAATTTACGGAGATAAACAAAGAGAAAAAAAGAATAGACCATGTTCAGAGTTGCTCAAATCATTCTGGTGAATCAGATGACCATGTGACGACCCAAGTTGCCATTGAGCTTTTCATCAATATGATGGCCGTTTTATGGTGGGGTGAGAGAGGCTCGAACTCTCGACCTCAGGATCACTCACATTTATTTCAGCAATGAGACCTACGCGCTAGCCAACTGCGCCACCACCGCACTGTTATTTTGGCAACGGTACAAACATCCTAATTAAGCAACTGGACCGTGCAAATCATGGATGGCTCCTGTTTTCGGGAAAAAAAATATCTCAACAAGTACGAGACACAGGATTAATTAGGGGCAAAATGAACGCTGTAACTGAAAAGTGTAATAACAAGCAAGCTCTCGGGCCTGGATCTGTTCGAACCTAAGGTATTGACAGACAGACCAATAATGCTTCAATCTGTAGATAGAAGAAGAAGAACGCGAGAGTAGTGACATCTGACATCCTGCCAACATGATCCGTCTAGCCCTTGGTTCAGCAATTCACGAATGATCCAGACCAACAATCTGTTCTATCAGTCGCACCAATAGACAGCAGGTCATGTTTCCAAAGACCATAGGTTTATGACATGTCAACAAACTCTTGCTTATTTTTGGATACTAATTAAGTTCAGATTAAATAGTACTCCCTCCATCCAATAATATAAGAGCATTTTTTACACTAGTATAGTGTAAAAAAATAATCTGAGAGAGCCCGTCGATGCCGATTCAGTTTTAAAAATTCCACTTAGGAAACTCAGTGCTGATCTGTGGGCTTAGCAAAGGAAAAAACATGGGCTGCACACAGTAAGATCAGCCTACAGATTATTGGTTAGACACTCCAGTACTGCTGATTACTAATGATTACCACCGAAAAGATTATGCTCAAATGCTGAAGAAAACAAATTATGGGAGAACCCAGTGTACACACATTTGGGTGGCGTGTTACAAAGGGTTTCATTCCGGTTCGAGATCATCTGCACAAGAGACATGTTGGGAAACAAAAAAACTCTGTAGAACGTGGAGGTGAAAACGAGACTATATTACCATGCCGTAAAAACCAATTTGTTTCAAAATCATGTTAAGAAAATTGTACAGTTGACAACAGAATCACAGTAAGCATTGTGGCAGTTCACTCATCACGAACCGAACAGGCCGTCACAGACTTGTAGAGCTTCACTGGAACTGCGATCATTTCTCGTGCAGGAGAACTAGTACTGGACTGCTGGAGCAACTGGCCTGTTATCAGACTAGACAGACAGTTCTACAATTGCCGGCCTGTAGGAGCAGCAATTTTTTTATTTTTTATTTTGCAGCAAGCAGCAAAATCTTTGTTAATAAGGAACCACATACAAGCGTGAGAATCCTCTGTCGTCGGTTCCCGTCAGAGAACATCTAAAATCGGAGCATAATTCTGCACTTAGTGTAGACAGCGCCATGAGAACTGAAACAACATGGAGGAATCATAGAGGTTAAGGCCGTGTTCGGAATCCATCCCATCCGCTCCGACTCCGTGCAGTTGTGGAGCTTAGTTTAGGCCGCTCCGTGAAAATTAGCTAGAGGCTCGTCCGCTCCGGAGCAGAGTGGAGGGAGCGGAGAGGAGCCGAACGCGGACTAAGTGTAGTTCTGATAATTCAGACCTCCCCCAGTCCAGTTCAGAGTGGAGCCACCAACCACCTTCATCTCGAAACAAAAAGAAAAGAAAAAATAGAAACCAGGTTCAGACATGCTCAATTTCACCTGATGCTTCAGGTGCATATGTGGCGACCCAAGTTGCCACCTGAGTGTTTCATCACAACGCTGGTCTTCGGGTGTCAGGCTCGAACTCTCGATCTCGGGAGCGTTTATCAGCTATGCTAGCCAACAGCGCCACCAACCCGTTGTTGTTTAACACGCGAATCTGACGTCCTTGTAGGCTGCAGCACCCCTCATGGATTTGCTCTTGTTTCTTGATTTTTATAGTGACATTAATACAAATCATGGATGATTTTGTATGACCCTTGTTTCCTTAATGTGATACGAATGAAAATCACTTCCAAGGCCGGGAGCTACATCAGTTGAACACTTCTTCCCATCATGCACTTGAAAAAGCAAGACGCATATTTTTTCCAATTATGGTAGGCGTCCATGGTGAATTCCAGATGGAGTTGTTCTTATTGGTCACCCGCAAAAAAAGAAAAAAAAAAGACTTGCTCTTGTTGGCGTCAAAGTTCAATTTAACCATGGATGCCAATCAAGTTCTATAAAATTCTCCACGCAAATACCTCCTGGATTTGTTCAAATCTAAGGCAGTACTCCTATTACCTCCTTCATTGTCTAGAAAAATCTAAGACGAGTCATTCTACCAACTTGGTCGTGCCAGCCCTTGGTTCGGCAATTCTCAAACGATCCAAACCAACAATCTGTTTTATCATCATCACACCAATGGACAGCGGATACTGTTTAAAAGGAGCACAGGTTTATGACATATCAATATTCAAGATACAGACATATAGTTACGCAGCATTTCAGTGAACATAGTAGGCTAGAAACTGCACATGAAAAGCGAGACGCTGAACACCTTAATAAAACGATATTTGGTGGACTAAATTCTTGTCAGCAATCACCAGAACATCGTAATCATCCGGCTACAGCTAACTGTAGCCTTCACGGAATTTCTTTCTCTAACTCATTAACCATAATCAGAAAATAAGCATCACAGTATGCATTGCGGCATTTCATTCATCGACCGGAAATCCAGAATAGGGAGTCCCAAACTTGTGGGGCTTCAGTGGGACTGTGATCATTTCTTGTGCAGGAGAACTAGTACTGGAGCAACTGGCCTGTTAATCATTTCAAACTTGCACCTCACCCATGTATGAGCAGGCAACCCTGAGGCAAATGATTCAACAATATCGAGTTCGTCCCTAGAGATAAGAAGGCAACGAAGATAAATGGATTCAGTCTTAACTCTTAAATGATAGCTGATTGGAGTTTTTTTTTACGGGGGATAGCTGATTGGAGTTTGATATTAAGCAACAAGATTGTGATGTAAAGTTACAATCAAGTCTATAATCAAATATTATTAACCGCCAAATACCTACGCTATGAAAAAATTCCTTAATCATGATTGGAAAGTTACACTTGGGGAGCCATTTTTCTCCAAATGACCTTGTTCATGGGGTAGCAGCCTGAACTTGGAATTGAATCCATAGGCCGAGGAAGAGTAGTACCCTCGTCTCCTCTGCCGGGGAGCTGCTTCCAGATGATCGAGCCGCCTGCGCAGAACGAGGAGTGGAGATGGATTGATGCAGAGCAGGAAAAAAAAAAGAGACCAAATTCAGTATATGAAGTCATCTGATGTATTCGATTGAGATGTGCTGGCCCAAGAAGCTCTCACGAGTTACAACATTTGCGCAAGTGACATTTGCTTGAACCCTCTAGAGCAGACCACGCACGTTCAGCGTTAACCAACCACCATCTGTTGAAACTAGACGAGAAAACTTGAAATCAGTGTTAAATTTACGGAGATAAACAAAGAGAAAAAAAATATAGACCATGTTCAGAGTTGCTCAAATCAATCTGATGAATCAGATGACCATGTGACGACCCAAGTTGCCACTGAGCTTTTCATCAATACGATGGCCGTTTTATGGTGGGGTGAGAGAGGCAACGAAGATAAATGGATTCAGTCTTAACTCTTAAATGATAGCTGATTGGAGTTTTTTTTTACGGGGGATAGCTGATTGGAGTTTGATATTAAGCAACAAGATTGTGATGTAAAGTTACAATCAAGTCTATAATCAAATATTATTAACCGCCAAATACCTACACTAAGAAAAAATTCCTTAATCATGATTGGAAAGTTACACTTGGGGAGCCATTTTTCTCCAAATGACCTTGTTCATGGGGTAGCAGCCTGAACTTGTAATTGAATCCATAGGCCGAGGAAGAGTAGTACCCTCGTCTCCTCTGCCGGGGAGCTGCTTCCAGATGATCGAGCCGCCTGCGCAGAACGAGGAGTGGAGATGGATTGATGCAGAGCAGGAAAAAAAAGAGACCAAATTCAGTATATGAAGTCATCTGATGTATTCGATTGAGATGTGCTGGCCAAGAAGCTCTCACGAGTTACAACATTTGCGCAAGTGACATTTGCTTGAACCCTCTAGAGCAGACCACGCACGTTCAGCGTTAACCAACCACCACCTGTTGAAACTAGACGAGAAAACTTGAAATCAGTGTTAAATTTACGGAGATAAACAAAGAGAAAAAAAATATAGACCATGTTCAGAGTTGCTCAAATCAATCTGATGAATCAGATGACCATGTGACAACCCAAGTTGCCACTGAGCTTTTCATCAATTCGATGGCCGTTTTATGGTGGGGTGAGAGAGGCAACGAAGATAAATGGATTCAGTCTTAACTCTTAAATGATAGCTGATTGGAGTTTTTTTTTACGGGGGATAGCTGATTGGAGTTTGATATTAAGCAACAAGATTGTGATGTAAAGTTACAATCAAGTCTATAATCAAATATTATTAACCGCCAAATACCTACACTATGAAAAAATTCCTTAATCATGATTGGAAAGTTACACTTGGGGAGCCATTTTTCTCCAAATGACCTTGTTCATGGGGTAGCAGCCTGAACTTGGAATTGAATCCATAGGCCGAGGAAGAGTAGTACCCTCGTCTCCTCTGCCGGGGAGCTGCTTCCAGATGATCGAGCCGCCTGCGCAGAACGAGGAGTGGAGATGGATTGATGCAGAGCAGGAAAAAAAAAAGAGACCAAATTCAGTATATGAAGTCATCTGATGTATTCGATTGAGATGTGCTGGCCCAAGAAGCTCTCACGAGTTACAACATTTGCGCAAGTGACATTTGCTTGAACCCTCTAGAGCAGACCACGCACGTTCAGCGTTAACCAACCACCGCCTGATGAAACTAGACGAGAAAACTTGAAATCAGTGTTAAATTTACGGAGATAAACAAAGAGAAAAAAAATATAGACCATGTTCAGAGTTGCTCAAATCAATCTGATGAATCAGATGACCATGTGACGACCCAAGTTGCCACTGAGCTTTTCATCAATACGATGGCCGTTTTATGGTGGGGTGAGAGAGGCTCGAACTCTCGACCTCAGGATCACTCGCAAATTAGCTATGAGACCTACCCGCTAGCCAACTGCGCCACCACCCCACTATTGATTTAGTGACGATACAAACATCCTAATTAAGCAACTGGACCGTGCAAATCATGGATGGCCCCTGTTTTCTTGGGGAAAAAAAATCTCGACATGGGATTAGTTAGGAGCAAAATGAACGCTGTAACTAAAAAGTGTAATACAAATCAGGCTCTCGGGCCTGGATTTGTTCAAACCTAAGGTATTAACAGACAGACCAATAATGCTTCAATTGGTAGATACAAGAAGAAGTGCGTGAGAGTAGTCGCATCCTGCCAACATGATCCGTCTAGCCCTTTGGTTCAGCAATTCACAAATGATCCAGGCCAACAATCTGTTCTATCAGTCGCACCAATAGACAGCAGGTCATGTTTCCAAAGACCATAGGTTTATGACATATCAATATGCAGCATACTGGCATATAGTTACGCAACGCTTTGAAACTTGACAAATGCTGCCTGCATCAAGGGTCACCGTGCCCGAGTAGCGGCAATTTCACTGAACGTAGTAGGCCAGAGATTGCGCGTTGCATCAAGGGGGCAATCCCTGGGGCAATCCCTGGAGCAATCCCTGGAGCTCCTTCCTAGATAGTCTCCGCAATGTCAACAAACTCTTGCTTGTCTTTGGATACCAATTAAGTTCCAAAATTAAATAGTACTCCCTCCGATGTGTCAAAAACATCCTACATTATGAGACGGAGGGAGTAGTACACATAAAAAACGTCTTACATTATGAGACGGAGGGAGTACTAACTTATTGCTGAATGCCAAATTTTTTTACTGAGAGAGCCTGTGGATGCCAAGTAAGTTTTAAAGTTCCACTTTTTCTAAGCGGTATACAAAACTTTATTAGTTGCTAGGAGTACGGTTTACAGGAACGGCAAAAGGGTCATGGATAACCCCAGCCACAAGTGGCGACCAACATCTAATGAAGAAGTTATTTTTTTGAGAGAGAGAATTTGTAGATGCTAATTAAGTTTCAAAAATTCTATTTGTGAAACTCAGAGGCTGGGGATAATCCTCCTTTTGAAAAAAAAACTTGAGAAACTCAGTGCTGATCTGTGGGCTTGGCAGGGGAAAAACATGGGCTGCACAAGATCAGCCTACAGATTATTGGTTAGACATTCCAGTACTGCTGATTACTAACGATTATCACCGAAAAGATATTGATTCATGTTCAAATGCTGAAGAAAATAATTTATGGAAAACCCGATGTACACACATTTGGGTGGCGTGTTACAAAGGGTTTCATTCCAGTTCGAGATCGTCTGCATAAGAGCAACTCTAACGGAGCGACCCATTTCGTCCGCCGCTGTCCGTTTGGGTCGGCGTGGACAAAAAAGGAGGCCCAACGCGCCGGCCCAAACCCAAAACGCGTCCGCGCCGACGCATGTGCGGCCCAAATTTGCGTCCCAAATGCGTCGGCGTGGATGCGGAACGGACGCCACGGACGCCTTCTCGGTGTCCGCCGTGGCCCCACCCGGTGGTCGTCCAACTGCCCGCCTTCTCGCCGGTCAGCTTAATTTATGATCCGGGCCCACGCGTCCGCGTCGGCGGTCGTCCTTTTTTAAGCCGATCGTGCGGCGGGGCCGTCCTCATCCAGCCCCCGTCCCCATCTAGCCACACTCGCTCCCCCTCGCCGGCAAGCAAACCCTAGCCAACCCTAGCCACCCCAGTCGTGCCAAATGGGGCTCTTCTCCGGCGCCGACAGCAGCAGCAAGTCGAAGGGCAAGGCCCTCGCCGTCCCTTTCCCTGCGGAGTTCCTCCCGCCTCCGTCTGCGCCGGCTCGCCGGCAGAGGCAGCGCGTGAACATGCCCATGCACCAGGCGGAGTGGCACTGGCAGCATCGCGTGCCTCTGCCGTACCCCGATGCCACCCTGCCGCACGACTGGCATCTGGATGCGGATAGGATCCCAGTGTCGGCGGCCCCGCGGTTGGCTAGGGCGCACGCGAAGGAGGTGCGTCGCCGGTGGGCGCTCCTGATGCCGGACCAGCACCGCGACCCCCCTACGCAACCGACTCGCCCAACTGGGCGAGATGGTTTGCATTCGAGCACGAGAAGGCGAGGCGGCGCGGTGTGCGCGAGGTCGACCGGAGCTTGCTGCCGCCCCCGCTCATCGTTCACGAGGAAGACCAGGAGGAGGAGGACGCCTACCAGGCGGCCCTTGCGGCCGTCTACTGGGAGAGCGAGGAGGACGAGTGGTGCAGGGCGGAGGCGGCGGAGGAAGATGAGGCTCGGTACTAGGTGGCCATGGCGCAGGCCATGGCCCTCTCTGCGGCGGGCGACTGCGTGGTGCCGCCGGTGGCCCCGCCATCCCCTCCCCGGCGCCTCGTCAAAGCCGAGCCGCAGCTGGAGCCGGAGCCCATCGAGTGCTACTCCTGGACGGGAGTAGGGCGCGAGTGAGTCTGCGCGTCGCCGGTCTGGCTGGGGCGACGCCGGCGCAGGAGGTGGCGTACCTCAAGCACTGGCGCCAGATACGGGTGGGCGAGGAGCGCCGCGACGACAAGTACCAATTCATAACTCTGGAGTTGATAATACCTAAACCACCCACCTCTTTAGGGGATGCAATCGCATCCCATTTAACCATATGGTACCGTTGTTTTCCATTTTCCTTAGCCCAAAAGAATCTGGAACGAATCTTGTCAAGTTTCTCATGGGTCCCATCGCGCAAAAGATAAAAACCCATGACAAACATAGGAATGTTTGTCAGGCAATCGTTAATAAGTACTAGCCGGCCACCCGAGGCTAGTAGCTTGCCCTGCCACGGTTCCACTCTTTTAGCCGCCTTGTCCACCATAGGCTCGAAATCAGCCATGGACAGAGCCCGATCCGAAATGGGCATGCCCAAATACTTAAAGGGAATAGATCCCAACTCACAATTCATCATATGAGCTGCTCTGAGCTGGGACTCCAAATCACCTCCCGTGACAAAGGCCTCACTCTTATCAAAGTTTATTTTAAGTCCCGACATGGCCTCAAGCACATGAGCAAAACTTGAGGTTAGCGATCGCCTCTTCAGAGTTCTTAATGAGGATGAGGGTATCGTCGGCATATTGAAGGTGACACAACCCTCCTGGAACCACCCTCTCGCAACACCGAGATGTGGCTGCAGCTTTGGCACTTATCCGAATCGAAGCCAGTAGCGTCCGCCACAATATTGAATGAAGGGAGAGATCGGGTCACCCGCCGCAGCCCCTGCCGTTCTTGGAAATATGGGCCAATCGAGCCATTAATATTAATAGCAGTTTGCCCACCCCTCACAATTTGTCGCATCCAGCTCACCCATTGCGGGTCAAAGTTTTTCTTGTGTAACACCTCCTCAATGAAATCCCACCGGACCCGGTCATAGGCTTTCTCAAAGTCGATCTTGAGAATGAACACCTCTTCCTTTGTATTCTTAATCTCATGAAGCACCTCATGAAGCACCGCTATACCATCCAGGATGCTTCGCCCTTTAATAAAGGCAGATTGCAGATTATCAATAATCTTGTCTGCCACCGGAGCAATGCGAGAGGCAAATCCCTTAGCAATCAACCTGAAGCTGACATTAATGAGCGTGAGGGGACGGAAGTGCCTAATTTGATCTGCACCCGGCATCTTCGGAATCAACGCCAGCACCCCATAATTTAGGCGTTTAATGTCTATTCGGCCACTGGTGAATTCATTCACAAGGTGGGCGAATTGTGGTCCCACTAAATTCCAAAACCGCTTATAGAAGATGACCGGGAAACCATCAGGCCCGGGCACCGTGTTCACCCTCATCTGATTTAGGTTAACTGAGATCTCATCAAGCGTGAAAGGCTTAGTGAGGATGGAGTTTTCAGCTACAGAGACCAGTCGCTCATTATTCCAGATTGATTCGTGCAGAGATGCTGATCCCACCCCAGGAGAGCCCAAAAGCTCCCGTTAAAACTCATAAATATGGGTTTGGAGGGCGCCCTCTTTAGTGATAACATTGTCACCATCCCGGAGAACACGAATCATACATCTCCGGCGTCGGCCATTTGCCACAGCATGAAAGAATTGGGTACTCGCGTCCCCCTTGAGCACCCAATTTTTCTGACCCCTCTGCTTCCAGTAAATCTCCTCGCAGGTCAAGATGAATATCATTTCGTCCTCCACCGCATACCTTCTCGCCCATTCCTCCTGCGATAGGCTTCTCAAGTCTGCCTTGGTGTCCAAGGCCGACACTTCACTCATAAGGGCCTATTTTCTCGCTTTCAGCTGGCTACCCACGTTCGCGCCCCAACCACGGAGGTGTCGACGACACAAGCGCACACAATGTTGCCACAAGTCCATAGCATCACATAAAGGACCATACCGGTGAGGGGGGCGATCCCTAGCCGCTAACCAAAGCGAGGAAACCCGCTGCACAAAGCCCGGCTGGAGAAGCCATTGCTTCTCAAAGAAGAAGCGCTTGGTGGCGCGGTGGGGGGCTTCTCCAGAGTTAAGGATAAGCGGACAGTGATCGGAGCCCAGCCTTGGTTCTGCCACAAGCGAACAACCCGCAAATTTGGCCTCCCAGTCAGTGGAGACGAAGACGCGATCCAGCACGCATCTAATCGGATCATCCTGATTATTACACCAAGTAAAACGAGCCCCCACTCTAGGCAACTCGATGAGGTCAAGGTCAGCCACCCACTCATTGAAGGTATCTACCAAACTGTGGTCTGAAATAATGCCATTACTCTTGTCTAGCGCACCCCGCAGAAGATTGAAATCCCCACCAATGACAATAGGCCATGGGGAGGCCGTGACCTTAGCATAGATCTCTCGGAGGAAATCAATTGATCGATCATGGTCGGCTGGGCCATACACCACCACTAGCTCCCATCTAAAATCATTATTGCGCTGAATAACGTCCGCCGCGAGGAAAAAGGATCCATGCGTAAAACCCACCACCTCAAAACTTTCCGTCTTCACCCCCAACAGAAACCCCCCTGATCGGCTCGAGGCCGGAAGCCATTCCCACCGAAAGTTGAAAGCGCCACCTATGGCGTCAAGCTCATATGGTTCAAAAGAGGACCGAATGGTTTCCTGAAGACCCACAAAGTCGAGCTTTTGGTCACGGATGTATTCAATAAGTTGTCGGCGTCTATCACTTTGACCAAAGCCCCTCATATTCCAAATTAGGCCTTTCATTGCATATCTGAGGGGGACCGGGCCCCCGCCCCATCAAGGTTCTCCTCTCTAGTAGACACAGCCGACCGACCTCGCCCACGGCCGCGGCCACGGCCACGCCCACGGCCACGGTCACGGCCCCGCGTGGGCCTAGTATCCACGGAAGCCGCATCCGGAGCTGCCGACACTGCATTCTCCCTTGCAGCATCGGCGAGCCAAGCAAAGACGCAACTCAGCCGCCACAGTTCGGGCAATGTGCTGACGAGCCTTCGCCTCGGCCACCGTAGCCTGGACCATCTCCTGGGCCCGGATACTATCAAGCACCTCGAGAGGGGTACAAGTCTCCGGACCCAGAATCACATGGCTGTCTGTGGCCACCTTGAGGAGATGGCGATTCGAAGCAAAAGCAAGAACCTTGAATGAAGACATAGAGCGGGTTATTGGTTTATTACCTTCCGGATCCTTGCCGGCCTTGAGGGACATCGCCTTGGACATCATGTCGGAGGCCTTGGTCGCCGCGGTGCGCCTGCTGGACCTGCTGGCCCGCACCGGGGAGGGCGAGGCCAGGACCACCTCATCAGACACCACCTCCACAGAATCAGTCGCACGGAGCTCATCGAAGGCCGCCAGGCAGTCATCGCTTGGCAGGCAGTTGTCGGTGAAGTCCTCCCCATCGAAGCGGTCCAGAAGAGCCACCGGGGAGATGGGAGCCCCGCGGGCACCAGTCGCATCTCCTCCCCAAGTCATGGAAAGGCGCGAAGAAGGGGGAGGGGAGGAGCGCGGCGTCAGGGAATGAGGAGTGGAGGACTCAGCCGGCGCAGCAGCCGGGATGACAGACGTGATCCCAGAGTCCTTTTGGGGCCCACCTCTCATCCCAAGCCCCTCCTCATCAGGCAAAGCGGGCAGCAGCCTAAGCGGGGAGAGGTTGCAGCCAAATTGATCCACCACCAATGCCACGGACGGGGAGCAGGCAGGCGACGAGCGCGGCAACAAAGCCAGGGGGGCGGCACCGAAGGGCCAGAGGCGCCCAGAACCAGCTGCAGGTCAGCCGCCACATGCTGACGACCACCAGGAGCCGAGCCGGCATGGCTCGAGGGCCCTTACCAGCCGGCCGAGAACCCCCTGCCGCGTCCCATTCCCCCGATGTCAAACTGCGATAGGAGTCTTCAGGCTCAGCATCATCGTTATGGGGAGGCGGAGGGGGAGGCAAGGGAGCCTTGGGCTGCAGGTCCGGCAAAGCATCCACTTCACGGTCAATGCGCATAACAAAACCACCAGTTCCACGAAAGATCTCGAAAGTGCCTTTGAGCTTCTCCGGCTTCCTGCATAGGATCTTGACACGCACCGGCTCACCCACCTTGTTCAGGGACTTCTCATCCACCATGACCGCTTTGCCAACCGCGCGGAGGATCTCTTTGATGAAAGGCTCTTGCCTCAACTTGTCCGGAACGCCGAAGACCCGAATCCAAGATTCCTGCAGCCAAGAAGTAGCTTGCAGTCCCACAAGGGGATCTCCCACCTCGGCCTTGTGCTCGCTGATCGGTAGAGAAAAAGTTCCACTCTTCTTGCTCATCCTCAATGCCGCCGCTGACGGGTATACAACCGGGAAGCAATTCTTGCGGACCTGATTAATCTTCCAATCCCATTCGGACTCCCACATGTCATTGAGATCAGCCCTCAGCGACTCTACCGTAGCCTCCCCTTCAGTAATGACCAAGGAGGCAACATTGGGTGGAATCACCTCCTCCTCCTCCAAGCCACCCTCGAGCATGTAGAAGCCCATCTCCTTTATGCCAAATCCATACATCACTAAATCAGGCTTAGCTTGGCGAGACGGGCACTGCTTGGATGTATGGCCCTCCTCTTTGCACGCAAAGCACTTCGGCGGAAACTTGCAGCCAACCTGGTAGTGGCCCGAACGCCCACATTTGAAGCAGATAACTTCCGAGATGTTAGGCCCCACACTTCCTTTCTCAGCAGCCGACGAGCGCCGGCCACCCTGCTGCAGAGACCGGTCGCCATCCCGGCCATCGGCCAGGCGCTCCCCTGACCCAGCCCTCCCCCCACCACGCACAGACCCGCGCGCCTGTTCCCCATCAGCATTGCCTGATAGCCGAGGCCGACCAGGGGGAGGAGGAGGGAGGGGAGAGTAGGAATCACGGCCACGCGAGCGCGACCGACGCGGCGAAGGATGGCCACACCCCCGAGCACCTCCACGCTCCGAGCGGAGCTCGCGCCCCGCCGAGAGCTGAGAGCGGAGGTCTCGCTCCCGCGCTGCCCCATCCGCCTCCAGCTCAGGGGAATCACGGCGCCGCTTGTTGGAGCCGTGCGCGCGAAGCCGCTTGTCCCTCTCCATCCGAATCGCCGCCTCCACCAAGCGCGGAGCCGCCGCCGCCGCAATACGGGTCGCGCCTTTGCCCCACCGCCGGATGTCGCGCGACGCTGCTGGAAAACCTAGCGAGTGAGCCAGATCACCCCGAGACACCCACCACCAGCGCTTGAGGTGGGTAAAGATGGGCCGCAACACTGGCTGCCGGAGGAGGGCACCTGGCCGAGGAAGGGGCCGAGCCACCAGATCCGCAAAGTGAAGCCAAAGGAGGGCCCATCACGACCCAAGACGCGAGGCCCCGCACAAGGCCCACTGACCCAACCAACGGAGGAACGCCGCCGAGTCCAACGCCGCACCGTGAGCAGACGCCGCCGAGCAATTAGGCGCGCCCGACACGCCGCCCCCACCACCGCCGGCAGGAAGGACGGCTCCACATCCGCAGCCCGGCAAAAGCCGTTGGCCCCGCCGCCTGAGAACCCCCTCGGGAAGCAGCCCCGATCCTGGCCCGCCGCGAACAGCTTGGAGCCGACGAATCCGCCGCCCTGCGCAGCCAGGACGACAAACAGGACTTGTGTCGGCGAACCCGAGTCCACCCCGCCCGCGCAGCAGACATGTCTTCTTCCCTGACCTTCTAGTGCCCGAGGGAGGCACACACCGGAGCGGCCGCCGAACCTCCAGATCCATCCGCCAAGGAACCAGCCGAGCTGTGGCACGCCGACGACTCCCCAAGCACAAGCAGCGCCGACCGGCTCCGCACCCAGGGCTGCTCATCTCCCGACGCCGCGACGGCCTCCACGGAGTCCTCGTCCGCATCACCACAAGACAGAGCCCAGAAACGCTCCATCCCCCCACAGGGCAGACCCGACGGAGCCACCGAACCAGGGGAGGCACCCACATCTCCGCCAGCCCCGGCCACCATGGCCCGCCGTCCCCCGGAACCCAGCCGGGCCGGCGAAGCGCGGAGGGGGGAGGCGCGCAAGACGCAGGAGCTCCCAACGGTCATATTTTCCTTAGATCTAGGGTAGTTCACCGAAAAGATTATGCTCAAATGCTAAAGAAAACAAATTATGGGAGAACCCAGTGTACACACATTTGGGTGGCGTGTTATAAAGGGTTTCATTCAAGTTCGAGATAATCTGTATAAGAGACATGTTGAGAAACAAAACAACTCTGTGGAACGTGGAGCTGAATACGTGACTATATGTCATGCCTTAAAAACCCAATTTGCTTCAAAATCCTGTTAAGAAAATTGTACAGTTGACAACAGTTCTATCTGTAGCCTTTACATATTATTATTTTTCATTCTCATAACTCATAACCATACTCAAATATTTTTCCTTTTTTTGCAACCCCATAATCTGGCATTCAGAATCACAGTATGCATTGTGGCAGTTCATTCAGCACGAACCAAAAAGCGATCATTTCTGCAGGACAACTAGTACTGAAGGAACTGGCCTGTTATCAGACTACACAGTACACAGACAGTGGTACAACTGCCGGCCTGTAGGAGCAGCAAATCTCTGCTCATAAGTAACTACATACAAGTGTGAGAATCCTCCGCCTTCGGTTGCCATCCCGTCAGAGAACATATAAATCGGAGGATATCATAGAGCTAAAGTGTAGTTGTAATAATTCGGACTTCCCCCAGAGTGGAGCCACCAACCACCTTCGTCTCAAAAAAAAAAAAAGTAAGAAGACCAGATTCAGACCTGCTATCATTTCTGCAGGACAACTAGTACTGGAGGAACTGGCCTGTTATCAGACTACACAGTACACAGACAGTGGTACAACTGCCGGCCTGTAGGAGCAGCAAATCTCTGCTCATAAGTAACTACATACAAGTGTGAGAATCCTCCGCCTTCGGTTGCCATCCCGTCAGAGAACATATAAATCGGAGGATATCATAGAGCTAAAGTGTAGTTGTAATAATTCGGACTTCCCCCAGAGTGGAGCCACCAACCACCTTCGTCTCAAAAAAAAAAAAGTAAGAAGACCAAATTCAGACCTGCTCAATTTGACCTGATGTTTCAGGTAAACACAACGCTGGCCTTCGGGTGGATGTCAGGCTCGAACTCTCAACCTCTGGATCGTTTTTCAGCTATGCTAGCCAGCTGCTCCACCACCCATTTGTTGTGTAATTTGCGAATCTGGCGTCCTTGTAGGCTGCAGCACCCCTCACGGATTTGCTCTTGTTCCTTGATTTTTATATTGACACGAATACAAATGAAGGATGATTTCCTTATGACTCTTGTTTCCTCATTATATTTATCCTAAGATAAATCACTTCCATTCCAAGGCCGGGAGCTACATCAGTTGAATACTTCTTCCGATCATGCACTTGAAAAGCAAGATGCATTTTTTTCCAATTATGTTGGGCGTCCATGGTGAATTCGAGATGGACTTGTTCTTATTGGAGTCAAAAGTTCAATTTAACCATGGGTGCCGATCAAGTTCTATAAAATTCTATACGCAGATACCTCCCAGATTTGTTCAAATCTAAGGAAGTACTGCTGCTATTACCTCTGTCATTGTCTAGACAAATCTAAGACGAGTTATTTGGGACGCAGGGAGTAATGGACAGATCAATGCTTTCATAGGTACCCTGCAAGCTCCTCTGTAGATTTTCTACAAAGGAAATATATTAATATCGTGAAGATATCAATTACACCCGGTCTCTGTACCAACAAAATGTCCATAGGCATCAAGGATACACACAGCCAAAAAAGAAAATAAAAATAATAGAAGAAAGAAAAAAAATACCCAACCACGATAAACAATCACTAGCGGCATCAACACTCTAACCACCACTATAGACAACAATCGGAATACAGAAGAGGTTCTCCAAAAGCAACGCCTTCAATAAGGAAACAATGCACAGGCGTTGTCATTGCCCGATTGAAGATCTTGGTTTTTCACCATGGAGAAAGTCCAGTCCGTCCAAAATAATGCCTTCAACAAGGCCATTGTCAAGTACAACCAATAAAGACCAGACCTTGAGTTTTCACCCTGGGGATCAAGACTCGGTACTCGAGGAGTACCACAAAAAATGCAGTCCTCCAGTGTTGTCCCCACCGCTTGCCGAGGCCGTTGTTACCAGTCAGTCAGTCAGTCATCATACACCTGGCACACAATCTTCATCGCATCCAATAGACCCTTTCATCGAAGCTTCAACACCTCCAATCGCAGCCGCCATGACTTCCCCACCTCCATCAGTGCCCTGAGAATCTTGACTTAGACATGTCCCATGACACCGATAAGAAAGCGAAGCTTCGTGCCGTGCCCTCGTAAGGCTGTGTTGGCTGATAATATGAGCACGCGCGACCGGAGTCTTTTCGATCTAAATATTCAGGGACAACCTACGTCAATCCATATGGATTTTCGACAGGGAAGACCGGAACTCGTCAACTGCCAGATCCAAGAGGTTAACATCCAGCTAAGATGAATTGGCGGAAGAGAGTGTGAGGGCCAAGTGTGCGAGACGCTGGAAGACGCAACGCAACAACCAAGAGCTGGCGGCTGGATCACATCCAAGTATAGCGCAAGGAAGCTGTGAGCCTGTGACCAACCTGGATCGCATTCGCATCCATCTGAGCCCATGTTTTTTTTCGAAACGGAGGCATACGATTTGCCTCATCAATTAAATAAGAAGAGAATAGAGTTTAGAGTTTTACAACACCCACAAATACGGCATGGCAATTACTCGCCCATAAAAATATCTCCTAATTTCTTTGCACCAGCGGTCACCTAAAGCTTGGCCTCGTCGACAATGGCAGTGAAAAGAATGGTCGTTGGCGCACTCTTATGACGAAACACCCGTGCATTTCTTTCATTCCAAATGGTCCAGGAGACAAGCATGGTGAGAGAGGCCAAAGCTTGCCGGTTGGGATTGCGATTGTCGGTTCTCTTGTCCCACCATTCGTAGATGGATTCATCCGTGTGCCACTCGGATGTATCTATGTGCGCGAGACCAAGCCTCTCAATGAGAGACTTCCATATCCGAATTGTAAAGTGGCACTTGAAGAAAATGTGGGCACCTGTTTCTTGCTCCCTATTGCAAAGTTTGCAGAGGCCACAATTTGGCCAACCTCGTCGCTGTTAACGATCGGCGGTCCAAATCCTATCTTGTATTGCCAATCACGCAAAGAATTTAACCTTTGGAGGTGCCCATGCCTTCCAAACCATACGGTCCAAGGGGGAAAGAGTCAAGCCTAGGAATTGAGCCTTGTACGCAGTGGCCGCCGTGTATATCCCGTCGTTCCCGTGCTTCCAGATGATGGTATCTTCGGTTTGCTCATGAAGGTGGACATCATTCAGGAGCATCCAAAGAGTGAAAAATTCCCGAATGTGGGCTGCGGTTACAACCGCGACTTGGTTGATCTTGAGTATCCAAGCGTTCTCCTTGAGGGCCTCACGGACCTTCCAACTCTTTCTTTTCGAGGCCTCGAAGATGAGCGGTGCAATATCCTTAGGTTTGCGACCAAGGAGCCATGGGGAGTCCCAAAAAGGCGTTTTGGCACCATCTCCCACCGTGATAGTCGTAGAAGCATAGAAAAACTCGAAGTCCTCGACGGTGCAGGGGTTTCCCAGGCCAACCCATAATTTGCGGGGCTCGCTCCATTCATAACACAACCATCGAAGCCGCAAAGCACATGTGAATTTGTCGGTGTTGAGCACCCCCAGGCCACTGTATTCTTTTGGTCTACAAACCACCTTCCAGTTGACCTTGCATTTGTCTCCCGTTGTCTTGTCCGCACCGGACCAAAGGAAAGCCCTCTTGATTTTGTTAAGGCTATCGAGGCAACCCTGAGGCACGACGAGGGGCGTGATGGAGAACACCGCTTGGGAGGAGATGACCGACCTAACAAGAGTCGTACGACCGATGGTGGTGATGTTTTGGCCCTCCCAGGAAACCAATTTTCCGGCCGCCTTATCCTCAAGGTATTGGAAATCCATCTTCTTAAGTTGCCAAACTGAAAGTGGGAGGCCAATGTATTTGATGGGAAAAGTGGCCCGTGTTGCCGGCATGCTCTGAAGGATTTGCTCAAGGTCAAGGTGGTTGCAACGAATAGGCACAACCGAGATTTTTTGGAAGTTGGAGCAAAGACCCGTCACGTCCCCAAAGCCTCTCAGGATAGAGGCGAGATTGTCGATGTCTCGTTTGATGGCAGCCACAAAGACCGCCGCATTGTCTGCATAGAGGGAGGTACGCACCATGGACCCACGACCACGGATCTTGTGGAGGAGCCCTTTCCTCGTCGCCAAGTCAAGGATCTTATGCAAGGGGTCAATCGCAAGGATGAAGAGGAGGGGGAAAATGGGGTCTCCCTGACGGAATCCGCTTGACCGGTGGACCGGGCAACCCATTTAACATAATCCGAGATGATGAAGATGATAACAGCGCGGCAATCTAAGCCCGAAATTTTGGGGGGAATCCCAACCGTTGGAGAAGCTCGAGGCAGTATCCCCACTTGACTGAGTCGAATGCCTTCTTTATATCAAGCTTGAAGAGGAGAGCCGGCGTTTTGCATTTGTGTAGACGTCGGGCGAAATTCCGAACATACATGAAGTTGTCGTGGATACTTCACCTTTTGATGAATGCACTCTGGGCGTTGGAAACAAGGTCATCCATGTGGGGGGCAAGTCGAAGTGAGAGAATCTTGGCAATGATTTTAGCGACGGCGTGGATGAGACTAATGGGTCTATAATCAGAGATGTCTTCCGCGCCATCCTTTTCGGCAGTAGAACCACATTGGCAGAATTTAGCCATTGAAGGTTGGAGGTGTGCAATGAATCGAAGCATTGGATGACCCTCATGATCGAATGCTTGATGATTCCCCAACACTTCTTGAAAAACATCCCCGTGAAACCATCCGGACCCGGCGCCTTATCGTTTGGCATCTCCTTTATAGCCTCCCAAACCTCCTCCTCGGTGATGGCAGATTCGAGGTCTTGCAAAGCATGGCTCTCGATGCCCAGCTCCTCCCAAATGAAGTCGTTGTTGCTCGTGCTTGCCCGACCCATGACCTCGGAGAAGTGGTTGTGGATGATCTTCTCCTTTTCCTTGTGCTCGGTCACCCAACCCTGTGCATGCTTTAACCGGTGAATGTGGGTTTTTCGCCTACGGGCATTGATGCGACGGTGGAAGAATTTGGTGTTGGCATCACCCTCCCTCAGATTTGTCAACCTAGCACACTGGTGTTTTCGAGCCCGATCAAGGACCGCCAAGCTAACCACTCTTCGCTTGAGTCTAGCACGAAGGTTCCGTTCCGCCGGGAAAGGGTCCTACTCTCCTGTGCAATATCCAAATGGATGATCACAAGGTGAGCCGCATGAAGCTGGATCTTGGCCTTGGAGAAAAAATTCTTGCTCCACTCAATAAGCCGTATCGCAGTTTTCTTTAGCCTGTGATGGAGTATTTGGAAAGACTCTGTATGGTTGACACGCTCATCCCACGCATGTTGGACAGGCAAACAACCCAGCTTGGATTCAATCCGTGATGGGTGTTGTCGCCGGGTCTTTTGACCGAGGTAGCGGGTGCAATTAAGTCAACAAGTACTTGCAAATCGGAAAAACCCATCATAGAACTTGCATTACGGGTGCAGATAGGTCACACAGGTCATCTGAACCAGCCAGCTCCTCGGTTTTCTCCCTCTAATAGTCAAGCACGATAAATTTGTTCACGGCCTTAAAAATATATGTGATTTGTGACTTAAAAAAAGGTCCGTAAACGATAAATTTGAAAACTATATGTTCACGACTTTAAAAAAATGTTTGCGAACGTTTAAAAAAATATATTTGTGATCAGCGACTTTAAAAAAATGTTCCCGAACGATAAAATAAAAAATATTTATTAAAAATATTTGTGATTCGTGACTTTAAAAAAATGTCCAGGAACGAAAATTTTGAAAATGTTTTCAAATGATAAATTTAAAAATGTTCGTGAATGATTAATTTGAAAACTATTTCTTCACGACTTTAAAAAAATGGTCGAGAACGATAAGTTTGAAAAATATTTTTGATTCGCGAACATCTTTTTAAAGTTGTGAACATTAAAAAAAAAGTGATTCCTGACTTTAGAAAAAGATCGCGAATGATAAAATAAAAAATATTTATTAAAAATATTTGTGATTCGTGACTTTAAAAAATGTCCACGAATTGTTTTTTGAAAATGCTTCCGAATGATAAATTTGAAAATGTTCGTGAATGATTGATTTGAAAACTATTTGTTCGCGACTTTAAAAAAATGTTCGAGAACGATAAATTTGAAAAATATTTGTGATTCATGAACATTTCGAACATTTAAAAAAAATTAAGATTCGCGACTTTAAACAAAGTTCGCGAACAATAAATTAAAAAATATTTTTTAAAAATATTCGTGATTCATGACTTTTAATAAATGTCCACAAACGAAAAATTTGAAAATGTTTGCGAACAATAGATTTGAAAATGTTCATGAACTATTAATTTGAAAACTATTTGTTCACTACTTTAGAAAATGTTCGCGAATTATAAATTTCAAAAATATTTGTGATTCGCAAACGTTTTTTCTAAGTTGTGAACATTTTGAAAAAATATTTATGATTCGCGACTTTAAAAATATGTTCTCGAACAATAAATGTAAAAATATTGATTACAAATATTTATGATTCGTGACTTTAAAAAAATGTCCAGGAACGAAAAATTTGAAATGTGACCTATCTGTACCCGCAACGCAAGTTCTATGACGGGTTTTTTCTCGAAAATAGGGCAGCTAGCCGGTTCAGATGGCATATGCGACCTATCTACACCCGCAATGCAAGTTCTATGACGGGTTTTTCCGGTTTGCAAGTACCATGACTTAAGTGCACCCGCAGCGCAAGTTCTCGGACCGCCAGTGCCATTTACTCCAGCCACCGCCATGCGAAGATCTGATGGCCACGACCTGGGCACCGCCTCCCGCCGCAACAGGCGTCATCAAACGCCGCACAAGGGAGCCATCAACCGTTGTCTCGTCGCTAGAACGGAGGGAGGCCCTGCCGCCGCCGCTACCGCACAGGCTTTGCCTGGCGCTGGCCTCCGGCGGCGGCAAGGGGGAGGAGCAGGCGACGGGCCTCCGCACAGGCTCCGCTGTAGATACTTCCTCAATGTCAACAAACTCTTGCTTTTATTTGGATACCAATTAAGTTCCAAGATTGAATAATACTCCCTCCATAAACTAATATAAAAGTGTTTAGATTACTACTTTAGTGATCTAAATGCTCTTATATTGGTTTACAGATGGTGTACTAGTAACTTATTGCTGGATGTCAATGTTTTTTTTTCTGATAGAGCCTGTGGATGCCAATTAATAAGTTTTAAAAATTCCACTTTGAGAAACTCACTGCTGATCTGTGGGCTTGGCAGGGGAAAAACATGGGATGCACACAGTAAGATCGGCCTGCAGATTATTGGTCAGACATTCTATTACTACTGATTACCACCGAAAAGGTATTGATTAATGCTCAAATACTGAAGAAAATAAATTATGGAAGAACCCAATATACACACATTTGGGTGGCGTGTTATAAAAGGTTTCATTCCAGTTCGAGATAATCTGTATAAGAGACATGTTGAGAAACGAAACAACTCTGTAGAACGCGGAGCTGAAAACGAGACTATATACCATGCCGTAAAAACCAATTTGCTTCAAATTCATCCTAAGAAAATTGTACAATTGACAACAGTTCTATATGTAGCCTTTACATTTTTTGTTCATTCTCGTAACTCTTAACCATACTCAAATATTTTTATTTTTCCGCAACTCCATAATCTGCAATTCACAATCACAGTATGCATTGTGGCAGTTCATTCATCATGAACCGAACAGGAGACTTGTAGAGCTTCACTAGAACTGCGATCATTTCCGCAGGAGAACTAGTACTGGAGCAACTGGCCTGTTATCAGACTAGACAGACAGTTCTACAACTGCCGGCCTGTAGGAGCAGGAAAATCGCTATACAGTCAGCTGTCTGTAACGAGAGCCCCGTATGATTTTAGATGAGGTGGAGGTGAGAGAAGGAAGAGAGAGAATGAGTCCGTCGGTAGAAATGCAGACGGTCTTTAGTCCTGAAAGATCGGTCGCTATCGACGGCGTATTACCTGTCTGCAACTGTAGACCCGATTTTTCCTCTACGCAAGGATCCAGCATCCCAATCCTCACCGGCGGCGATGAAGAGACCTTGTGCGCCGCCCGACGAGCTGCTGCTCGAGCCTGATGTGTAGTGGATGAGGAGCTTCGATGTCACCGGCGCAGGTGATACTCGGGGGCAAAGGTTGCGACAAGCCGCGGCGGGGGCGGCGCAAACCCGGCACCACCACCAGTTCACGAGTATGTCAGAGTTCGTCGTCAAAACCGCAATATGCTACTCCCTCCGTTCGGAATATCCGTCGAA